>OX453038.1:21580761-22780761 GCA_949699805.1 Tromatobia lineatoria | reverse complement strand
CTCATAAATGAATTACACAATTTTCATGAATATAATAGACTTTCGACCTCTTGATTTAATTGTTGCGTACTCGTTTAGTCTGCGGAACGTCAATTGAATGAAGCGCTCGACGGAATGACTCGAATTTTCTTCGTTTCGTGGGTTGTAATCTTTTCCGACCTCGCGATGATAAGTTCCCGATGGAATGAAATGCAAGAATGCAAATCGTATAAAATAACGCGTGTCCGGCGGAGCTTCTTTAGATCCCACTCTATTATTAATCCCACGACGATCTACTTTTCCGACACGTGGAAACGAGCAGTACTATTATCATAGAAACGTGAGCAAGTGATGAGGCGGCTTAGACTTGACTTCTCTACTAGACGACTAATGCCGTTAACGCACTCAACAGTACGTAACGAGACTAGCCGCTGGAGTCTTAGAGAAAATTGCATTCTAGATAAAGCAACAATTTCTCGTGCTTTCTGCCTCGAGAAGAACGGATATACGTTTTCTAATTTCGTTTCCTTGGAGTTACCGCGCGAGTCGAATGCACATGCAGTCTCTAACTTTAGCCAAGAGCAGCCGCATTTTTGTATTTATGCATTGTACTTTTTCCAGCAGTTTTCTCTTTGTTTAATTAAATTATTGTAAAGCTCATGTTTGAAAAAAATAAAGCCATCTTCGCTATTCGAAATTTTGTTTAATGCAATGTAGAATAATGCGAAATCTCAATAAGTAACAAAAATTGCAATAAAATACATTAAAAGAGTAAGTTTGAAAAGGCTAAATTCAATTATTATACAAACCAAATACTCAAAATGGTATCAAATTTCCCTTTACCTAAAATATTAACCAAATTATTTCTTCGAGAAATAAAAATGTATGTGCATAATTCTTTTTATACCTACATTTTTATAATATCAATTTGCTTTTTCGCACCAGTTTTCTTCTTCCTCCGCTTCTTTTTTCCCGATATTTTCCATGTGTCTTCCAATTGGCGAAAACTTGGAACAGCTTTGACTGACAGTTTCACGAGTTGACAATTACATCTTGAAATAGCCAAGTCGTGAAACGCGACCGTAACTTCCATCTCCACTTCGTAAAGACGACCGCAGTACCGCACTTGATGATACTGGGACAGGAGCTGCAAAAATATATGTGAACGTTGAAGAATACACGGCACGCGAGAAATCCAGGGAGGGAAGTGAGAGAGAAAGAGAAAGAAAGAAAAAGAGACACGGAGCTAAGTTGGTGAGTTGAGGTAGCTCAAGCGAGCGGCTGACTCGCTGCGGCTAAAGCGCTTTAGTCCCGAGCGAGACCCTTTCCTGGCAGTACGCCGATGGTTCTTCGCGCGTCGTCGCGATATTTTACTACATATTATTAATAAATTATTGATCCAATGATTGAAAGTGTAACAGTGTTTAAACTTGAAATAAAATAAAATAAAAATATTAATTTGGTAACAAGGTTCAAAGGGTTCGGTGCATTTTTATAATTGACTATCTTTCCTTAAGGCTGAACTTCACTTCTGCACAAAGTTTGCCTTTGGATCGAAGATATCAATCATGTGTTGATTATTTTCGCTTCGCTTTTAAATTGTTCTAAAAGCTTTAATAAAAAGTCACGGATTCATCATTTCGCTAATGATGTCGGACACTATAGCCAAAGGAGGTTCCAATAATATCACCAATGGAAATGGTGTAGCGGATAAAATAGTTGTCGTTAAAGATCGGGTGAGTGAAAATATAATATGTAATTTTATAGCCTATTGATAGTGTAGAATGCTGTTGAAACATTTGTGCGGCAATTGTTCGCTGTGTTGTGATCCAGTATTATGACTGCATGTAGACATGGGCTCAGTTTATGCAGTTATTCAATATCTATTTCCGACGGTTACTGGAGTAGAAATAAAATTTTGACGACATTGGAATAATTAATTCGACTCAATAGAAATGCTTTTTCAATATACAATGAATTAGTAACGTAAAAATTCATTTATTACAAAATAACGAATAATTGTCAATCGAGTTAACGCAAATATAATGTGATTTTACGTTTTATCATAGTATCGAATGGTTTTGTAACATTTGGCGGTAAGTTTCTGTAATGATGTCACCGCGCTACAGGAAATCGACTGTATGTGGACTTCAGAATTGACTATTAATTGCGGTCGTAGCAGAGGATTCTCTCGTGAAAATAGCGCACAGTCGGAAATAAGCAATTTTTATAATAAATATATTCACGCTGGAGAATTGGATATGTCGAATAAATTTTAAGATATACGGCATATATATTTATAAAAAACGTGTTATCCGTCGATTCGTTGTTCATATCAGATACATTTTTGGATACATTTCATTTTCTATGGTGGTTCAATGAATTAGCAATTATGACTCAAAATTATTTCATTTCTACTTCCAAAAAATTCTTGAATCTTTAAAAAAATGAATACGAACATTTCACAATTAATTCAACTCATTACATATCCTTTTTTTGTAACAAAAATAATTCTTTACAGCAAAGTTAATTTACGTGAAAACAATAAATAGTTTCCGGTCGGATTACTTCAAATATAATAACAGTTCATGTGAAATTCTTTCATCGAATGTTGTTGTAATATTCTAAAGCAATTATTCGCAATGTTCAGAAAAATCACCGCACGTCGATTGGGTATTATGATTATTCTTATTATTATTATTCTCGAAAATATCAAGTGCAGCAACGAAGCGGAGCAAAGCTTTGCTCATTCGCTGACTTCTAGCACGCGGTGAAAGCGCCCGCCGAGATTAGATCTTAAATTACTCAGGTGCATTTACCGAGACATGCACTTGCGCTCTAGTCCTCAACACTGAATGCCCGTATGATCAAGAACCGCATTAGTTGGTCAGTGGGTCGATGACTTGCTTCCATTCGTTTCTGCTGATTCTCTGCTCTTCCATTTCTCGGTGGCAATTAATCATTGACACTTTATGATCGTTAATCCTCGCAGCAACGAATCCATTGTGCGTGAATATCTGTTCGGAAAGTAAATAATTAGTGACAACTAAATGAAAACAATATGAAAGTAAACTTTTTTGATAAATTAAGGGGCGATGCAATTGCAATCACTATCCGAAATTTCTCTATGGAACTCATAAATGAGTTTCCATTGCAGACATTTTCATGTCGATTTTTTGTTAGCAAGTTTTAAGGCTGTCATAGAAAATTTTTTGATGCACTTTTAGTACCATTTATACGACATTAGCAAATTGTCATCAATGCTCAATTTTTGTCATTAGCAAAACATCGTTTCTTAAGGAATTTTTTGTTTAGACTTTAATCTTGAAAAGAAAAAAAAATTGATGCTGATCATATTTTTTAATGGAATTTCCTTGGAATGCTTCAAAGAGTTATCTGAGAGTTTTCTCCAGAGTTTCGTCCAGTCTGCTCAAATACAAACTATAATGTTATAATCCTTTAAAAACTACAATAATTAACAGTTTTTTAAGTGATAATTATGGTGTGGTTTTATTGGAAGATTTTGACCCACTGTGTAACGTTAAAAAGCACTGAGTTAATTTATGTATGTATATTATAATTAAATATTGTAAGTTATGTGAATTTTGCAAGAACTGGAAACGAAGTAAACTCGTTTGGTAACTTAACGTGGATCAGTCAGTACAACGTGCTGAAGGATTTTTATTTTTTTAAACTGTTTATGTGAACTTTCAACTACTAATCTACCTTGAAGAGTTACTTTTTGAATATAAAAAAATACCTTACTACGGGAATGAATACGTGCGCAAAAAATGAAAACTGACATGAAAATCTGTACTTCAATTGATTTAATCGTTACTAAGCTTAAAGAATCACTTGTTACAACTTTCATAAATACACGTACTCTAAATTTAATCTTCAAAACACTGTGACATTTTCAAACTGTAATTAATACCAAAAACTAAAATAACAACTGATCAAACATGATGCAAATTTAAAAAAAATTATTCTAAATTTAGAAACATTTGTTAATACATTTGTTTATGTAACCCTTTTCATAATTATTATTTTCTGATAATTATCTGCAATGCTTATCCCATAAAAACTCATTTCTAGTCAAATTCTCATAAAATTTAAGGAAATTAAATTTTTGTTAAATCAATACAAGTTGAAAAAACTTGATACACAAATTGCAGATAATTGTTAAAAATAATAACTATAAAGTCGAAGTGTACGCTGAATATCTATCAAATGTAGTAATAGAGATTTATGATGCTAATCACGTCACTTTAACAGCCTGAAAATAGTTAATCTATTGCTTATCAACTGCGGGAAGTTCTCAGCACAGCGAACGGTACAGAAGGGGTAGCCAAAAGAGGGTTGCGTCACGACGAGCTTCCCGACACATCCGCAGGTTGGCGACATGACCGCGATATTGATTGACCACTTGTGTTAGTCAAGAGTAAAATAGTACTACGAGGGTGGATCGCGCGGGTCTTCGTCACGACCGCGTGGAGTGAATAACAGACGCGCAAAATATTGTAGATTATTTCCGAGCATGTACGAACGATCGATAGTTGACGATGTGAAATATAGTAGTGACAGTTTAGTACTAGTATCGAATGTGAAGCATTTTGTAAGATTTTTAACCTACAGATACACGCGCAACCATCAAGTTCAATAGCCTCTACCGGTTGCCACATGTTTTTCGTACCCTAAAGAATATTTCTAACTACTATTTTCGACAGAGTAAACGCTGAATAATTAATCGGTCAAGCCGGCTACGGCTTCAGCGTCACTACGGGTCTCAAACGAATCACACGGAAATGCATCTTATTAGCATTCGAGTCTATTCGGCGTGTCATCCCGCTTGACGTAGTAAGTATAACTGTCGGTAGTCGATCACTTACGTGGAAACATCGTTAAAAACTAGTCGCAGAAAGTTTTTTTGTAACTCCTATACTATGCGAATTGTCATCGCGCCGCAGTTTTACAATTATAATTCCTATTGCGCGTATGTCAATGTAAATAGTGACAATGGTCATTTGATAACATCGTTAAAAATGAAATAAGCTGACGGCTATAAATTAAATAATAACAAAAAAATATACAAAGAGGAATCGAGAGACCATTGCGTAGTTGAATAAATTCACTAGACTGAGTTAAACAAAAAATTAATAAGTTGAACTATTAACAAGAATTTTTCGTTTACAAAAACACGGGAATTTTCATCGCTGTTTTTTAAAGAAGGTGCGGATAACATTTTTGTTTTTTTGTGAGAGTTTGAATATTACAAATGAGCGGATTTTGTATAATTATGAGTTAATCGATATTGATAATTCATGGAAATCTCAAGAAAAATGAAAAGAAATATTGGTTCAAACCGAAAAAAAATCAGTGTGTTAAAATTACTATATCACACGAATTTCCATTCATAAATCAATTAACTGTTCCCCACAATTACGAACTTGACGAGCTCAACCAATCACGAGATAAAAAGTAAGCAATCAAGAAAAATCCTAAAAATATTAATGAAAACCAATGCACATTGGATTCTCCCCAATAATCGTGTAACATAAAATCTCCAACACTTAGAAGAAAGCATATCGTTGATTTAACGATTTCACATGATTAAAAGCATATAGGAAGGCTTGCAATGTTTTATTGTTGAAGTTATCATTTTTGTTGAGAAAAAATTACAGATTAAACAAAAGGCTTCGGTTACAAATAATAATAATCCATCTGGTAATATCCAACAGAAACCATAAACGCATTGCTATTACGCAGTTGAATAAATTCACTGTGACTAAATGTTAAAGACGTGTAAAGTTTGAAGAATTACGAGACGAATTGTAGTGATCTTGAGAAAAAACACAGAACGCTTGACTCGCGGCCAAAAACATAATCGTGTTAGCTCATTGAATTCTAGTCGCAGGTTCGAATTACGGGATTTAACGACAAGGATTTCGTAACAAAGTCAAGCTGCACTGCGCGAGGGCAATGCTTGTACTTTCTCCTTGCGGATTTAGCGTCCGGACGTCAGACTTGTCGCAAGTGTGAGCAGCTAACGTAGCCGCCTCTCCATCTCCACCACGGAGGCTGATGACCTACTGTTACGACCGCCCCTCACGATAGTGCGTACCGCGCAGAAACGTTATGAACTCTATTTGACTTGATAAGCAAAGTGACAACAGCAGTTAATTTGAATCAACGTCACTCAATCAAATTTAATATTTTTAATTAACAAGTAGCCCCTTCATTGAAACGTGCTATACACAAGTTGTTGGAACAGATTATACCGGAAACAAATGATCATTTTTATCATATGAGCGACATGGTATTTATTTAACATTTTTTTCAAATGTTGTATTTATCATATTTAGTTAAATGACGTAAAATGATACGTTAAATGTAATCGAAAATGAGATTATTTATAGACATTGTAAAGGATAATGTCCTATTGATATGTAAATGAATATATTTATAACTCGACCATACATTTCGCTAGGAAAAAAAACATTGCAGGATTTAAATATAGGAAGTATGTTGACTACGTTAAAAGTATATTATATTGTCTGATGCTGAAATGGGTGAGACGTACGTATGAGGAATATATTGTGGTTCACATTTTATGAAATATTAAAGAGGGGAAAATTATTTACAGCCTTGAAAAATTATTGGCGGATTTCAAAATGTGTCATTCAATATATATAGCGCGTGGATTAAGCTACAGGAGCATGCCATTTATCATTATTCGCAGGAATAGTGTCCTCGTTTCAGTCACGCGATATGCGAGATATGTGGCCTTTATATTGAAACATGAATCGATAAAAATGGAAAATATTTTTTTTCTGACTAATTTCATATCTGGGTAAATAGTTTAGCTATTAGGATTTTTAATCTTCGTGATGACATCGGAAACAAAGTCTTTATTTTTCAAGGTTAAGCTGATAGCAAAATGCGTAGGTGTTTTTTTAAAAGGCTACTAAAATTTTTTACCGGAAAAACTTTGCGGATAGAAAAACCTTACAACTGACTAAGTAACATATTAGCTATTTCGCGTTAGATATTCTTAAAGACATGTTTTTAATTTGAATCTATAGATTCTCAATTTTGCCATTTTAATTCAAATCCGTTTCTTACTTTTGTCACATTAATTTTCCTGAACAGAAATTTCCGCTATGAAAAGGATGATAATGCAACAAAGTACAAACGTTCGGATTCCCACATAATATCAAATAAATTGCAATCAATTGTCATTTGTCGGAACTTTTGTTCATGAAGACGGAAAATTATTAAGAGGAATGTTCTTAACGAGACACGCGATGCCACTTGTCGCAAATACAGCCAAGCACATTTCAGCTAATATTGTTTAATACTCGCAGAATCGAAAGGTCTGTATTAGAAAATTAAGAAATACGTTTCTTTCGTGTCATCCGTACGTAACAGCTTAATATTGAGCGTGGGTGTAGTAGTGTAACGTAGTAATTACACGTGTTGTTTTTTTTTTCTTGTGTTGCTAGTACGATCAAAGTAACATCAGCTTAGCACACGCTAGTGGCACGAAAGTATTTTAATTATTGGGTTAACAGATATATACTACTTGTATTTGGTTTGAGCGATCATGAGTGATGTAATTAATAAGCAAGTTCATTTAGTCAATCACTAAATCGAAGTTCATAGTCCTTCATTTTGAATTAATATTTTACAACATTGACTTTGAAATTAATTTGTTTTGCAATTACTCAAAGCCTAATATTTTTTTTAAACACCTGCAGGTTTATTGTTATGAAATAATGAGTTTGTGATTATTCCTATCATAAATGTTACTTTCATGACATAATGATAGCCTACAACATTAAGACGTCATAGTTACCTTATGTAATCTGTTAGAAATGACGATATAATTTTCTGAATCCATAATTATTTCTTGTTTATATTTTATTTTTTGTTTATTTTTCTTCAGTTGCGATTCCTGCTGTCAAATACAATTTGCCGGAAACGTGTCTAGAAAAACGACAGGTTGACGAATCGTTCGATCAAAGCCGTATTAATTATAATAAGCTTCGACCTTCAATTATCAGAAGTGATTTTTCAATTTTAATACTCGCTTAACAAGACTTTGACTCTCGAACGTTCTTAACGCCAGCGCTAGTAAAATATGGTTTGCAAATGAGGTAGTATGAGAAAAGCGTGATTATGAGAAGCAGCTGAGTAAGAGTCCACAAAGCATGAAACATATCTGAGGTATCGATGATCACTAGAAAACATAGTACATAGTCCTCGAGTAGCGTCTGAATAACATTAAGGATTTTCGACCTCCTGTTGAATTTAATTGGAGAGGTTAAACCGAGAGTGACTCAATATACGTATAATATCAAAGTCGTGACGTCTGTTTCCTGAAAGGTTTAGAATATAAAAAAAGGTGTTGTTCGAATAGACTTCAATAATATTGTTTAGTTCCTATTGCGATACAAAAAATGTTGCCGAAAATAAAATCGCGTCGAGAACAACGATGTAGAATAATTCGGAGGAAATATTTTTGATACTTTGTAAAATATGATTCCAGTGTATTATGATTCTTATACACTGCTAAACTCCGGAACTGAAGCTTTGTGTAACGAATGTTGTAAATTTGAATAATTAAATTGTGATTATATAAAAGTTAAAGTCTTTTATACGGCAATTGTGAAACTAGAACATTAGTTATCAATTAGTTATCACTTAGTATTCATTAACTAGTTATAAATTAGTTATCGACTATCATTTGGAGGGTAATTATAACTTATAAGAAAATATTCGTCATCTGGCTAAGAGCGAAATACCGAATTTAGCAGACAATGGCGATTCGAATTGGCAATTGCAAATAACTATTACCAATACAATAGATTTCGATTAGCAATGCGAAGATCTAGGTACATATTTATTCTCACAACAATTAATTGAATCAGAATTTTATATAGTCGGTTTACAACATTCTTTGCGCAGTCTGTTGACTTGAATGATATTCATGATCGATTTTAAATAATAAAACAAAACCCAAACCGCAGCGTCAGCTCCCAGAGGGCATTTTTTTTTTGTACAAGATGATACGTATTTTTGGGAGTAGAAACTCATGTCTTTTTACTTTCTCATCACATACAGAGTATGTAATTTTTGGAAACGTTTCCCAAAAATTGTAACAAAAATCTTCAAAACTGTTGACCTGGTATAAAATTCTTAATAACGACGATTCTTCTAAATCCTCCGAATATTTAATTATCGTCGGTAAGTCGATGACGTCATAGATACGCGCGTAAAATGATATTAGCGATCTCATGTTGTGTTCTTAATGACTAAAATGTCGCTGAACTTTAATACTAGAGGTTTATTTGAAAAACAATTTTTTCCGTTCACTTCTCAGAATCACTTTAAAGATTCTTCTAAGAATCTCCAAATAAGAATCACAACAAAAAAATTCATAAGCAAAAATTTTTCCCCTCGAACCAGAAGCTCCCCATTTCCGACAGTCGAACTTCTTTCATCTTATATAACACGTATTCAGAAATTATCCTTGGTAAAGCAAAACCCCAATCCAATAAATTCAGATACATAGTCAATTTTATTACAAATTTATTTTCTTATTGTCTTATCCGCAGGGTAACTAAATTTTCTCAATCGCGAATTCGTTTCCGACTGCATTGATTTACGCTTCTCTGTGAACAATTAAACTTTCTAAAAGTTTAATCTTTGCACTAAGAGAAGTGTTATAGTACACAATTGCCAAGTTTCCTAGTAGAGCTAAAGTAATACGGCAAACCCCGTTGATATACTGTTTCGCTGTGAATTTTTAAAATTTTAACGCTTACTTATCAAGACTATTACACTCGAACGTTTTCAACGGCAACGCTGATAACACAAACTTTTCCCAGGACGCAAAAGGTTGAAATTTAAAAACTATCCTCGGTAACGTACTCAAATCTCGATAAAATAAACTCAGGATGATTTCCAAATTTTTACAAATAAAAGCAACCGAACTATTACAAATTCACTTTCGTTTTTCATTCAGTGCAACTAAATTTTCTCAGTTCAATCGCGAATTCATTTCCGAATGCATTGATTTACGCTTTTCTGTTACCGATTGAACTTTCCGAAAGTGTGTCGCACTAAAAGAAGTGTTATGGTACACAATTGCCAAGTTTCCTAGTAGAGCTAAAGCATACCGCAAAGTACAGTACGTATGCTTATAGTGTTGCGGTGTAAAACTGGTCTGACAAGCGGTGCGGCTAGTCACAAGCACTAAGACACTCGAGTTGTGCGTTTGAATAGAGGAAAAGAGGCGAAAAAAGTGTGTGTGACGAGCGCGTTATCCGTGCTGTGTGTTTCAGGACGTGGAGAGGGGCGAGGAAAAGGGGAGGAACGGAGGAAACCGTGGCTCGTCGACAGCAGATTCGGGGTCGGAGCTCGAGAATCAGGAGGGGACGGAGAGCGCACTACCTGGGCCCGTACCACGTGGACGAGGACGTTGGCGGGCAGTCGCTCGTGTGCTTCGAAGCCTCTTCATGGCGATCTTGATGCTCGGGCTCCTCGCAGCGCTGCTCGCGCTCGTCTGGATCTTCATGGGTCCGATCTTTGTGCTGCAGCTGGGATTAGTCGCAATAGTTGCTTACTTCGTTGCCGGTGGACGTCTGCGATGGTTCTACGTCGCTTTGATGACAGCTCCACGCGATTTGCGGTATGTGGCAATGATCCTTCTTTTAAATTCGAATAAGCTAAAGTAAACTCATCTTAGCTCGTAGGACATACTAACGGTATAAACTTGTGCGTAAAGTCCGCTAACCACGCGCGCCATCACTAGCATTTGCGGCATATTTAACAAGCCCATAGACGGCGTCTTATCGCGGACTAGGCGCTTCACTATTTCGATTCGAAATGTTTACTGCAATTTGGCGTATCAACATGATTCGTTGCCTTGCAGAGTAGAGGTAATGTGATGGATCGTATGGACGGTGTCTATGTGGAGAGGAGAAAGTCCTGAATGAAAGTTGCCGCGGACACTTTTCTCTGTAATTTGCTCGTGATTTTTTTTTTTACCGAGCCTGCAACAACCACTAATGCGTTCTATGCCGTATAATAAAATAAACTGTTTATTCGTGTTGAGCGCGTATATACGATATAAGAACTGTGGATGGTCGACCCGATTCGAGATGACCTACTGAAGATATACTGTTCATTCGAAATAGTTTCTACTTGCGGTCGTAAAGCGCCCTAGAATTAAAATTTCATCGAGCTGGTTTATACATTGTATATACGTATGTTTAGATTGTAGGTGTGTGACATATACATAGTAACTGGATGATAAATAGAATTTTGGAGCGTTTGATGACTTTACATTTCTTGTCGTGAGAATTTTTGAAAAATTAACCGGTCAATGATTATCGGGAGAATCGTTTTATTCTTAGCAGAGAATCTTTTTTAAGGTGAAGAGCCTGTTTGTGAGGTAATCTCCATTAATTCCGTTCATCTTCTTCTGACCTTCGTAGGTGTTGCACATAAATTGTCCCATTTAAAATGTATTCGTGAATACTTTATACACGTTTTTTAGATCATTATCAAAATATGTCAATGGTATATTTCTTTTGTTGATTCAAATTTATGACTAGGCGATTAAACGATCATTCAACGGAAGTAAAAAAACGAATTAATTTATAAAGTTTTAGCAGGTGAATTTCATATTTGAATTTAAATTTAAAAAATCTATTTTTTTGCTAAAATAATCGAATAATTTTTTTGCTAAAGCGATTCCTTCGATTTTGGTGAAAATTTTGTGGAATCCACAAATAAAATGAACCATGGAAATTTATCTGACATTCGCTCTATTTTTTACGCAGTAAAAAAAATTCGGCCAATTCTGGAAAATATGCAAGATCGTTAAAACAAAAAACGAAGAATTTTTTAGAGGATCTAAACATTATACGTATAAAATATTTATATAGTAAAAAAAAAATTATCCAATCATCAAATCATATAATTATGTATAAAACCCGATTTTTCTAATATTCTTCTTCTTGTTAACGCTGCAGAAAAATTAGTGAAATTATGTAAAACATTTGAGAGCTTTGAAATAAAAACATTTTTATAGGCTCCTTACACGGAGAATAATGAAAGTCTCGTAATTCTGTTTCGATCGACCTGCCGGACATCGGGTGTCGACAATTATAAAAACATCATCATTGCTAGCGCGACTTCAATTGCAACGTCATTCCGTTCACTATTAGTGTGATTACGTACGTAGCACGCATTCGCATACGCGTCGATAAAATTGCATAGGTGCTGCTCATCGTCAACTCGCGACACACATTCACACACATAGGTCGTTACGTCTTCGTTCGTCTCTTATCATCAATTATTACATTTATCCATTATTTGTTGCAGTGCTGTAATTGGATATATCAGGTTACTGCTGATGATACGGGGTCACGAAAAGAAAAATCGAAGCGTATCCGATGTGTTTCGACAGTTCGTGACTCGTCATCCTAACAAACCATGTTTTATCTACGAGGATCAAGAGTGGTCGTTCCAAGAGGTATGTATGCACATATGTTGCACATTCTAGCTGGAAATACCGTTCGACGACAGTTTAAAGATGCTTCGGAGCCCGAGTCAAGAGTTTCTCTGTATTCACGAAGCAAACATTATTATTATATAGACAAATATTGAATTTCCTCAGCGTGAATCGTCTAACAGTAATTTTTTTTCTATTTCCAAAGCTTTTTTTCCAAGTCGTTCATTTTAGTGATGAATGATTATTTATTTACATTAACAGGTGGAAGACTTCAGCAACAAAGTAGCCACAGTTTTCAAAAGCTATGGCTACCGAAAAGGCGACACGGTAGCTCTACTTATGGAAAATAAACCGGAGTACGTGGCTATTTGGCTTGGTCTCAGTAAACTTGGAATAATCGTGCCGCTGATAAATACAAATTTGAAAAAATCTACGCTACTTCACAGCATTAACGTAGCTAATTGCCACGCACTAATCTACGGAGGCGAATTATCCGAAGGTACGTGACGAAATTCGTCTTAACGCAAATATTTACATTTTCTTCTATTCGATGTGAAATGTGGAATTGACGATGACGCGTTCTTTTCGTGGTCCTTTGGACTCTGCGTAGATGAATAGACTCACGCGCAAAAGACACGTATACTGTTTGCTGAAATATACTGTATTGTCATTCTTGCCACGCAAGAAACGTTTATATTGAACGTATTTTCGTTAAAATTAAAAAATGTAATTTTTCTTTTTTCAGCTATCAAGGACGTGGCTTCGTCGCTCAACGCAAGACTTGCTCTGTACAGATACGGTAATGAGCTTGAGACCAATTCGTCAGGTCTTAAAGAAAAAGATTTAACGGTTTTGCTAGCAGAGGCTCCAGCGGTACCTCCAGTTATTCAGGAGAAGGGAAATTACGCTGACAAAGTACTGTACATTTACACGAGCGGTACGACCGGTTTACCCAAGGCTGCGGTCATCACGAACTCCAGGTGATTTTTTTTCTTACGAAGCATTGTACATCATTCGCTTACGTGAAAGATTATGCATATGCCAAAAAAAGGTTGATCTCATTCATATCTTTTATGATAAGAGTGTCGAGATTACCCGGTCAGAATTATACGAACAGTTTATTCATAGTCTTGACAAAAACTCGATTTTTGTCATTGATAAACAGAGAAGGTATTATTAATTGAGCAAAGTCAAGTATAGGTGATTACACTTCCGATCGTATGACTGGATTTTTTAAATATCTTCATCTATTTGTTGATAACAAATAGTTATTGTTGTTTTTGTTCGAAAATGTAACCTTTTTCGTCTAGGTTAATTTTGTTTTTGCTTTGTCTGTGATTGATGCAAAACAGTTTTTCTTTTATGATATGAGGATTTAAAAATATGTTTATCAATTTGTCGATGACTAATAGTTAATGTTGACTTTTGTTCGTCGAGAATCGAACTGTCTTTCACCGCATCCTATTTTTGTAATATTCGAAGCGTCAAAATAAGTATCGAGCATCGTTTTCTGAGCCTCAAGCTTACATTATCTAACCCTTAAGGGCTACACAACGGGATAAAGCATCGAAAAGATTGAGCAATTCGCGAAAAATGTCACAAGAGAGATTCTGATTCCTGTCAGACGACTTTAATTGCTACCTTCGTTGTAATCTGCTCAACTTTTTGCTAGCGACGCTAATATCCTGTCGCCCAAGGTCAAAACTCTCGATTAAAACAGCCGAGAGCAAAATCTGATCGGAAAGATTCTGACTTAAGAATCGATCCAAAGTTTGGATTGCGAATGTCCGGCACGTAATATATACGGATGTGAAGATAGAGTCCAAAGATCGTAACTGTTGATTTCTTATTTATCGGATATTTCTTAGCACGCCCATTGGAATTCACAGATAATACATTTTAGCTCTTACAATTAGTCATGACTATTTAAAGCAAACGGTACTTCAAACATGTACATTTTTATTCCTGTATTTTCCAGATGTAATCATTAGTAGCATAAGCAGAAAAAAAATATATAAAAAATAGTTTTCAATAATTAAGAGAAAAATAAATTATAACCAAAGCAATAATCCAAATTAGTCAAGCTTAGAATACGGTTAGTCGGTATATAAACTCAACCGGTGTAATACACTCCTCTAAATTAAAACTGTATCGGATTACTGTTCCGCTATATAATAACTCTACCACGCGACCAGACCGCGGATTTTACCTTCGGACTTACAAGTCTGGGCTTTATAGTAGGATACCGTTATAATGTGGTCAGATTGTAATGCGATACAGTTTTGAGCTTAGTTTTATCTTAAGACGATGGAATTAGGGCACTTATTATATAGAAAATACATTATTGGTTATTAGTGTGTAGCAAATACATTACTTGCTATCATTATGTAGCAATTACAGTATTTGCTATTGGTTTCATTAAGCAGAATGGAAAAGATCGATTTAAAAAATTGAATGTCTAGTAATTTTGAAGAAACCGAAGAATCAACTCATTTTCATAACGGATTTTTATTTCAGATATATGTTCATCGCCAGTGCTATTCATTTCCTAGCAGGATTTCGCGCATCTGACAGAT
Source organism: Tromatobia lineatoria (assembly GCA_949699805.1). Taxonomy (NCBI): domain Eukaryota; kingdom Metazoa; phylum Arthropoda; class Insecta; order Hymenoptera; family Ichneumonidae; genus Tromatobia; species Tromatobia lineatoria. The sequence continues at coordinate 22,765,683 of OX453038.1, read as the reverse complement.
TTTACACCCCGCTACCCTTGTATCACACTGCCGGCGGTATCATGTCCGTGGGTCAATCGTTACTCCACGGCTCGACGACCGTAATTAGGAAAAAATTCTCAGCCAGCGCGTACTTTAGTGATTGCATAAAGTACAATTGTACGGTAAGGAAAATGAGGAAAATGTTAACGATTTTCTCTCGGATACGGAATGTGTATTAGTAATAATAAATGTCATTGACGATTTTTTGCATCAGGTGGCTCAATACATAGGAGAAATGTGCCGTTATATTCTGGCTATCCAACAAAAGCCAGAACACACGCAGCACAATATCCGGATGATATTTGGAAACGGATTAAGACCCCAAATTTGGAAAGAATTTGTCGATCGTTTCAAGATACCGAAGGTCGCCGAGTTTTACGGAGCTACAGAAGGAAACGCAAATATCGGTTCGTTTTGTTGAATTTTCTAGTATTTTTCGATTAAATTTTGATTAGATGAGAAATTGTTGAATTTGTAAATTTCAATCTTTAGCTGCAGCTTCTTAGAAAACGAGGGCTTTAAAGATTAAAGGGGTATTTCTATTAAATCGACATTATTTTGCGTTGTTTTAATTGACACAAGCTTCAAATATTATTAACCGATTTATCTTCATACGAAGTGGTGTAAAATTATTTTTAATTATCCTCGAGTGCGGAAAACAACGTTCTTCGTAAATTTGTCGAACATAATTTCTTTTTTCTAAGAATTGGTGACGACGTATTATTAGAAACTTCACCTCCTGACCAAATCAGGTATTTAACGATTATCTATTCCTCCTAAACAGTTAATGTGGACAACACCATGGGAGCCATTGGCTTCATATCGCGGATCATACCTGCGGTCTACCCAATATCTATAATCAAAGTTAACGCCGAAGGCGAACCCATCAGAAATTCTAAGGGACTTTGTCAAATCTGCGAGCCAAGTAAGCTTACAATAAAAATCGCTTTTTAATTTTCGAAGCAGTTGGAAAAACATCTCACGAGTCAAAAAATTGATCTTTCACAGATGAACCTGGTGTATTCATTGGAAAAATCATTCCGAACAATCCATCGCGGGCTTTTCTTGGATACGTTGACGAGAAAGCTTCTAAAAGCAAAATCGTTCATGACGTATTTACGAAGGGCGATTCTGCATTTTTGTCCGGTGAGTTATAAAATACTTGGTGCAATACAGTATTTGCGGTTCGTTGCGTTTGAACTGAAGTAACCTAATGTCGAATTTCAGGCGATATTCTTGTAGCCGACGAGTTCGGCAATCTCTTCTTCAAAGACAGAACTGGAGATACGTTTAGGTGGAAGGGAGAAAATGTATCAACGTCTGAAATCGAAGCGGTTGTGAGCAATCTTGTAAACTACAGAGATTGCGTCGTTTATGGTGTGGAGGTAAATTAAATAAGTATTTTCATCGACATACGCAGATCTGTACACCTATTACTTATAGATAAAGATTTGCGGCATAGTTGTTTTAATAGCTACAAAATTTCGACCATTATCTGAACATTAGAAAAATTGACATTAGTAATCTTTCATTGTTGAATCAAATTTTTGAGTAATTTAAATGGAAATTGATTATCTGTGCTCTCAAAAAAAAACCAATTTTATAAACACTTTTGGTCACCATCATGAATCAATAGCCGTGAAATTTCAATCACAAATTCTTAAGGGCATAAGTTCTTAGAACTCTACGATAAACTGATTCGTCTCTACAAAATTTAATGGATATATTTTTTCCATATTCTTTATAGATTCGCGGTGCGGAGGGACGAGCGGGTATGGCAGCTATCTACGACGAGGACAGTACCGTTGACATGAATCGATTAAGCTCTATGATAAAGGAACAGCTGCCAGTTTACGCAAGACCAATGTTCGTGCGATTGTTGACAAAAATCGATATGACTGGCACATTCAAATTGAAGAAAAAAGACCTACAAGAAGAGGGTTACGATATTAACAAAATCAAAGACAAAGTTTATTATCTCGACCAGAAAACAGGTTATCAGTTATTAACGCCGGAGGTCTACGAACAGATACAAGCAGGCAAAGTTCGATTTTGAGTCACGGAATTGACCTCGCGACACAAACTCGAGCATTCACGTGCGTTAATAAACTTGAGAAGCGAATAATTTAAGGACCGAGAAACGACAATTGTCCGATTGAATCTCGAGTCCTCGCGAGAATTGGCCTCGTAAAAGAGCTGCTAGCGCAACGTGGTCGTCGAGAATTTTCGCTCGGCTAAAAACTACTATATATTTTTCTATGGCACAATCAACGGATTAGAAGGGATCGCAGTTCTTTGTAAATAATAAGTTACACAATCTACCTGTAATAAGACGAAGCCGGGCGGCTCCGCGGGAGCAGTTATGACATTCAAGTGGCCGTTCCAGTCATCGACCGTTTATCAGTGATTAACACAATTGATGTCTGCAACTGTAACAAATTTTTACAGTATCATACACAACGATCACTCGTACACATGTCGATAACTGGGACGACCGCCTTATATCTTGTGAGGCTTTCTGCATCGCCGGGAACGCATGCAAGCAAAAAAAGAGAACTGAGCGCGTTTTCCTAATGCTGCTTCGTAAAATTTGCGACGATTAAAACTAATTGGCTGCTGAGATGCGGCTCTGCGTAATACGCGTGTTCATTTCTCACTACCATTCAACGGACAACCATTGTTATTTGTTAATGTTTTTGCTAGAATAAAACTTTTACTATTTTCTAATTACTTGTTATTTGTTTGTGATTGTTTATGTGTAATGTTAACCAAATGAACGAAGTGGAACTTGATTCTAAATAGTTAGAAAATTGATCAAACGTCTCCATGTTAATTCGCCTTGGAATTCCAGCACTTGTGGTTTTTCTCTTTGTTCTGTCTCTCATTTATGCAAAGACGTTTTGCTTTGTATGATACTTAAAGTGAACACGTATTATAATTTAAAAAAAAAATCCTTTTTGATTCTTTAATTAAATGCAAATGCAGCAAATATGAGGACCAGATTTAAAAAAATCTTTAGTACTTTTCATTGTAAAGAGTGAAAAAATTGGACAAACCAGGTTTTTATTAGGAAAGCATTCCTCATTGTTATATTTTATGAAACAAAGATGCATTTATACGTAAATATTAAAAACTTGCATTGTGATTAAATACGAAAACTGTCTATTGAATTATAATAAAATTCATAGGCTGATCAAGATATTTTGAACCAAACTCTGCATAAAATTCAACAGTTACGCAGAAAAATCGAGAGCCACTTCTGTTAGCAAAAAATTAGATAACTGCAAAAGATTCATGATGACTCAAATATTGAGCATGTCGACGACCCTGGAATCTTTATCCTCTATCATCGGGGGCTCAAAGTACAATGAGTCGCTACATTATCTCCCGAGTGTTTTAGCGAGACTAAATAACGCTTCAAAAGATAATTGTCCTGCTCACTTCGCTGGTGCGAATTTACTTCGACAGGTCGGAAGCAGTTCGCGGATTCGCCGGCGGCAAATAAGTCAGCGCAACGATGGGAGCTAACGGTGGAAAATATCCCCTCCTCCTTTTATTGCCGTCCAGTCGTTTCCATCGCCGGCACAACCGGCGAGTCTAATACCGCAATGCAACCGCGTTTCGCCATGGCAATGCTATTAATATCTTAGTTTCGTCCGGAGTTTCAGCGTCAAAGGAACAAAATACCTTCCGTCCGGACGAAAGTTTCATAAGCCAACAATTTATCACATCAAACATCGTAAGAACATTTTTAACTCGTGCTTGTCACCTCTAACTTGTTTTGTTGTCTCTCAATTTGCCAGTGCACTTTTTTTTCTAGAAAAAACAACAGTTTATTTTCTCATAACTTTCGACGTCCATTGTCATTTTTTCGCGTAACTCGCGTTTTCTTCACCAACGCGCAAGTTCTGCATCTACATATAGGCAATCGACTGTAAACATGGTAACAAACACGCCTCGCTTTCAGAAGAGATAAGTGATGACACTTTATCTCAAGATTGTGAGTTTTTGTGATTAACTTCGATTTCATACGACCTGATTTATTGTGATATTTAGCGGTTTATCCTAGATCTTTTAAACGGTCAACAGTGTCACTTTATTTCGAGGGCGGAAACATCAGTTTCATAACAAAGTAGAAGTTGCGCGGTTATAATGAGCTGTGTATGCAAGGTTAGAAGTCGGGCGCTTTCGCTGAACCCACGCGGCGTCGAGGGCGAGCCACGTGGGAGTCGCGGGCAGTTGCCTGCAGCTCTTCCAGATACCCGTGAGTCTAAGTTTATCGCGTCGGAATTAAGGAAAAAAAATGGACTTCAATCGCGGCTCATTCAAGTGTGTGAATTATAGATTTTGCGTAGTTAATTAATTTGATTGTTTCGAGAAATTTTCCGTCGTCAATATCAGACATCGCTCAGATTCTAAATCACTTTATCTTATCCAGAGCTGTGTATTTTAAGTACTTTATAAAATACACAATACAAAATACTTTTCTATTTTTTCATCATATATATTCGGAACATTTTTTGAATATCTACCAAGTTCACGTTAAATCTGGAATTTAACATGAGCTTTCTTAAATATCAATGCATCTCAATGTCTCTGAAGATGGTAGAATTACCAGAATGCCCGAAAACTATTGATATCGTTAAAAAAAATTTCGCAATACAATATCGGTTGAATTGAACAGTATGAGTATTTTTAAATTAATGTTTTATATTGATATTTTTTAGCTGACTTGGTCCCCTTAATGAGATCAGTAGCTTAGATTTTATAGAATTCTGAATTTTTGAAAATTTTTTAACATTCAAGTTAACGTTGATCAACGCAGTTTAAATTTTCTACAAAGGTGAACGAATATTAAACAATTTTGGATATCAATCTTATAGCAACTTTAATTGTGGCACGGGCATCATTGGGTTAGAATGATCTCATCCACGTTTAAACAATTGCGACGTTGACCGTCTCTTTCCGAATGACATAAAAATTCATATTATTAGTGTGAACCTTCTGGAATGTGGCATTGTTGAAATGCATTTTTTTTACAATACATTCATTCCTTTGCATTTTGCGGCGAAGACAATCGTAATTATGAAGCCCAAATGACGTCACGAAAAATACTTAATTTGCACTTGAAAAGAGCAATGTCATAATATTCCGACTCAACTTTCGTTAGGCAGCCGGTATATGAAGCATTCTCTGTCAATTCAACTCTTTCTTGTCCGAAAATTTTTTCAAGTATGCGGTTCGGAAGGTAATACAAAACGACAACTTTAATGGGAAGGCATTTTTTTTTAGTGATTTCAAGTTTCCGAGATATGTTTACTTGAAAAAAGAAAAAAAAACGGCGGATTATTCATAATAATCTGATATTCTCGATTTTCTCCTTTAACAATTCTCTGAATAATTTTTAGTTTTTATTGACGATTAACTTAATAAACGAACCGTGTACAGTAATCATTGACCATTTGTCAAAAAATCGAGTAATTCCTCGGCATGGTTGACGATTTATCGAATACGCGAATAATTTCGAATTCCGATTGACGACTGATCGAGTAATCAAGTAATTGGAAATACTGATTACCAATTATCCGATTAAGTAAGTAGGCTCCGATTCCGATTAACGATTAATAGGAATCGTATAATTCCCGATTGTGATTATTGATTAACAAGGTAATTAATAATGCCGAATCTTGCATTAATTACCTTATTATCATATTCCTTTTGATCGCTAATTTTATTCGGTGAATTATCTTTTATCTAATCCATCTGGAAAAACATTGTGTTTGATAAAATCTGTATCTATCGTCTCAAAATTTAAGTACAAAAATAAATTCTATCTGAGTTTTCATAGGTCAAACAGAGCAAACTTTTTAATATGGCATACAACGAGAAGGATTATTCTCGGGGAGTTGTTGGCTATCAGGTAGACTTATAGTGTTGTAGATTCGCGTTACAGCAGAATTTGGGCCGAGGCTCTTTTTTTGTTGTCCAAAAAATAACTAGTTACATATGGAAAAGCTGTAATGTATCGACCTTGCAACTCGCGCAAAATACAGCGTGCTGGCGAGTGTATCGCGTGAGCGTGTCGCCTGTTAGCGCGTTTTTGCAGAGATAGGCCAGCAGCAGCGGCGGCAGAAGTAGCGGAGGGGAATCGTGGACAAGTTGAAAATGCATGCATAGAGGGGGATGCAAATGCAAGAAGGCAGCACACATTGCCACGATATTTCCCTCCAAGTGCCACTGAGATCCCCGAGGAACGTCGGCGGCGGTACGTCACCCGCATCCACCACGTAGTGTTCACTCGGTCGTCGTCGTCGTCGTACGTGCCCGGCAACCACTCGCCGCATATATACCTTACAAATAAAACAGCACCTGTCTTAGCTCTCCGAGTCTTTAGTTTATTCACCACTGACTGCCGAGTAAGTCCGTTGGATCAATCGTTTTAATTTACCTTATCATTTATTTTTATAAAAATAAACCCGCGTTTCCGGTTTCCGCGTTTGTAAACGACAAGTTAACATGCGCTACCGTCTACAATATTACGCAGAGCATCGTTCGTCGGAACCTATAATGAATATTAAAATTATTACCAGCTCGTACGACTGCTCAACCCCGGAATATCAAAGACAGAGAGGATAACTTCGTTCGCGTTTGTATGCTAGCTTGAATAATAATACCCTCTTCATCCAACGACAATAAATTCGTAAACGCGACGTCCGGTACTAGAAACGTTAGAGATATTCGCCAACGGGACTTTAATCGTCGAGGGTGAATGACTGACGCAGAAAGGAGTCCTTCGTCACTCTGGACGCGCGCATTGTGCGAATAATTGACGGTGTGCAGCGAGAAATAGAACGCCAGCCTCTTGAGGCCGTTGTGAACGATAATCTTCGCTACAAAAGCAGTTGTACCGTTTTGATGAGCCATTGCACTCTGTGATTTTCCGCTGCTGTTGGAAAGCTCAACGAATAGAGATATGCAATTCAACGTCAGCATCACCCGGTGATAATACTCGTGACAACAATGCTTCTTTAACTTCGACACGATCCAATCCTTGGAAAGTTGAAAAAGTGGTTTCCGAAAATTGCAGAATTTTTATTTTTCGATATCCTAAATTTCAGTTTAAAAAAACGCATTTCAATTATAGCGACTATCAGAAGTTATCGTACAATGATTTCACCGGGGATTTCTTTATTGCATCTTATTCTTAAAAGAGACTTTAGTATGTAAATCAATTTAACAAGTGCTTACGAATAGCGGAGAATCATTAAGAAAAAATATGACAATTATAATGTTCGATTTTTAATTTTTAGTCTACTATTATAATAATTACATCTTATTATAATAACCGTGAGAATTCTAGTGGAAATTGGAGTCCAGTGTTGAAAGTGTAGACAGTTATCACGATATTTGCAGTTGAGGATAATAACCGACATATGTTTGCAGGCAACATTGTATAAAAATTAATAACGTTTGCAAACACTGCAAAGAAATGTCAACTACAGAGTGGCATTCATTACTACCCGTGAGAATTCTAGTGAAAATTGCTTTCTAGTATCGAAAGTGTCGACGGTTATCGCGATAATTGCTTAAAGGTTAAAGATCACGGTTAAAGATAATAACCGACATATATTTGCAGGCAATATCGTATAAAAATGACTAGCGTTTGCAAACACTGCAAAAAAATGTCAACTTCAAAGTGACATTCATTCTACGCCCCTATTTTTATAGTAGCAGAAACTGTTTCAAAGTTGCATCAACTACATCACCATTCTCAAAGTCACACGACTAGTTGTGACTGTAGTCACCATTACCAGAATTTAATCTGCTCTGTCAGAAATTTTCGTATGAAAATCAATATAAACTGTTGGATATTTTCCTGCGGATGCCCGTATATTGAATTTAATATACAAATATTCATTAATATAAAAAAATTTTGTAAAATGAATATACAGTATACTAAACATCATAAAAGTTGGATTCATAATGAAAGTTGTATTCTTGATATGATTATTGTAATTTTGCAACATATCTGTATATTAAACAAAATTGAATATACCGTATCTACAAAAAAACCTCCAACACATATATTAATTTTCAAAAAAATTTTAACAGTGTGAGTTAAAAATTTGCCTCTAGAGTCATCCGAGCCTTTTCGTGGATGACTGACGCGCCGGTATAGAGCGAAAACGATGACAGGTGATGCGGAAAGAGCGCTGCTATGCTACACGTCACATTACGAATCCCGATATATAACACCGGGTGTGCAGGAGAGGTAAAAAAACGGCAACGCGCGCATGTTTCAGGGGTTCGCTGCGGCGCAACCCTTCGCGACCGGGGCAACGGGCAATTTCCTTCAACGCACTCACTGACTCACTTGGGGCCACGTGTCCTGCGCAAGCGCCGATCGTTAAGTACTGCTACACGCACCTCTACACATAAAGAGACTTCGGATATATGTATATACAATTTATACGTAAAATATGTATATATATATATATATATATATATACACATAAATACGTAAAATGCAGAGTCCCTAGGTACATATGGGGCATTCTATCCTCATTCGACCTGGACCTGACCTCCAACCTCCCCCAGATTTCTTGTTTGCAACTTTAATTGAAAGTTTTTTTTAAATGACGTTTCGAATGTCATAATTTCAAAAATCTTAGGAAATTTTATTTGCGACGGAAAAAATTATTAAAAAATGGAAATGGTAATTAATTTACTACAGGCGATTGGTCAAACTCTCGAGAGTTTTCCAGACTAAGACTCTAATTCCAGCAGTTTACAAGTCACAATACAAGCCACCTAAAGACCTGTTGGAATTCTAAAAAAATCCGGTTCAACATGAATAAACATTTGACTAGTTGCCTGTAGTAGATTTTTTTTTTCCTATTTGTCAATAATTATTCAATAAAAAAAGCTTAAAAACTATAAAAAGAAAAATCTTGTCCACTTTGGCTCCAAGCTAGAAAATCTTGATATTGAACAAAGCATTTTTCAAAATGTGTTCCGATTTCTAAACTATGACATTTGAGATGTCACTTTGAAAGATGAAAAAAAAAAAAAAAATATTCATAGAAAACGAAAGCCAAGCTCACAAAAAATGATGAGTTAAACCGATGAGGTCGAGAATTAGACCCAGGTCGAAGCGGTATGGAATGGCCCATATATACATGTAGAGAGATGGAATTGAGGGGTGGTGGAAATGCCACCACCCCTCGATTTGTTGGTGCTGTCGGTTATATCGTCGGCAGACGTTCTGACGGTCGAAGACCGAACGATAGGTGACAGGGGGCGAGTGTATGAGACAGAAAATAGCGTGGAGAGACTGTGGCCAAGTTGTGAGAGTGACAGAGACAGGAAAAGAGGGGAGGAAGAGCGAGAGAGAGAGAGACGAAAGACACGACCTCGAGGGTCGCGGCAGCAAAGCCGCAGGGAGTAACGGGCGAGCGAGGCAGCGACAAGCAAACGGAGGCTTCCCTCCGATTCCGTGTGTGACTCGCACCTGGCGACCTCAGCATAAACTCTAGTATAACGTGTGCTTTTCAGACGTGGTGCCCCGGTTAGGAATGGACGTCAGATTCGTCTACCTCGTTGTGGCGATCGCCGTTCTTATGGCAGCCGGCGTCGGGAGCCGCATTGGATCCTTCACGAGGATCGCCCAAATCACCCTCGCCGCACTACTGCTTCCTATAATATGCAGATATCATCGGAGGCTCTACATCATCCTCAGAACACTACCTCGTGATATCAAGTAAGATTTTTGGGAATTTTATAAGTGCTTATATCTATGATTATGAAGGAATTATGTGTTACTGTATGCGGATGTGGTTTGTGGAAGAATTATACACACATATATGTTAATTGTGGAGAAATTATACATATATATTCGTATTATATATATATATAGTTCGTGGAAAAATTGCATATATATATTGACATGTTATTTATGAAGTATTTATATTTATATGTGGTGTTCGTGCGTGGGTTGTGATAGCTATGGATAATTGTGCCTTGCCGGCATCTCGAAAACCCTTCGGTCTCTCTGATCATTGACGTTTAATGCACGAGGACCCTCGCAACTAATGCATTTACTGGTTCGCCGTTTCCTCGAGCCACTGAATCGATCGAGTGCGCGCCGGTGCTCTTTTGTACGTCTGTTAGATACGATTCTGAATAATACGGTCAACTCCGGATGTCTCGAAATTAACATGGATAACCTTGGCCAAGTGCTTTTTTTTCCGGTGGGGATTTTTTTTTAAAACGACGACGTTGCTCTGGGAGATCGAATAGAAAAGTGTAATTGCCGGGTAATCTTCCGATGCATGAAATAAATATGAGCTCGTGACTAAAAACGGCTGGCAACAAGAGAAGTTTGTCGGCATGCGGTTGTTGGTGCTGCCAGAACTGTGCCGTTCTATGGGTGGAATAAAAATCGATAGCTCGATGGCGATGAGGACGAATTACGACAATCGCTGATTTAAAATATTACCTAATGTAATTTATAGATAAATGATATTTTCGCGTGACGAATTGATAGTTGGAAGCGGACTCTGGACCGGTTGTTCAGAAGACGGGGATGCTGGACTTTGGAATCGCGGAGAGAGCTCTTGTTTGTATTAGAAAAGCGTTATCGCGGATTGCAGAATTGTAGACGGAATGCTGTCTTATGAAGTCAACATCGGGTACTATTTGTGCAGGCAGTTTTTTAGGCCGGGTGTCGCGAATTTGAGGACATTACTAAGAAGACGTACTAAAAACTTTACTAATTTTCGCGGCATGAATAAGAAATGCTGAATCATGCGACATCGCCCGATACTCCCACGCTACGGTTGTGTTTTCTTAGTCACGAAACGTGACTACGCAACGTGAGGACAGACTATACAGCTCTCTTGCTTTATGCTTTTTAATAATTTGATATTCATTTTAGTTTACATTTTATATTCATAAATATCTTGAGACTGAATGTAATAAAAATTACATTGTTGTTCTTTTTACTATTATTTTCATTAGCTGAAATAACATTACTCGATTGATTGCATCAGGTTCAAGCATAATAAGCATGTAATCAGCTTAATCAAGAAACTATTTTTACTTTCTCGAGCACGCTCGGTCGGTGACTGACACAGCCGATGGAAACAGACCTCGAACCCGACGATTATCGACGCGGCGTAGTGCCCTTCTTCCGTGACTTGAAAGCGGTTCACGCCGTCAATCAAGTATAAAAGACATCGATTATACGGCGGCGGTTGTATAAAAGTTAACTAAAAAAGAAATGGAGGCTCCAGGAATCGCGAGTTCCGAACAACGTGGCTAAACTTGTCACAAGTAGTTTGTTGTGCGCGGCGTCGATTTGTCCTTGGCGTGAATATTTTAAAGTCACCTGGCACATTCACAATGAAGGAAAAATTCTGTCGCCACGAAGAACCTCCTCTCATCGGATATACCAGCTCTTTTCTAAGCGTTACAATTTAAAAGTAGGGCTGCGAGATGTCGATTATTCACATCGATTTTTTGTTGAGCTTTTACGTCGCTTCTTTTACTTTCTGCAACGATAATCCCAAAGGTGAGAGTCCTCTTGAAGAGAGTTGAATGGGAGACGAGAGGCCGGCAGCGATTGTGGGTAAAGGTCGAACGGGATGATATTCTCTTTAGCAGCGAACTTTGACCGTACTCGAGTTAGCAGATGGGAAAATATATATGAAGAGAGTATAATTACCTCCAAGATATTTTATTAACGCTGTTGCTACATGGTAATTCGAATAAACTTGATTATGGTCTTTGTGCGATAATGGCTCGTCCTCAAACGAGCGTATGATCGATATAACGAATTAATCATGCATGCAAATTGTTAATGACTTAACTTGTACACTCGGGCTAGTTTGTCTGTCACTTTATTGATCGTGTTAACTCTACTCTTCAGGTTTCTCTATCGGTATGTCAACGCCGATCGGGAATCGAAGCAATTCGTCAAAAACAACACGACGGTAATGAAGTTATTTCGGGAGAGGGCAAAGCTCTACCCGAACAAGCCATGCTTTATCTTCGAAGGACGAATCTGGACAAACGCCGATGTGAGTATATATAACTTATCTGTTATGCATACTTTTTATGAGCTTATCATGTTTTCACTCGAAATTATGTTATGTAATATTTGACGCCTCGGTTTATCATGTTTTCTCGAAAATTCCTGAGACGGTCAAGTGCCGATATACTTGCATTCACGATTTTTTTGGCTTGTAGATCAATGGAACATAGCGAAAATATTTCCATGACGCTTTCACGTTTAAAATAATAGTGCGCGATAAGTGTTCGGTAGCTTTGGAGACCGAGACAACATGCAGGCTCTTATCAAAACTCGTTTACGTAGCATACACAGCTGCACTATCTACTATCAGCGGGCAATTTTAATTCAACGCTCGCTACGCATTAAGTTTTGTTGAAAATAGTTGAAAAAGCTGTGAAGAAAATGAGAAGAAATTGCTTTAAAAAAAACCATGTTTACAGATGGACAAATACAGCAACAGGATCGCCTCGGTCTTTCAAAAAGCGGGTTACGTCAAGGGCGATGCGGTAGCACTGCTAATGCCGAACAAACCGGAGTTCGTAGCAACGTGGCTCGGCCTTGGAAAACTCGGTGTTGTCACAGCGCTTATAAACACCAACTTACGATTGCAGCTTCTCACTCATTGTCTCACCATCGCCAAGGTCAAGGGCGTGATATACGCTAATGAATTAGCCTCTGGTGCGTAGATATTTCCCGAATTTCATTAATTACGATTAGAGGAAGAAGAAAAAATACATGATTAAGTCAATAAGAGCGAAAAGCGATGATTCGATACATTCATTGCAGCCGTGGATGAGATTCGGGACTCGATTGAAGGCATCGAATTGTACAAACAGGGAGCTGGTGTTAATGACTCGCCAAAAGGTTCGAAAAACCTTGACAAACTCATGTCGGAAAGCAGCGACGAGCAGCCTGTTGTTGAAAATGAGCCTGGATACAGAGACAATTTATTGTACATTTATACGAGCGGTACAACGGGCCTTCCGAAAGCGGTCCTCATGCCGAACTCCAGGTTAGACGTCCATAATTTTGTTATCAGCACGTAAATTGTCGATTTGCATTGTTGCATCAAATACATGCGCTTACTCGCCACATATGGCAAGTATTGCGTCAAAACAAGTGGAAATCCATGTCATCGTGGACACGACTCTATGCATATGTAAAAATCGCTCCATATTTGCACGCCTCGCGATCTACTACCGATTACTACCTCCCATGAATGATTAAACACAACGTCTCTTTCTGTACGCAGCCTCCATAGAGATACAGCTGTGTTATGCAATAGTTTGGCTTGAGGATGCTCAACAGTATATACTCGGACGGTACTCGACATAACGGCCGATCCGTAATCCTGTCAGGGAGACCCCACAACTCTCGACGGGAATGAGATTAGGCAGTAGCACTGTATATTGTGACGGCTAGCGAGGCTTGTAGTAGTAGGAATTGTAGTAGTGAAAGGCCACTCACACCAACACCTTCAGTGTGTGTGTGTGTGAGTTGGAGGGAAAGGAGGAAGTGTTACTTCCTCGAATGTAAGATACTGGAGGCGGACGTCTAGATTCTTATGTCTTGAAGCAGTCGTTTCTGATTTGAGATATTTATATCAGGAAACCTATTCGGTACTTCAGGTTGAGGGTTTCTGGGGCCATTCGTTAAACACTGAACATGACGCGGAATTTTTTTAAAATTAATATATCGATGATTCATTGGAGTAGAAGAGTTTTGGTAGACAAAAAAGTCAATGTCGAAGCTCCTGTTTGAAAGGATCCCAGAATGAGAATTTTCGAAGATCAAAGTCAATTTATCAATGATCGATTCACCGTAGGTTTAGCTTAACCCTCAGAAAATTGCTGCTTCAGGTAGGATTACGTCCATTTTTCCGTTTGTAATAAATGTTTATTCTATTTTTACCCGATTTCGGTAGGAGGAAAAAGCATGTTTGCATCTGCATGTCAGTCGTATGAGCATGTATGAGCCCGGAAGTAAGAACAGGTGTCCGCCTCCAATATTTTTCTCGAATGTAAGATATTGAAGGTGGACGTCTAGATTCCTTATATGCCTGATTTAAAACATTTAAATTACGTCTTGAAATAGTCGTTTCTGATTTGAGACATCAAAATTATGAAACTTATTCGTTTCTTTCGGTGGAAGTATTGCGGGAACACTCATCAACTACTGAACATGACTCACGATTTTTTCAATGAAACATATAGATTATCATTGAATTAGCAGAGTTTTGGTAGATAGAAACGTTATCATTGATGGTTCTGTTTAAAAAGATCTTATTCTGCTTCACATAGAATTACGTCCAATTTTCTATTTGTAATAAATACACATTCGATTTGACCCTAGTATAGTCAGGGGAAGGAGCATTTTTGCATTTGCATATCGATTGTGAAGTTTATGTTCTTCGTAAATTTCTGGAAAACTTGTCTGTCAAGACAAAACAATGTAATTTTCAAAGCAACCGATTACTTCTACAATCAGAAAATTATAACTGACCTGCGTTTTCGAGACTGCTTAAGTTTATCCTTAAGCTATAAGGAAAATCGTCACTAAATATACGCCATATAAATATTCAACTCGGCATTAAATTCGCTCGTATGACTTATATGCCCGATTTAAAACATTTAAATTTCAGATATTTGCTGGTGATGACGGCGACGTACCACATGCTCGGTCTGCGATCAGACAGCGACATCATGTACAATCCGATACCTCTTTATCACATGGCAGGAGGTCTTGTGGGAACGGGTTGCGCTCTTGCCAAAGGAATACCAACCGTTGTGAGAACAAAGTTCTCCGTCACTGCTTATTGGACAGATTGTATAAAATATAATTGTACGGTAAGTGCATGAATTTCAGAAGGGCCCAATCGAGTCAACTGCAGAAATGACGTTAATACTTATGTAATAAATTAATTTATCTTGCAGTTGGCGCAATATATCGGCGAAATGTGTCGTTATCTACTCTCAGCACCGGAGCGACCGGAAGATACGGCCCATTCAGTCAGACTCATGGTCGGTAATGGAATGAGGCCGCAATTATGGCAAGAGTTTGTTGATCGCTTCAATATCGAGCAGGTCACCGAAGTTTATGGTTCCAGCGAGGGAAACGCTAATATCGGTAAAGAAAACGAAGAGAAATTACACGCTGCACATACGGAAGTCGAAACTTGAGCGACACTAATGTTTTTATCATATTGCAGTAAATGTTGACAATCAAGTGGGAGCCGTAGGTTTCATTCCTTCGATATTGCCGAAGTCGCTTCACCCCGTCGCTTTAATTCGCATTAACCCGGAAACGGGCGAACCGGTCAGAGGGCCTGATGGATTTTGCGTACGATCTGAGATAAGTAAGGACAGATCGTTTTAAATTGTGATTCGCATGCATTAAAGTTGAAATTTTTAATATTACTATACATTTATCGGAAATTTTTGGGTATAAAGTAGTATATTAAATTTATTATTCAATTTTAAAGCAATATTAAAGCATTTTTATATTAAACACGACTTTCTATAACGTGTTTGTCATATCTAATTTAATATAACTATACATCCATAAATATTTCCGTTGAAATGTTGAAAGTATTTCAATTTACAAAAAGAATATTTTCGCAATCACTAACTGATTTTGTTCTTTTGCGCAGACGAGCCTGGCATGTTCATAGGATTGATAAAGCAAGGCAATGCCTCCAGGGAATTTAACGGTTATCTTGATAGGGAAGCATCGAAAAAGAAGACAATCGAGAACGTTTTTGTCAAGGGAGACAAAGCTTTCCTTTCAGGTACTTTTTTCACAGATTTTATTGTACTCTGACTCCTTTCTTGCTTGATACGTTTTTCTAACAGTTTTGTTTTTAACGCCGCAGGTGACATGCTGGTTCAAGACGAGTTGGGATATTTTTATTTCAAGGATAGAACGGGAGATACTTTCAGGTGGAAAGGCGAGAATGTCGCGACTTCTGAAGTCGAGGGCGTGGTTAGTAACGTTGCTGGACATCGAAAAACCACCGTTTATGGAGTGCAGGTAATAAATTAATATTACTATTATGTATTTGTTATAGTAGGGAATAACATCGTTGCAACAACTATTAAATATACGTTCGAATTTCTTGATCTGTAGAGACGTCCCCGCTGAAATTTGCATGCTTCGACCTTGAGCCCTTCCATTTTTTAAATAATTTAAAAATCACAGACGGGTACCTTTTTTGTTTAGCGCGACGAGCAACATGTTCGACAGGAGAATTTTTTTTAAATTTGCAATTTTTTGAATTTTTTTGTAACGTTCACATGTTAAAAAAGGAGAGGCCTATTGAAAGAGGTCCGCAAGAAAGTTTGTGCGACTTGATATCAGCTAGATTACGAAAACAATTTTGGTATTTTTTGTTTTTCTCAAATTTTCTTGTGTAACGGTAAAAAACAAAATACTGTTTTGCTAAAGAAGATAATGTTTTATCATTCTTTTCTCCTTACAAAAAAATTTTTTTTCGTACTTCAACATTTTTGAGGCCCTATGTAGAATGGCAGTATTTTTTCCGAAACCGGATCGTAATTCTTAATATCCTGATTTTGATATTACGCAAACCAAAGTTAATGAAAATGCATCGTGTGCTGGAAAATTCAAATTGTATATTGCTCTCTTATCGACTTTTTATTGGTAAGCTGAGGCAATGAATGATAGATATTCCACACATCGATATAATTATACAGTTTGGTTAATAATCGCAGATTCTACTGTTAAAGAGAATAAACCGATTAATATGTTCCAATAATGTCTAAAGGTACCGGGCGTTGAAGGGAGAGCTGGAATGGCAGCGATAGTCGACCCCGAATGCCTCCTGGATTTCAAGGCACTCGCCGAAGGTTTGGACAGGGCCCTTCCGTCTTACGCTAGGCCAATTTTCCTAAGAATCGTGAAGGAGCTCGAGATGACGAGTACTTTCAAGTTGAAGAAGATAAATCTCCAGCAGGAAGGTTTCGATCCTAACAAAATTCAAGACAAAGTGTACTTCAGATCGGGCAACAAGGAGTACGTCGAAGTAACGCCAGAACTGTACGAGGAGATAATATCTGGCTCAGCGAAATTATAAGTAGAAAAATACAAAGTGGAGCGAGACAAAGTTTCATCGCAAGCTAAACAAAAGAGAGAGAGAGAGAGAAAAAAATGATAACACGAAATTATCGATGCGCAATAACGATCGATTCGTTTCGTCAATTTATTCTACTGTAGAATTATTTACATTGCGCATCAATTCGTAGTGGATCCGACTCGCGGTAAGAAGACAAGGGGAGTCATAACGGAATAATAATAATAATAACCAACCACAACGGAACAACAAACAAAATCAGAGAACCTGCGATTCGGATAACAAAAAGTGGACAGAAATTAGAGAAGCTGCTGCTGGCGAACATGACGCATTATTGCTATGTCGCGCGTCGTATTGCGCGTAGTCGCATGTTACTTAATTAGAGCCAAAGAAATTAAATTAAAAACAAAACTACTAGTTAAATCGTCGCACGTGTCGATCGACGACGCTAGGGACGAGGAAAGTGAAATAAAAATTCATAATATGCACAATTATCGCGGGTCGCGATGCTGATCATTTTAAAAAATCAGTGTGCGAGGTCAGCAAAACGATATTCTCCTTACCTCTCTGTCTCTGTTGATGGAACTCGACTATCTTGTGAGTTACGCGAGTCTCGTCACACCTTTCGATAGAATTTCTTTTCATAGGGTTTTGTTATACGCAAGTACGAAGCGGCGTATAATAACGCTTCTGTATACCAAAGATACGAAAAAAATTGAAACATTCGAAGGAAGGATAAAGAAAACGGCTAAAAACGCGGGACAGGGGGGAAAAAACAACAACTTCTTACCGCATTTAAGAGTTTGGACCAACTGCTGGCCGGGCTTAAGTTATACGTTTTGATATTATGTACACCTCAACGAAAACGACACGCGACTAAACCTATCCTCCCCTTAAACTATAGCAATTTTATTGTATACTCATTTAAACGAATTAATAACTTGATTTACGATTTTGTTCCTCCTAGTTTCCGTTGATGGACGCAGTTTTCAGAAGGCCAAAGACCTACTCGTTTTTCCAAGTGTATATAGATGTATCTGTGTATATGAATTTATGTTTGTTTGGCTAATGAAAGATGATGTATAAAATAGACAAAAAAAAACGTTGATAAACGAAAGAGGAAAAGCGTGTGTACAGGCAAGTTATATTGGCGGACGATCAATTTCACGCGAGCTTCACGTTCTTGTCAAATGCCGAGAGCAGCGTTATTACTACTACACAAGTGGCAAACAACTTAATGGCAATTGTACTTGAACTGCTCAAAAGATCTTTATACATACAATATATACATAAAAAAAACTAACACGACTCCACTAATATGATGTATAACACCTTATTATCTTAGACTGAGAGGAGAATTTAGGCGAGCTTTATAAAATATACAGAAGATCAAAAAATCTTTATAGGGCACGAAAAAAAATCATTAAATGAGAAGCATTGACCTCCGAAGCTTTTTGTTCCTACACTTTGGCGGCGACGAGGCTGCGACATGAGTGCGCGTACGGCGATGAGATTGATCATCGTATTTTCATCGCGTTCGTTGGAGTCACGTAAATTCGCCATTACTAATGCGCGCTCGGAACTCGCGTGTGCGTGTGTGTTATTCGTCGTCTGTGCACCGTAGTACAATCGTCGAACTTTGTGAGTTAGCGCGAAATTAAAAAAAAAAAAGAAAAAGCCAAAAAAAAAGTAATGTCTTGTGTCGTGTCGCGTGCCTTGTCCGTAGACGGCCGTAATATCGACGGTCGGACTTAATATATGTTTATCAAACATCGTCTCTCAATTTTTAATAAAACAACAACAACAACAACAACAACAAAAGCACCAGATAACGTGAGAGCGAAGTTGACAGAAAGGCCAATATACAGCGCTAAACAAAATGGACAAATTTTACGACATCTCGGAATTTGGCGATACGAACTATGGGTGTGTGTGTGCGTGTGTGTGAGTCTGCGTGTGTTAGTGCATCGGCTAGGTGCAATCAAATGTGAATGAATTGTTCAAGATTTTGTTGGATGTAAATAAACACAGTTTCAACACATTTTCTACGTCATATTGTTTTAGCTATTATTATTATCATCATTATTATTATTATCATTATCATTATTATTATTATCAGCAGTATAATCGTAGTCTTTACGGCGTTTATCCTCAACAGATTTGTGAGCAAGTGATACGCTTAAAATACTGCATGAATTCGAATGTATCAGATGCGATTCCTCCGTGCGATTGTTTCCGCTGCGTCCATCTGATCGAAAAGAGGAAAGAGAATGCAGAACGAGAGCGAATTGAGCACTTCGGCGCGATTAAATACGGAGGACCCGCAAGCGATATCATCGACGTAGGCTCTAGAAATTTGTTTTCGTCGAGATATGAGAGTCGCGAACGAGATTCTTCACATGATCGTCATGCACTATAAATCTCGGTATTCGTTTTTTTTGGCATTGAAGTGTCGGGAAGTTGAGACTATCAGCTGGGAGGTATCGCCTTGGCCGTTTGCCCAATGCCTAAATTTGGTCTAGTGCCGAACCACGACATCTTCCACTCCAATGTTTCCTGGAGCAGTCTTTCCTCCTCTGGTGAAAAATGCAGTAATGTTGCCACAGCCCGTGTTAAGTGCAAAGCCTTGAAAAAAACGTTATTATCAGAATTTCAAACGAGAAATGGTGATTTATCAGGTAGCATTACGGTATTGAATAATTGGAAGAGTAATATTATGTTTGGGAAGCCTCTTTATAGACATTGTGCATCAAATTGATTTCGATGCCGAATTGTAGCGTGAAATTTAAATATAGTCGAATGGCAAATACGTATTCCAAATTCAAATTTTATAAACGCGGGATCTGGCATCTGCGAATAACAGAAGGGCATTCATTTTGGTGATTATTGCCCTACTTTGAAAATTTTTGCAAGGTCCAACACATTTTTTAAAGAAATCATCTGTCTGGGAAAGTATCGCTAAGAACATCTTCATATGCCAAATCTTATGCAGTAAATTAATTTTTACAAAATTAATCTAAAAACCGACAAACCTCGTATTCTCTGCTTGTTAGGAACTTGATGAGGACGTGCTTCAGATATTTGAAATTGACATCATCATCTCGAGAATTGGAGCTCTTGGCAGTGACAGTTTGGGACGAACTTGGGTTGAGAATTGCCGCAGAGGGTTCGGCGTCGCTGTCTAACGACGAAGAGGGTACTCGAAGTTCGCGCTGCAAGGTTTTCTTCATATCGCCTAATCTTTGCTGTAAAACCTTAATTGTCTGTAACAGTAATTATAGAAACCCGTTAATAACATTTTTTACAATAATTATCGACGCATTAAAGCCTAAATGAAGCCTTACTTTATTTTTATCGCTAAGTTGCTCCTCCATTTTTGCGATAGTACTTTGCAGCGCCTCCTCCGCTCCTTCCCTAGTTTTCCTATCTTGTTCAGCTTCCTCGAATTTCTCAAGTCGCTCTTTAGTATCCTCAAAGTTTTTCGACGACCTCTCGAGCTCGAGTGCGCTACACCGAAGGGACTCCTCGAGGCTGTCGATTCTGTTCTGCATTTCCAAGTTTTCTGCTTGCTGCCGACTTTTTTCCTGCTTCGCTAATTCATAATCCTGAGAGACTTGAGCGTTTCTCAAGAGCACAGAATCTCTCTCAGCTCTTTCGCGTTCAAGAGACACTCGCAGGGTTGCGCTGGCCTCCCGCTCGGTTTCCAAACTTTCTCGTAGTCGTGCTAATTCCAGATGTAACGAGGCGTTATTCGATCTTTCGCCATCGCACGACAATCTTAGCTGGACAAGTTCGGTGGAGGCCTCCGTGAGTTTTGTCGTGGAATCTCGCAGCTCAGTCTTCAAGTCTTCAATCTTCTTTGAGGAAGATTCCTGGCAAAGTATTAGCAAAAGAAGAACACGTCATTTAGGCAATTAAACGAACCGTCAATTAAAAATATTGATATCACAACTTCAATAGTATTATAAATAAAAGTCTTCGTTGATTTTTCTTAGCGTAGTTTTCGCGGCGCTGCGTTTGAAAATGTGGTGCCAAGTGCCCCTCGCAATGTGGTATGTATTTCGCCATTTAAAAGATGCGTTTATGAAACCTTGCGTCAAATAAAAGCGGTTTGTCAGTATGAACTCATCACGTCGTACTTACGCATTGCTACAAACTCGTGACGTGAAAAAATAAACGCAGTCCCTTCTAGATACTCTAGAAACGTACTAAACTACTTCGTATAACATTGCGTTGTGTGTACGTGTTTGTGTGGGTGTGTAGAAAGCTGCAAAAAAAAGGAACGGGATTTACAGAGATGGGGTATTAAAATCAAGCGAAAAAATGAATTGCAAGATAAGTTTTCATAGTTTTTTTTTCTCTCGCGCCTTCTCACTCTCTCTTTATTGCCGTAAATCAAAATTTACATACGATACGAATGTAATACACAGGTAAAAACATTATTTTCTACTGGCAGTACTTACTTACCATGAACTATAGAAGAAAGAACGGCACAAGTAGATATATATCTATATATATCTATATATATTTGTGTATATATGTCTTTCTCAGGTTTACGAAAAAACCGCGAAAACGAGCTACAGATAAAGTATGAATAATTGGTTGTTGAGGCCCATATAGATACAGCGATGCATCTGCCATGCTTGAACGGATTAATGTATTACCGAAGAGGAATGAGAAACGAGAGTAAATTAAATGAAATCTCAGCGATTAGATTGGGGCTATCGTTATATGAAATCGTGCGCCAAGCAAAAATTAATAAGCAGTGTTCGTCTCATGCTCTTTAACAACGCGTCCGTATAACCCAGGACTTCGCAGTGAAAAGTGATAATGCATATTCTTATGCATTATCAATATGCAATAATGCAGAAAATTTAGAAGGATTAGATAATAAGTAACAAATTATTTGAACGCGTACAGCCTTGAAACCGCATGAAATAACTAGAATTTCGAGGAGAAAAACCATGATATACTCGGCAATTGTCGAGTAGATTGAAATGATATCGAAACTGGGTGTTAAAATCATGCATCAGCGCCGGGGGCATGGACATTAGGCGAATTAGAGATCGCGGTAACTCACGATTTGCCGTTTAAATTCTTCGACCTCATCATCGACGCTGGCACGGAGCTCTTTAAGTTCCGTGGCCATCTCGTCGATGTCCTCGGCCATGCGCAAAAGCTTGGCGTCTTTCGTTGCCATAACAACATTGTTCACCTCTATATCGGCTTCGAGTTGCTTTATCCTCTGTTTGAGCTTCTCTTTCTCCTCCTCGACGCGTCTCCTCTCGAGACCTTCTTCTCCGGCTTGTCTGCTCAACCGTCCGACCTGCGTTTCCAGGCTCGATATTTTTCCCGACCAGCTCGTCTTTATGTCCGAAAGATGAAGATGAGCCTCCTCCAATTTCCGTTCTAAAAGCGTTCTCTCCCTCATTAGGTCCGCTATTCTCTCGTCGACGCTCGTTTGATCGTTTGATTCTAGTGCTACTCTCTGCTCGAGCACGAAGACCTTGACCATCAAGTGACGCACTTGTTCCTTCGTCTGAGCGAGCTCTCCCGAAAGCTGAGCCCTTTCCCTCTGCGTCGCGTGACGCAATGTCTCCATTTCATCCTGAAATTATTATAACTCTGCATACTCATGAATCTATCTGTAGATCTATCGTATTTATTGCAACGTTGTTAATCTCAAAAAGCCTTTGCGTTTGGATTAATATTACTAAACAATGACAAAGTTCCCGAAGCCCTCGCTCTGCCCATCACCCCTCCGTCAATTTTCCGTTTTAATATCCATTTTTATTGTTAAGTCGAAAAAAAAAATGAGCGCCCAAAAAACCCGTCACCATAGCGAAGCGTTTTGAGTACTTGGAAGAGTGTTTTTATGGCGTGGAAAACAATTAAGGAGGCGAGAACGGTTCACACAATTTTAAGTCAATGCTTGATATTTTCCATCATTTTTATACGTTTTTGTCGTTTACTTTAGTGCAGTAATGGGTAATTTGTGATACATTTTGTCCATAACTCAGAGAAATGTTAGTGACAATCGATTAAATTTAAATTATTGGATTTACGGGAATTATTAAAAAGATAGTTTTTATTGCCTTTTTAACTTAAAATAGTTTGAGAATTCTATGAAATTTTAATTTTTTAGGCACACCCTAGAATATATATGTAAGACACATTTACATATAATATAAGACAAAGAACCCATAACTACTACTAATTGATACACAAACCTTTAAGCGAATAATCACAAGAAATCAGCAATGACTAAAATAGATTGTGAAGCGCTCCAACCAAACAAACAAGAGACAAACGACAATGAATATGTGATAGTTAAGAGTGAAAATGATTAAAAGACAAAAAGAAACCCAGATGACGCATACATTGTGCCAAACGTGACGAACATAGTCTCAACGAGAGCTCGTTGCAATGGAAATTTTGTGAGAGGGAGGAGTTAATGAGAGATCGATCGAACGAGTACGAGAACTGTGCTTGCCAAAGGCTCTCCCAATCAAGGAATAAGCGCAGAGTATTTTCAACGATAGAGCTAGCAAAATAGCAGCTAAGCTTTTTTTGGAAACGTACCTCTAGCCTCATGACAGCAGCGTAGCATCAACAAATTAGCCGGCAAGTAGATACCGTCTAATTTGCGCTCTGATGTCTCGTGTGGCAATTTTTTTTCGTAATCTTCATGCGTATCGTTTTGTCCCTCAATTGGCGTGTGTGTGTGTATGGAACTTTATTTCACATTTCATAACGTATATTTATCTAGCACTAATTAATAAAAAGAAATACAAATTCAAGTATGCCCGAAAAAAATGCGACGATAAACTTTTTTAATGACCTATTGATGGCTTTTTCCAAGTATTTTTTGCAAGGAAGAAGCTCACGAAACAATAAGTTCTTCGTTGTTGTTGCCCTTTCGTTTCTCCTATCGTAAATAGCCTCGCCGTACGATGGAGTTCGACGAGACTGTGCAATATTTTTTCGACGAATACACGAGTTTGTACGACGCATCGAGATTCTCGCGTAGAAGCTTTAAACGTATATGAGCTGCAAGGTCCATATACGAAATTCAGCGGAGTGTCAGTCAGTAAATAACGTGCGTAATAGTAATTAAACAGAAAATAATAAAATTGCCAAATGGCGACAACATAACACAAAGCGATATGATTAAGGAATCAGCAATAAAAAAAAAGAATAACAATAACAGAGCTCGCTGCAAAGGCAAATAGAATCCTTCGCGTGACTAGTGTCAAGCGTGCTTTGCTCAATGGGAAACGAATTGGATTTAGGGATTTTGAAGCAGACGGTTGGGTGAAAAGCGGAACGAGCAGCGCATTATTACACTCGTGGGTTTATGGATTTCAATAGCACTCAACGCATCACATCTACGTGTTAAAATATAAATTAAAAAACGACGATATATCGTATCAGCATAAAAAGTAAATAAAAAACCGGTAAATCTGTTGTTAATCAATTAAAATAGATCGTCGAGCATACGCAGCTGATGCGGATACTTTTTTCGAGAAATTACAGAATAGAAGTAAGTGGTAAGGTAATGGACCAAAGTAAACATAAGTTCAACATCAACCTTGGATTTTCTGGACACCGTTTTTTTACTCACCTGAACGTTAATTAGTTCGTCTTCGTAACGCCTAAGTCGTGAAACTTCGGCCTTTAAGCTGTCGACCTCGGCCATAGCTGTCTTTAAGTGATGAGATTTCTCTTCTACTTCTTGCTCCTTGGCCAATAACTGTAAGATTATTATTTATTAATCAGCGACTTCTGGATGTTTGTATTAACATATTAATACGAATTGTCTCACAAGGTGTTTGATCTTGGCCATTTCTTGAGTTTGGAACCCTTCCAGCTGCTCTGCATCTTCTTGAAAGGTGTAAAGTTTCTTTTTGTACTCTGAAAGATAGATGAATAGATAATCCAGGCAAACAGATGTGGCATATGGATTGCTGAGTCAACCATACTAATGCTATTACATAATGTCATGCTATGTTTACAGGAGCTCAGAGTCCATGAAAAATTTTGTTCAAAGATTTATGTTATATGAATACAGTCCAAAAAATGTGCTCAGTGCTCAGGCAACTTTCGACCACAGATGTTAGCTTTATTACTGTGAAATTAGCGTTGGTAGTAAAATTAGTTTTATTATGATTTCATATTGATTAAAAAATTTTTTTAAGTAAAACCAAACGCTCTAAAGGATTAAGTACCAATTATTAATCAATATGCTGATCAACTATCACTTATGTTACATCACAACTTGCAGCCATCTGAAGTACTTTTAGTAATTGTAACTTGTAACGATATTGCAAAAACTACATACAATAAAATAGATAAAATTATGAAACTACAAAAAACAGATAACAAATTAATTGGCATTTAATTTCAATATTCCATTGCTACCTCATTATAGCACAAAATGTTTGTCCCAAAACTTTTGTAAGTTAGAAAACAAACACTTATATCGTTGTAATGCACTAAACATAATGACACACACCTTCGGCATTTCTTAATGCAAGTTCTAGTGTCCGTTTAGCATTCTCAGCTCGTTCCCTCTCCTCATCAGCCTTAGCTCTATCCTTCTCCTGTTTTTCCATAGCCTTCTTCCATTCCTTTTCCTTCTCCATTATTTTGACCCTCCATTCCTCATCCTTTTTCTCAAATCTTTTAAGAAGTTCAGCTTCTTTCTTCGCTAAGCGTTTGCGCCACTCGTCCTCCCTATTTTCAAGCCGTTTGAGATCCTTGGCAGAAAGTTGCGTGCCATCGCTGAGTTTAAGCTCAAAGCTATTTTCCCTCTTCAGCGGCAGAGGCGAAGAGGGAGAGGCAGCGTTGTCTTCTCGCGAGTCGTCTAATGATATCTGCGATCCACCGACGCTGCTAGTAGAGCCAATCTGTTTGGGTAACGCCAATGAAACTGTTTTATAAAAAGGCACGAAACTTATAGCACAGAAAAACAGCAAGATACATAATCACTGCTTACCTGGAACGGGTGTTTGGAGTTAATGCCGCGAACCGTGCCGGCATTTCTCACAACAGTGGAAACGTCGCTTCCAATTTCGTCGCGTATTTTGTTCTTAAGACTGGCGAACATAATGCCAATATATTCCAGGCGTAGCTGCTAAAAGGATGACAGGCCACGGGCTCCCACCTGTCAACGTCAACGTCAACGTCAACGCTGCGAGTCAACGAGCAACGAAAAACCGATATTATGATGATGTATCAAAAAAGGACCTTGCGATTAATAAAACCGTCGAGCACGATCCTCGTCATTTTGTCACTTTTCTCTGGTTCGACTTGATTCGATTATAACATAAGCGTAAAATCAACAAAAATTCACGGGTAAATAGAACGACCCGTGGCGAAGTAGCAGCTATCAGTAGTGTACCAACCGCTCGACACAAGCCACATGCCACTTGACTGCTGAATAGTGCATGAGCTGTCCTATGACTACGACGCTTCGCGTTATCGTAACAAGCTCCTTCCCCTCACTTTCGGGAAATCGGCGGCCTAAAGCTTGGAAAATTAGGACATTTGCTTGCAGCGGGAAACGTAGCCCCGCCTCTTGATATCTCACTAACGACTTCTCGCACTGAATACCTCAAGTCGATGACGTTTATCACGAAATTTGCACAGCCGAGAATCATCAACGTCCACATAATTACGTAGACTGATTGATAAGTCAATAGATTCACGAGACTAAATAGTATCAGTCCTAGAATAATTTTAGCAGCTGTTTCGGAAGCTTGACGAAGTATTTTGAGCACGGAAGGATCGAATCTTGTCGTCATAGTTTCAACATTTTTCTAAACTCGTTTCAATTTCGTGTTAGATAATAGAAAATAATGTCGCAGAATTTTAATGAATTTCGAGATAACTCATTTATCGCGTTTACGAGAGATTTGATATTCAAAAAACCGCGCGACTTACGTCTTTCAAGCGCTAAAGTTGTAGGTACTGCGCGATGCCAGCGCCACTTGTGGAGGCTTCGCGAATGAGCGTTTCAAAAGTTTTGACGGTTTGGCTGCGGTTCTGAATATTTTGTGAAGTGGATTGTGTTCCTTTAGCCGGTGAAATTATTTATGGGTACACGCCGTCAAAAAAGTGCTATAGTTAATCAAGATGAGCAGGGAATGTCCGGATGACACGGCTGTGTCCATAAACTACTTTGAAGTGTGAGTGTCATTTACTATTTATAATCGAGTTCATTCGATCTTAATATGTGCTACGCTCGGGAGACAGCGATATGAACCAGTATTTGTGGCGTAGTTATTGTACACGCGTACATTGTATAACAATTGAGTTATCTGATGGCAAGAAATAAGCAATACTGACGAATTTTAATCCGAAATATTTTTTCGAAAATAGTAAGACATATTTACTGTATTTTTGCTTTCTCATAGAGGAAGCTTTATTTTTGTTAAAAAATTTTGTTTCGAGATTTTCATGTCAGGGCACTTAAAATGGTCCAAAACATAGAAAAAAGTGGTTTAGAAAAAATGTGTGTGTGTGTTACGCGCTCGAAAAATTCAACCCTCTATAACTCAGGAACGCCTTGAGATATCAAGCTGAAATTTGCACCATAGACAAAGACGCCAAGTCTCATTGTTCATACCAATTTTCGTCGAAATCTGCCTGATCATTAAATTTTTACGCGTTTTTGAATTTTTTCAAAAATGTCTGTATCAACTATAACTCTTTCAATTTTCGAGATATTGAGCTCCAAAATAGTGAGATGTGAGCTTTCATACACCGGTGATCCTTATTGAATCTGGTTAAAATCGGTTGAATCGTAAAAATTTTATGAGGTTTTGATTTTTTCGATTTCTTTTTCTTTGATGAGAATTTTTCCATGAAATATAGAGCTAAGTTAAATGTGTGCCAGATTCATGATAAACATAAAAAATATCTCAGATATATCCCAAAAATGATGAACGATAACACATTTTAACATATATATAGTGATATCGTACAATCTAGATTGCGAAAAGTGGCGATTTATGTCGTATAAACTAGCTGAATCCTTGCTTCCCAATGAAATTTTCGGAAAGCACGGGTATCCATCGTTTTCTTCAGGGAAAAACGGAGAAGATAGAGTATTCGAGAGAGTTTCTGTACCGTTCGTCCTTATTACATTTTCTCAAAGCGGGAGTGTGCGCTTATTTTTATTGCGCATTTTACAAAGCTTCCTCTATGAGGAAGCCAAAATAAATTACCTTACTTTCTCTTAGATGTTGCTTTGTAATAAGCGAAATATTATGAATAAGCGATGTGCAAGGTTTTACTTTGCATCCTTGTTTAAGGATGTATGATAGGTACAGTCCGGCCAAAAGTGAGTTTCAGAGACA
Organism: Tromatobia lineatoria; assembly: GCA_949699805.1. Taxonomy (NCBI): domain Eukaryota; kingdom Metazoa; phylum Arthropoda; class Insecta; order Hymenoptera; family Ichneumonidae; genus Tromatobia; species Tromatobia lineatoria. The sequence continues at coordinate 22,737,137 of OX453038.1, read as the reverse complement.
ATTTCGATCACTTCCCGATGGGATAAAAATCGGAAAAAAATAATGCAAATAAAACGTGCTGCTAATAGTAATATAATAATAATGAAATGTTATTAACAAATTGGTGAAAAAAACAATTGTTCAACAAATAAACAGTCAACCTAACTTTTTTTTTATGAAAATGATATGTTAATTTTTTTGAATGGGTATGAATTTTTTCAGATTTTTTTCTTTATCTTGATTTTGATTTTGATTTTGATTTTTTTCGAAAAATGTGCAGAATATAACAAATTTTGGATATGCGTTTTGCAAAAAAATCTTGAGTGTAGTAGATGGTTTTATGCCGAACACATATCCAAAATTCTAATGACTAAATAAGCGATCCAAGAATTTTGTGCAAAGTGTGAAACAAGCGAACGGTAGTCAAGGCCAAAAGTCGATAAATCAATGAAAGAGTAAATATTTAAAAGATACAAAATATTCTTAGTAAATAAATAAACAGTAAATATTTTAAAGATGCGAAAAGTGCTTATTCAAGTTTACACAAAATAGTGTCGCATTACACTTAGCAGAAGGAACTGTATATACATATACATATACATAATGAGTGAACTTACTTGCCGAGACTGCAACAAGTGCTTATGCTCACATACGAAATTTTCTTGCAGTCAACGATGCAAAAATATGATCTTGCTGAACTCAACTAAGTAATAAGTGCATCAGCGGAAAAATTTCATGGCAAAAAATAACTCGATAACATAAACTCTCTGGGCGTACTGTTTAGCATATTTTTTCCATTGCCCTAACATCGGAAATTAATCAAATTCTTGCACCAACAACGACGCATATCTACTCTCTTCAAGGGTTAGCCGGGTCATCCGGATTGTCAGCAGCGAGGCCAGTGGTCTTCAATAATGCTGTTTCATATTCCATATGCTTATTCGATTATCGCCGGGTGCTCGAATTTGCGAACGTCTCATATTTTCTTTTGCAAACTCAATCGTAAGATCCGAAGTTTGTTATCGTTTAAATGTCCATAAGATAACCCTTCAGCGGCTCTATTTATTTTTTTAATGATAACTGATCTAAAATAAATAGATTACAAATCGTAAAAATTATAATACTAATATCCATAATTATATCCTGCCTTTTTCGTTGCAAGAGTTTGAATGCAATTCTTGTCATGTCCCGGATTATTTTCTTTTGGTTTATTATCCGTCCATTATATTTCAATTCACTATGTGAATTTGCCCTCAATTATATTTATGTAACGATTTTATCTACATTCATCAACAGCAAATTACTGTACATAAGTAAGTCGCAAATAAGGTAATAGTGCTGAAATTATAATTTTATAAATCGAAGAATCAGAAATCTCACTATTATTGTCAACAATGCATCAGCTATGTATCTAATACCAATCATCAATATAAACAATATCAGCATATAAATATATGAAGTAGAATTTAATATTATCAGCAATATATGAAGTACCTTACTAATTTAAAACCAATCATAAATATCCGCCAATATTACCCCTTGGCGCATTAAAAATCATTTAATCGCGATGACATCATTTTAGTAGCTCATGATATTGATAACATTAAATCCACACATAATTGCTAAAACATGTGCGTAATTTAAATCGCAGTTGAGCGTCACTGTACCTCCGGATGGTCGATGCAGTGTGCGTTTTATAAGCCACACACTACCACAATCGCTCTCTCGTTTACGTTCGTGTGCATGTCCGCAGGACCGCGCGCAGTGCAAGCTGAGAAAACCCCTCTCCCCATCATTGACGCTTTTTCGCTTTCCTGCAGCAGTAGCAGCAGCAGCAGCAGCTTCTCTTCTCTTCTCTTTCTCCCCCTCTCGCCATGTGTCTCGTTCATCCCCCGAGCAGCGAGAGAGCACACGAGCGATGCTTTGAAACAACTACGAAGAGGCCCCTCCACTGCTACAGAGTTTCGTTCCATCCTCCATCGTTGGAGGCTCATCGCGCGCTACGACGACCTTCTTCGGTTCAGTCGAGTTCAGCACTTCAGTACAGTTCGTCACGCGGTCGGTCACTTCTGCGTTTGCAATCGTATCATAAACAGAAGAACGAAAGATCCAATAGAATCGTTTGCTTTTCGATAACCCGAGGATTTAAGTGTGTAACGTTTGTGCATACTAGACGACGTGTTAGTCTAGTATGTACGTCAAAATTTTCGTAGTGATCGCGAGATTTTTTTGAAAAGATGGGACACATAAGAATTTCTGTGAAAAAACGACTTTACTGCGCCAAAAGGATGATTTACAAGAAGGACCGGAAGTGGGCAAAGAAGTGATTCACCGGAGATGAACAAAAAGTGCTTAACGTTGCTTCGACGTACATACTATTGTGCCATATCATTATAGGAGACTATTTTATTGTGCTCGCAATTGCGTACAAGGGTTTTAGATACTATAGCAGCGTTTTATTCGCAAGTGCGTGATATCGTCACGTGTTGAACGTTCTTACATTTAATGACTGATTCGCGAGTGATTTATCGAAGCTGCAAAAGACAATAAGCAAGTGCAACGCATTACATCGAAAGTCCAAGCTGCAATCAGGAAATTTTTATGAATTAGATATATTTTATTCCCTCACGGATATACAAGACTGCCACTGATAAATGCCAAACTATCTGCCAAAGACTTTGAGTACAAGGTTAATCCAGTATTACAAATATATATATATATATATATATACATATAAATATATGATCAAGAGATATTTAAGCTGAAAACCAGCTGCTTTGTTATCGTTATACTGTTGTTGAATTTTAAGTGAATATAAAGTTTAAAATATAAATATAAGTACAAGAAAAACTGTGTCATTCGAAGCATCGTGTGTTTGAGAGCTCAAGACATTGACGATTTAGTGACTTAAGGTGGAAGAACGAGTGAGCGTGTAATTACGATTGAAAAGAGACGATATATATACACCAACTCGCATATAATGAAAACGTTGTTCGGAGGATACGGGTATTCGTATCCAGGCCCCAGCAGTCCCTCATCCCCAACGAGGACCAGTGTTTGGGGCAGTGCGTACAGTCCCTTCCGAAAGTAAGTTCGTCACATGTGTTTCATTAGAAAGTGTGTACACTGTTATTAAAAAATATTTGGAAAATAAATATATTTTTCAGAAGTTTTTTTGCAGATGGGATAAATTTGATTTTGTTTACTGTACAGATATTTTGTAATATCCCGGTATGGTATATTACAGCCGAGTTTACAGCCGAAGGCGAGTGGTGCAATCACACGAGTTGAGAAAAAGTTTCTCGCACGAGTTTCGTATACAAATTTATTTCGCGAGTGTGAGAAGTAGACACTTCTCGCACGGAGTTGAATATATCATATCATAAATGTAACTTTTATAACTCGTTTACTATGCTACAGATTAAATTTACAATTTTTTTGTATATTAGTTGATATTTATGTATTCAATTCAATATAGGCGTTTACGCAAAACATCTTTCAATATGTCTTATTAATTTTCATACAAAAATGTCTAATGGTGTATCGTAAACATTTCGTGCCACGGTCTATCCTGTGACACGGCACGGTAAACATTTTTTTTCGGCGCTTCATATACCGGTACATAAAGTTCAGATGCAACGTATAATAATTTTTAGATGCATTCGTCATTAACAAATATAATACTGGTATATTAAAATAAAGATTACAATACTCACGTACTGTGATTTTTAAATGCCGGCTTCGTTGGATTCTTACACCATCCTCAAGTTTATTAAAAAGATATTAATATAGAATTCATTTACCCGCTGCGTAAAATTCATATCGTTTTGCATGTTAAATTTATTTGGATTTTTTATAGTAGATATATATATATATATATATATATATGTAATGTGGACGGTAGATACCGTAGAACGGTATATACCATGCGCAATGTGACCCGTGACCCGATATACACCCTACACGATATAAGTAATTTTAAATGTTATTATACCGCGCATGATATCATTGTTTTCAAACGTAATTTTACCGCGCACGGTATAAGTGTTTTCAAATGAAATTATACTGCGTACGCTGTAGGTGTTTTTAATTGAAACAATACCGCGCGTGATATATCGTACGCGGTTTATATTATAACTATAGAATTAGCTATTGTTAGATAGGGTGAATACATTTTTTAAACTCCTGGTTGTCCGTAGGGCAAAACGACGGTAGTATGTGTTTTCTCATGCTAAATCGCACATTTCACGGTATACTACACAATTCATGCTGTATCATGACTTAATATTATACAAATGCAACTTTAGGAAGGCAAAATACATTGGTATGGCATCTAGAAAAAACAAATAATACTAGAGTCTGGATTACGCCTCCCCGTATCAGTACTTCACTATGGCATAACTAAGAGGCTGCTATGGCTTGATAAAAAATATAAGAGGATGGCTTAGGACTCTTGAAATCTTCACATAGAGTACCGGAAGTGTTGCGATCATAAAAAAGTCCGTAACATCTAAAAAATACCACAATTTGTAGTCCCATAATAAAAAAAAAAAGGATTTTTGGTAAAAGAAAAATTCAAAATTGCCAAGGGTATGTAGTAATTGTAACAATATAATTATGACATAGTTTTGACAATTATTTATATAATTGTATCCTTTAATATAATTTATAAAGATTTTTTATTATATTAATAGTGTGAAATTCTGGCGTCGTCATCCCAATATTTTCATCAGGGAATAATATCAAACCTCGGCCTGTTTTTTGAGCACCAAGCTAAATTTCCCCAACGAACTTTCATCCACCCCTATTTCCACTTCTTATGCAACCATCTGTGGTGCATATGATGTCCCGTGTACAAAACACGTTCCCGGAGAATTGAACCAATTGTGTGTGTGTATGTGTGTGTTTTGTCGCTCTTGTTGGTTGGTTGATTTGGCTAACGAGCGAAGCGTCAATTGAGGAAGCTTTGCATATTAGCACGTTCTCGTTTCGACGACGCAATGCGCTGTTACGATATTTCGAAAGAAGTATACAAGTGTTACCGTAATATTATATTTATGTACGTTATAGATTTTTAATAATTATTTTCCAGTTTGGGTTAACAACACTGAGCAAAAACATAGCTAAAATACATGGAAGGAAGTTGTGGGATTAGACTGAGAAGTTATGAAATGGATGATTCATTCATGTAGTCATTATAGGGCAGGAAAGTTTTGAGGAAAGTACCGAAAAGCGAGAGGATTTAACTTCCTACATTCACGGAAATTGCAGTGGTATTGAAACCAAATGTTTTCAGTTACTTATTATAGAGTCGCGTGAAATCTTATGAAAAATGTATTCTGTTAGCAATGTTTAACAATTTCAAACATCTTTTCATAAAAGCCGTAAAAAATTATTATGGATAAACCAATAAAGCGCCCATAAATCTCCATCCAACGAAGTGACGGAGGTTTACAACTCTACTACTCTGATTTGTCTAAATGTAGAACGAGACTAAACAAGATAAACTGCAAACTCAAAAACAAACCAGAACAAACATGCGCAGAATGCAACCTGAGCTAGCTGCGCACTGCAAAGCCGGAACAAAAATAAAAGTAAATCAATGAAATTAGTCATATAGATGACTCATCGCATTCATCAACATTGGTCTATTAAAATGTATTCAAAACACTTTCATGTATAAATAATTATGACTCATAAGACTTTTCAAATATTAGAAATTATTCCAAACTTACCTTAATTATTTATAATTATCACAAAACGGTAAAAATTCCAAATTTTAACGTTTTAATAACGCGGCTGAATGATTTTTTGTTTTGTATATTTAACAACAGACAAAATTATCAAAAAATTATGAGTATAATTTCGTGTAGGTTGTTCCACGTGACGTCGAATGGTGCAATTCTATTGGTCGAAATTTGGATGGGAACAATAATCATAGTTATTTTTTTTCGAATATTTTGAATAACAAATTTTATTGAATGTATGCGATATTAATAATATTTCTATGCTGAAAATACGCTAGTGATTTCCATTCCGTGACATTATAGTACATATATCATTACTCTTGTGTTAAAAATAATTACCTTTTAATACAGTGATTGATGGAGGATCGGATTTGGTGCGACGCTATAGGAAATCGAACGCTGCATGAGGAATTGGTCCATACCGAGGGCGACTCTGCGAAGGAGACCGCGCAGCGCCCGACCTTCTGCCAGTATTGATCACAGCCACGTCTTTTGTCGTGGATAAAGCGAGCCACGCTGTAGTTGAATTTCTCTCAACAACTCGGAGCAAAAAAAGCGTGGACAAAATTTCCAGCGTAAACTACGTTGATTGGCGTGATGACGATGAGCGAGGCAACGAGTGCTATGAACTCGTCGCCGGTAGCAGACAAGATACACGCCCACACAAATTAACTTTAACTTGGCGGGCTGCGTAACTTGTACACAAGAGGAATGGCGGTTTCCGCGTGCATTCCGTCGAACGTCTCCGCTGGACCCTACAGATTCATTGTGATCTTCGAAGCCCGGAGAATGTTAGTGCTTGAAATTCTATTTCTGTGGCGGAAAACTCGCCGCGCACTACGTTCTACGCGAACTTTGAACAGCCGCAACGTGTGCCAAGCGCTACAGTTTTTATTATTCTATTGCTGCCACCTTGGCGCCGAAGGTTCGAATGGGTGACTACGTAGAAGAGATTCTAAGAAGCACGCATAGGAATGGACGTCATTCGTCCTATCCCTTTTTCCTGGCGATCCAGAGAAAAATTGTAGACGACGCTGGTCGGAGAGCTCCGATCGATCTCCTTGGCCAGGAGAGTCACTAGACACTTTACCGAAATAAGCCCCGGTGACCTGCACCATCAGACCACACAAATGCGCTTTGGATTCTATTCTCGTCAGCGTGTATCGTAAAAAGAATAATTGAGAAGTTGAGACGTGAGCTCTCTTCGGTTACTCTCTTTTCGCTACCGTTTACTTTTTTTTTTTGCTCTTACATCCGAGTTCAAAGGCTTCTACTTAAAGGGAGACAAAATAAAAGGGATATGCAGTTGAAATCATAAGGACGTTGGAATAATATTAATGTGAGAGATAACAATTGTGGTTTGATTACAAAAAGATAATTAGGATTTTCAGATCAGAGTTCTCTTCATTTTCAAACTCTTTCGGCGTCTCCCGTTCTTTTCCTTCTATATTTTGTTTTTGCTAATATTGAATTTCAAAGGCGTTCGCTTAAAGTAAGAAAAAAAATCGCAGTTGCAATAACAATTAACACTTGGGATTGATGCGAAAAATAACAACTTTTAATTCGTTTCGTTTTTAGTTCGTTTTTTTTCTCTTTTGCTACGCTCTCTGTTACAACCGAGTTCAAAGGTTTTCATTTGATTGAAGAAAGAAGTAAAAGGATGCAGTTGAAATAATGAGGAAGACTGTGAGCAAATGTTAACGCTAGAGATAACAAATGTTTATTGACGACAAAAAGACGAATTACTTATAAGATAAGTTAAAGCATCATTTTCTCCGTTTACCCTATTTGTCGCTCCTGTTTGAATTTCTCCCTTTTTGGTTTTAGTGTTTTCTATCTTACATTCGTGTTTAAATATTTCCACTTGCAGGGAGGGTAAAGAGAAACGTTGGAGTTAGAATAATGAAGAAGATGCTGGTATATATAATATGGTAACGCGAAAGATAACAATTATTATTAAAATCTATTTCACAAGCATAACAAGAGCAGATGAGTGTGAGCTAACAACAATAAACTATTCACGCGGAGCATGTAATGTGCATAGAATCTGCTGTGCAAATAACCGGTTGTGGTCTAAGTATGCAATAAAATGAGTCATCCGTAGCGGTGATGAGTAGGGCCACTGTTGTAAATGTGAGCCTGAAAACCGACGCGGTACTTGACAGTCCTGAAATTGCCACCGGGTTCGTGAACCGTGTACTTGTCAGTCACGAGTTTTCCTGGAAATATTCAGCAAAATATTGTCCATAAGCTATGATTATTTGATAATCAAGCAAACTTTTACCCTTAAGTTTTGATGATGCGGATCATGAAGCAAAGTTTCGTTTATAATACATGATTATGTGGATAACAAAGCAAAAATTTCTCGTAAAGCTATATGCTTATTTAGAATTCTCGGTGCATCAACGAATCGCCCGCACCGTCGATAATATATTGTTAAGAAATAAGATTCTGTGGGTTCCGTATGATCACGTCTAGTTAAAGCGACAAACTTCTGAAAATTCATAGATCTACATATGCGGGCTTATGTAGATCTATTTCGTACGTGCAGCAATGATTGGTCCGAATAGATTACAAAAAAGAAATTGCCGTTATGAAGAGGCGAATATGATTGCAATTGACCATGCAGAATACAGAATCTTGAAATAATCATCGTCCTATATTTAGAAAAAATCGAATTTATCGCGGTGATCCTCAAGGTGTATTGTCAAGCTATGGAATAGCCGGATATGACCGCAAAATGACTTGTTAAATGGTACTACTGCATTTAGCCACAGTTGTTGTAGTACTTTGCCGAAACTAACTGCACAGCCCTTCCACCGCCTCTACCGCATCGCTGTACACACTCGATTACTCATTTTGCTTTGCGCGACCCACGGAGTTCACAGAAATCGCCTGACTTGTACCCTAACCACGTAGGTCTATATTAAAGCTTACTGGAAGTCCCTACGTTTCCTCATCACTTTTATTATTTTGCATACTTAAGTCGTCTTCGCGTTCACTCAAAGTGATTAGCGAGACTTGATACTTGGACTTTCTGGAAGATTTATGTACTTGCCAGTGAATGCAGCTTAATGTAATAGCTCAATCAGTTCCTAGTAAAATAATTTTTTAGCTTTATTTATAGTTTCGCTTGAATAACACAAATTATGTAACTATTCATATTAGTTATTTTTTCTATAATTCGCTAGGGCAAAATTGTCTTTATGTCTAGGTTCCCCCTAGAAAACAATAAATTGAATGACTAAGTTCACCCACAAAACGAAGTGCTGAGTTATTTTTTTCAATACTCCGCTTCGTTATCGCGAAGAAGAATACCGAGATTAAGAAAATGCCATTATTCTCAAAATTATCTGAAGCTAAGTTTGTTAATATATTATCTTGTAAACACAGCTCTGAGAAAGGTGATGAATAAGGAAGTAATGTGGAAGTTCCCCACTGTGCATTTTTTTTTCACACAGCAATTCTGAAAAAGAAATATATACGTAAATCAAATGCCGAGTAGAAACTTTGAGTTTAGAAACTTCAATCTTTTTTTATTCGAGTTTTATTCATAAACTAATTTATTGTTACTTTTTTGTTACAGCACGAATATGCCGTTACACGATATTACGATGGATCAATCGATGCCTATGGTTAATGGTCAGTATAAGACCCTGTAATGAAAATATAAACTTATTTTATATGCGCAAATTGATTTTCTAGTATTGAGATGGATTAAAATAATAGCTTCTAATGTTAAATATTCACGTATATAAAGAATAAATAAAACAATAAGCAAGTCGCAAATAAATTTCGATATATATTCAACAAATATATTCAACATTTTACAAACATACCAAAAACATACACACATTCACACAATACACAATATATGTATAAAATTTTCAGTGTAAATAATTTAAAAAAAAATACAGTCGTTAGTATAATATTTTCCTTGAATATCATAGAATATTGATATTTTCTTTCACTCTCATTGTGGAAATGAAAATTAGAAAAAATATATAATGCTTAACTTTAAATACTTGGATTGATATTGTTTGTAAAAATTTCCTGCTGGCAATTACTATATAGGCTTATTAGTCAGACTTTTTACACGTTAAGTACTAACGTGAAAAAGTTAAATTAGAGACGAAACTTACAGTTAATGTTTGATAAAATCCTTCGACTGTCACAATTGAATTCAATCTGTCCGTTTGACACATGGTTAACGCGGCTGAATGATCTTTCGTTTTGTATACATAGCAACAGACAAAATTATCAAAAAATTATTAGTATAATTCCGTGTAGGTTGTACCACGTGACGTCGAATGGTACAATTCTATTGGTCGAAATTTGGATGGAAAAAATAATCACAGTAATAACCAAGGTGTGGACTTCAGATTACAGAAGAAGGAAAAAAACGGCCCATTGTCATTCTGTTGGTCAGGAAGATAAAAAAAATTCAGTGGACTATTAAGATAATGGTTTGTGTGTGGAGGATGGTTAGTTTAGGTTCGCTGATTATCGGACCTCTCCGGATGCGATGAGTGTCACGCTCAACGAACATCGCAGACTGCGAGCGACCCCCCAGCTCATAACTAGTATTAATAACTTGTGATAAGTACTTGAGCCATAGGTATTTTCTCGACCAGCCTCTCTTCTTCTGTTGCTGTTACACTATCGCACCAATCTAGATTAGAATCATTCCCCGAACACCAGAGTATACATGTATTTGTATAGGCTACATCGCACATGGTGCGTTAAACTGTAAGATGCTCCAGAAGCTTACATAGCGAATCTAATGTGCGACGGACGACTGACCCTTCATTTCTTTGCCATATCAGGCATAATTCATCGATACTCGACACTCCCTTGGCGCTTCATTGCTCATATCCGATCAGCTCGGTTCTTTATCACGGGCACGCGCGCATATCCTTCATGGTTGATAACCCATAAGCGTATGGAACTGTGAAGAGTGGCGAACAAAAATGGTTTTCATATTATTATAAATAAAGTGGTTTTTAAATAGTCAGGAGTCAATGCACGCTTTTCAGGGCTAAACACATGTAAATTCTTAATTATTGCTTGGATAATTATTTGCAAATATGGGGGAATTTTAATAGGAATTGGACATTTTCCTCTCATGATGAACAACGGATATATGAGTGAAGATTTTTAAAGTTTAATTTTATTAAATGGCCTTTTTCCTTTATTTTTTATCTAGGAACGAGTAGGCAATTGAGAATAAAATTTATTTTTGTAAAGTAAATGAATTTCACTACTAAAGAGCTTGAAGTTTGCAATTCTAATCTCGTCTAAAGTATCCAGATGAAATAATTTGCTTTAGAAATATCGAGTTGTTTTTAGAGGATTTTTTAGCTAATCATTCACTGTTGCATTTGGTAAGAACTCATTTTTAAATAAATTACACAGTCGTTTATAAACTGTGCGAGAAACATTTATCGATTCACTTTTAAACACGTTTATAATTTGGATGTGTCATTATAAAACGTTTATTTTCTTAATGATTTTGTATGATGTAGAATCTAGCTTTATGACATCATTTATAAAGTACTGGAAAGATTTTTTTTTATCACTTTACAAAAGGACTAATTGTTATTTTCTGTCTGAAAAATTGATACAAGATTCACTTGTCAATCGATTTAGCTTTTTGTCAGAAAAGTAATTTTCTACAGGATAATGGACATGTCTTATATATTTTTGAACCAGAATACTCAAGTATGTTTTGTTAAGGACTAAATGTCTTAGTCAGATCTCATTATCACCATAAGAAATTGCTGCGTTCGATTGAAAGAGCATACGTACTCTAGAATTATGATACTCAGGTCTATCGATGCAGAGCTCTTATCTAGCTATTGAGTTTCATAAGTGCATGCGGGCCAGATGCAGCTGCCGACCCGGCCGAGACGTTGAGACGCCAAGAACCCTCAGCGGGTGCATCTCAGTCCATTTTCGACGCTCTTCTCCCTCTCGTTAGATTCTCAGAAATCGTACGTTCATTTCTGTCGCCCGACGAGCCCCTATGTCTCTCGTTGCTCTCCGTCTCCTGCTCAAACCGAAGCCAACTTGCTCTTTTACTATGCACTATCCATATATTTATATATACATATACTGTATCCTAAAGTATACTCAGTAAATTCTAAAGCATTTAAATTCAAAATCCAAAACATACACTGTAAAAAAAAATCTATTTTAAATTTACTGTACTTTTACTGGAAGTTTTTAATTTTAAACTAGTATATGAAATTCAGTATACAAGTGTAATGTAAAATTAATGTATGGTACAGCAATAATTTGTTTTAAGTTTACAGTAAAAGTACTTGAATTCTATACCACAATAATTTATTAAATTTCGATGACGAGTTTATGAATAAAAACTTCCAATCTTTTCTAACAGTGTATGTTCAATCCTACTTTCCATGAAAATTTTCCATTAGCGTAAATTTAAAATAATCATCTTCATAAAAATAGTCCTTATGGAAATGACTATTTTCAAAAGTATCGTTCAAAAATATATTTATTGATACGCATGTCGTTTAAATAAATATATTTCAATTTACCAGAAATTTATTCGCAATGCTCGAGAATACTATATTATCATAGGAAAAGTATCTCTTTTGTACAAAATATGGATGTCCCAATGTTTATTTATTTTTTATATGTCCAAGCGTCAGAGAAAAAAGCGGCATCGATGCAGTGAGGCAACGTGGTAGTAAAGTTGATAATGAAAGTCGTAATGGAGGGGATACCGGCGTCCAGAGACGGCGGAAAGTGCGACCGAGGCCGGGAAGAGTTCGGGCATAGGGCAGAGAGAAGAAGAAGAAGCCAGCTTACCGAAATAAAGACAGTTCGAACGAATGGTTCCGGCCTAAATGTGTCATCTATAAATACTTGGAGCTTAGGTCTCGACTCGAGACACGCTCAACGGGCGCGCGCGCTCGCTAGGCACTCACGGAGCGCACCAGTACTTAAGCATTTGTCGAGGTGCTTGTTGCTGCAGGACAAAAGGGATTAAATTCGTCCAGCCCGACTGACCGATCGGTCACTGAGTCATCCTTGCCCGAGATGTCCAAGAAAAGCTCCAAGAGTCCTCCACCTCTCATTAAGAAGCTCTTATGGAAAATGCAACGATTAATTCTCTCCTAAGACATATGTCTTGCTATATGCAATCACTGACAGAATCATTCGCGTAACCTCACCAAACTCACAGTTCAAGGAGTACTCGACTGACAATTGTAGCAAATAGCCAATACAAAGTGGCGCCTATCCTTGCGAAAGCAAGAGATGATATAGACAATCTACGCTGTAATTTTAACTACAGGCTGCGACGTTAGTGCGGCACGGATTTTGGCTCAGTAGTCGGTGGCAGCTCGAGTCGACTCGCTTGCACTCTCGCACCGAGAGCTGCTGTTAATTTTCCAATGACAATTACTTCCCGACCAACGGGAGATTAATATGCGCGACGCGAATGTGTGTCCGCTCGAATATCCGAGCCTCGCGAAAAGCCGATCTTCCGGGCTATGGGATGTGGTAGGTCAAGGCTATCGGGCTCTGAGACCTCTGCGACTGACTCTGCGGACATCGATCGAGCGAGAAGCAACAACGAACCCATCAGAATCGAAGTGATGTTTGGTAGGATTGCATTTCGGATTGTGATTGGCAGGTTAATTAACGAGAAGACTGTTTCATATTGGCTATTTGAGTTGGGAATATAAACGGGAAGATGATGGACAAAAAGAAGGATCGAAACTGTAATAGGTCGGCGTCGCTAGATATATTCACTGGCTGGTAGCAAGCCTGGTTCCTTGCCAAAGGGGTCTTGGCAGTTACGATGTCGTGAAGGATCTTTGGCGCTGTCGCTAGCACTGCGAAGTTGGCACGTGTCGCTATAGTTAGTTTTGTAGTAAAACTACGGACCGTCTCTCCCTCCATTTTCCATTTTATACTCGCACAATAGCTCCGGCCAAGCTTTTCGACTATTTCGATTCTCGATTTCTGTCTGAAGACTCACGAACTTAGAAATACACGGAGTTGATGTAACCACTTATTTAAAATGAGTTTTACCATTAAAATAATGGTTATACCATTTAATTTTCTTCTCCGTGAAAATAAAAGTTATTGCTGGTTTCTGAGCGATAAAATTCATGAATACTTCCTTGGAAAAATGTTTGTAAGCGAATAATCGAATAGTAATTCATGATTCGGCACAGTGCCATTTTATCTTAAGCTAAAAAAAGTCAATAAAGTAGGAAAGGTCCTAAAAATCACGTTGAAATCAGTTGAATTATGAATCATAAGAGAGAAAGTTTGATCGAACTGGATTTTTTGAACAACAGATTTCGTTGGTACAAAGAATTTACTTTGTATTGAACAAAGAATTTAGCTGCGTCCAAGTTTGTCAACTATTTCGATTCTCGATTTATGTCTGAGGCCACATGGAAATAAATGAAAGTTATTAGGGTTGGTTTCTGAGGGATGAAATTCACGAGTCTATGGTTTGCAAAATGTTTGTAAGCGACGCGAATGATCGATGGTTGTGTTGCTAGCGGCAATCAAATCGTAATTTATGATTCAGTGAAGTGCACTGTCATTTTATCTCAAGTTTGCGGAAGCGCGCGTACGAGCGGATGTAAAGATAATGACGTTAGGGTGGGGTTTCGAAAGTCACGTGGGATCTAGGTAGTTTGCTGTGCTGTTGCCCAAAATTGCAGAATCTGCACAATGTATCGTAAGAGAGAAAATTTGATCAAGGCGAATTGTTTGGAAGATAGATTTTGTTAACACGAAAAATTTTCGGATTTGTTTACTAGGTACAAATGCGAGGACCTCCTCCACGAAATCTCCGACGGGCGGGGCCCTCGGGAACACGCCTGGAATCGGAGCAGGCGGCAGAACGATGAAGGAGTACGAGGATCAACTCGAGGCACTGAAGAAGGAGAATTTCAATCTGAAGCTAAGAGTATATTTTTTGGAAGAACGAATAGGCATGGTTTCCGCGGACGATGATCCCGTGAAGAAAAATGTCGAGCTGAAGGTTTTTATTTGTTTTAATATATTTTTTATACATTTTTCAAAGAGCACTTTCCAAAAGCGTTCGCTTGCGAAAAATGTAGTTTCCAGTGTGAAAATGTATTAATTAAAACATACCTCAAATTTTTTTTTTCATTGGTAATGAAATTAATTATGGTAATCGCCGTTAGGTTGAAAATGAGTCATTGCGGAAGGAACTAGTTGAGAAGCAAGAACTTCTGAGTCAAGCAGCTAAAGCATTCGAATTGTACGAGGAACAGAAGGATCTCTCGTTACGTAATCAAGTTCAGTATCAAGAATCCTTGGAGACGGAACGAAGGAGAATAGCGGAGCTTGAAGCTGGTACGTTTTATGCATTCCACGCGCCATTACAGGCGCAGTAAGAAATAACAAAAGTTGGTTTTCTGTTTTGTTCCAATTATTGCTTAAATATAACTAAATTGTCGACTTGTTACTCAAACGATAGTTCGTTGTTCATAAATATGCCTTTACACTATTTACCGGAGGGTCCAGTTTAAAAAATTTACAGTTCTCTCAACTGCACCTTTAACACAGAGTATTCGTCATTTTGATAAATAGAAATGGTTATAGTAGCATGAGAAGACAATATTTCGCCGTAAAAATAGCAATACATATATCGCGAAAAACAGGAATATTTTTCATAGTGCACCGTTCTTATTAATGTATTGTAATTTCATTTTTTTTTCTTCAATTGTAGAATTGGACGACTACAAGGGAAAACTCACCGACACGTCGATATACTATCAAGAAACTTTTGGAATAACACCGGAAAAAGCCTTGGAGCACAAGGAAAAATTGCATCAGATGGAAGAAGTGGTTGCGTCCCTTGAAGCCGAGGTACACTCAAAGCAAATATATAAATCGTATTTCAAACAATTGAAGAGACTATAGTAAATCTGTATGAGAACGTGATGCATGTTTGCCGACGATTGTGTGCTTCGCGCTTCTGTCACCAGTTGAGAATGAGACACTTTGAGTTCTAAGCATAATCTCCTCGCCGAACCGCAGGCGGACACTGCGTCACGTTTATTCTCAGTAATGTTTACGTAAGATAAGCGGGTTCAAGGCTGATAAGTAAAGGAGATCACAGACTGTTTGGAGAATGCGAATATGTCCGAGGATTTTACGAAGCCGAGCTAGGAATCGATGAATAAATTTTATTCTTTTTTCTTATTCAGGTTAAACAGATAACAGCGAGTCTGGAGGAGGAACGAAGCTGGGCACAAGAACTGGAGATCGAGAGAGATCAGATCCGTGGTCGACTAGAAGCGGAAACGAGACTGCGAGAGAAACTATCGACAGAGCGCGACGCCGAGATCGACGGTCTGAGAGAACGCGTTAAAGAACTCGAGGAAGAAGCCTTCAAAAGGGAAAACCTCGTTCAGCAACAGAAAAACGAAATTGCTGAGAAGGAGCGTGTGATAAAGGAAAAAACGCTGCTACTCGAAGAAACTAGTCGAACTTGCGAAGAAATCAATACCGTCGCCGAAAAGAGGAAGAAGCAAGTTGCACAACTCCGAATTTCCATCAAATCGAGAGACGACGCCCTTACCGATCTTAACAACAAACACCGGGCGCTACTCAATCAGGTTATTACAATTTCACGTTATTTATCCACATTTCGTATTTATTCATCAACGGGATAAGCCTTAAAAAAAATTGCAGAGGCACAGTAGCGATTTTACACCAACAAAAAAAGTAATTCTAAAAATGTTAGGGAATATGTGAAAACAGGAAACTTTTATTCCTGAAAAATCGTAAAATTTGAGTTTATTGCTGACGAAGAATCTGAATTTTATGTTGCAGTTTGAACAGAATTACGCGAAACGCTCGTCGGCGCCGAGCAGTCCACTGACTTCGACCCCCTTCCCGGGGTCACGTTCCCCGAGACTGAGCCAAAAATCTAGTTCTAGCCAAAGTCCAACGAAAAGCACGAACAGCCCATTCGACTGGGAGCCACACAGGGATAGACCCTCGAGTTACACTTACCCGAGCCGGGAAACAAATTCGTCGTCGGATAACACGGAAGTCAATGCATTGGGCAAGGTTTGTATTGATCCGATTCAGATTCATTTCTTTATTCGAGTAAAATACTTGTAAAAGATCCTCAAAATGGTTAGAACGTTTTGCTCTGCGGAATTTTTTCCCTGCGGGTCTATTTTTTTTAAGTACAACAAATATATGGAAGTTGCACTCCATTTTTTTTCTGCGTCATCAAATAACCTACAGTTTCAAATTACTCGGCGACTTTTTTTCCAGAATTGAAATACTACTCCTTTCTAATCCTTTACGGCTAACGTAGCATATTCACAACATCAGAAGTGTTGCAATTCTAGAAAACTTTTTTTGTGAAGAAAATCCAAAACAATTGACAAACATTGAATTTTACTGGGAACGGAAAAAAAATTGATAAATTAAATTTTTCAAAAGTTATATTCTTCGGCTATTTTGACTAAGAAAAGCGAGCGAAATTTGAGAAAAATAATTTCGTTAAACGAAAGTGAAGCTAGGTCATGAAAGAGTTAATATTCTAATTGTTTTGAGAATGGTGATGATATTTAATTATCACTTTTTCGGCAGGAACTTGAGGAGCGAGATCGGGAGATGAAGTGTCAGGCCGAAGCGAAAAAGCAGTTAATCCTCAAAGTGTGTAACATGCAAAAATCGGCCGAGGTTACAGAGAGCAAATTGAAAAAGTTGGAGTTGGAGCACGAGAAAGCTCTGAAAATGATTCAGGGTTTCATGTCGCTGCAGCAAAAGCACGAGGATAATCATATGAAGAAAGATCGTAAAATAATGGAATTGGAGCTGGAGCTCGAAAAGTTGTACAAAGGCTCTGGCAGTTCAAGGGTCAAGCGAAGCAGTCAGAATTCTTCAGCGAGAAGAAATCTCAGTAGCGAGATAAAGAGTCATCCGGAACGCGACCAAACCGAACAGGTTAGTTCGCGAAACTTGATGCCAAGTGTTCGGCATAATGAATGATGATATTTAACTTTGACGATAGTGTTCGCTTTATACACAATACCACACACACTTTTTAAAATTCATTTCTGTATATTTGCAACGACATTCTTGCATTTACAATCGCTTGCTGCTTGTTTTCTTGCCTGCATTTTTTTGTAAATACATAAAAACTAACAATACAACGTTTAAATAATTCATTATTTCACCCGCCGTTTGACCCATTGTGACGTTTTTCTTTGATATTCTTTTTTCGAACCTATTTCCGAAATAAATTTTGGGCCATTCGCTAAAGACGTCGAAAATTCAGGTAAGCGTGTATGTAATTCGATACTTGAACCGTTCCGATGTCGAAAACGTGCGGAATACGTGATAATATTGTGAATATTAAAAGCACCGCGTAGCCATTTGCCTTGGATGAAATAATGCCATGGTTCGCACGACGAAACCATGGTCCACGTAAACCCGGTGATCTAGACGAGAAAAGACGCCTTCCTTAGGGCTAATAATAGAAAACGACGTCTCTCGGCGCCTTGAATCCTACAACCATCGTGCTTGGCGATGCTCGAGCGAGAATTCATTTCGACGTGTTAGGTGCAACCGCGCGCTTCTCTTCTACGAAAAATCTGCGAGTTTTATTAGAGTGAAAATAAACGCACTAGCGACATTACTGACAAGAATGATCGAGTCACAGTTGATTAACGCGATTCCATGATATCGACAATAAACGGCGCACGATCGCGCCAAGATCTGCGGATTTGTCATTAAAAACAATAATAACATTGAGTCGCTCGCGAAACGTACTAAAAACACGGTCGAGCTCCGCGCGGTAATAATATTCGACGTTCTATTGTTGTGATAGTACTTGTTATCGAGTATTTGTGTTGTACAGCAGTGAGAAAGAAAATCATGTTGTCCTGCTTATGCACTTCAATGCGAATGGAGGTAGGTACTCGACGTTAACGCTGTCGCGCTGCACAAGTTTCAGACTTTCGTCAAATGCGGTTCATTGACCGATCCATTTTTATTACTGTACTGTTCATTGCTTACGCGCACATGTGCTTCACCAAAAAAACGTTTGCCTCATGTTGATTACGATCGTTGACGTATCATTAGCGCAGCTTCAGAACATACTTCTGTTATTAGTTCTCATCTACACTTATATAGGCTTCATTGAAAATTTTCAGCCTCGAGTTTATTACGGTTGCCAACGCATCATGAGCGCAGCTTTAGAATTACATTTATCGAGTTTCATTACATGCTTCTACGTCTGTCCCTGTCCAACATTTACACGTACATCTGCTACATTGATAACTTTTAGCATCGAGCTTATTATGATCGCTAACGCAATATCAACGCAGCTTTAAAGTGATATTTATCTTGGTTAGATACACACTTCTGCGGCGTTGAAAAATATTAAGAATTTCAATGTATCTGACTGAAAGTTTTAATGCATAAAGTGGCAGATTATATTTATTGTACAATCGTGATATAAAATTAAACAAAACTATTTAAATTAGAATAACTTAGTCATTTTTATATACCGTTTATGTATAAAAACTTCCGGTTCTGTTGCATTGAATTCCAAGAATCTCTTTTTTTTTTACAGTTTATTGAACAGTTTTAGCCTCAAGTTTATTAGGATCGCTAATGCACTCTCAGCTTTGAAATGACATTAACCGAGGCTCATTGTTCTCAAATGGAGTCTAAGCGGCTGGAATGATTCTTTTAGGGACCCGCTCTCGTGACACTCGTGACCCCGAGGTGTTGGCTAAAGAAAACGAAACATTAAAACGACACATCGCCGGCATCCTTATCCTGTACGACATGTTCCCGGCGCATGAATGCCACGTGTATCCAATAACGCAACGCATGCTAGTCCGATTTGTTTTATTTATAAATATTGTAATCTTTTGAATGTTGCTGAATTAAATGTTAATAAAAAGAATACAAACTTGTTGACGAAAATCACGGTTTATGCTGAGGGGCCTCGAGTCTAAATTCATGGGGAAAATATGTTGTTTTCTGTTTGTGCAGCAACGGTTCGAGGATATGGAGTGCAAGATTAATGAGCTACGCGACCAAATCGAAAGTGTCAAGGCTGAAAAGAATCTTCTGGAGAGACAGATACAGGCTGGTTCTGAGGTAAGTTATCTCCGAGTTTTAACAGCAAGATGAGTTGTCGTCGGGTCCACGCACTACTCGCCAACGAGGCAACCCGCAGATTTGTAACTGCGAGTTGCATCTCGTGCTTTGGGGTCTTTCTTTGAGAGTCTTGGTTGTCTTATAAATAGATTGACATAAAAGCTTCACTTCTATGCGTATACGAGTGTTCGCGTATATTCGAAACGAGGCCGATCCCATGCCTCGCGGTGAATAGTGCGAAGAGGGCGATGTGGATGCTTGCAGCCGTTTGTCAATTTTACCCTCACAAATCGCTCCACAATATTATAATGAGATGTATTCCATCGCGCTTCAGGTACTCGAGGAACAACTTCACGAGAAGGAGGAGAAAATTGAGCTTTTAGAAATTGAGAAATGCTCGATGCAAGAAGAGCTCCGCGAAAAAATGGAACAACTAGACAGATTAAAGGAATCTTACGATGTTGCGACCGAGAGGATCGACAAATTGGAGTTAGATGATGTAGAAGGCGAGCAGGAAAGACTCAGAGAAGAACTGATCCTGCGAAATATAGAGATAGACGAGAAAAACCGAAAGATCGAGCAGTTGTCGAAGGATTTGCAAGTTAAGACGCAAAATCTTCAAAAATTAGTCAACACCGAACTATGGAGTAAAAATAAGGAGATAGCGAAGCTGCACAATCAGACTATGTCTGCGAATCTGTCGCAGGATACGAGTAGAGGCAACAAGTCGGAATTGATGCAGCAGGAAGACCGTGCGGCTTGTCAGTTGGGAGTTCTCTTGAAAGAATTGAACGACATTGGCATTAAAGTCAGTTTTACCAGCCAAGTAGTACAGCTCAATTACGTTAATGGAAACGAAGCGATAGACGTTAAAACTATGACCGAATACGTGCAAAAGCTCGTAAATCAGAAGAGGGAATTGGAGAGGGAAGTCGATTATCTCAGATGGCTGAAGCTGGTAGCGCAACCCGATGTCGCATCGACTCAGGAGTTAGAACATTGTCCGTATTCCGAAAATGAAAAGGCAAGAAAGTACTGTGAAATGTTGCGAACACACGTGAAAGATCTCTTCAAATTTATGAAGGAAATGCTGAAAAGCAGTTATTACCCTGATGGAATAAATAGCGATCACAGAAATATCGTGCTGGACGTACTTCTCAGCTCCAAAACGCTCTACGATGATTTTGTTAAAGCACAGGACGGTCGCCTTCCATGGAACGACGTAATCGACGACGGAATAAATCCTCGACGAAGTTTATCTACGGAACTTATGCCCGTAGATGGATCTCGAAAACCAACCGCTTCTGAAGCCCAATCCGATTCCGAAGCCTTCTCCGAACCCGATCGAAAGGTTTCGCTCGCTAGAATCGGACTTCAAGAAACACACAAAGGCCACAAATCCTCCAACAGACCACGAGTCTCTAAGTATTCGAAAACATTCAGCGATTCCGAAGATTCCATCGATTACATACCTTATCACAAAAGTAACTATCAGACAGAAATTAATGGAGAAAACGATTGCGGACAACAAATTCAACAACTTATGGAAACGAATAGACTACTCAGTACGGAATTGAGCGCCCTGCGAGAAGAGATCTTGGCGAAAGTTTCCTTGGACAATGTAATACAATTTCGAAGATCTAAACGTTCTTTCTAAAATAAGAATATACAGCAATTGATTTTTTTATTTTTCGATGATATGCAGTTCTGACGGAAAAATTTGTCAACTTTTGAATTATCGCGAAAACAAAATTAATGGCAAATAAAAAAGTAAAATAATGGTGGAGGAATTTGCTCTGATTTTTTTTCCAGTGCATTGAGGAACTTTTCTATTTTCAACATTTCTTCGCGCAATTTTGACATTTTTTTTTAACCGGTCCTTACAAACGTTTACATCATTTTACAAGAGCTGCATATAATGATCGTTAAATAATAATTTATATATACAATAACATATACAATAACAGTCTGAACATAATCACGAAACATTTACAGCTCAATGTGTTAATGCTTGCTTCTACGATTCACAGGAAATCGACGATAAATTGGAACCAATTATCACAAAGTTGGAAAAATCGCAGCAGGTGCACGAGCGGTTACAAAGTACTTTGGAAAGAAGAATGCACGACTGGAACGTGATGAAAAACGACAGCAAACACAACGGTATCCGTAAGGCACAATTGGAGAAGAAAATCAGCGACGTGGAGATAATAGCTGCCGAGATGGCAAAGCAAAAGAGCGAACTTTTGCATTACAAAGAAGACACCGAGAGGAAGGCTGCCGAGATGCTGATTACTTTGAATAGGGAGAACGAAGCGGTATGCATTACTACTCTTTCTGTCGTAATCGATATTTTCTTTCAATGCGTACAATTCGAAAAAATACGTCAACTGTATCTTTCGATGGAATTTCAGCTGCGTTCCAGGATCAAGTTGCTGGAAGAGGAGAATGAAGTTACGAGATCGAGTGTGTCGGCGCTCTCGAAGGATCTCGATCAACTCACGCTATCGCACAGTCAGATTCTCGTGGAAAACACAAAACTCACAAACGACAAATTAAAACTCGAGCAAGAAGTTCGTAAAAGTGAGAGCAAATACGACATGACTGTGCGTTCCCTTCAAGATAAATTTAATAAGGAGGTAATTATAAATTGAGGACATCCTATTTATTTGATATTTATCTTTTCAACTGGAAATGTAGAATATCGCGGGAATTTGGTAAAACATCTATTTAATTTCCGTAAAAAACAATTTGAAGTTTTCGACAAATATTGAAGAGCATCGTACGTTCCAATCGGACAAAATAAAAACGTTTTTACACGTAAAGATATAAAAAGGGGAATTTATGAAGCATTTTTCTATTCATTTTCTATTTATCAGGTGACAGATTTGAATCAGATGAATGATTCGCACCGAGCGAGACTCGAAGAGCTGGAAACAACCAACAAAGAACTGAGAAGGCACGTCGTTGTTTGCGAAGCAAGTGATTCTGCGCCAAGCTCGAGCGGAGTTTCATCCATTCCTGCTGATTCAAATAATAAACAAGCGTGCGATGATCTTATGCAAGAATATCACACCTACAACGTACGTTGATTTAAAAAAAATGTTGTCTTCTTCACATTATTCAATATTAGCACGTACAAGAATAATGATGGTAACGCAATTATTACAGGGTTCGCAATATTGGCTGCCGATAAATTACCCGACGTCGACTGGCCGCAGTAAGTCAAGTTGCTCTCCGGATTTGGGCATCGAGAGCGACGCGGCAGTTTCTACGACGAGACCGCTACAAGATACACTGAAAATAACGGAATCCATGACAAATTTGCTGAGTGACGAGGACTACAACTCGAATACGCACAGAGGAAATCGAGATTTGGATCGTGACAGTCCACTCCATTTAGAAGGTCAACTCTTAAGCTTGATTTCACGAAATATTCATTACTTAGTTATTGAATACTACATTGAATAAGTTTTGATTTTTATAAATGATAAATAAAAAAATCGTTACTTCGAATAAAATCGTAAATATTGATAATTTGATGAGAAATATTCGTATTGATAATGGATTTATTGATATAATTTTTTAATTTATTCAGCAGCTCAAAAAATATCAGTAATCTGAAGAGATTTAGGATTCTAATATTTTCATGTTTATAGGTCTGGATGAGGTCGAAGCACTGAAACAAGAGAACGAGGTATTGAAGAGACGACTGATGAAAACGAGACGAGCTCTCGAGGACACTTTTCAACACCTTTCGGCCTCGAATAAGAATAAGAAGAACGTGGAGAAGGCAATAACAAAGCAATTGATGATGACCAAGAGCATTCTTAAGAAGACAAGAACGTACGAAGAAACGTTTGATTGAGATGACGAGCATTATAAACTTAACGCCATTTTCCCTGGAGTGACAATAAAGGGATGGAACATTCGGTGATTTGTGGAACGCGTTGTGTCACTACTAGATACGGTTCTTAATTATCTATCTCTATATACAACATTGTGCGAGCAATGCTTATACCAATAATTTATTGGCTTTTTTTTACGCCGGAGCGTTTTTTTTTGTTGTCTGCCCCCTTTTCCAATCGAAGCGACTGACTGAATCATATTTACTACAAAAAAACGATCGTCGTTCTCGCGGATACAACAATACGGCAAAAAAACACCCTATTTTTTCACACGAGCGAAACAAAAGCTTTTTTCGAGAGAGCCAAAGGAAGCTCGAATTACCAGAGGAGTTGTAACTATTGTACATTAAGAGACCTGTAAATATTCACGTAAAGACCGCGAGAAGAAGTCAATTCTTCGACGTTTTATAATTACGGTTTTTTTTGTTAATTTTTTTTGTTTTCGTCCCGTATTTAAGACTACTTATTAAAAGGTTTCTTTTATTCGAAGAAACCTTGTCCAGAAATGGAGAAATTCACGAGTGTGTATAGTATAAAATAATAAGACAGCTACTACGAAATCGTATCATCGCATAAGTCTACACGACAAAGCATCTGTAAATAAATCAGGAGGAATAAAGTGCCATTGATACTTGCCATTCGATCTCATTGTTGATTTTCCCACCTTAATATTAGTAGCTTTTGCAAAATCGATAGAAAATAACATCGGTTATGATAAATTTTTATTATCACTTGATGACTAGATAATAATATAAAGATCCGTAATAATAACTGATTTTTTGTTGCTGTGGAGTTGCGAACGCGGCGCGTCACATACGTGCGATTCTCTACCATACGCGGTATGGGCTTAACATAGTACGGATGTTGCCGCGTGACGTGGAAGTCTCTCTTCAAAACTAATCGAACAAGTATGACAATCGTACACTTGTTTTCGCCTTCTCTTTGCACTGTCCGAAGCTTACAGATTCAATGATAAGTACTTGATCACCAATTCCGTCGATCACTGGTAAAACGCACTTGTATTTCTCTCTATTTTGTGAGAGAATATCGAATTGTGTTCACAGCCCGAAATATCATGACTCTACACAGTAGCTTAATTGTATTTCGGTTTTCGCGAGACGGACGAATTGATGAGTTTCTCGAATGGTTTTCGTTCTGGACAACTTGAGGGATCGAGCCTCGACGATACAATTTTTGGAATTTGTAGCAAAGATCTAAAGTAAAATTTAACTTTGCAAATAATTTTTAATTGAACGACACTTTTTCTGATCCTCTACTAAAAAGTTGGTGTCCTTCTGAATTTGGAAAAGTTTCGAAATGATATTTAAATCCTTCCAATTTTTTTTTCTAACTTTGCGTCGTGTCAAGACCCTCGAAAGTGTTAACGATCGCTCTTATTTTATACACTGAGAACGGAGATTCGTTGATCCAACAAAATCCACGAAACGACAGCTCTATGATATTTCTTTAGTCATCACAACAATATTTATGATCGTTTGCAGTACGTATTGGTTTATTTAACCAAGTGACTTACAGTAATTATACTTTTTCTCGCTTCAACTAAACATTAACATTAAAGCCCATGTACATCGGATTCCGTTGAAAAATTCAACCCTTTTCTCAGTATATATTGCAATCGGTGCAATCATCAGCTTTTTGTTCCCTGCGAATCGTATTGAATAGAAAGACTCGCGGAAAAGTTGGTAAACGCACCGTTTACTCCATAATTACATTGTGCTTTTAGTTATCACCGCGATGCGTTAATCGCCGAGCCGCAAACACGCAACTCGCAACATACAATATACAGGAGATACAATAAAATTCTTATACCCGACTATTTACAATATTTCACTTCATACATATCTATCCTGACACAAGTGCCGTTTACGACGACAATGATATCGCGATGTGCACGAGATTACTCATAACGGTACTATAAGAATACAATAATCATCGGCAAAATTACATACGAGCCGTCTACGCGATCTTTCTTCGAGTAGTACGATCGACGAGAAAAAAAGCCCGTGCACGACGTTACCGCGACGCGACAACACTATCATCTAACGAATCATTGTTTCAAGTCTATTGATAACGGGAAACGAGGAACTTGTACATAAATATATATCTATGTTTAACCGTAATATCGATGCGTATGGACTATGCTCGTACGAATGTCTCCTTAAATATCTCTTTTTTTACCGTAGTTATCGCACATGTATTTTTTTTACTTATGCGATGCACTCGCTCTATGTTACATAGAGTTGTTTTTACGCTGATAGTGATGGCAAGTGTCACGAAGAATTGTCGGAGGATGGGATGGAGACTTTTTTTTTCTCAGCTGGGACGGTACAGTCGAGTACAGTCTTTAGAAAACAACGTTAGCCTTCACTCGCGATAGCCAAGATTTCGGTGGACATTCAGAGTTTTTTTCACGGTTGGCCAACGAGTCGTTCTACGTACGGTATTCGCATAAGGATTTCTCTCTTTTTTTTTTACTTATGTGGCGGGTTATGTGGCGTAGTGAGGATGATGATGAGGATGCTGGGCTGGTTCGCCCAACCAGGAATCCGGCGACGGGGGAAAATCTGGGTAACCACCTGGACCAACTGGTCCACTTCCTCCGCCGCTTCCTCCGCTCACCGCACCCGGTCCACCACCCGCGCTCGATTCATTGCTCAGATCCGAACCTGGTCCGGCTACCATTCCGCCCGTACCGCCTGAGACAAATAGAAATAATTACGTTAGATTATTGTATTAATAAGAAAAATGATCGGCTTTATACGATGAATTTAGAGGTCTTAGCAATGCCCCAAAATGGAGCAGTGACTAATGGCTCTTTCTGATTTAATGTCTGATGCTAATATTTCTCTGAAAATTTTGATACATTGGAGAAAATTTTTCATAATTTTTCAGTGAATGTAATGGTTCTCAATTGTTCTGAAATTGTGTTATCTGCTTAGTATGCATTAAAATCATTCGTAGACTAAGGGAATGAGTACTCTAAAAAAAATGCTACTATTCTTACTGATATTTTACAAAGGTTCATTATTTTTATTTAATTGGGGCTCATCGCATTTTTAGCTTTAAACAAAATTTTAAGCAAACATTACCATTAGGTGAAGAATCTAAAAGACAAGGTGCCTGGAATTCTTTAAGTAAATTTTCAGACAAAAATATTAACATTGAGTGAAAAATCTGACAAACAGGTTGACTATGAGTTTTTGAATAAAGAATTATAGTTAACTGGAACAAATATTTTCATTACAGACTGAAGGACTCCGGTCGATGGCCTATTGGCAATGCGCTTGCGGTTAATAACACAGGCATTAATTGGTAAAAAAAAATGTATCCTAAGGATGGAAAAAGAAACTGTAAGGCGTATTGTTAATAAAACTCTTTTACTACTACTACTACTACTATTTCCATTAAATAATAAGGGTTAATTTATGAAACTCTGGTACTTACCGAGTGTGGTGTAGACGGAGAGTCCGTTATCCGGTGGATAAGGAAATTGAGGTGGTAAGGAGGGTGACCGTGACGTTGACAGATAAGGAGGTGTCGTGGCTCCTAAGTAGCCACGACCTGGTCCACCGCCACCAGGAGGTCCCGAAAGACCACCAGGCCCACTGCCCCCACCGGTACCAGGGCCTCCTGGACTCGTACCTTCACCATCAAGTCCCATATTCACGACTGTGCCATAACTGTCGTTGCTCAGGTCTGTAAAAAAAAAAAATGGTATGTACACGGCACAATTTATACATAGAACAGTTAACTAATATAAATTAAAGTGTAATATATCGAGCTACTATAATGTACAGAATGGTGATGCACCGTGACGAAGCCCGAACCCCAAACCCGCCCTGATCATCTGCCTCGATGGGTGGACAAGATATCGCCCTTATCCGTTAATTGCATCGACTTCCGTGTCGACTTAGCCCATGTTTTTGATCGTGAGGCGCGATAAGGGTTGGCTCTCGACAATAAAAATGGTCTGGATAATATCAGAAGCATATCGTGGCGTTTTTGAGCTTGGAAACTACGGTCACCCCTATTTCTTTTTTTCAGCCACCCACTGAATAATTGTGTTTGGTGGATCAGTGCATTCACGCCTCGGATAAATATCGTGGTCATTTTTAAATAAAATGTTGATGATTTAATTTTTTAACGCTTAATTTAAACGCTTATTTTGGAAGTTTCGGAATTTAGAACCTGGTTCATTTGACAGTTTTCTCATTTTCATTTCTCGGCTACTGAACGCTAAATATTAAAGTTCAATACACGGACCTACACGAGCATTGCAATAAATTCCGTAATATTTCTAGCAAAATGAAGCAGTCTGATGGTGTAGCCTTTTTTTTTTTACAGGAATTATTCGCGGCCGGAGTCTCAATTTTTTTCTCTCTCATTTTTTTATAGAATGTTAAAGATTTGTTTCTTTATGTTATCTAAAATTTTCCAAATAATTTTATAACCGGTTCCCGTTCCTCCGCCGTATTTGTTGCTCAGCTACCCTCTAAATATTAATGTTTGATATACGAGCGTACATTGTAACGAATTCCGTGATCTTCCTAACAAAGTAGCATTGTCTGATGGTGTAGACTTTTTTTTTTGTACAGGAATTATGTATCACGGGAGAATGGCAGAGAGTGCCCGATAAAAGGTCGGGGGCCCAGTTTGGTCGAGTAGCGGACGGCAGCAGCAATCTTGGTGAAATCTCGGAGAGGCCGTGACTGCCGGCTGGCAGTTAGCCGAGCAATCTACTGAATATTTGAAGAGTGTACGGAAGTGCGATGTTTCTACGTCGGTCTAGCGACGTATA
This sequence comes from Tromatobia lineatoria, assembly GCA_949699805.1. Lineage (NCBI taxonomy): Eukaryota > Metazoa > Arthropoda > Insecta > Hymenoptera > Ichneumonidae > Tromatobia > Tromatobia lineatoria. Next base: position 22,708,524 of record OX453038.1, on the reverse strand, counting down.
TACACAGCGAGACCTATGGAGGGTAAGAAGACGAGGGTGAGCGTACCGTGCGGCACCACCCCCGCCTTCGAGCCATTGTTCCAAGCTCTCTGGCACTTGAAGCGACCGCCTTCGGCCTACGAGCCACCCACGCCACCGCGACCGCCAAATTTCCTCTACGTGTCTGTCGTGACCGAACCTTGATTCGGTAAAATAGCGATGATATGTAGGTTACACTGAGAGAAAATTATGGTATTAGTAACTGTAAAGTGACGACTATTCATCTTGCCTTCTCATAAAGACAGCTTTATATTCATGAAATTTTTTTTTTAGATTTTCATGTCATGTGCGACTGTGACTATCGAACTACTGCTTCAGTCGAAAGTCCTGTCGAAAGTACTGTCGAACGAATTTACCGAATTTTCAATATACCGGTAGAAACCTAAAGGCTCATACCGGTTAGATATTAACCTACTGCAGGTGGATCGACTTACCGTGATGTCCGAACGACGAATCCAGGTCGATCTTCAACTCGTCCTTGTCGAGGAGCTTATCGTGCCTCGGCGAGTGGCCACCGGAACTGCTACCTTTCATATTCCGGAAGTACTGCGACCATCGCGTCCTTCCGGCGTCTTTTTTCAGCCTTTTCTCCTTCGCCCTTCTGATGTTCATAAGGAGAAAAAGGAAGACATTTTAATACGTGATTGCAATAATAAATCGTATTTAAATTGATGGTATTTTGAATAGAAACTATGTCATGAAATATCAAAATATGGAATATTTTGATCTGTAAAAGATCAAATATTTTGACCCATAAGTTATATCAAAAAATTTATATTCAATTTTTACCATAAATTTTTCATGGGCCGAAATCTTGTATTATTTCCAGCAAACTTTTGACTCACACCAATTCACTGAAGTAGATAGTAGTAACAATATTTGTCAATAATGACATTTATGAAAAATTCTTTTACCAATATTATCATCGTTTGAGCATCAAGTCTAATTAATTTTGGAAAGCTTTGGCATTATATTGAGTCTCAACAAAATTAAATTTCCAAAATTATGCTTTTACAAACTCATTCGCTTATATTGCTTATAATTTGTAATAATTTGTTTAGCAAGATATTTTCAGTAATAGTAATTCAATAAGTTATGATTACTTCACAAAAATTGTTCTCTTCTGCTAATTAAATAGTAGATACTTTTTTAATAATGTGAATACTTTTGTTTAGTCCTCTCGGTTACAAATTTAAAAAAATGTTTATACGAATATTATATCCTTTTTATTCCTCACCTATTTTGAAACCAGACTTGCACGACGCGCATATCGAGTCCTGTGTCTTGCGAAAGTTGTTCTCGCACGTGTCTTGCTGGTTTTGGACTATTGTTGTAAGCGAGCTTAAGTGTTTCGAGTTGTTTCGCTGTTATGGTCGTTCTCGGCCTTTTATTCGGTGGTTCACCGTCTATACTTCCGCCGTCAGCTAATTCTGTTAATTGATAACATGATTATTTAATTATGCACGTTTATGTGGATTTATTGTTGCAGAAAAAAATTAGATCATACCTTTCGCCTTAGCTTGTTCGTAGTCGGACTTGCACACGAGTTTCCGATCCTCCATAAGGTAAAACTCGTCTCCGGTGTCGAGCTGTCGTGAGCAGAGCGCGCACGAGAAACACGTGAGATGATAAACGAGTTCCTGAGCTCTTCTCACGACCTGCGAGGGCGCCAATCCTTGGCCGCAGCCCGCACATTTTGTCCCGAAACGCCTGCCACACCAACAACACACAACATTTGACATTACATTCACAAATAAAACCACCAGAGATCATCTTTTATTCGCACTAGGTAAATCAAATTTATGCATCGCTAAAGATAATTTAAATGGATAAAAAATACTTTTTTTTCTTTCAATAAATGATTATGATAAATTATTGTGAAGAAATATATACGAGTGTTTGGAATTATTGTTAATGATTTGGACTAATATTTTTCGGAATGAATTTTCATATTCACCAGGTGTGATAATTCATAATTATTTTGTTACAAAGTGTTTACTATACTTTCTTAGTTAAGTGGTCCCTAGTTTTGAAATTAAGAAGGTTCGATTATTCAATCATTCATGAATAGAAGTTCCTGCTGGGATTTTTTAAAAGATAATGCTGTCAAGTTTTCTCAATATTTAAAACATCTTGTTAGATGACAATGTCCTCTGGAGAAATTGGAAAAACCTTCGTCTTCTATAAGGAATGCAGTATTCATTTTTTTCGATGAAAAAAAATCTGTTAGAATGTAGAAAGTGCAAACTTCGATTTTTGTTTGAAAGATCCCAACTAGAAAAAAAATCTAGTTAGGATCAATTATTTTTTGTATTTTCATTCATAGAAGTTTAGAACGTTTTTTAAATTCATTTTCCGTTCTTTACTAAATTTAATTTTTTTTCCTATAAAAAGTTAAAAATGAAAAATAATATTGTGATTAATCGGCGTCGCGTCTCTTAAACGGATTTCAGAGCTCTGCAAATCTTCGCGGGGGCGCGTTGAAGTAAAATATGGCGTCTCGACCATTGAGGGGCCGAAGGGTGAATCGCGGGCGAGGCAATACGAAAAGATGCCTAGTACGAATAGTGTGTATCTTCCGAGCGACAATCAATACTCTCGCTCAAGGCGTGAGCTTCTTCAGAAAGTTTGTATGTTTGCGAATGCGCGTTCGTCTTTCTTTGAGTCCAGTGATCGCCCATACAACTTTTACTTTGCACCCCCGCAAAAATTGTAGCTCATAAAGAGAAGCTTTCCCACAATGTCAAAACAATTATATAGTGATATTACAATCATTTTATATTACATATGACTTTTCCAGAGATTTTTGAATTTGATACACAAGAAGGATGAAACATTAACATAATTATAACAAAAGTATACACTTAAACAAAAATGCAAATCAATTTAATATACAAAACGATATCAGATTTATGAATCGGGTACATGATTTCATATCAATGTATTGTATTGTTAATTTGAGAATAGTATGAGAATTCTTCGATAATGATATTTGAAAATTACAGTACGTAAGTATAATAATCTTTATTTTAATGTGCCAATATTGGATTTGTTAATGACGATGCATCTAGAAATCAATTTTTGGTACATAAAGTCCGGAATCTTTTTTTTTTTCAGGTGTACACAGTAAAAATTGCTTATAGTGTGAATGAAGACTAGTTGGATTGAACTGATAAAAATAAATGTAGAAATTGATGCTTACTTGAAAAAGTCGTCTTTGCAGAATACGTGGCCATTTCTTGCGAAACACTTGTTGGTCAGTCGGGTACCACAGTCTCTGCAGGTGAGACATCTCGCATGCCAGCATCTTTCCAAGACCCTCAGCACGTACCTGTCCAGAATCGCTTCTTGACATCCTCCGCATTTTGGTATCGAGGCTGTTGTTTAATCCAGCAGAAGCAGCGACGGCAAAAACAAATAAATAGAAAATAAATTAATATATTGATTATATGAATCGAGAATTATTTTAGTCGATATTGTCAAATAGGTATTTTACCCTCCGAGGTAAAATGTTTAATCTGTCAAAGCACTTTTCTAAATTAAAGATTGACTATTTTTTCTGCTAAATATTCGTGGGATTATTAATATGCTTTTAGCGTATTTTGTGATCTGGAAAATAATATTGAAGAGTGTTGGACGTAATGGAACTTTTAATTCATATAGAAATATCCCAGCTGAAATATATTACGTAAATACTCTTAGTCTGAATCCAAAGAGAATTTTTAATTAATTTTATTGTTGAAGACTCACATAGTTACATTTTACTCAAAATTTTCCTCTCTTTTTTAATATTCATGCAAAGAAACACCACAGACAATTATTGCAAAAGTACAAATGATCTTATTTGAAATATAAACAGAATTTTGTTTCTGTTATATGTTTCATGTATCACCTATGTATTTCCCACTTATAGAACTATTTCACTTGGCAGATATTTGTATACAAATTACGCAACGATAATTTAAAAAAATTATGAAAATGTCACAGCAAAAATATTTTTGAAATACCATCAATTTTATTTCGAATATAAAGAGACTTTTTTCCGTAATAAGTAATTCCGTTGTATGAGTGAAATATTTATATCACATACAAAATATTTCACTCACACCCCAAAAATATTTGGAGAACCGAATAAACCCGATATTATTAAAATAATTGTACAAAAATATGCAGTCATCACTCTCACATGTTCATAGTCATTTTGTTGGACTTTTACAGAAAATTGCGCTATATATCATGTACATATAAAAATTCGATGGTTGAATTTTCGTGTTTACATAACAACCTAATGCTAAGTGACATTTCGCCCGCTTTTTTTACACTCGAACATTTTCAAAAATCCGTTAAACGTGACTTACAGAGCAACACATCGGGAATATTTCGCGGCAGTGTAATCTCGGCTAGGGGATGATCGGCAAGAGGATGAAAAGATCGTGACAACTGATTGTTGTTGTTGTTGTTGTTGTGGTGAGACTCAGGACTGCTTTGTGGCGGTGTAAGAACCTCGCTACGATTTCTGTACATCATGCCCTTCATTGGAAGCCCGACTTCGCAGCCCAACATCTCGATACCGATCATGTCGATTTATAATCAACGATCTTTTATCTTGATCACAAACTTCGCTATCTCATCAATTTAACGAGCATTTTCACAGTGTTATTTTTTATTTCTATCTCATTCTCATCCACAACTGCAATATTATACCGATCTCACAAAATCCATTGACCAGCAATCGTTGAAATTCACTTTCACCACTTGGACCCTTAACACGAAAAGTTCTTTTACTTCATTTTTATAATATATTATTTTTATCACAATTCGAGAATTATTATTTGTCAAATCAATTGACGGATTTGTGGGTTGCTATTTTGTGGCACTGTCAGCGTGTGCAATTTTAGTGTTTGAGAAGGTACGTAGGGGTGGGAAATTATCAAGTTGACAGGGCGAGAGCACGCGCGCGACTGTTGGCTCACTGCGGTGATGCTCGTGCGCACGTGATCCTCGGGGGAGACTCTCGGCGTGGGGGTGATCCGAGGGGTGAGACTGGGTGTGGTCGCAACCCTCTGCCACCCCCGCTAGGGTGACGATTGGTCGGCAGATCGACCGCCCCCAGTATGGCGCGAGAGCCAAGCTTTAGCCCCTTCAAAAGCATGTACAACCTTGTGAGTGTTACAACCTCTCATCAAAGAAATTGTCTCTTTTTTCAAATAGCCCGATACTCGAAGACAAAAATCAATAATACTCGTATTTATTATTGGATATTTTCCATCTTTATCATCGACAGAAAGATGAAAAAGCAGCGCGAGTTACAAAGTCTCATAAAAGAGTTGTGTCCTTCTCCAAATAGCCCGATACTCGAATACGGAAGAGTAAGACTCGTACTCGTACTCGAAGACGAAAATCAATAATGCTCATATTTTTTATTAAATAGTTTTGTTCTTTCTTATCGAAAGATACTTGGAGACGAAAATCAATAATACTCATATTTTTTAAACAATATTTTTATTTATTTTTTATATCGAAAGGAAACTAAAACAATACTCGTGAATTATAAGCGTTTTTTTTTAGAGGAATTAAGTTTGTTTTTAACCCTCCTATATTTGGAGACAAAAATCAATAATGCTAATATTTTTTATTCAATATTTGTCTATGCTATACATACAGAAGTGCAGAATTTCAACGAGTTACAAGCTGCATCAAAGAAATTGTGTTTGTTCATTTCAAATACCGCGATATTTCAATACGAAAATCCATATTTGCGTTTTTTTATTCAAAATTTTTCGTTTTTGTTGTCGTCCGAAAAATGAAAAAATTCTCGACACTATTTTTCTTGAACTACATTTTTCCAACAGTTCGGAAGACTATGAGTATTCCATTATCTTATCAAGTGAACAGGTATTGAATAATTAATTTATTAATTATTATTAAGCAAGAATTATTTGCTGTTTCCATAAATGATATTTCTTATTTCTTAATAACAAAGAAAATACGTTTGGTATTGGATTGATTGCTTTATTCCCATATTTTCTTTGCAAAATTTCATTATAAGCGAACCATCATAAAATTGCGAAATTTATACATAATTTTCTAAACACTAGTTGTTAGTATTTCATACTTTGGGTCTGTTTTTAATTTTTTAAATATTGATAAATAATTTTATTTTCGAACACTGTAAATTAAATTTCGCTTTGAAACTAGAGTTTTACGATGTGTGAATATGACAGAAGAAATGAAAGTTTAGCAGTGCGAAAAAGAGAACATGTCTTGGAAAGAAGATGCTGTTGCAATAAGGGCGAAAATGGCGTAGAATATAGGGATGGTTGGGGGTTGAAAGCGACAGAGAGTCGCAGTGGCGCGTCGGATGTACGGAGAAAAAGAAACGAGACTGGAATTAAGGACGGTGAATGCTGCTGGCTCAGCAAAGGCGCGCCATTTTATAATCTTGCAGCATCTCTCGCATCCTACAAGAAAATACCTAGAAAATACTCGACGTCCACGTATTTACGCTGTTATTTCTCTATCTTCGCCAGCTCAATAAATACCTAAATGGTAGTAGAGCAAAAGAATAACATAAACAATAGGCTGTACAGTTGTTAGTTTCAATCAGACTGTTTAATTGTAAATTATAAATTTATTTATAAATTATGTACCGAGGGAAGTTTAGATCGCTCTATTATTTTTTTACCCACTTTCTTTATTCGTTTACCCAAGAATTAATCTCACAATAATGTTTTCTGAAATGTATCAACAGAATACGAGGTTTCACAAAAGGTTGTTCAAAGAAGTTTCGAAAATAAAATTACTGAAGCAGCAAAGGAGTATTGTTTTTTTATTGACATTCTCAAACGAAGCTAGATAGAATTTGAACATTAAGATTGAAAAATATTTATACACGAGAATATTACACGAGAATCAAGAATGGAAAGTGTATAATAATAAATGTAATAGATATAGTAAAAATGTATAAAAATGTGTGAAAAAAGATTTCTGATTGATACGGTTTAAGTCATTACATTTTCGTAATATTGATTTTTCGTCGAATACTCATTTTATCAAAATATTTCTATCAATGCTCTCCATCCCTCAAGCCTGACTCCGATTTTCATTTTTAATGTCATTCAATATTTCCTTTCTATATTTTGGCGTTTTCGGATCTCCCTTTTATTCCCAATGGAAAAACTGAAGTGATGTGATGCTTCTATTGGTAATAAAGTAGGAGACTGTGAGCCATACGCGCATTTTTGGTGACGCTTGACCGAAAATTTGCCTAGCAATCTGTGATATACAAAGCAATATATAATGCGGCAGCTCGTGGGCCATAAAATTCACGTTATTTCATTGGAACCCGGCATCTGCATGATTTCGAGGCTTTTTCTCGGGTCCGCAAAACGCAACGAAACTTTGGCTTTTGTATTCACCAGTATATATATATATATTGTGGGGATCGGTTAACGCACCGTGAAGAAGCCTCGATTTTCCACCTGACGATCACGCGCGTGCGGCTATTTTTCTGTTGTCGCACGAGCGAGGAACCCTCGTTTCGTCTGCTAGTCTGGCTTTCTGTACGACGGACGACAGATGGGCCATTATTTTGCATATGGGTGACACGTATCAAGTACGTCAAGATCCCCTCCACTTATGTACCTCAACCAGACTATCGTTCAGTCTCAATCAGAGGTGAGAAAATAGTACTTTACGATACTAGTTCGGTAAAACTTTTTTTACTTTACACACGAGTTAAGAAAACGTTCATCGCACTAGTATCTTACAGAATTTTATGCAATTCCGTGCGAGAAGTGCTTACTTCTCACACGCTCTGCTTCACGCGTGCGAGAAATCGCACTTCTTGCACTATTGAAATAAAATTGTATACGAAACTAGTGCGAGAAACTTTTTCTCGACTCGTTTGATTGCAACACTCGCCTTCGGCCATCACAGAACACAAGCATAAAAAAGAAGAATAATCCAAACAAAAAAGTACAATTTTGAAGGTATATAACAAAGTAGAAAAGTAGAACCTTGCGAATAGCTGCGACATTATTTTTCGCTCTTTACAAAATTATCTTAAGTATTGCCGAAGTTAATGCGATATCGTTAATATTTTAAATAATTCGAAATTTCATAATTTCGTTTTGTTTAAGAAACAAAGCTTCCTATATGAGGAGGCAAAAAATTAGGCCGAATATGCTTTGAAGTCGTAGGGTGTATAGTGCACAGGGGGCGAAAAGTCAGTCAAATAGGCAAAAGCCTCGACATAATAATAAATCACTTCAGCAATAGGTGCAGTACGTCGCTAAATACATTGAAACGAGTTAAAAGGTACGTGAAGCTAGGCATTTATGCATATGGTATAACGGTGGGCCGCAGGCGCCAGTAAAGGGCTCTTGATGTGAGCCAGGCCGAACACGGAAGGGGCAATAACAGCGCGTATCGTCCTCCCCTCCCCCCTTTTCAGCCCACATACATACATAATAGTGGTAATAATCCGGGAGCTATCCCAAGTATAGCAGCTAATACGAGTAATGTTGGTAACAGTTGGTGGGTCCAACACCAAAAGCCAAAAAGGTCTGGATATAAGCTCAACATAGTGGCATATACAGAAAAGCCATGAATGTCAAATACGGAGCAAGGTACTTAATAATATGCATAGCACCATGCAGACCGATGCCATTTATTTTTATTGATAAATGCGATTTACCCAAATTGTGTACAGATGTCCCACCGAATTATGGATAGTGTACTTTATTCTATCCAGCATAAATCCTGCCTATATATCATCATATGCAGCAGGTTACTATACCCTTTGACTCGCCAAACCTATTTTATGCGCGTCGAGAGAATTATCTATAAAAGAAAAAGGTCGAATTCGATAGTGTAGGATTTTCATATCACTTATAATTAAAGACAGCTTCTTTTATGTTATTCAAATAATTGTGGAAATTTTGGGAATACATTGTGGAATTTTATTTGACGTAAGTTCTGCACTTTTATTTTGTAAGAAAAATGGAATTATTGCGTACGAAATCAAAAAGTGATACGTTTTTCAGAAATATAGATTTTAATATGTTAATTGAGAAACGGGGTTGAAACTTTTTTTGGACTATTAAGGAGTTACACTAACCTGAAAAAAACGGATTTTTTTCGTTCGATTTAAAAATTCTACATACTTTTGAGAATATTTTAAGGAGGCTCGGTGACGACTCTCGAAGTCAAATCAGTGCTAAATTTTCGAAATTGATTCTTTGAAGTTTAATGCATTAAAAAATAATAGTGAAGAGTGATTTGTATTGAAGCATGTGTACTTAATCCAGTGAAAGATCAATAGTGGCGAATTTGCATTAAGATTAACTAATTGACATTTATTTGTAATGGGATACATTTTTGTTCTGTTTTTTTTTCAAATTCACTTTACGCACGATCTTTACTTTGGGCCCACAAAATCCCCCCGAAAGAGCTCACTTTTCGATCAGCTATTACAAAAAATACTTTATTTGACGACACCTTACAATAGTAAATAAATTATGACAATTTCAAAGTTATTAATGAAATGATAAAAAAAACAAATGTGAAGGGACTGCTGATATATCGTGATTTCCAGACTGTTTGTGGAACTGTACTGCTCAGCGCAATGTGCAGGGCGAATGTATGAAAGAGCGTGGGGTTTGCGTGGGAGTGTCATGCGTGGCAAGTCACGGGACGATAAACTCGAAGCTGTAGAAACGGCAGAAGCTTTTCTCGTTGCTTTTTGCAGAGCGAAAGAGCGAGAGATCTGGCATGAATACAGTGAAGAGTCGGGATACGGTACGGAAATACGGCCCTTCATCGGGCCGCGACTCCACCCAGCGCTAAATCCGCGTCAACACCCCAGCCCCGAGTACCGAGAGAGCTCACACAATACCAGCAGACGACGACAGGTCCCACTGATTGTCGAGACCCTCGCTCGGTCAACCCTCGGTCATCCACGTCTAGTTAATACCGACTATCAACTATGTCATGCTCACGAAAGAAAAAAACATGGTATCGAAAAAACAAAACATTTATTTCAACAACAATAATAATAATAATAAGAAATGAATGATCACATTATTATTAAAAAGTGACACAATCAAACACACTGAGAGAAATATTCCAATGAATGAACGGAATCAGCGACATAAACCATTCATTTGGATCCTTTCAACTCAACCATTCGCTTGAACCAATTAAATATTTCATTAATCATTTCGTTCAATGGAATTAAAATTTAATCGACTCAACAAAAATAATCAATCTTTTCGATCAAATATTGTGTTGATTCAATGAAACTGTCCTGAGACAGTTAAAAACAATATATAAAATATTTTCAAAATTGCCAATTGTTACTTTGGAGCCTGGAAGTAATGTCAATTTCCTTAGGCGTAAACTTTCCAGTTATTTTGGATAAAGAATAGTCACAAAATCCAAGTAAAATATATTAGGAGATATCAATGTCTGTTAGGGATGCTGCACATTCGAGGGGTGTATTACGTTAGGTAAAGAGCGTCTGGTATCACAAAATAAATCCAACGTCGTGCCCACGGCCAATAACATTAATAAAAGCAATAACTTCCATTCAATAAAACGCCAACGAGGCGGCAGTAGGTGTATGCTTCGGTTAGCGAGTGCGTTAAGGTTTTTTTTTTATTCGTCGAGGGTTCAACGAGACAGAGAAAACATTTGGCTTTGCATTGCTTGCACAGTGGAATATACTATATATCTATCCGCATGGCTATAATACGTATGTATACAGCGCTACGAAAAATCAAGTGGAAATTGTGCAAATAAGTATGAAATGTGGACAATGTGCCCGCGGAACTGACTAATACGCGAACCGGCTCGTCGGTGCTTTAGGGGAAAATACACCCCGCCTGTCCGAGGGAGGATCAGCCCCCTCGACAGCCACCAATATATCCCCTTCGCACTCGTATACACCACCTTTCACTTTTTTTCACGGGGTCCACCAGCTCGACGAGTCTTTGTCCTCTATACTGCCTTTTACGGGTTGTTAGTGTGGTATGTGTATGTGTAATGCATATATCGTTATCTGGACTTGGGTGTTATCGTCCTTTGGTGCTTTTCTTAGTTTTGCTTCTTCATATAAGAAGCTTTATGTCCGAGAAATTGCATTTTATTGACATTTTTGTGGCAGGATACTTAGAATCATCTAAAGTGTCGAGAAAAGTGGTTTAGAAAAAAAAGTATACGGGTGATTTTCCCAAAATAGTCCGTTTGCACGTACTCATCTTTTTTATAATAACTAATATTTGATTGAATCCTTTGCAAAATGTTTTAGCAAATGATATTTAAAAAAAAGGCTCCGAGACAGATTTAATTTAAAAAATGTTATTAATCGTTATTTTTGTGTTACGTAAATTGTTCGATAAATGTTTATCGAGACCGTGGCAACATGCAACACAATTTACCCCATTTTTACACGACTTTTCTTCAGTCAACTATATTGCATATCGAGTAGAGTGCGCAAATAGATGACATGATGGTATACGTCGAGGCTGATGGTCGAATGGTAGGATTATGCAGCGGAGCCGCCCATAGCGTGTCGGGTCGTAAGTGTCGATTGAAAATGAGCGAGTGGCTGACGACGAGGTATACGTCAACATCGTGGATCGGCGACCCCCATTTTATCGTACGGGGTACATCGATGCGTCGCAACCCCATTAGCCGTTTTATTAGCAACAGCCGGCAAGAAAAATCATCACTTGGCCTATCCGTCATTACACTGGGTCGTTAGTCATTGTTATCATTCATGACTCGACGTTATTAGCATTTTGGTGCAGAGTCTAGGAAAAAGTTATACCCTGAGAGAAAAATATTGAATTAACTGAATCTTTAAATAAACCATTTATTTGATAATATTCAAATAAACTCTTTATTTGATTAAAATTTTTTTAAAATACATTTACATGTATTTCAAATGAATGATTCAGTGTATTTAATTTTTTTTATCTCACAGTGTAGCAGAGTTTAGACCTTGGCCGCCATTTCTACAAGACGAATGGCTGAGGAGAGTTGTACGATACACATATAATACTCTCCTTTACGTAGCTTACAGTAAGCGAACCCATACACATTCGTACAGTGTGAGCCGAGGCATTTAGCTAGTACATTAAGGAAATTGCGTGGACTCGCTTAAATAGCCACCCTGTTCGGTCTGTCGGCGAGGGGTGCGTTCTATGTGAGTCTATGTGTCTCTTTGCGCAGAGGATACCATGACCGATAATCGTCCTATTTATTCGTCTGCTGCATTTGTGTGCGAATGGATTAGTACTTAATGAGTGTACGGTAGAATTGTCAAGTGAAAATGTATTCAAAATATAAAATGGCTTTTAATAGCCAAGTTTCTATTGCGGTGTCAAATAATAATTTTTAAGAATATTACAATTTTTTATTAATGGAAATAGTAGTAAGCCTAGTATCTTAAAAGAGGCTTTTTAAAATTATTATGCGAAAATGGATTAGTACCCATTAAATGTACGATAGAATTGCCAATTTAAAAAAGAAATGAAGAATAGAAAGGGAATGAAAAATTTGCAGGTTAGTTCCGTATAATATTCTATATAAAAAATGATCGAAAAACAGTAAAACCTCAAATCCTGCGTACATTTTGCAATAATAGTCGGAGACGAATTGCTGCTTTACCTGTGTCGAATTTCAGATCTATTATATGATCGGTTCCTAATTTATAATTGTGTGAAAGTTTGAAGATCTGTAACTACCAATTCTATTTTATGCATCTACATTGGAGAATGAGATTTTAACAATTGTTTGAATGCATTATAAGTGGCGAATGTGTTGATGCTCCGAACAAAATAAAGTGGACGAGGAACCGTTTCATTTAGATGGACTTTAGAGGATTCGCAAAACGAGAAGCATCGAGAGTATGTATATTCTGCTGTACAAAGGGTATATAGCAATAGAAGCATGAGAACCAGAAGCGCAAGTGCTTATATCCTCGAAACGAGGGTATAACAAGAAGCCACTTGGCGACACAGCGCGGTAATAGATTAAAGCCATCCTTCCACCCTACGTGCCAGGCATATATTGTCCCCTTAACACCCCCATCGAGTAGTTCGCTTTAGTTCACTTGACCCTACTTGTCTCCCACTAGCATGTATTGTGCAGTACGTAAATACGCATACATATATACTCTGCGACACTACATAAATGTGCTCTGCACCATAGCATTCTCAGCGTTTATCTGCTTATCCCTGCTACTTGTCTCTCTTTGCAACTTCTCCCTCCGCATTTCTTTCATCTATGCACTCCACGCTTGTCTATAATCACGGTAGTGATCTGTATTTACATAACTTTTTCCCATTCTATCAGTGCTATTGATTATACAAATTGATATTTATTGAAACATTACTTACGTTTCCTTATAGACGAAAGCTCTGCTCACTTTTTTTTTCGAGATTTTCAAATCGTTGCTCTCAAAATTGTCTGAAAGGTTGATTAATGTAATTCAAAGAATTGTTGGGTGTGAATGTGAGTATGAGTGTGAGTGTGAGTGTGAGTGTGAGTGGCGGTCCTATATACAATTCGTATATGGAATCAAAAATTGAGTTGGGTTCATATATAGTTTATTTAATCGTATATAGGCTGTGTACTGTCTGTACATGCTATACTTGAAACTATATATGATTTTTTTCACTAGGGATGACTGTCAATAAACCACAACCCTTGCAAGCACCCTTCTTTAAAATTACATTAATTGGAAAATCGCTGCACGTGGGCGTCAAGTGACCCGGAGAGAGTCACGGGGTCTTGGGTAGCCGAATGACTTCCGGCAGATCGGAGCTCGTGCTCCGAAGGACCGGAAATCAGCGACATGAAACGCCGTTGCGCACTCGTATGATTGTGACAATTATGTTTTTGTTTCTCGCACTCGAGTAAACATCAGCTGTGCCCTTGATTATGATTGACACGTGACACTACTGGCATTGTATCGCATTAGATCCCCTGTGGCTACTGGTTCGTTTTTGAGCCCACAGTATATTGATCATTCGTGATAGATTATTTAATGAATTGTGTTTGTAATTTTTCTCCAACGCCTTTTGATTTTTACTTATCGTCTTATTTCGTCCCTTCCATTTTTCATTATATGACTTTTCCAGACAGTTGTTAATATAAATATGGTAAAAAGATATACAACAAAAATAGAATTATAAATGTCGGTTATTTATAATATTATCCTCTTTCAACTAAATGCAGAAAAATCTTGAAATTTCGTTCCTGGTCGAAAATAAAACTAATACGGAAATTAAACTCAAATTTTAACGCGTGAACGCATTGTGTTTTCATAGAATAATAATATAGAATGGATTTGTGAAGGAATTGTACTATTTTTCCAATGTGTTAGAATATTTAGTTGACAAGTGAAACGTTTTAAAACGATGGTTCTTGTTAATAAATCTTTCAGTACCTTACAGCGCAAAATACGTAAATAGTTATTCGTCACAGACATAATTAGGATAATATTTAAAGATTCCATGTATATGCAAACCTTGGAAGGGTTTACATGCAGCAGATTGCTGTTATCAGACTCAGCAGCCACATGTCACACACAGTATGGATTATTGTCCACGTGCCACGTATAGTATAGATTTCAGAAAAGCGATGACTGTGTTTAAGGGCCATCGAAACGAGCAGCTGGTAGAAACCTTGCGCGTACAGGATCCTGTAAAAGGATCTTCGGGGTACATAGACAAAGGTTAACAGACACCCCGAAACCATACTTATTTCCTTCACTTTTCTCTTCATCCTTTACTTTTCCCTTCGTCCTTCACCTCGATAAAAATAAAAAAACTTTATTTTTCTTTTCGTCCCTTACTTTCCTCTTCGTCTTTTACTATTCCCTTCGCTCTTCCCTTCGTTCTTCACTTTTTTCTTCGTCCTTTACTTTTCTCTTCGTGTTTTATTTTTATTCTCGTCCATTATTTTTCTCTTCGTTCTTCACT
Organism: Tromatobia lineatoria; assembly: GCA_949699805.1. Lineage (NCBI taxonomy): Eukaryota > Metazoa > Arthropoda > Insecta > Hymenoptera > Ichneumonidae > Tromatobia > Tromatobia lineatoria. Next base: position 22,693,492 of record OX453038.1, on the reverse strand, counting down.
TTTCTTCACGTCCTTAAATTTTCTCTTTTGTTCGTGCATTATTTTTTTTTGTGCTTTACTTTTTTCTTTGTCCTATATTTTTCCCTTCGTCCTTACTAGCTAAGCAGCTTTCCTCATTACCAGATACTCAGTTCTGTATTTTGACAGTAGCTGTGTCTGGATTTTCGACTTTACGTCTTCGCTAAAACTGTGGCCTTGTTATTGCAAGTGGCATGCTCTAAAGTACCTACGGTGATGGCAAAGAATCCTTAATAGTGCGAGACCCTAAAACGTCTCGCTTGTTCATACGTAAAAACTAAGTAATAGATTTTTTTTTTAATCGTTAATGAAAAGTTTTTGTCTGTAAACGTCTGTAGAAACTTTGGTAAATTTCATATAAAAAATTAGGTAAATCCTGGTTTTTAATACTGCTTCTTGTCGAACCAGAAAATGACCAACAATATTTCTGTAAGTTTCTTTAAGGTGACCAAAAATGTTCTGGGGTTATGTGTGGACTAGAATTTTTTTCTTCAAGGTATAAAAATAATTATATGCATCTTTTACGAGAAGACATACTTTTTTTTTCAAATATGATTAAAGGTTTTTACAAAAATTCATGGTATTTTCGTTGAAAAAGAAAAGGTAAAATGATAAAGCTCATGAAATTGATGTTCAGCAGGTTACAGTCGAAATATGACATATCCAACAACAGTTTGCTACAAATTTTCATATAAAAGAATTATGGGAGCTTACAATTCTGTTCTCACATTATATCAGTGGTAAATTCCTATGGGACCTTGGTATAGTATACTGCATGTACATCAGCAGAGTATATGGCTATTCGCGAGGGAGTTATGGGAACGTTACTGGTGTATAGCGTACTTCGCAGTGCCAGGAGTATCGGATGTACTTGGTAGCATATTGTGTCACGATGGCCCATGGGGTTTTACCGTGTGAGAAGTCGCTAGGTCGTAGGACCAACCCAACTATCCACCGCGCATCCGTGCACCAGTTTCTATGTGATGGGCGACGTACATATATATGGGGCATTCCATACCACTTCAACCTGATATTAACTTAAAAAAAAATTGCTAGAAGGTTTTACAAAGCAATTTTTTTTAAAATTCAACAAAGAAAAAAAATTTGAACTGCGGTTCCTCTCGGAGGAACAATAGCATTAAAACTAGAGGATGAAAATTAAAAGGTCGAGGGTTAGACCCAAGTCGAGTTTGTATGGAATGCTCATAAATGTTCATATGTATGTATGTATATTTTATATCGCATAAATTATTTAATCAGTATAAAAGAGTGCTATTTTTTCATTAGGTTGCTCATCAAGATTCAAGTACTTTCCCCTATGGAAAAAGTACATTTAAGATATATTTGAAAATGTATCGTCAACATATGCAATATATCTTGTCCTAAAAATACTATAACTGAGATATATCTTGGCATACATACGAAATTTTCGCGAGTGAGAAATATATCTGAGATACATCTAAAATAAATAAAAAATATATTTTTTTATTTAAAAACATTTCGACCCCCGAGAGGTAGCGATAAATTTTATTTTGACAGATCACTCCCTCCGCGTACGCTTTTTTTCAATTAAGCTACTGGAATCTTAATGAGTAGCCCAATGAAAAAACGTCACACTATCTTGAAGCAGTCTACTTTGTATATTATGTTAGATACCTACACATATATCCACATGTGTCTGCGGATGTGTATATTATGTTGGATACAGTGCAGAAGTCAGTACTTTGAGATCCCCGACCCCCTTTGCCACCAATATATAGAAGAGATGGGGCTACGTGTGCGCAAGTGTTACGGGCCATTGTGTCGCAGCGCTTCGGTCTGTTCACTCTGTTCGTTGGGCGCGTTTACGCTCCATCCCGGAACAGTCACCAACATCACAAGCAGCAAGTATCGTCAGAACTCGTTGCACACTTGCTGCTTCCTTGATGGGACCCTTGGGTCAACTTGCCACTAGTATTTCGACATTCGCAGACTCGCCAATTCCCATGCTGATGTTACTATGCCTATGTCGAGGAGACCCCCTCAAATACGTTTACTTCTCGCTTGTTTATTCATTCACGGGTCATGGGAATAGGTTCAAGTGAGTGCAAGGTACGGGATCATAGGTGTAGGGTTTTTTTGTTTCTCAAAAAAAAAAAAATCCTAATTTTTTGTACTCTTGTATTACATAATATTGACGAGTTTGATGAATTTATTTATGTATTATACGAAGTCATGAAATTGAATACTCATATGTGTTTTAAAGCATAAGTTTAAAAGAATGTGCCCTTTAAAAATAATGGCATTATTTTTGTTGGTTAAAAAGAAAAATCCCTTCGAAGTCAATGGAGCATTTTGGAAAAAATTTGTTCTTACTAAAACTTTTGTAAAGTTAAAGAAATTGTCTTATCTTGTTTATTCTATTCAAGGGATATGCAACTGTGGAATGAAGTGGAAAGTAAGTATTTGCAGATTTAGAAATTGAAAGAGATTTTTCTTTACGGCAGAAAAGAAAGTAGCCAGATCTCGGAATATTGAAATAATAACAATATTTACCAATGAATATATCAATTGCTCTGGCCAAACGTTTATTAATAAAACATTAAACCACTTTGACCCTATCGATAATCAATGTATTTAATAATTCTTAGAAATAGAATATGAGTTTGTGCAAAAGCTAAAATATGTTGCATTTTCACTATGCATGTATGTATATCATAAAGGAGAAAGCAGCATTTGCAATATCGACTCCTAACGAGGATTATGTTAGAGAAGTGGGAAAGCGGATTTGTTTTTTCTTTTTGACGTGTCCATTTGCTTCCAGAAAAAAGTCTAAATGCGGTAATGCTTTTCCCATTAACCAGAAGGACAATGTCAAATCTTTCCACAATTCTTATTATGACCAGTAATAATGACTTAATAATATAGTTGAATGGTACTCAAATCATGTGTAATACATCAAAATGGAGATAATAGGATTCATAATATCAACTTGCGACGAGGTTTATGTTTGGACAGTGGAAAAGTGGGTTTATGACTTCTGCGAGTAGAAACGATGGTAAAAGGTAAAAGGTAAAAGCGAGTCTAGCCGATAGATATTAAATAGCACACGGAGGTACTGAGCAAAGGGCGAACAGCTCAGGGATTCTCAGGCAAACGTCGTCGGCGTCGGTTCTACCGACGATGCCACGAGCCAGCCGCCGAGAAATCTCCAGGGAAATCAGGGAGGAACAGCGCAAGGAGTTCTGCAGTGTGCGTGCGTCGGACGTACGACTTGCACGTGTAGCGTAGTCACGGTAGTCAGGTCGCCGTCCAGCACGCGCTTCAACGCGGGGTTACCGCGCGTTGATCATCGCGCATCTCCTCCCATTCCCGCCGTTATATCACAACAGAGGCTAGCAACGATCGAGAAATGCTGCCTCGGCTTTCCTATTCGCATTTCACGTTCAACTATAAATTCTCCTTATGGCATCCGAATTTATCGAATATATAATTCAAATGTGGATTTGGACGACATAAATCTGTGACCTTTCTTTTCAATATCTAAGTTCGGTCAAATACTGTAATTTTTTTATATTTTTCCATCCAATTTGTTATATAACTCAATATTATTATGTTTTTCAGCATATGATTTGAAAGTGTATGATGATTGAGTGATATTTTTTTAAGTCCTTGATCCAAAAAATGGTTATCAGCGATACTCGTGGACATTGAAAGACATTTCGGTGTCAAAGGAATTATAGATTATTTTTTAAATCTGTTAAGGTCGCAGCAGCAATAATGGGTGATCTTCTTCAGCTGATGATCATCGCATTCTTTATGGATAGCAGATTTTTATTTACTTAGATATGTAATTCGGAAGAATCTTGTAAGCCATTTTTCAAATAAATTTTGACATAAAATAACGGAAATATTTTTTCCCAAACAATGGAAGACCATTAGGAATTTTGTCTAAACTTTTGATTTATAAAAAGGACGCACTTTATGAAAAAAGAAATCGGAATGACATTCGAAATAAAAATTCGTCACTATTTTGATCCAGAAAATAAATTGACTAAGAGGCTTTCATTTATTTTCGCCAATGCACGTCCCGAATATATAAAAGCCCATTTGTTCCATATGACCAAGCGAATAAATAGTACAAGCATCTTGATATTCAAAAAGATTTGTAACGCTAAGAGTCATTTTTGCATCAACACGTGCCCAAAAGGGCTTAGTCACACTCGAAATTGAGAATAAATCCTCACATTGAACCCGGAGTCACGTAAGACTCGTACGCGACAGTTGTTAGTAGTTATCAACACTGCGATAAGTATTTGCTTTATTTGTTGAACGACAGAAGAGCCTCAAAGCACTGAACAAATAATACTGCGAGAGAGAGTGAAATTTTGTGTGGGAATCAATAAAATTTTTGGGAGGCACGACAAGTCGACGGTAATTAAGGGAGAAACCACGGGCGTGCATGGTTTTCCCGAGGGATGCAGAAAGCGCGTCCACGTAGTATGGGATAAAATCCGGATCGCTCCCTTGCGCTGACAATATCCCTCGAGAGAAAATCCAGACCCTTCGGTTTTTCGACCGAGAAGCACTGCACTGCGACGAGGAGCCTGCAAACCATCTTCCCACCCCCTCCCTCACTATCTGACACACACGTGAGTACATCGAGATCGATGATTGGAGAAATTTGCCGAAAGCCACCGTCCGAAAGATCGTTATCGGTGATACTCGTGGAAATTGAAATACAATTGGGTTTCAAAGCAATTGGTGATCTTGTTTAGGTGATGATTTGAGTCAGGGATGCAATTAATGCTAAAACTGATACATATTGATATTTAAAAAAAAATCGACTGTGCTATTTGTCACTTATATTTTCATTGTAGAAAAAAACTGGCAATAATTTTTACTGACCAATCTCGAAGAAACATAAAGACATCGAAATATATTTAATGGGTATCGATGATACTCGTGGAAATTGAAATGCCACTGGATTTTAGAGATATTGGTGATCTTGTTGAGGTAATTACTTAAATAATTTATTGGTCATCTATTAATACTGGAAATTTATACATTTTGGATTTGAAAAAAAATTCAGCTACCATATTTGTCACTTACATTTCATTGAGAAATTCGTGCAATTGGAAAACATGTTTTATCTCGAGTTTCGCTTGCTTTTATTATCGAACCTACGAGAAGTTATCGATCCTCTTAACGATCTTTTCACTCCATCCTTAATTATTAGACACATACGTGAGTACATCGCGATTGATGATTGAGAAAATTTGCCAGAAGCCACCGTCCAAAAAATCGTTATCGGTGACACTTATTGGTAAAAAATCGTTATCGGTGACTAGGAATTGGTCATCTTGTTAAGCTGATGATTTGTTTAACCTAATTTGGTAGGTCGGCAATGAATGGTAGAAAAATTATGCATTTTAGGATTCTTTTAAATACTATTCAATGATCTGTATTATCTTTTGAATATTACTTCAATAATGCAAATGCTACATTTTGTAAAAATAAATCGTAGTGTTCGTCGACCGTTTACACACGTCGATATTACATTGCAAGAATAGTGCGAACGAAGTAAAATTATGCACGCTGTGTTTACGTAAAGTTAGGCAAAGTGCTAGTGTGCCACGGTGTATATATAAGCTGACAGTGGGACGGAAGAGGTAGGAGTTGGCGCTCGCGATGGGTAATCAAGCGTAATGCCTTCGTGAGCTGTGCAAGCTGGCGTATTCTGTGCGTGTGGCCGCTCACGCGTCAGTATTAGTGACGGTAATGATGTCCCGAGAGAATAGTCCTCTACAAGCGCAATCCAGCGACTCATAGACTCGCAATTCATACATATAGTAGTTATATACAAAAAACGACGTTGCTCGTATGTTAGCAGATTTGCATTGGTAACAACATCGCTAAGCCATCCAATAAAAAATGAAATATCCAACGTAAATACCAAATAAATGATTCAAAATGATTTCAAATGAAAAAATGAGATATCAATCGTCTGGAATACAGGAAAAGGCGACACTTGAAACAGACTTTAGATACGTGGAATAATAAATATCTATGGTCAATTGGTATAAATTTTTTTTTAACTCTAAAAAACGTCGAGTCTCAATTTGTCTTGAAACTGTGGCTGATAGGCGACACGTGACAAAACAAGCATGATCGGTACGTGCGTTACATTCTCTTATCGCCCTTTGCAAATGTTCCACACTCTATATACCGATACATTTTAAAGCAGCAATAAATCATAAATTACCACTCATTATTATAATTACACGTGAGTGGCGGTGGCTTCTAGTGTCGACGAATGGAGGAGCACATTCGAGGAGGCGCGTTCTATCCGATAAGAGCGAATCGATTCGAGACTCCGTCGGTCTCGGCGCTTACCCGCGCCTATCGCTTAAATGAATCAGACACGCAATATTCTTGTCACATGTATTTTCTTTTTTTTTTTTACAACAATGAGTATGAAATTGTTACGACGGAGTCGGAAGAGTAATGCAGTGGAGCCAATCCTACATAAGTGCACACCTTACGTGAATATTTTATGGGCTACTATCTGCATGTCATAAGTTACGTATAGGACAAAGTCAGAAAAGATGAGAGATTTCTTTTTAACTGACAGTGTTGTATTGAAAAATTTATGGAAATAAATTATAGTCGGTGTACTGAACAACATAAACTTGGCCACAGTTTACTGAAATGGCTGTACATTTTTTAAAAATTGTTGTTATTTTGTACCATATTTAAAAAATCAAAAAAGCATATAGATTTGAATAATAAAGCTGTGGTGATTTGTAATTTTTTTGCAGATTATTAAACACTGGGGAAATAAATGAGCATGATTAAAAAATCAAATAATCCTGAAAAAAAGAATAAAAATATTAATCAAAGTAAGCTTTAATGAGCTTCATTTGATAAAAATTAAAAATACAAAAAACTACGACTTTGTTGGTCTGCAACTTTGTAAATATCAACGATATGATAAACTGGCCGATGACTTTTTTGTAGTGCGTCAGACGGACAACAAAATTTTCCATTAACTTTTTGTCCTAACTTCAATAGTTTAGCTAGAAAATGTTAAACAAAAAAAAACGGAAAATTTACAACATTAAAAATTTTAAGTAACTCTGTAAAATATCTTCTGTTAAATATCATATATCAAATCGAAAATATATTATCAAATATCAAATATTGAAGATAGAGTTTCGTCTCAACAAGATTTTTTGATCGAAATTTAATGATTCATAAGATGTAGTCATTGATTTTATGAAAAAATAATGTCTTCTTAGGTTCCAGGGGGAAAGAATGGAAAAAAATGACTTTCTTGTGTTATTTAAATGGGAAAATTTGAAACGCGATGATGGACCTCTAAGAATTAAAATTATGAGCTCCGCTTTTGACTTTTAAAGATTCTGTCACAGGATTTGACAGGATGTGTACTAAGACGTATTCTACGATATTTTGGGCGGAGAGCAAAAAAAAATACCGCCTTTTATGGCACACCCTAATATATATACATATATATATATATATATATGTATTACTATGAAGATAGAATAAAGACATGACATAAGTGACATGAATTCGCTCGACTTTGCTGTCCCGTATGCATGACCAGTGACACTGGTGATACCACGCGCCCTGACTTAACTCCGGCTCTCCACAGTATAATACTACATATGCTAGAACTGAACCCCAGCCGCACAGCAGTCGTACACCCTCGCGAAAGCAAAAGGAGCAGAAGTCGTATACAGCGTATACACCCACGCACAATAGCGAGCAGTCTTAATAGGTACACGCATCCGCTGATTGGAAACTGGCTGAGCGAGCAGCAGGGAGCGAGTCAGTGAAACGAGAACGAATGAGGAAAGAAACGAACAGAAACCAATGACTTTGGTACAAAGGAACATTTTGGCAGAATTTCGACCTGCCAAACGGGACCTACAACGCTTCACTTATAATAATTCGACACTGAACACCCAGTGACTGAATACATCCACGGAAAAAGTTTCGTTGAAACACGAATATCTTTGCCAATGAAATTAAATACTCGAGTTTTAATACTCCTTGATGCAGCAACGTTTTCGCAACGCTGTTTTTATTTGCCTTTTCTTGTGGCTAAACATGATATTTGCATATTTAAACGATTTGTGACTCTACGTAACTCTATTTTTGCTTCAGTGTTGCGATTTAATCGACTTCCTGTGTGTCATGTTTTTTTTTTTCATTACGGGAAAAAAAAGTAGTTTATTCTACAACTGCGGAAAATACTGCCATTTAAAATGCGCGCGTTACGTGACGCTGGAGCGGTCAGAACAGTCTGAAGGAGGCTTTACGCTAAAGATATCGACGACCAACCAGAATGCTCGAAAACTGGCTCAAGTTTTCGATATTTCGACCTTCAATGTGTCATGTCTATTTCGAAAGAGGAATTTTCTTTGAATGATTTCAAACTCAATGAAAAGTAGTGACATTGGATCAAGAAAATATTTCGTTAATTCAATGGACCGTATTTATTAATTCAAAAGGCATTTTCCTCGAGACAATGAAGCAGAACATAACCTATACAATGAAAAAAAGGCAGCGTACGAAAGAAATGGGCTAATATAAGGGCTCCTTGAAACTCGAAGCTATGAATAATAATAATAATTTCCATTTATGACATTTCATGATAAATCTCGAGTGTAATTGTTGCAATGACCACAATATCTTACTAAAAAATCTAAATATCACTGTTCGTCCACCCGTTAGTGTTTTGAGCTCGGATAAGTAGCCGGAAGGACATGCGTGTGCTGAGGACATACATGATGAACAATAGAACGAGGGTTCCTCCCGTTGATTTTCTAGAACAGCCGAGAAAGTTAAATGCCAAGCCGGCTATCTTCTCGATCGCGCATCTGCCGCGTATTTTGGTGAATCACTCGGTTGCGGCTGTGGCGCAAGACCTCCGCGAGCGATATTTCCTTCCCCGTTTTCGAACAACCCCATTCTACGTTATGGCTTCCGTGGTACTATCCGTTAGCGGCTGTTTGCCGTTCGAGTATTAGCTCTCTCGTGATTCCGCTGGACTATAGAAGCCCTCGATTCACCATCACCTTGACGCGGAATCATGCGCCGGCAATATATAGGCGTTCATTCGCAGCTACTCTGATAATTCATGAGGTTACCGCCGTAAAGGTCAATCAGGCCTTCAAAATGAAGTTGACCACTTAACTACAAGTTCCGCATCGTTTTCGAGAGAGACAATACAGTAAAGTGGTCAGCTTCACCCTTTTGGATTGGCTCCGTATAATTGGCCTTTCCAAAAGCACTTACGGACGCAGATGTCCAGATTAATTATCGTGTCTTTTACTTGCTTCAGCGCATCACGCAAGTATTATTTGATCTTGGTTAATTCATTTTTGCTTTGTGCGTTTTTGCATGTTTAATAATTGTCGCTTATTGGTGACACACTTAATTGGAAGATAGGTTATGAGTTTGACGGTACGGTGGAAAAGTAAGACACAAAATTCATTTTGGGAACTCCGCATTTGTGCAAATTTAAGGGATTCGCATTTGTAGGCAAATTTAACTTATGTCGTGTCAATGGAAAAAAAATTCTAATCCCGCTGTGGGAAAAAATGTTATGCGTTGGTAGGACATTTCGCATCGATAACTAAATTTGATATAATTCGCACCGCTAGCAAAATTTGACAAATTTACGTAAAAGAATATTTAAGGAATTCCATATTGATAGGAAAATTTTTCAAAATTTTTATTGACAGCAAAATTTGGTAAATTTTGCACCGATAGCAAGATTTTATAAATTTCGCACACATTAAGTCCTTTCGTTCCTTCGATTGAAAAATACATCACAAAACCATAAAGTTGACTAGAAACTTTATTAAATAGGAGGATTAACCTTCAACCGCGCGACGGCCATGACACCTGTGCTTGCAGCACTCACAATGGATTTCAACAGGAGGAACTTATTTTCTCGCTGTGCTTTTATGATGAAGAAATATGAATGTCTTCTGCCTATGCTCGAGGCTAGATTTTTTAGGATAATAAATTCACCTACGTATAAATATTGGCTGGTTTTGCGGGTGAGATTTTAGAGTGGACGGGAATGACTTGAGAGAGACAGGGAGCGAAGCGAGCAATGACGAGAAGCCCAAGGGAATGCGAACCGCAATGCGCCAGGGATCACATGTACTATCGGTCGCACGCCGGACAGCATATCTCCCCTCTATGCACACTCGTACACACCCAAACACGGCTCTTGTTTGCAGTACCTTTCACCGAGCCTGTTTGATCTTATTATTTGACTCGTCGAAATTTAAACACTCCTTCCCACCACCGCGCCTCGGGTCCGCGAATATTATTTGTAGTACGTTGTCCCAAACGCGACCTAAGGGCCATATGAAATATTCAATAAGACTCGCAAGTCCCCGTAGCGCTTTGCTCAGCCTTTGCAACAAAATTCCTTATATTTCGATTTTTCATAATTACCATTTGAATATTTATAATTGAAAGGAGTAAAAAAAAAATAGCACGTTATTATGTGCTAGGCAAGTACAATATTTTGTTGGACTCGCAAAATAATTTGTAAGACTAGCAAAACGATTTGCTGAATTAACAAAATAATGTGTTAGGTTAGCAAATAACCAAACCATTAGACGGACGGATTTATTTTCCTGTTAATGTGGTTATCATTAATCCTCAAAAAACAACGTAAAAAACGTCATCCGATATTTCATTAAAATCTAGTTTGCAAAACAATTTTTTCAAAGATTAACAAAATTAACATAATATTTTTCCGTTTTTCGAAACAAACAAATCATTTATTATTCCCAACATAATGACACTTAGTACAAAACGGAAGTGTTCCGAATAATGTATGACCCACTGATATACTCGACAGTCGCAGTTGGCGTAGAGTTGTCAGAAACGAACAAATCAGAGCTGCTAACTCGGTAACACGGGCTAAACCCGAAAAATAAACTGATTCGTTAAGGACGTTAGGCGTGCGCGGTTGCCCATTCAAGTATGAGCCTAAGCAAACATTGACATGCTCGATCATACGGAGAGATGTGATCCGATGTGGTGCCAGCCACATACATACATACATACATACATAAATACATACATAAATACACACATACATACATACATACACACATACATACATACATACATACATACATACATACACACATACATACATACATACACACATACATACATACATACATACATACATACATACATACATACATACATACATACATACATACATACATACATACATACATACATACATACATACATACATACATACATACATACATACATACATACATACATACATACATACATACATACATACATACACGCCTACATACACACATATACGCTTATATACATCCATTCACACATACAGAAATATGGTGTTGTCGAAGGATGGTGAACGAGACGAACGGCGAATACCCGGGTCCGTTGGCCATCTGGCCAGACGAGAGTTAACGTCGCCGAGCGGTGTACCGTAGGGGTTCACCGATCACCGTTCACCGCTCACGCTGCTGTTGCTGCTGCTGCTGCTGCGTTGCGCCCTCACCACCAGCCAAGGGGTCCAAATTGAAATAAAAACAGGGGTGACTCGCCTCGGCTTCGCTCGCTACGCCGGAGGACGTGCCTCGATCCGTATCGCACGTATGTATATATATATATATACAAACATATATATGTATGTACGATGTACGCACTAGGTATTATGCTGTATATATGTATATAGATAGTATGGTAGGCATTGCCAATGAGGACTATTAGGGGACGATATGTTTTTCCATTATAGAGATTTCCGGGCACGCGAAGTATATATGTATATATAGTATATATGTACAGCAGAGTCTCAAAGACTCCGCACCCTGGTGATCCCTTTTCCACCGGCGAGATTATTGCCTATACATATCCGACTACTATTCACTTGACTGTACTTTGTTATTGTACCACGAAGTCCAAGAAATGCTGCGTTAATTAAGGGTGCAGATTACTGTGGATCTTTCGGTCGGGATTCTGCTGCGGTGTAACGACTGCGAAATATTGGATGATAGGAGGCATAGCTTTTTCGGACACCTGCTTCAGGATCGACGATTTTGCTGAAATGCTGTTTGATTAGGGAAATTATTTTCTATAGTAGATTTTTATTTAAAAAATTGACCTGTTTTGAAAGTTTTTTTTGGTCGATTAATTTTGGAGAAATCTGAGAAGGATTTACAGCATTTGGCAGATTTTCCATAGATTTTTACAACAAATATGTGTACATTAAATTTTCATGCATTTTCGGCAGTTCTAAGGTTTATGTAATTTAGAAGTCTTTTTTTTTCTATCAGCGGTCAGTAGAAATGGAATAACGGTTCATATATTTATTAACAAGACTCTGCCATCCGTAAATGCGATTTTGTACGTCTTTTAGTAATTGCAGACTTTGCGTGACCAAATATTTACTTGGAGCTCGATCAATTCCTATAATAATGATTTATTGAGCATTTTCTACAGAAATATATGCATTATAATATACAATTTGACAACGCACTCGTATAGCAAATGTAGTAAACCGCAATTGATGCATAAAAACTTCCAGTATATGTACATTAAATTGCAAGTGGATTCTTTCTACAGGCTATTTAATGTCAAGAAGCACAGCAAAAAAATGATAACGTGAAAAGCGTGTTGTGAAATAAGCACTGGATGTAAAATAACCAAAGAGATTCAAGGCGGGAATTGCACCATCAGTTTGTTCTTTTGAATGGGATTTATTTAGGTCGCGTGTTTGTGAGCTAGTGTCAGGAAGAACTGAACGGCCTCGACTTCCTAGTTCAGGAACGAAACCATGCTCGACGATCGGGCCACCGATTTTGTACGGTACTTTGTCGTATTTGAGCCCCTACTTTTCACCCCCTCGTCATAGCATTGACATTTCACTCGACTACGAGTACTCAGCGTTAAAAGCATGGGCGGTTATTTGACGTTCGTTCAACAGACTCGTTGTCTGATATATCTTATGTAATCTACATAAAGGCTTTTTTCTTATTTTATGTTGAAATATTTATATCTATCAATGTTACCCGTGACAAAATTGTTCACGTAGGTTTGCATTTGAACGAAGTTAGTAAAAATTATGTAATGTATCGAAGACTTCGTCACTAAAATATATTTTGAATATACTTTTTTATTACGTATTAAATATTACTTCAAAATAGCTGATTGGAATTTAATGTACCGGTACCGAACATTTTAATCCTTAGAAATGTAATTATGAAGAATAAACTGAAATTAATAGGATATACGAAAAAACAAATATCGTCAAATTCTCATCAACGTAAATAAAAATAGTTGAAGAGAGTCACTCCAAAAAATGTTCCCTAGTTTATTTGAAACAAAATACATTTTTCTGAAATCAATTTAGAACGTAGGACATATTCGTAAGTAAATTCAACAATTCGTCAAATGTATGCTACTTTTTGACGAGAATACAACAATTATATATTTTGTCAATTTATGTTTCTATGTAACCTGACGGTAATTTTTAATAATAACTTATGGGAGAATTTGATACAATATACTACATATTTTTCATTAGTCTTCACCTGTAATATTTCTGAGTAAATATTTCCAATTTATTCCGCCAATCAAAAAGTATTCTCTTCATAATGTTGTCTTTCGATACACACACATGGAATAAATTAATTTTCCCCATCGTAGCGTATGTAGTTAACCCGTAGAGATATTTTCGGCCGCATCAGTGGTTTCGGTGAACCAGCTAGAAATTTGTGGCTCCTCTTCAGCAACTTGCACATTTTCAACCTCTATAAGTGATATATCGAGAAGAATAGGCAGAACAAGAAGGAGAGACGAATGAGACAAACGACCTTGCTCCTAGATATGGTTTGCGGGAGAATAGATATCGTTCGTAGTCAGGGTGCGATTTTGCAGGGGAGGAAAATAGTGGGAAGATCCAGAGTTATGATCTTAATGGAAACTCTAGCAGAACCACCAAAAGTTATTGGTTCTCTGTGGTATTTAGCGCTGGCTACGAGGCAAAAGAGAAATAGGAGGCTATTAACTGGGAAAACCGCGAACTGACCATCTTTATTAAAGAATTTATATCCGCTATTTTCTCTATTTACGATTTGGAGCTCAGCCCGATAGCTAAAAATTGTTTGTACAATGTAATTAGTGTAACAATATATTTGTATATTTGATGAAATCTGATACACCGTATCTGCAAAAAAACTTGCGATACATATATTAATTTTTAAAGTATTTTTGGCAGTGAAACTTTGGCTTAACAAAAATGAAGCAACACTGTAAAAAAAAATCTGCTTGAAATTAAGTGTACTCTTATTGGAAGTTTTTGTTCATAAACTAGTATATGAAATTCAATATACAAGTGTAATGTAAAATTTATGTATGGTACATCATTTTCAATAATTTACTTGAAGTTTACAGTAAAAGTATTTGAATATTAATAATTTTCTATAATTTTACCGGGAAAGTACACGAATTTTATACTACAATTGTTTATTAAATTTTGACGACGAGTTTATGAACACAAACTTCCAATCTTTTCTAACAGTGAAGCCAGGGAGAGTAACAGTAACCGCCTGTAGGGCCAAGTGAAGTTAAAGATGAAAAATTGTGGGCGATGAGACGTCGACGAATCGTGTGATGTGAGAGTACACATGCTATAGGTGCGTTCGAAACAGTGGAATGAACAATCCACTCATCAGTGGTCGCGTGACTGGCACGTGTCGGAGCGTGTGGCTACAACTGGTCCTCGAAATGCTGCACCATGTGCCGCCCAACTCGGATGGAGCGCAGCAAAGCGCAGCGACCGCTGACTCGTGTGGTCGCAACACTCGCAACGCCCAGCAGGTCACGTGCTGCTACAGCTGAATCCAAATTCTCGTTTTCGATCCATCTTTTACATGGTGTTATGTGTAAAACATTGGTTTTTCATAGAGTGCTGCAGGAGGCGACAATAGCAGAAGTGTATGAATGATGGGCGTGATATTGCGAAAGCAACGGTCGTTGTTAATGTATTTTTAATACTCGGTGCTGCAAATGGATTGAGGAGCGCTTGTACTGTTTGGAATATCCGTGAATACTATGGAACTTTGATTGTTCTGCAGTGAGTAAAAAAAGATTGGACGACGGTCAGAAAATTGTTTAGTAAAATAAACATTTTTTTTACAAATATCAATTTGGCAATTCGCAAACGCTTCATCGGGCCAAAAATATCGCTATTTAAATAAGGGTTAATGTGTTGATTAACTAATTACTGCAAGTAAATGATTGTGTACCAAAATTCTTCTAAAATGATCTTCGAAAATTGTTATTAGCCAAATCCACTTTTTGTAATGAGAATAAAGATGTTGATAAAATATTAACACCAGAGATGAAATGTCCAGGATATTATTTATTATTTTCCACATCTTGAAGGTCGATCATTATTAAAGCATTCTGAATTGAATAATATGTACCATAAGAAGTACTCATCTTTTCGATCTCATTTATTGTATTCAATATCTTAAAAGAAATAATCAGTTTCCGTTCGTCCAAATATCCTGGTACTCTTCATGATCTCATCAAGAATTCAGCTCAATAAAAAAACCGCGCTCTACATGGCCCGCATACTTCAGCAGTCAAGTACCGAGGTGTACAAAGCAGTGGCGTCATTAAACGGTTCAAAAGAAAACTAGCAAACCATAGTGGTCACTTCAAAAGCGCGCATTGTGTGGTTCAAGAATGCGTGACCAACTGGCAACTGTAGCAACCACTGGACATATGCGTGTTCAACACAAATATCATGCCTTTTGCATTTTCACTTTCAAATGCCGTGTGCATTTTGCTGAGTTATGGCAGTTATGACGCCAGTAGAAACGTCGGATTCGAAGCTGAAGAGCTGCACAGAAGATTCATTCAAGAGGTACTTGATTTTAGAGTGGTAAACCTCGTGAACAATGATCTCAGAGCTGAATTTCGCGTCGAGAGCTAGATCGAGTGTTGGTTATGGTCTCGTATATAATATATTAGCTAAGGTCATGTAGTGCTACAGTGGAATCGATCGCAGCTTGAATGAAACAAAATTCGGAAACCTGAGAGTCATATGAAGAACCAATCAGATATGAGAAACAACCACGTCGTTTCCTTCTCTTTTACGAAACCAACAAATGAAAATGTTGAACGTCTTAGAAATTGATTTCACCGAGACAATTAACAAATTAGCTAGTTCAACCAATCAGTTGTTTGATTCCAGAGGCTTGCACCGCTGATAATTTCATCGGTCAAAGTTGAACGACTGTCTCTTCTGCACCTAACCTATTTTTTCTTTCCGTTTTACGGTTCTCCCAAACAAACGGTTTCGAATAGTGAAAAGCCACAAGCCTATCTCATTTCTGCCATACTTGCGCACCTTCTATCAAAATTTGCCCTTTATCTGCTGAGTAGTTTGGAAAAAAAATCTTAAATTTTGAGCTAAGGTAAGGTAACCGCCACTGTCTCTTGAACCGTGCGTGTTGATTGTGGAAGTCCTCCATTTTGCTGTGTGTGCGCTTGTTGAGGTTCCACTGTACACAGAATATCAAGCGACCGGCGCATATGCCGATTAATTGTGCGTTTAGCTACATACATATACGTAATACCATATGATTATGTTAGGCAAACATGGAATACATAGCGAGTAGGCGTAGAGTCACGTGGCATCAAAGTGAACATTGGTTACATGGTGAACCACGGATACGCCCCGACTGAACCCCTCGCGAAATCGGATGAAGCTCGGAAACTGGCAGAGCAGAAAACAGCCAGGAGCAAAACATTCCCTTTAGGTAAGTTCGACATTGTATGCAGACCAGTTCCCACGGAACTGCAGTTCACTAAACTGTTGTACAACAAAACTCTCGCACGCTTCTTTCGTCAACGTTTCAGATTACGCGACCCAGTGGAGGGGAACCCACCGTAACTCCTGCTACACTCTGTCAACGTAATGTGAAACCTATGTTGCTGTTTTCTCTAATCGCAATAGTATTTCGTGTCGTAAACGTATGTAAGTGACTGTTTGAGTGTTTGTCGTCTTGAGTGGAACGACAATTTTGATATCGAAGGTCTCTTTCGATCGCGCGTTTTTTAATCGGCAATGGACTTTCTTCGAGGCCGCAGCAGATTTCAGAAGCTGATTACAGAATATAAGTCGAATTGTGGTTTTGCACTAAATGTTTCTTGGCAGACTTATTTTAATCATTTTACTCTTGCTGAAGTTCGGCCGCATAGTTTTTTTTAAAACTTTACCGGTAAGTTTCACTTTACTCGAGCATAATTTTTCTAACGATGATAAAACGTGGCTGAAAATGTGGTAAATGCTTAATGCGGAGATTATAAGAGAAGATAGCGAGAAGAAAATAAAAGATTATGATGGGAATCTTTATCATCTTCTTTACTATGTAAAACTCAAAGAGTCTCAAGGTAAGCGTTACAATTTTCATGTCGCCACCGGATATTAAGAAGCAAGAGTTTTTAAATTATTTACACCAGGGCGTAACTGATTTTTCAAAAATATTTGAATTGTAGCTGAAAACAGAAATTGAATCTGTTTATTTTTCATAATTTCTTATTTATCGAGGCATATATTTATTGTAAACTATTTTGCCTTGATTTGATCAACGAAAAATATATTTAGATCTTAGTTTGAGAAATATCGGTGCCTGAAAAATATTAATATAGAAGTATGAATCATTCTCGTTTAGGGTAGGAAAATTTATCCAGAATTATGCAGGAAAACAACAATAACTCATGATCGCACTACACAAGAAATTTTCTGCTACACTTGATAAACAGTTTGTCGTGTGTCAGTTTTGTGACAATAAGAAAAATGTCATATTTACGTTTATTTCCGTTCATAAACTGTAGATTGGACGCTACAGACATGGCTAGTTAACGAGATAAGCTTATGACTTTTGTGCATAATAATACATAACGAGAAGAGCAGAGCGACTGACCAACGTTTTATCATCGCCTCTTTTGACCGACCTTAATCACCCTGAACCCACAACGGCGCGGCGACTTTGGTGCGCAACATCACTTGTCTGCCGTTTGTATCACCAATGATATTTTTTCCATTCTTTAATTTTGTAATGCGATGAATCATTAGATGCCAATTTCTGGATTTTAACAACCGTGAATTGTTCAATTTTTTTCATTTGAATTTATTATTGATCTTGATGAACATTTCTCGTATAAGCCAATATTTTCGTTAAACGCAAAAGAAAAATTAAAACGTAATGAATTTTAATCTGCGAATTGGGATGACATATTTTGATAAAGTAAAGTTCAAAAGAAAATGAACTCGATTATAATTGCTAGCAACATAAATCGATAGCAAATATTGCAACGAATTGTTCTATGAAATCTTGAAATTGGCCTCGAATAAGAAAAAATATTAAAACAAAATTGACCTCACCTGAAATTGACATAAATCGCACGATTCACTTATAATATGAGAGTCACAATTATTTTTATAAATTAATTGTATAACCTAATGGTAATAATTTTTCAAATAGTGTAACAATTTACCAGTAATGTGATCAATGCGAGAAACGAAAACCTCTTTAAGCGACATCACTAGTAAAATATTTTTTTACCAGTCGCACGAGTATCCTTGACTTTTTTACTTCCTACACTTGAGTGCAGTATATACATATTTGAAAAAGAAAAAACGAAGGCTCATCGATCAAATACGTCCGAGTTTCGAGTGGCTTAAGAGATCACGATGAACTCTGCTTCCCTTGAATCTTCACACGGTATGAAAAAAAAAAAACAGAGTAACAATAATACGATAATGGCCGAGGGCACGTGGTGCGTGCAAAGCGCTCTCCTCGTTTGTTATTTGATACGCAGCAATAGCAGTGACGGACTGGGAATGCTTGGTCGCGTGCCCCTACATCCCTTCCATTCTCGCCCTATTCCTGTCGCACTTTGAACTGCATACTTGTGCCCAACAGGTATTACCCAATGAACCGAAAGAGAAAGCAATAGCGAATTAATGGATCAGGGTTCGGATTGACAAGGACTTGAAGGTCGTCGATTGTCACGCCCTTTTCAACATAGTGGAATAATTTATATTTATAAATTTTATTTCATTCATCACAATTTCCTTATTAATTTATTTCCGATTAATTGACACATTTATTTAATTTTCGGTAGATTTCCGGAATATTAGATAACGCGTATCATAATTAATAAAAAAGTGGTTCTACAATTTGGCGTTCAGTGATTTCATTTATTCACGATTATTCTCTGATATGTTGGGTTAAAAATAATGTTTCAAGTCATCTCAATTTTTCGAATAAATAGGTAATTAAGGTACAGCAATCTATGGCTCTAAAGTTGCATTCTTATTGAATCCAATTTAATTTTTATGGAATGTATAACTTATGTAAAGAAATTTGTAATAGGTGGCAATTCAGTAATTCAGTTGTTTTCTAGTCTTCTCAACTCGAGTCTATTTTTTTACGTCATCAGCACATAAATTCGTTATATCGTTTCTGAGATCGATTCTCACAATTCAAAAAATGACCAAAAAACCGCGATTTCTATCATTAGTAATAAATTCTGATGATCAATGATTTGTACTATGGTCTTCTGTACTCAAGTCTATTTTCTTCACGTCATCAGCATATAAATTCATTGCAGCGTTCCGTCAATCGGATTTTACCGTTCGTAGAAAGAACGATAAGCGATAACGGAATAGTTGCGGCACGGCGGTTCAACTCTCGTGGGTCGATCTCGACTTTCGTCTTGGTATATTGTGTAGTTTGCACTCCACGATGGGACAAATCGTGTGTATATGTCGTAACACACCCGCTGTTCCTACGTTTAGCTAGCAAATACATCCGCTATACCGCGCCCAACTGTAGAGTTGATGGTAGAGTTTGTAGCACTTTGCGAGCGAGACAGCGGAGCAATATTGTATTGATTGCGGGAGAGGGATGGCCACCACGAGAACAGGCCCGAACGGTTATAGGCCAGGCCCCCGAACACATTACATGATTAAACCAGGCCAACGAGCCGCCTATACTACACTATAGTGTACTGGACGAGCGGCCGAGTACTCGGCGTGCTGTATATGGCCTTGCAGCACTTACCTTATTAAAATATCCGAGCGGCTTGACAAGTCCGAGCGACCACCCCGAACGTTTGCCATCGTCAACGGGTGCTTGCTCCCCCAACACCACTCCCTCTGGCTACTACAATAACCCTCGCAATCCCTCTTCTAACTCTACCTTTTCCGAAGCGAATCCGAACAACTTTTCCCTTACAATTCTGCGTCATCTTCTCCTAACTCTAAAAATAGTCACTGATTTTCGAAAAACAACTTACATGTCTTTCTGTTTTGCTTTCTCACAGAAGAAGTTTTGTTTTACAGGAATTTTGCTGTTGACATTTTCATGGAACACTCAAAATTGTCCGACAATGGAGAAAAGTGGTTCAGAAAAAATGGTATGCCCGTATGTGATAATAATAAAAATTCCGGGCACGGGTGTTAAAAAGTGCCTTAAATTTTTTCTGTCACAACTCGTGAGGTACTCGGCCGGATCAGCTTAAATTTTGATTTTACTGCTGTATTGATTTTCAGTCATATGTTATGGAACAGTCATGCAACTTTTGGTTTTGAATTTGGGTGAAATCGGTAAAATTGTTTGGGTCTTATGGAGATTGGGAAATAAAAAATGTTAAGAAATAAAAAATGTACAAACTGTACCTATTCAATTTTAGAATACAAATACATGTTAATTTTACAGAATGAAAATGAAGCGTTCCAAATAGAATCCTACAATTGACCAAATTGTGCCAAAATTTTGGGCGTAGAACTCAGAAAGATTAATTTAAAAATAGTTATTTATCGAATATATATCAAACATGCTAAGTTAACATCTGGAGTTTTTCCATTACTATACATTTTAGTGATGCTCATTAAAGTTTTCAGCAAGTTAAAAAGATTGCGCTTTATCCAAGGAAAAAGTGTCTTAATCGCAGTATCGAGGCTTCATTAAGTAACATTAAAATACAAGCAGAGCGATTACGAGAGCCGAGCCTCCGGCTTAAGACGGATAAGTGAAGGACGGCAGTGAGGAAGAAGGAAGATGCAGGAAGGTGAGTGGGTCGAGAGGAAGCGAAATTCCACCCAAGATTCCAGGCTACGGTGTTACTACGAGCGTTATTCAGGATTTTATGTCCTCCTCTGAATATTCATCCGATAATTCGTGACTCGAGTGGTTATTAATTCGGTTAGAGGCGACTGGCGTCTACCGACTCGTGTGCATAATTAAGGATGCTTTCGACCTTGCTCCACTCACCGAGATTGGACGGATGAATAAGTGACGGTTGCGGTTGGACGAACTCGCGCCCACAACTGTACGTAGATTCCGCGTGTTACATATTTCTCTCTCTATACAACGTAGTAATAAGGAAGTTGCTAGTGTTCTTTGGGTTGCACTTGTCATGTAAATTAGCAGGTAAAAAGCCTATTTCGCTAGATTTACGATTTCATCGACATTTCTGCCAATGTTTTTACGTATACAAATAGATTGCTTTTAGAGGAGCCTGAGTTACCTAAAAAAGTCATTAGAAAAAAACAACTGTAAATGCTACCATTTTTTAAATTGTACATTTTAACCTCAACGAGTACATAGCAAACATTATAATTGTGCAATTTTATAAAGTCATACCGTGTATAAAAATGGTGTGAGAAAATAAGTCAAATTTAAAACCTGTCACGACGTTCAGATCAAACCGGTGAGCAAATTTCAGTGCTCAATGTCTTATTCCATCTGTCAAAGAGTGCATTCTAGGATTATTACACTGAAAGGAAAGCATATCGTTGATTCATCAATTTCAGATCATAAAAAGCATATAGTAAGGTTTGCAATGTTTTATCGTTAAAGGGATGATAATATGGCTAAATCAACGTTACTTCCAAATTTATTGAAAACAAACGTTGAAATCGCATTTTAAACGAAACGGCATATTTGAAACTATTAGAATAGTTTTTGAAACTATTATCATTTCGATAATTGCTATGATTATGAAATATAGACGTTCCGTCTATATTAAAATTGCGTAGAGGAGTAAAAATTGGTAACAGTAGATCCAATTTACACTGCATTCAGGATTGTTCCATTTATTCCAGAACGGATGCTTCGACAGATACAATAAGATATCGAACACTAAAATTCGTCCAACGATTTGATCTGAAACCTTGCGATAGATTAAGAATTTTACTTTTTTCCTTACTCCATTTTAGTGAACTGTATGTCTGTACAGAATTGCACAATGACAATGTTTGGGATATAATTAATATCGTTTGAATATAAGAATTTATTAAAGAAGGGTATTATTGACAGAATTTTTCTTATTACGATTTATTTAAATGACCACTTAAGGTGAAGATACTAGTGCGATAAAACTTTTTCTGATGAGTTCGCAGCGTGAGTCGAAGGCTAGTGTTGAAATCACACAAGTTCAGAAAACGGTTATAGCAAGAGTGCCGTACGAAATTTTATTTAACAAGGTGCGAAACGTAATATAAAACTTTTCATATCGTCGGATTAATCCATTGTTCGAGATTGCCAAGTGCTACTAGATATTTTTTTAATCAATATAGCGAGACTTAAGTTAAGGATCTACATGAGACCAGCTGACGTAGACGAAAAGTGGCACAACATAAGTGGTATCTTCTGATCGATACGGTTGACCTATATTCGATTGAGGATTTAATCTCGACCTCACGCAATGATCCAGTATTACACAACTGGTAAAAAGAATAATCTACAAACGATGACAGTGGAAAGAAAAACTTACTCTCGATTTTATAGCCCACTTGAGGACGACGAAAATATAGTTATAAATGAAATTTTTGTGGATGGTTATCATAAACACAGACTGCAACTTCCAAACGGTCACAAAAATGATTGTATTGTATATTGTGAAAAATAAAAATCCAATAACATCATTGTTATCTCGTTTCAACTACAAGACGTCAAAATGATTGAAAAGTAATGCAGCGGAATTGTTTTTGATTCATATTTTAGTTTTGAACTATAGGTTGTTTCGGTAACAAATTTCGATAGTTTCGATAAATATTAACCCAAAACTACGTTTAAAAAAAAACGCTTAAATAGCGAATGAAAGGCTTTTCACTGCAACCAATTACATGGTCAGCTATGTTCTAAGCGATTGATTTGGTTTGGCCACCAAATTTTGATCGGTTGCCTCAACAAATTGGTTGTTTGTCCACCGATTAATAGGCTGTCAACCACCTATTTTACTGGAGTAACCAAATCAGGTGGACTTACAGGACAGATTTAGGTGACAGGGTCCCATTGAGATGTAGTCTCACCTTCTAGATTTTTGTTTCTGGCGAGAAGAGCTAGGAGAACATCAGGATTCGGTGGTCCGTCGGCAAGGTCGCTTGGATCGTGATGATGGTGTCCTGGCGGAAGCGTCGCTGATCCAGCGAGGCTAGCCAAGCTTGCAGGATGACCCCGAGGTGGTACTAGAAGCGAGCTAGAGTCGCCGGTACCACCGGCAGGCGAAACACCGGCTCCAGAACCACTGGATGCTGCAGCGGCTGCTGCCGCGGCCGCCGCAGCGAGATGCAATGAATTAAGGCCTGTCGGTCCATTCGGAGGCGCCGAATGCACAGCGGCGGACATGGATAAATCAACACCGCCGAGAAGAACGGGACGACAGCCTCCACCGCCGGACGACACCGCCGGGAGGATTCCTCCACCTCCCGGCAGTGGTACGTACGGCAAATACAGCTCCAGTATAACGCTTCACACCTTTTTATATATTTATTTATCCGCTGTGTTCTCAACAACGGCTGTCCACAAATTCCTCACTTTGTTTACCACTCACTGCAATATCTTACATCTATTTTTGTCACTGAAAATGTCTCAAGCTTCCTAAATCACTAAATTAGACCATTTTTTTACATGTCATCGGCTTTCGTAATTTAGCAGTCAAGGTTCGTGGATTCTTCAAGTTTAAGTCACGTGGCTTGTTGTGTTTTGTTATGCTCTGGATGTCCGTTTTTTTTCTCAAGTTTATTGTACTCTTTGTGGAGAGGATATAATATTTTTAAGAATGGTCGAAATGTTGATGTGGTCTTGTAGCAAGGCTACGTAAAAAATGTACCGCAGACGAGTCTCAGGTACAGATAGAAAATGTATAAGTGAGTATTAGGGGGTACGTGATACAGTGCGCGATTAGCTGAAGGAAATTTTACGTTTTCTCGTCTCTTAGATGAGACAATTAATGAACTTGCAGCACGTACACGTTTTTGTGTCTATTTATTCGTTGCGTTCTTCAGCAACGCCTACTGATGCCTCACTTTGCATGTCACTCACTGCAAAAACACTGGAAAACCGCCCTTTTCACATGAAATGTCTAAAGTGTGTTAATTTGGTGAACTACTACCGTTCATTAACGTATTTCCCACTGTCATAAGTTCTGTCCGAAGCCTCGTGTTTATAAATGCTTCACTCTTAAGTCATGTACACACGGCTGTCAATCAATGATATTCCCTCTGTGATTACTCTCCGTTTCGTCTCTTCATGTCCTTCAACTGTCAATTCCCTTTTTCCTATTGTTCACCATCATCATCATCATCATCATCAACACTTCCCAAATGTTCTTAATCCTTTAGTGCTGCCGCGGCTTTGCGACGATTCCTGCGCCGAGTTTACCGCAGACGAGTCTCAGGTAAAGATGAAAAGTGTCAAAGTGTGTATGACGAGGTACGTGATACGGCGCTCGATCAGCAGCAGGTGAGTTTTTGGTTACATTAGCGGTGGTTAGGCGGCTGTAGTATTTGAAGAATCGCCAGCAGCACACGAGAGTCCGACGAGTTTCTCGTGATGATGCGCGCACCCTCACAGCAGATTCCACGATCGACAGCATAACTCAACTTTGGAACGTGCACTTTTGGTATTCCTTAAACGTCGTTGATGTCCGCGTGTCCATATCTGATTGAGCTGTCACCGAATAAAATAGTGTGAACTCACTGTTATAATCGTAAGGCGATCAGCGGCTTTGCCGACGGATTATTTCTGTGTGTCTGTGTATGAAAACCGCGCGGTTATACCTAAGGCAAAGCGGGAATCGAGCCGAGTAGCCGTGCTAGCTACTTAACGCAGTTTTGGCGCTTATCGGAATGTGTTGGTGCTCGCGGTGGCCGCTTTATCTCGATCATAACCTTGGCTATGTGTCGCTAACCGAGTGGCTGCTCTGACTCGCGTTCTATAGCACAGAAAGAGATGATCTCCTCTCTCAGCTGCGGACGATTAAGCGTCAAATGCTTCTCGAAATATAACCGACCAATACGGATGGCCCCGACGACCTTACTCGGTGATTGTTTAGTAGCGTCGCCTTTCGTCTTCACGCACACTTGTTATCACGTTTAAATTATCAGGCGCGACAGCAACAGAATCTTGGGCAAGACTCGAGGGCCCGTCTCAGTGTTGGATTTCCCCCAAATTCAAGAGGAAAGAGCCTTTATGATTTTCTCGATGGTTGTGAACATTGAATGATTTATTCGCCTGCTGCACGTCTCTGATTGTTCTATAGATCTACAGTTGTGCAATTGTTTATTGATGTCGCAGTTTTTTTCGTGCTTTGTTGTTATCGCGTTGAGTTATCAGGCGTGACCGCTTCTGAATCTCGCGCAAGGTTCTTGAGGTCCCGGTTTAGTGTTGAATTTATCTCGAATTCAAGTGGAAAGAGGTGTCATGATTTTTGGGGTGATTGTGAACATTGGAGTATCACGAAATCTATAAATCCTGCGATTGGTGCGATTTATTCGTCTGCTGTACGTCTCTAAATATCTACAGTTGTGCGATTGTTTATTAGCGTCGCTGTTTTCTTCACGTACTTTTGTTATCGGGCTGGATTATCAGGTGTGATCACAACCGAATCTCAGGCCAAACTTGGGGGCTCGATTTAGTGTTGAATTTCCCTTGGATCCAAGCGGTGTTGTAATGTCCTATGAATTCAAGAGGAAAGACGATTTTAGGTTTCCTCGTTGATCGTGAACGTCGAAGTATGACACAATCGACGAATCCTGAGAATGCTGCGATGCATTTGTCTGCTACGCATCTCCAAATATCTCGCGATTGTTCACTAGCATTGCCACATCTCTTCACGCACTTTCGTTATCAGCCATTAGCTCGACCGATACTTGGACAAGACTTGCGGGTCCGCTTGAGGGTTAAGTTCCCGAGGGAAGACGCTCTATATGTTTCGCGATAACGGAGAACAATTGCGTGACCACAGAATTGACGGATCGTTCAAAAGGTTCAATGCATTCGCCTACTGCACGTCTCTAAAAATTCCCTTGGTCCAGGAACACGCTATAATTAAGTAACGTTGCTATTTTTAATATAACGCTAAATTATCAGGCGCTACCGCAAAAAAATCTCGACAAAGACTCAAAGGCTTGTTTGAGTGTTGCATTTACCCGTGAAACCTTTCTTGGGTCTTAGCGATGATTGAGAACGTCGAAGGATGACAAAATCGACGAATCCTCCAAATGGTACGATGCGTTAATCTGTCACACGTCTCGAAAAATTTCTTCGTTCGAGGAACACGCGATATTTTAATAACGTCCGCTAAATTATCCAATGTTATACGTATTGTACAAAGTTTCACGCTAAATTATCAATCGCCACCGCAACAAAATTTCGACCAAGACTCAACGGCTCGTTTGTGCGTTGAATTCACGAGTAAAGACGGTCTTCGGTCTTCGCGATGACTGAGAACGTCGAAGGATCACAAAATCGACGAATCCTCCAAATGGTACGATGCATTCGTCTGCTGCACGTCTCCAAACATTCGATCGGTCCGCGAGCGCGCGATTCGCGATCGATGAGTTTTTACACGCGTGACAATGTAAATTACGCTGATCCCCAGCGATGTAAATCGCGTGCGGCAGCTTCGGTCGGACGGGGCGCGAGGAAAAAGTCGCGCGGACCCTCCGCTCGGGCCGCGCCTCACTTTTCGTCTCGTGAATTTTAGCCGGCGGCGAGCCTTTTGAGGAGTGAGTCCTTTGCTTCGCAGGACGTCTCGTATTCAAGAGAGAGAAAGAGAGAGACTACTCCGCTTTTGCCAGAATGCGTTTCGGCTTATGCCACGGGAGCTGCGGACCTTGCGAAAGAAACTCGAAGGAGCACGGATTCCTCGTCGAGCATGTCGTACGAAAGCGATGAACCGAAAATATCGCTCGCGGCTCCTTCTTTCTAACTAGGCACTTTTCGTAGCTTCTTCGATGGTGGATTATTGTTATTATCGTTTTTAACGATGTTATGGACGTGTTGTTTATTGTTCAGTTATTTTATAGTCCCATGTGGATCGAAATCCAGATCTGTTCGCTTCCGTCAAAGCTACGCACCGTGGCACCGTAAATTTTTTATTCTACACGTCTGTTGATAATTCAGTGTTTATTTAAAAACGAAATTTGGATAAATTATTTATTTCTATCGGCACTAAATTTTAATCCAGTTTTAAAATAATGCAGTGTACTCTTTTATTATAGACAACGTGTATAAAGATATTGTTTATTTACGCACTGTACGCCAGATTTCCAAGTTGAGTTTTTTTTTCAAAATTCTACACGTTCATCGTTAATTCGGCGATTTTATATTGAGCAATGATTAACCCAAAAAATGTTGCTTTTTCACATTGAATTTCAACTGCATTATATTCAATGCAATTTTTCCAGTTTAATATTTTTATGTACACGAAGACAAAGTGCATCGAAAATGTTTAACTTTCACACGTGTTTTAAATACTTCATTACAAATAAAAACAAAAAATAATTCTTCCAAATTTAGCACCGAAAAAAATCAAATCTTACAATCGTGTTATTGCGAATCGAAATTTTTGTCAAGACAACGTGTAATTGGATTTCCCGATCCAAGCTGCGAAATAAAGGTGCGCGACGATTTGATTAGCGGATACCGTTCGACTATGGCACGGTGCTCGTGTCGATGCCGTTCTCGCGACTCGGATCCGGAAGCGACGAGCAGTAGAGGCCTCTACGTATTGCCGACTGTGCCACAGCGAGAGACACATAGATAATAGATAGAGAAGGACGAAACGGAGGTGCGTTTAGGTGGCGTGGGTGGTGGAGGCGGTAGCGCGCTTCCGACGACGACGAGATATACCATGAAACGAGGGAGAAACTGGTATATATGTACCATATATAGATATATACATATATATATATGGATGAGGAGCGAGGGGCAACGTGGGAGAGCAGGGTGTGCCCCTACTTGGTTTGCTTCGGTTGTCTGCACCAACCGAACACTCGCTTCTTGGTTGTGTAGCGGAATACACTACCACTACATCGGTCCCCGAGAGTCTCGCGATATCCTCTGACGATATAACGGGGGTGTCGATGGTGGGGATGGGGTTGTAAGAGAGACTGGTGGCACGCCTGCGCCGCACCCCTATACACTACCCGCGAATTTGTTCCGACGACCCCTCGTCCGCTTCCGCCACACGCGGCCGTCCTCCACACGTCCGATTGTCCGACAAATGACCGCATCTTTATTAATCGTCATTCTTTATACCGATTTTTGCGTGTTTTTTGCGAGGGTATTTACTTTGGTCGTCGATTTGTAATGGAAGTTTATTTACTCGGCGTTTTTATGGGGATTTATCTTACTCGAGTTATTGGTCAATTTTTTTTTAGGAATTCCATATACTTTGGTTGTAAGGATTGTTTGCATGTTCGATTTACCGAAAAATGACCGCATTCTTATTTATCGTAATTCTTTATACCGACTTTTGCGGGTTTTTTGCGAGGGGATTTATTTTGGTCGATAATTTGTAATGCAAGTTTATTTACTCGGTGTTTTTATGGTGATTTTCTTTACTCGAATTATTATGATAGGACGTTATTACGTCCCCTGTATTAGTAAAATTTTTTGGGAATTTATTATACTTTGGTTTTAGTGATTGTTTGCATGTTTGATTTACCAAAAAATGACCGCACCCTTATTAATCGTAATTCTTTATACCGATTTTCGCTCGATTTATGCGAGGGTATTGATTTTCGTCGTTTATATACTCGGTGTTTTAGTGAGGATTGTTTTTACTCGAATTATTCTAACGAGACATTTTTGGGAAAATTATTGAGAATATTTAGAAACTGATGATGGAAATGAATATCTTGCATGAGAGTTAAATTAACCTAAATAATTTATTTATGTAATGGAAGTTTCAATTCAATTGCCTGAAGTAAATACACGTACGAAGTGTATTGGAAACGTAGGTATTGCAACATTTTGTAAGACGATTAAGGTAGCGTTTCTCAATGATGGCGGCCACAGGGTGGTTGACGCCCCCGCCGCGGTTTCCACCCTCGCAGTTCGCTTCTGGTTGCCGTGGTCATCGCTACTTGCTCTTCCTTCCACACTAAGAGAAAATTATAGTATTAGTAACTATAAAGTGACTACTGTTCATTTGAAGTTCGTAAAACCACTGTTTTTATAGTTATCACAATTATCAAATAGTTAGCATAAATATTTGCATAGTTACCGTAATTATTTTCATAGTTGGCACTGAGAGAAAATACTAGTATGAGTAACAATAAAGTGACAACTATGTATTTTTAATAAACTAAAAATGAATAGTAACCATAGGCATGTCAACTATTCAGTAGTTATAGTAATTATTTTTAAATTGTGGCAGGGATTTAAGAAATTGGTTGTACGAACTAAAAATGAATAGTTGCCACTTCATAGTTACCAATACTTTGATTTTCATTATGTACTAAAAATATGTCCATTTCCAAAACTGAGAACATCGGGAGAACTGACGGAGGACGAAGTCTCGTCACGGTTGCTTGGCAGTGTATATCGTTGGCAGTCCTGGCAATCCTCTAGTGCAGAGCCCCTACCCACTACTAGCGCATACAGTCTAAAAGTGTGCGTTGCGCTCATAGTGCGTTGCACTCAACGAAATTAAAGCGAGGGTTGTAGGTTTATGTGGATCATGGTTTGTCGTCGCGAGTCTCGCGTTATCCCTCTCGGTATTATCCTCGCCTATAGTCATCCATACTATGCGATACTTTTACAGCAAAAAAAAAATATATATATATATATATTAGCGTGTGCTAACAAAAAGGCGAAATTTTCTTTCTTTGCTCTGCGCCAAAAATATCGTACAATACGTCTTAGTAATGATCCTGTCAAAAGCGAACATCATAATTTTAATTCTTAGAGGTCCATCATCGCGTTTCAAGTTTTCCCATTTAAATAACACAGGAAAGTGATTTTTTTTTCATTCTTTCTCCCTGCAACCTAAGAAGAAATATTTTTTAAATTAAATCAATGACTACACATTCCGAATCATTTAATTTCGAACAAAAAATCTTGTTGAATCGAATTTCTATCTTAAATATTTGATTTATTACAGATACAGCGCTAGGTAAAATAGTTAACTGATGATACAGCTGGAATAAGAAGGCGAAAAGAAGAAAGAAGAAAAGAGTCTCGCGTTATCCCTCTCGGTGTTATCCTCGCCTATGGTCATCCACACTATTCGATATTTTGACAGCAAAAAAAAAATATATATATATTCCCGTGGCGCGCTCTTTTTTATTATTAAGCGTTCATAGGTGAAATAGTTAACCGACGATACGGTTGGAATAAGAAGACGAAAAGAAGAAGAGAATGAAGGAGATAAAGAATATAATGAGGAAGAACAGAAGAAGCCAAAGAGTTCGAAGATGTTTGCCCGTAGAAGATGCGCAAAGGACTAGAATTGGAGAAAAAAGTAATACGGATGGCATTGATAGCGCGGGCTCGGAAAGAGGACGAGCGGCGAGGGGGTTGAAGGGGGATATATGAGGAGGTATGAGAGAGCAGGTCCGCTTGCTCGATATCGAACGAGGGACTAGCCGCCGAGAGAGGCGGAGTCAGAATCCAGTTGCTATGGGAACATGACACTCTCTTTCCCCAACTGTGCGGTGCTTTACGGAGCTTTTCAAGCGCACGAGGTGCCGGGCCGAGCTTTCTCACCGTGGCTTTAGTCCTGCCCCCTCCCCTTCTCAATATCTCCACAGAGGATACGTAAAAAAAATCCGCTCTTTCTTACGTCCATCTTGCATCCAGAGAAGATATCACGTAGCTTGTCCCTTTATTTTCACGCTTTTATGGTGACTGCACGTGGCTGGTCTTTAATGGCGCTCTTGTAGATAAGAGATTCTGGATCACGGACTAAATAGTAAACTTGGATTGCTTTTTTTATTGCGATCTTGTGTTTGATTAAAAATACAAGGGAAGTATTAAGACAACACGTATTAAAAATAGAACGCAAGGAAAGTAAATATGAAAAAAAATTATTGATGGATCCAAGCACTTTTTGATCAAAATGATACAGATTAAAAGAGGATGTATTGCAATCAGAAGAAAATTCTGAAACAGTCACATCTGAGATTTTGCGGTCCGTTGTTCTTTCGGTTTGTCGGTTTTTCGGTCGGTCGTTCTTTGGTTTGTCGTTCTCACGGTCTTTCGTTTTTTCGGTCTGTCGCTTTTTCAGTCTGCTGGTTTTTTGGTCGGTAGTTCTTTTGATCTGTCGTTCTTTCAGTCTTTCGGTCTATCGGTTTATCGACCTATCTGTGCACTTGAAAAAAACGATAACTTTTAAAAAACTGACGTATCACAGCGAAATTGAGTATTCGTTTTCTATGTATAAAATGTAATAGTGGTATTGAAATCTAAGTCAGTCCACTAAGTTATCAAAAGTATGCGTACAAGTTGCACAACTGTATTTTCATTTTTTAAATAAAGGCCAATGTCCAGTATTTAGAAAAATCTATGCAAAATTGAACTGGTGATCACAAGCTGATCAGACCAATAAAAATTATTCAAAATATTAGCTTAACACAAATGCATAGCAAAACATCGCAATATTACATTATTTAAAAATCCATAGATTTTTACGAGTATTTTAGTTATCCCGATGGCGTTTTTTTCCCCGTACGGCTTTTAGTCATAGTAACTATAGTTGCTATAGTCGGCACAGCGAAGGAGAGAACAGAAGAGGGATGGAATGACATATGCAGAATGTAGCCACCTCCATATTTCACTGCGAGTTATATTTGCGAGAATTTACGACCTACGCTCTCAACTTTACTCCCTTGGCGAGGTGCGCTTTCATTCTTTATTTTGCTCTCTCGGCAGTCCGATGCAGCAGACTAGCCGCTGTCGGGGTGTGCATTTCCCTGGACAGCATCATGCCCTTTCACCCCTAATTTTTTTTCCTCGCTTTTTTTTCAAGCTGTTCCTAGCTCTTTTAACTTGAACATGCATTACTGTGCCATGTATTCCATTGTTGTAATGTTTTTTCGCGATAAATATTTTTATGTAACACGGGCCCCCGCTATAACTATATCTAATCACAATCGAAAAATAGGTAAAGAGACTTCGGCAGCCTAATCAGTCTTTTTCACTGAAAGATTAAGATGTAGTGGATTGCGCACGTACTTAACGCGATGAAGTGTTTTCTACTTCTTGGAAAACTGATATAAAAATGATTCGGCGCGTAGAGTACGTAATAGTAGTCATGTGTTGTGAATCAGAGTTTCGAAGATTCTGTCAATTTTTAATTTGCTCAATTTCCTTATTTTGTGCAGAAAAGATATGATTTTCTTTTTTTTTTCGAAAACAAAAAATTACAAAGTTCTACTTAAAATGAAAATGTCTTGAATGTTTCGTTTGGAATTGCGCCAAACAGAAAAAAATTGGTGCTGCGAATAATGACTTGTTATGTTGAGTTTTTTAAATAAATTTTGATAAAAAAAAAATTTATTGGTTTCTATATAAAAAAAAAGTTGATACATTTCCAACTTAACACGAGAGCACATCTTTTTAAATATGGGCAATATCAAAGTAATTATGGCTCAAAGTAATTATGGCTCACAGTAATTATTGAAGTGTTTTATGAAATTATCTTGAGTATATCGCGAATTATTGAAGATAAAGTTGCGCTGGAATTCAGTGCATTGCGCAGACAAGAAAATGAGGTCAAACAGTAGAGCCTTAAACGGATATTCAAGTAAGAAATAACGTCGAAATCATGGTAATTGAAATTTTGATGATTCCACCGGAACTGATTATACATTGTACTTCGTATGATGAAATGTGTTCCATGATCAATCATTCATAAGTTCTATCGCGAATGGCCAATTACCCTAATAATTAAAAATTAGTTCATCTCTCCAATACCATTAGTTCATTATTCTTATAATTCTGAAGGAGCACTAAAATCTAATCTATAAGTATAAAATAAGCACAATAATGATTCTGAACAAAACATTAGAACGACGAATAAGTCAGGGCCAATATCCATGGAATACATATTACTATGAAGAAAACTACAAATTTATAATCAAACATATTTTATAATTATTACACATTGCAAGTTATTGACAACATTAATTACAAAAAAAAAATTTCATTTATTCACCTCAACGAGTTCATTATCGATACAATTTTAGAAGTAACAAAATCTAATAGATGATTATAATATGATCAACAACTGATTATGAATATAACAGCCACGGAGAATTACGATAATTATATGTACAATATATAATATTATGGAAAAGTCACAAATTGATTATCAAACATATTTGGTAATTGTTAATGCCTTACGATCAAAAGCTTATAGTGAATCGTTAATGAAAATTGCGCGGAAGTGCTTGTACAACGAGATATCAGCGTATAATATCATCGTTGGCTGCTCGGTCGAGGCCCGAATGGTGGAGAACTTGGAGATCCTTATTCACCCTCGTTTCTCGCTCGTAACCACCCGGAGCTCTTCAAACTTTTAAAAGCATCGCTGGCGCCCCTGTAGGTTCAGAATTTTTAACCTCTCGAGCCATAAAAGTTTGAGGAGTGCGAGTTAGGATTTCCAGAATTGTTGATAGTTTGTGGTCGTGTTGTAGTAGCTCGCGGTTTTCAGGGGTGCGGAGATGCGAGCTTAATTATTCGGGAATCAACGCAATTTTGCGACCACGGGATCGTCGACCTCTCCGATATTTTTCAAAATTTGTCAAACTTTGTATAAATAGTAAAGGTGCAATTTCAGTAATGACAATCATTATGACGCGAGTGCATCGGACCGGGTAATTTGAAAAGTGTGCCATTATTGAAATTGCTAATCACGGTTGATCGCTTTTTAATTCAATTACTGATTTCACACGCTTTATTGGCGATTGATTCCATTGGAGTTTGTCCACTAATTACAATTTTCCGAATTCACATTCATGTAATTTGTTGTATGTACTGAGAAAAATGTATAATTGGAAACACTGAATTAAAAAAAAAAACCATTTATTTGAGAATATTCAAATAAGACCTTTATTTGAAATAATTATATTAAATATATTTTAATACTCGGTATTAAACTGAGCGAACACAAACCTTATACGTAAAATCAGTACTATTTATTAACAATAGGTGCTCAGTTCTATCAACATTCGTTATGTAGTTCATATTTTTCAAAATTTCATCTTTTATAAAAGAAAACTGCAAAGTACAACTTCGCAAGTAGCTTCCAGATTATTTTTAGATTTTTTCACAAACCTTGCTCTATAAGGATGCCAGATCGCTTTGTAAAAAAACCATTCGCAAAGTTATAGTTTTCAATCAATTTTTGGATCGTAATCTGAGTGTGAATAATTCTTGCCAGCCTCATCTTCAAGAAATTGCGTGTTGTTGAACGGATTCAATTTTAGTTGGAAAAGTCCACTTAAGACGTTTGGTTGAAATCAATGAGTCGCTTCAAATAGCAAGTTAGTTTAGCCAATTATATATATTTTAATTGAATGATTTTGTAGATTTAATTTTTTTTCTTTCAGTGTGTTTGTCATATTGACGAAAGTGTTCTCACGCTTATTACACGAAAGAGAAAATGCGAGCGAGAATAAATAAGAAAATATGTTACACGCAAGAGATATCTAAAAATTGATACCCTTTGAGAAACATGAGTAAACCAATTACTTGGTTAAGCGGACAAACCCCCATGAAATTCAATTGTCTTCGCCCCATGCGTTCTTGGGCTAACCACCCTTCTAGTATTTCTCTCCATCCCTTCCGAGCCAAGACTTCTCGCTCGAATGTACCAAAACGGCGGTGCCCTGCGCTATTAGGGTGTCAATTAAATTAGATCGCCTTCCGTCGTCCCTGCTGGACTAGCTCGGCTCGTAAAATGTCATTCCACCCTCACCCTACTGTATTCCACTGGATTCGAGACTGCAGCGATTAAAGAAAAAGCGAAAAACGACAAAACAAGTTGAAACATTCTGAATTTTTCAACTCGTTTCTATAAATATTTTTCAATCCAATCAAATCCGTCGTGAGAGCGGAGAAAAACGAATAATAATTTTTAAAAAAGTTAATTTACTTCAAAATGTTTGCGGTCGTTGAGCGAACTTTTGACAACAATTTTTTCTTTCTAAATTACAACCATGAATTAAAAATGAGATGACAAAATGATACGAGGAGTGAAAAATTACAAAAACTGAAGAAAAAAAAATCTTTGTAAGAATTTTCTTTTTTTATTGGATGAGACTAAAAATTAAAAACTGTAGCTGAAATTTAGGCCACCCCGATGTACATTAAAGTTCACCTTTTTTTCACAAAGTACAATTTAGGGTACGAGTTAAGAATTTTTATTTCCAATATGATTTTCGACGCAGGCCGCGTACTTTCGGTACTGCACATGCACTGTACAGACTTTCAGCTATAATTCAGTTCTTTCCAGTGAATGAAAAATAAAACGTGGGTGGACGGAATAAAAGTGAGTGGAACAAGGGGTAAGAGCGGTTCAACGTGTAATCCAGACTGTATTGTTAAGCGTCTTTCATCAAGCGGAGAGTTGTTCACCATGGTCTTCCAATATCAATGGATATTGGTGGGCAGGGAATGAGAAAGAGAGGAATATAATAAAGAAAAGAAAAAAAAAAAAAAAAAAAAAACAAAGGGTGAAAGGTACCGAGAGCGTTTGACAAGATCAGCAGGAGACACGCCGCGAAAAGAACAAAAGTGATGTTGCTGGGGAACGCGCAGGGACTCGACTTTTCAGATACTCTGTTCGACAACATGTGACCCAAGAGTTTTGCCTTATAGCAGCAACCCCTCTGTGTTATCTACTCACGGTCGTGGCGTTCATTGCTCGAAAAGCCGTAAGCCCCATGAATCGAAATGATCGTGGTCTGCTCTTAGTCGCCGCCGGGGCGACTGATCCTCTGATCATTGCTAACGGTAATGGCGGATTACCAAGCATCATCTACCATCTGGCACTCTGACTTATTTCACTTTGCGATAGAAACGACCCGATTTATCGGCAGAATGTGCAGTGACCTTGCCTTTCCACTTGGTTGAGCTCAGACGAGATCTTCAGGATCTGGATAATGTTGGCAAAAAGGTTGAATTGTTCAAAATTTCGGTAGGTCGTTAGAGAAATTGAATTGTAAAAGTTCTTGAAAAAGAAAATATAATAATTACTTTTTTCGGTAGAGATGAGCATATTTTGTACTGTTTTTGTTAATCTCCCAATAAAAATCACTTTTACTTTAAATTAATTTTTTTAGCTTGACCTCTCAGTCGTGATATTTGGAAATAATTATCATGGATAATTTACTTTAGGCTCAAACCCAAATGTAATTTTTGAGTTCACTCTTAGTACGATGATATTTTAAAATAACTTTCATCGACTTTTTTTTAAATAACTGTTATTTTTATGGGAAAAGTAGGTTCGAAGTTGAAAAAATGAACCTTTGATGATTGAAAAATGCATTTCAGGGAAAACCCAATTTATTTATGAAGGTTTATTTTTACACATATTATTATTGTCACTATGTCAAATTATAATACTATCGTGAGCTGTAACTTGATCTCAAACTTTGGTTTTAAATAGAAAATCTTAAACAAAATGCTCAAATGAACTTTAATTGAAATAGATTTCAAAATATAAATAAACTTCACAATATTCCAGTCTATTTTGATAAAGTTTGATTGTTGGAAATATCTCTTGAAAAAAAAAATTATTATACTTCCAACCGAAAATGTGATGGAGGATTATATATGAAAAAAAAAGTTAGATTGCAGTGTATGTACAACGGTAGGGGAGAGAACTTGAGTATAGGGTTCTTCATGGTCGAATATGTGGTAAGCCTTATTAGGCCATCGACGTGCACATGGCAATGAATGGACTTACGTCGTGCGGATATACATTCCATTTGGCGATCGGCCAATTGGCACTATCGACTTCCAAGTTCTGTGGGGTATACATACTGCGGACATTTCACGGATTTACCGGAATATTTAGTGTGGCTTATGGCTTTAACGTTTGGTAGGTGGCTTAAGGCGCAGGTGCTCACCCATGACAAGTAAGTGATTTATCCTCGTACTCTGCACAGTCTCTCCATATTCAACCTTATATAAGATACGTCATCACCCCAAACTTGTCACATCCTTTCTCAATATACTAAATATTTAAGAAGATATAGGTTATAAAAAATATTTCTTAAAGCAATAGATTATAAAAATAATTTTGTAAAACAATAGGTTATAAAAATAATTTTGTAAGATCGGCGTGTCAGTTTCTGCAAGCAACAATTCTTTGTTTGTTAATTTGATCTTATTCGTCATATTCTACAGTTTTTTTTCTCATCCCGAAAGCTGTCTTTTCATAATTGGATAATTTAAAAATGTCATTTTGTGAAATTAGAAGGTCCAAAATGGAATTTGTAAGAGGGAATGATAAATATTTTTGGGGGAACAGTAACAAAAAATATTTCTCCGAATAGAAATACAAAATTAGCGAAAATCAGTTTTCTAGCTTTTTGTTGAACTGTTAAAAGAAAATTACGAATATGTTTCTTAAATTGATAGCAAAAAATTATTTTCTACAATAAGAATACGAATTTTGTAACTGTTTTTCAATTTTTTTCGGGAACTGGCAGCAGACAAACAATTGGAAAAAACTTAATGTCAAGTTTTCATGGCCTTTTGTGCGAAAAAAATTAGGTAAAAGTAAAAAGATTTAAATTTACTCTTTGATGTCTATGTAGTTCAAGCAGGACACTTTTTGCCTTATTGACATCATAATTGCCCAGATGTCTTTTTTTATTTATCAATAATATTCCGCCTCAGTGAGCACGATTCTCGCTCTGAGCATTCGTTCTTTAACATTCGAAGAGACGCGAAGCCTCTTGTGTAATCAACGTCATGCTGAGCTGGGAGTTAGTTTCAATCACGAATGCGTGGGTGACTACTCCGACTCGTGTTGCTTATCTATCACATGTTCATGTTCCACGCGTACACTCTTAAGCTATACATTCAACTCGAATCAATTAACGACACAAATACATTTATTTATTCATTTATTCTATGAGTAAAAAATGAATATTTTCATGTCAAAAAACTCCAAAAAAGTTCCAAAAAGACAATAACTCAAAAATAATTCTATCAATCTGAAATTCAGTACATAAGTCAAGTGGCATTCACTTTTCGATCGTGTTCATTTTTGATGTTATCATTGTATAAATATTCTAACTTTCACAACAATTAGGAGCCGTTAAATTTTTCAAAAGTGCAGCTACATTTAATGTTGTAGGCTATAGAATTCATTAGAAAATGGAAAAGTGGTCAAAGTTTTGTTTTTTTCAACGAAATTCCGTTATTGCATTAATTATCGCAAGAGATGAAACACTGAAAAAAATTATGTACCTAGACGAAATATTATTTAGTGACACTCCACGTAGAATTCACCGATTTTCCTTGGATTAGAATTTCATGGGGATTATTTTTTCTTATTATTATTGTGTATCGATTAAAAATTTAGGTTTTGGATTTGACATAAGATAAAGTAGAACCTTGCACATTGTTTTCTTATAATTTTCACTTTTTACAGAACTTCCTAATAAGAAATAAAAAAATATATATAATGAGCGGATAAAAAAAATATACTTGAGGGGGCACCCGGGTTTGAACCGGGGACCTCTCGATCTGCAGTCGAATGCTCTACCACTGAGCTATACCCCCAGATGATGTTCGAGACGAATGCTCTTCAAGATGTATGTCTCCCACGAAGAGAGTATGAAAATATGTCAGCAGGTACAAAAAAAATATTGAGGGGGCACTCGGGTTTGAACCGGGGACCTCTCGATCTGCAGTCGAATGCTCTACCACTGAGCTATACCCCCAGATGACTTTCGGTCGCAAACATCACACTCACATCGTACAAAGTCGCCCCAAGCCTGAAAAAATGTAACAAATGAGCGTATTAAAAAAATATCCGCTGCATTCGCAGAAAACGTTCACTCGAAACATAAGAACAATTCATTTATTATTATTAATTCATGCAATTAGAATTGCTAACGGCACAGAAAATTTTTAAAAATAAATGTATCAAAAATATCCATTGCATTTGCAGAAAATATTGCTTTGAAATATAAGAAAAATTAATTTATTATTATTTATTTATGGAACTAAAGTAATCGCAAGCATACAAAAATTTATCGAATGAGTATATTTAAAAATATCCACTGCATTTGCAGAAAATGTTGTCGTGAAATATATGTAAGATCAATTTGTCATTATTTATTCACAAAATCGAATTTACAATTATTTGCAACTTAATTGAACTTCCAACATCTGATGATACGATATGAATAGGTAAATTGTCTGATGGTGTCACAGTATAATTTTATCAAATCTACACAATAATATTATAAAAATATTAAATATTTCGTTGAGTCAATAAAATTTAGATTTTCTTTAACAAAACAAGCTATGAAATACATAATTGATTGAAATAAAGTGTCCGTTAGGATATTTTCGAATAAATCGTTTTTTCAAATATTTAATATATATTTTTATCAGTGTGCCAAAGGCTGTCGTTGTATGTTAGTCGTCATTCGTTCACTGGAACCAATTTGCTGTTAGATGGGCGGCAATGATTGTTGGGGATGCAACCAAAAAAAAGTGCTGAAGCCAGTGTCTGTTGTCAAATACTCTCGTGCCAGTGGATAAGGCTACTGGGCGGTTCAGTCGACGACAGGTAGTGTAATATACTGCGGACCACCTAGTGACTTCATGACTTCGCCATATGCCACAAAGTCAGCGTGACTAAGGCCCACATGGCCAAGCTTTATGTCCGCAGCACTTTCTACAACACAGTGGGCACTATTTCCTAGCCTTCGCCGTTCAAAGCTCCCCTACGTCATATACCATGCGCTCATCCACAAACAACAACGGAAGGAAACTATTGATCACCAACCAGAAAGCACCGGCAGCATATACACTTTTTTCCGGAACTAGGACGATTGATTCTTTCATACCTCTGCTGAAATCCTCGAAAATCTTGTCCACGTTCATCTTAAGGTAGTCGTCTCGCTTACGTGCTAGTGCAATCAGTACTAAATTTTTAAACGAATTTCGGATATGTGTTCGGCATAAAACCATCTACTACACTCAAGATTTTTTTGCAATACGCATATCCAAAATTTGTTATATTCTGCACATTTTTCAAAATAAGAAAAAATAAAAATGAAAATAAAGAAAAAAATCTGAAAAAATTCGTATGCGTTCAAATAAATGAACATATCATTTTCATTAGAAAAAATTTCTTTTTTTTTCAATTAAATAAAAATGTAGGATGCCTTTCTTATGGCATTTGATGATTAGTCAATATTTCATTTAAAAAATGGTTTGTTTTAATCATTGGTAGAGCTTCACAAGATTGTAGTAAATTAAACCAAATTATTAACTGATCATACAGATTGTTAATTTTTATTACACAAATCGTAGAAAAAAAATTTTCCACTATTATTCAAATGCAAATTATAATTTTTCAATAAATTATCCTTTCGATCGAAATATTGTTTGTAAGTCAATCGTTATTATGCAAATTTCTATTTTTATTGATAATAATTTACTCGTAAATCATAAATTTCTGACTTGATATTCCTTTCAAGAGATACAAATAATCGCGATTGATATACATGTAAGGGTCGACAGATAAAAACTTTTAGGTTTTCTACCACTAGGGCTCGAATGTCCGCCCCTCAGAGGAATCACCGTAAAGATCGTACAATTAATCAATGTAAACAGAATACTCGAACGATGCGGCGACGGTGAGGAAGGGGAGCTGTAGTTTTTATTGCGTCCAACACTCGAGTTGCTGGCACCCGCCTTCTGTCAATAAATAAATCTTGTCCCGCAGAGAGAAGGAACCCCTGCTGATCGACGGGTATCCACACACCTCTCCAAACTGACACGAGGAGCGACTTCGGGTCAAGAAGCCGGAACAAATGTGTGTAGACAAAAGGGTGGTTGAAATTTTTCTTCATAAAATCTCTACCGGACATATTTCAGATTGCAAGCACAACTAGCGTGTAATCATTACTGTTACGTCCCGAGTGAACGAAACATTGTAAACTTACATATTTTCGATATCGAACCTTTCTGCCATTATTTATAATTGTTTTCGAGAGCCTGTCCCGTCTAATGTAATAAATGAATAAATAAATACATAAACAAATTGACATATCGTAAAAAGTGTCATTTTTGAGATGTGTTGAGACGAAATATCTCGGAAAATTATGATTACATTTTGGTTATATAAAATTCTATAAGCGAAAAGAAAGTATTTTGTTATGAGTTCGGTGGATTTTTATTTTGTTTTAATTGACTCGGCGAATGACTTCGGGTCGAAAAGCCGGAAGAATGTGGGAAGAAAAGAGGCTGGTCGAAAGTTATCCCCGCAAAAAAGCTACCGGACGTAATTTAAGCGGAAAGCAAAACTATCATTAACATTTTCGAAGCATGTGAGGATATCGCTCTAATCAAAACTGAAGCTCGATTACAGAACTCTCGACAAATCTCCGATGCAAATTTCGTTAGATATTCTAAAATTCGATATTACATGTATGCAGCACATTGTACGACATCCGGCTTCGCGCTAATTATTTATGCAAACATACCAGATTAATTCGATGAATTTCGAAATTGGTGTCATACCCGATGAATCCCTTCAAATATTCAGGTGAATTGAGGGTGGAGAATTCTCACGTATGCTGGCTCATTTCCGCCTCGCCACCACTAATATTTCGACGTATTATCCGCTTCCAACTGTGACACAGAATTGCGATGAAAGGTGGATGCTCCATTCATTGACTCCTCAAGTCAAATGGCATTATTCAAATTATTATCTCCAGTGATTGGAAGATGAATTCTGGGATCTTGGTATGATATCAAATTTCAAAAGACAAGACAATTATCTTTTGTTTTTCAATCAAGAATAAAATGACATTAAAAAAAAGTTTGTTGGATAGCAATGTCTTTTTTTGTCGAATTAAGAATGATTTAAAGAGTATGTCGTTCGATAAATATAAACAAATCAACTACATTTCTATTTTACTCGGGAAATATTTTATCAATTAGAATTTTATCCTTAATACATATCTATGAATCCCACGTTGGATTCATAGAAATGTACGATCTTCCTCAAATGAGGATACATTATATATAATGTATTGCACGAATTATCTGTAAACAGATAAAGTATTCTTACATAAGTAAAAAGGGATAAGTAAAAAGACCTGATGTACTGGGCTGCATATTTCACACCTCACATCGTATAATTTTTTATCATTGTTCGTTCCGATGCCAAAGTAAAAAACGCCCAGGCTCTCACAGTAGTAACAGTAGTAGTAGTAGTAGTATAGTAATAGTATAGTAATAGTAGTAGTAGTAAATATCTACACATAAGTATATAATTCCGTACATATCTATGAATCCCCCGTTGGAACTGGTGCAAGTGCGTACGGCAATGAGAGGAGGGAGTGGCAGCGACAAAGCGAGAGGAGAGAGAGAGAGAGAGAGCGAGAGCGAGAGCGAAAAGGAGGAGGGTGAGATAATATGTTGCACACTGTGTGTTGTAGATAGTTAGAGGATCGTGCGTAGAGCGTGTGGCGGTGGCAGAGCGATATTCGCGGGAGAGTGCGGGTGGTAGAGGATCAATATAAGCGATGACATAGCGAGAGCTCATCTTTAAGCCACGCCCTGGTCTATCGCGTGGCCAACCCCATCGCGGGATTCTCACTCTTCCGACCAATGAAAGCTTGGCATCGATTTTTCCTGTGTCCCGTTTTTACTTCTCTCTCTCGAAAGTAAATTTCTTGGGGTGCCTCGTGTCCCGCCGTGCGGCGCGTGCTTCCCGCGAGGACGACCTGCTCCAGCTCTCCTGGTGGATGAACATTGCGTGGGTGGTGAACGCTTCGTGCGGGCGAACAGCACCAACATCACCAACAGCATCACGAAGAAGGGGATGAATCGATGAGCAGGGCGGGAAGGATTCTCTTGCTCGGGTAAACGAACCCCCACCCTTAACGTACTATATGCACCAGCTATATCGGTACCGTATATAACCATATATATATACGATCGCGTAAAAATCTATGTATGTGTAAATATACATGTACATCGACGTACAAATATATATGTATTTGTACGTGTAAATATACATGTACATGGACGTCCAAATATATATGTATTTGTACTTGGAAATATATATGTATATGCACGTATATTTATACGTGTATTTTTTCGTTGCCACTTTCCGAAGTCCTTTTCGCAGAAAAAATAATTTTCATTATTTTCGTAGTAAAATATAGTCTGAAATTACACAATTAAGTCTGAACGAATTATTTCCTTGTGGGCCATGAAAAAACGCACATTTTCGTTTTTTTTAGATGTCGATACGATTAATCGTTTCCGAGATATCGTAGGTTAGACGGAAATGAAAAATATGGCATATTTCGCCAGAAGAAATTTCAAAAAAATTAAAATTTGGTTTATCTATTATAACCACTGAACCTGATTTTTGGACATTTTTTCGAACTTTTTTTTTCGGTGGCTGAAGTCACGTGGAATGCCTCATATATGCATTTTTATGTGTATATACGTATATACAAATGTTGGTATCTATACATGTGCGTGTATATAGGCAGTAGAAAGAATTTGTACGTGTAAATATATATGCATTTTTGTGTGTAAATATGTATATAAAAATGGTAGTATCTATACATGAGTGTGTATATAGGCAGTAGAAAAAAAAGCCAGGAAGGCCTCAACGCCACCCTTATCGACTGTCCTTTTTTCAATCGCAAAATCTACCATTGCGCCGCACCCCACTATGCATCACGCCTCGTTCCCTCTTTCGCGGCGAAGAGAGCGTACTCTTCACCGCGCCTCCGTCCACACATTTCATTTATCGCAAACCGAGTCTACTGTACCGATGCCTTTACGCGTCGAAGCCTTATATCCCCTACTGAAAGATCTCAGTCAGCTTCCTTCGCGTATTCTTTTATCTGCAAGTTGCCGGAATGAC
This sequence comes from Tromatobia lineatoria, assembly GCA_949699805.1. Taxonomy (NCBI): domain Eukaryota; kingdom Metazoa; phylum Arthropoda; class Insecta; order Hymenoptera; family Ichneumonidae; genus Tromatobia; species Tromatobia lineatoria. Next base: position 22,648,978 of record OX453038.1, on the reverse strand, counting down.
GTCTCTGTACTTGCGGCTGAAATCAACATTTTTTTTTCTCGTTGTTTTTATTTTTATAAAATCGATAAAATGGCAATTTACCACTTTTTGTAAGCTGACTTTTCTTTCAATCGCACAATCTATCTTGTTACCATGATCATGGTAACAAGATAGATTTTGGAGATGGTCCAATCATATAAAAAAATGTCGACCGATCGAATCGGTATGGATTGTATTTGTTTAACTAATAGGTAAGTTACATTATTCTGTATTACTCTGTAGTGTATAATGATTCAATTTCTAGGTTAGTAAATCATCACCACGAAAGTCGACTAATTCCACAATTCATAGATTCAACTTCACACTAAATATTGTTGCCAAAGCGATTTGCTTGCCAGATACAAAAAACATATGTGATGATTTCGTCTATACGCTTGGTTCCTGAATTTCTTCATGAATTTAGGAGACTCACATGTATTTGGAGAGTTTGGAGGTCAGACTTTATTAATAAATAAATAATAATCGTAACAGTGATAATTAGCAAGTCAATGTTTGATCTCTACAATTTAATATCAAATTTTAAACAGAAATAAAATTCCCAATTTTTTTACACAATAATTCGAACGAATTATTATTTCTTTAAAATATAGTCATCATAAATTATCATTTTCAGCTATTTTTTTCTAAATTGTCAGAGCAACCTGTAAGTTTTTATACATAATCTTGTCAATTAAACTAAATATTCAATTATAATATAAAATGAAGGTACTTTTGCAATAAAAATGAAGCAAATTTAAAATATCTAAGTACATTTACAGTGAAAGCAAATCGAATTATTAAAATTACTGTAGCGAAATCAAATTCGAATGCCCACTTGCATAGGGAATTTAGTATCCCAGCTAATGCATAAAAACTTTCAGTACGCGTACATCAATTTTCGACTAGATTTTTTGAGAGTGTAATAGAGAAAGAATCGTTGCTTCTTAAACTTTACGGAGTCTTGATGTCTGGTTGACAAAAAAGGCGACTAAGCGGAACGAGTTCATCAGCCAGTCACCCACGTTTCACGGTCATCTCTTCCGGGTATGATATCGCAGATACATACTTACCCGGAAATCAAGTAAATCGTATAAAAAGGGAAATAAAAAAAGGGTACAGCGAATCGATCGTACGAGGCAGAAGAGGAAATACCGGAAAAGGAATGGCGGCCGACGGCCCCGCAATCTTCTATATAGCTGTTATAACACCACACGATACTACGTATTATAATACTTTAGTACCGATGGAGAAGAGCAAGTTATACCAAAGCCAATCTTGGCTTCAAAGAGAAAAGTTAATTTGCACACGCTCGAATTTCTCTACTGTAGAGTTTGCCAGGATGAGCTTCTCTCATTGCTTGCTCCGAATCGTATGCTCGATGAATACGCAATGGGTAACGGTCCAAGTTCATCGACTATTCACACAGAGAATTTATGAGAAATTATATAGGAGAATCTCTGGCGGTTCGGAAACTACTGCAGTCTTTAGAAAATTACGAAAACGAAAAGGAGAAGCGGTGGATAAGCTTTATGTATTTTTCGTACACCGCAGAGCAATCGAGGAAGATTTAAAGCACACAGATTTAACGAAGATCGGTAAAAATCGGTACTTTCTATTAATGCATATTGCAGTTGTTTGGACAAGATATTTTTTCGCGGGTGATTCGACCATTTCTGGTTATATACAACATTTATTTATTTATTCTTGGAGGTCATACATTTCTATGAGACATTTGGCAGATCAAATATTTTTAAATAATTGACAGTTGAGGGAAAATCGAATGCCTTCTGAATGAGTTCAACGATTTTGAGGCTTAAAATAAAGAATCGGGATGGATTTAATTCATTATATTAATGAAAACTATAATAATATCAGTAATAGTTTTCAAATTATCGGTTATTTCTCGTTAACTTCATTGCATACAAACACGGGTGTCAATTTTTGCACATTAAAAAATCCCGAGCACTTGCGCTGAGGATTTGTCTGGAAAACTTGTTGACACAATTCGTTTAGATTGATCAAATTCTGTTTAGAGAGATTTTTCATTGACAAATGATTTTCTATCAGTAATTATCATTCTTGCATTGAAATTATTTAAAATCTCTATCACGACTTTTTATAAAATACATCTTATAATTCTTATCAATAAGATTATGAGAAAAATCGAACGAATAAATATTACTTAATGTTCACTGCAATTTTTCAGGAGTGAATTCATCTTTATTCATTTATTATTAAATGAGCGGTTGAATGAACTAGAAGAAAAAGAAAATCATTCTGGACACTTTTTTAAAGTGAAACTTGTGTGATACGCGCATTACACGTGTAAGGAATTGTTGCTGCGTTTTATTGATTGAAATAGCCTTGAAGAGCACAGTTCGTCTAAGACACTTCCTATCCTTTCACTATCAGCCTTATGACAATTAATATGGCCATTTTGCACCGAGGAATGGCTATAATCGATGTATACTTGTCCTGTACAGTCACGATTCTAGGCACGTCTTCTTTTATTCATTTTTTCATTATTTGTTCCACTTGAATAATTTACTCTGATGACTAGACATCTTCCTGCTTATTTTCTCAGACATCCTGGCATTGTAAAAAGTCTAAAAAAGTACAAGCTCAAAGAATATCGTTTTCGATGTCCTGTAAGGAAATTTACAAAATTTAGTTACGAAACAATTGCATTAAGGTAGTTTGTTGCTTGGTGTTTTCATAAGTTGAAGAAAAATAAGAAAAAATTGCAAATTGTTCTCGATAATATACGTTTTTTGAAAATTCGTACATATTAAAGGTACTAAGAAGAATTACTTTGCATAATAATAAGTCCATAATTTCATTATCAAAAAATCAATTATTTAACGAATATCCCGGCAATCAAACTTTTTTATCCACTAAGAAAATGATTCGTTCATTTTTCTGGATTGTTATGAATTCCTTTAGATTTTTCAATTTGCTTTAAATTCAATATGTTTCCATAGTCTCGTTGTTTCAGATTTTTACGCAATTTATTTTCGATTCAGCATTTTTACAACTGTGTCATTAGATAACAATATTTTCAGAGAACAAAATTGAAAATTCGTAGAAATTGCTAAATAAAAATCATGTATCTGGTAGACGAAATGTACACAATGTTTTTAAATGCGAGTAAATAATTAATATTTATTCATTAGAACAGTTTTTGTCCGGGGATCACTCGTAAAAAAAGTTAGATAACGCGTATATTTTTTATTGGCGGGTTCGAACGTTGGATAGAGAAATACGAGGCAATGGCAATCGCGAAGGCGAGGGAAGCTGCAATCTGTTCAATTAATACCAACAGCCTGCGGTCATAAAAGTGCCGGACACGAACTCGGGACAGTTCCAATTTTCTCCGACATCCCCTGCGCGCACGTGAATTACCGATTTATACTTTGCTGACTCAACATCGAGCACGTTCAGGCGCTGATGGCGCATTTCTGTTATAGTTTTAATAATAAGAACTCGCAGCCTGTAATAATAAGAATAATAAGCTTGGCGCAGTCGTAGCACGTGACCCGAATCTATTTGACACCGTTACATACTACTGTCAACAGAAACTTACACACTTATTTTATCTTTCAAATTGCCATAGGAATTTAAATATTTAAATATTAGAATAATAATGAAAAAAATAAAGATCGCTCGAATTGTCGAACGATAGGCCCCGGAGGGATTCGAACCCTCGATCTCCTGTTTACTAGACAGGCGCTTTAACCAACTAAGCCACGGCGCCGTTGATCATCCGTCGATTAGTAACTCGTATAAAAGTTACTATTCCTAGTAGTGATAGTTGTTGTTCATTGGTCCCCGTGGATTTTTACATCGTATGAATTACAGAATACAAATTACAATTCAAAGAACTATTCTTTCAATAAAAAAATCTTCAGAACTATGAGAAAAAAAATTCTGCCTACCCAGGTTATAAGCTAGAAAATTTTTATATTCGAGCTTGTTATTAACTATACGATTATCAAATTTCGTGACACATTACAAATTTTGTGTCCAAATTTTCAGAGAATCGGACGAATTGAGTATTCAGCGGTATTTCGTATAAATAATAATAACTTCATTGCCTATTAATATTTTCAACTTCTCATTCCAACACATTCAGCAAAAAAAAATAACATATCGGCCAGTTTTTGGTCCCAAGTTTGTGATCAAGATGAAGCGAAATCTACTCAGTCGGTAACAAAAACTGAAAGCGATAGTATCGAAAAGCCGTAGGCATTTAAAAAAAATACTATCTTACCGGAAGCGTAATTTAATTGTCCGTCCAGTGACAGATTCCTCTTGTTGAAAAATAACTTTAGCGTTTACATCTCGGTGTTCGAAAAAATCGCAAGCATTTCTCTCGGACTCATACGTCACGTGGTAGATTGGCCACCTCCTATTAAGAACAACCATTTTCATATCTCATTTTTTCAAAATCATTTAACTTTGGAATAACGATTTTGCGAAGTTCAGAATATCAATTAAGATTATAGATATAGAATGGATAAATAAAAAAAAATAAAAAAAATTGGAGGCGCCGGGTATCGATCCCGGTACCTCTCGCATGCTAAGCGAGCGCTCTACCATCTGAGCTACGCCCCCTGATGTTGAAGTTGGAAGATATAGTGGTTCAATTATCGAAACGTACCGTGAATTACGGAAATTTATTAGATACATACATACAGATAACTGTGGAATAGCGCGAGTGAATGATTATACACAATGAGGGCTATCGGAGATTAATGAGCGTGATTCGATTCATATCCGTGCGAGGTAATTGAAGCGCTATAACGTCTATTATGGAAAATCGAGGAAACTCAGAATCGGGATCGTTAATATATTCATCAGTAACATCAGTTCGAAAGTTGAATGTATTAAGCCGATAACCGTAGCGGAATATAACAACGATAAAAATTTATAGAAAGGGAATAACGTTGTGAGCTTGACCATGAAAATCGTCACCTTCACGGCCAAGTTTTTCCGCACTCGTTGCCTATAATTACGTAATTTTTTTGCACGAGTCCATTTGTTCCCCTTTACATTCTTCTGGTATATAATAATAGCGAGGGGTATCGTTAAATTTTTAAGACGCTTCAATTTACTTATAAACAACCATTGGTTCGTCGTTACAGAATGAATGTAGGTTGTATCCGCAAACCCTGGGGCCACGAAATAGTAAAACATTGGTGAGGTCGTATTGCAATGTTAACGACACCGTTAAGGAGACCCAGTCATCTAAACATCATAAAAATAACTTTTTTTTTTTTCATGAGAACAACCATAAAATTCTGAAACTTTATTATAAAAATACCACTCGAACTGCAAGAATATTTATGTACATTTACATGAGTAAGCTATTTTATTTCTAGCTCAGTTAATTGATGCACTTTTTTTTTCGCTCATCTAAAAATCACCAAAATATTTTGTTTTCATAAGAGCACTCATAAAATTCTCAAACTTTCTTTAGAAAGTACCACTCGAACTGCAGGAATATTTATGAACATTCACATGACTGAAATATTTTATTTCTAGCTCAATTAATTGGTGGAAATATTTTTTTTTCGTTTTTCGGATTGCTGTATTGTACATTGGAGGAACGAACATCATGAAATTTAGTTACTGTATAAGAGCTGATTTAATAGCATTGCCGCGTAGATTAAGAAATTATCACTGTGCGGTGACAAACTTTTTTTTCTACACAAAAAAATGGTGTGTTAATAACTGCTTATCTGAACACTTCTTATTAGTTATTTGACGTAACCAATCAATTGGTGGTTTTGAACATTTGCAAGAATGAGTCACCAAATGGTTTATTAACTTATCAATTAATTGATCGACCTCTAAATGAATTGATTGACTATATGAAAGAATTGTTTGACTTATCGAACAATTAAGTGGAACTCATAATTTTATGCTGGATGATGGACCTCTAAGAATTAAGAGTATGAGCTCCGTTTTTTACAGGGTCATTACTAAGACATATTCTACGATATTTTGGGCGGAGAGCAAAGAAAAAAAATATCGCTTTTTTTGGCATACCCTGATATATAGATATGAGGAAAATCAAGTGTCTATGGGAATTATTTTCATGTTACTCAGCTTACTTTCAGCTTTTGTAACCTATAAGATTTTACTCAGTTTCGAAAAAAAAACTGCTTGCAATCTAAGGTGTTCTATTTCAAGATCCTATACCCAAGGTCCACTTAGTAATACTAGTAAAAGAGTTTTATTGACAATACGATTACAGATTTGTTTTTCCTTGTACATTTATTTTTATTTTTTATTTTTTAAATAATATATGTATGGTTTCGGCTGTATGAGTTTTTTTCTAACGAAAGGGTAGAAAAAAAAATTGGGCTCGTCCGGGATTTGAACCCGGGACCTCTCGCACCCTAAGCGAGAATCATACCCCTAGACCAACGAGCCACATATCGGTATGAACGTATCTGGATGACCGGAACTGACCGATCGACGATCGAGAATTTAAAAACTGGGTCATCAGCTAAATCGAGTAAAAAGTGAACGGGCTCGTCCGGGATTTGAACCCGGGACCTCTCGCACCCTAAGCGAGAATCATACCCCTAGACCAACGAGCCACATATCGGTAAGAAAGTAGCTCGATCACTTGAACTGACCGATCGACACGATCGAGAATTAAAAAACTGGGTCATCATCCAAAACGAGTAAAAAGTGAGTGGGCTCGTCCGGGATTTGAACCCGGGACCTCTCGCACCCTAAGCGAGAATCATACCCCTAGACCAACGAGCCACATATTGGTACGAATGTATCTGGATGACCGGAACTGACCGATCGACACGATCGAGAATTTAAAAACTGGGTCATCATCCAAATCGAGTAAAAAGTGAGTGGGCTCGTCCGGGACCTCTCGCACCCTAAGCGAGAATCATACCCCTAGACCAACGCGAGCCACATATCGGTATGAATGTTCTCGATGACCGGAACCGACTGATCGATGATCGAGAATTTAAAAACTGGGTCATCATGGAAGTCGAACAAAAAGTGAACGGGCTCGTCCGGGATTTGAACCCGGGACCTCTCGCACCCTAAGCGAGAATCATACCCCTAGACCAACGAGCCACATAGCCAAAATCCTTTAATCGTTTATGCTAACCGATTTTTCAATACATTCTATAAAAATTACTTCTTAGTCTACAATGCCATTAAAAAATTATGGTTCACATGGCATTGACATATTTATTGATACCCAACAGACACTTGTCGTGTTAGTTAAACAAAATGATGAGTCGTTATCTCCGGCGCCATTGTTGCTATTCCAAAGTTGTGGAAAACAAGCCTGTAAAGTAGGACCTTGCACATTGCTTCCTCATTGTTTTCTGACTTTCCTCTATGCACTATGAAAAAAAATATTAGTTGATAGAAGTAAATATAGCATAAATGCGTCATGGAAATTTTCAGTCCAAAATTTTTTGTTCAATTTTTAAAGAATTGGTTCTTGGTTTTGTGTCATATTCCAAATGAACAAAATCGTTGACACATTTACTCAATTTTCTTGTTGTTATTTTATTGGCTTTTCCTGTTGAGTTTAGTTAAATCGACTGAATTGTTTAATGAAGTTGCTCTCTTTTCTGTGGCTGAGGAAGGAAAAAAGTTTTAATCAATTGGCTCGTTGGTCTAGGGGTATGATTCTCGCTTCGGGTGCGAGAGGTCCCGGGTTCAAATCCCGGACGAGCCCAAATTGTATTAATTATTTTGTTTCGTATTTTTTTTCATACTAATATTGCATTATGTTTTCAATCATCTTTGTATTTACTTTTAAAAGACACATTGAATATTTTTTGTGTACTAATTACTCTAAGAAATATATTTTCAATGCCAGGATCTATGCTAAGCGGAATTAATGATTGTATTACGATGGAAGCATATAGAAAAATAGATTTGTTTTAAGAATATATGGCTTAGAATATACGAAATAACTAGATTCGTGACTGTGATTGTGACATCGTGCAATCATTGTATTCTTTCTTAGTAAAATAGATAAATAATTTGTTTGTAATTAATAAATATACCACATTGTGTTAAAGGTCTCATATATCTTACGTTTAACATAATACACAGTTAAAACTACATAAAACTTTCTGTACTTTTACGAAAAGTGACGAAAAATCATGTATGCTAAAATAATGCATTTTGATTTTATAATAATTGCTTAGTAATACCTGTTAATAAAAGTGTTAATAAAATACGTGAATTTTGACACTGCTAATTTAGCGCATAAATAGATAGAAATTGTAATTTTTTTTTTCATCACAATTTAACATGTATGAATATCTTACCTCTAATAATTTATTCAGTCAATGGTGTTTTTACATAAAAAATGATCGGAAAGAAATTCAACTAAATCTGATTCTTATGGACTGAACGTTATAGTTAATTATTAATTATATCGAGAATTACCTGGATTTGATTTATTTCTTCTTCAATATCAGACCAATGCGATAGGCCTAGAAGATTATAACTGAAATTTTCTGAGGTATTGGGCGAAACCTCGACAATGACCGTGTACGTTGACCCGGGGCCTCAGCGGCACTTCCGCGCCGATTCAATACGCAGTGGCAATAAAAACCGTGCGTCGAACGACGCACAAAAAGTGTCCTCTTTGTTGTCCACGAACTTGCCATTCATCGACTCGAAAATTTCTGCATTGTATAACAAGACTCGATTTTACTCGTTTTCACTAGAAATGTAGGATATACATATTTTCAGATAAAAGTATAGAATAGTATATAAAATTACTTTTCAATTCTGGCTGTACGTTTTATTTGAACCAATATTTTGGGCATCAGTCACTGGTTAATTAAATTAATTTAATTCAAATAAACTTCCATCTCATCGTAATGAATTACTTTTTGATTCTGGCTGTACGTTTTATAAGACATCGAATACTAATATTTGTTCACTTTGGTTTAAAAGCTACACAAGTTAAAAATTTCACCTTTTACCTTACACTATTTCGGTGCAGTGTATGTCTCTACAAAATTGCAGAACTGTCATGCTTCGTATGTTCTTAACGACCATTGAATCTGAAATTGTTTTATGAAGGGTATCCTCAAGTGAATAAAATTATATGTAGAGTATAAAGAAATATATGTATAGTTTTTAGTAATGAATTACATAAATCATATATGAATCTAACTTCATTTTCGGTTTCATATATGAATTGTATATAGATTGTCTATAGAATTTTTGAAAAATATATATGAGGCATTCTCCACGAACTCGGCTACTTTTTTCTTGAGTTTCTCAGATCTGTTAACTGATATTGGCCATATATTAGTATTAGTCTCTGTAATTATTTTCGGATTTTTGTATCCACTCATTTCAGAAGTGACTTTTTTTATCAATTCCGTTTATCATGGAACATTAAAATCCGGCAAAAAAATGTAGAAACAAAAAAGTGGTTTTTTCCATGGGCTATATATTTATATATATATATTATATACGTAATATAAAAATTCATTTGTACCCCATAAGAACAAAAAATATATTTTATTTCTCAATGCGACACTGTTTATTTCGCTATAGATTATACAAAATATTTGGCACGATGTACGGAGTGTGTAAAAAAAATTGGCATCATGGTACTCGGTATTCTTGACAGCTGGAAAAAATATTTTCAAGCTCAATTGGATTGATTAATAAATTTATCAATTACTCTAATTCTCTGTAGAGTTAAGAGACGTGTGCATAAAAAGTGTCACGAAAAAGCAGATAAATAGGTGCGGGAATTACAAGTGATATGCAATATCAAGGACAATTGTTGGTTGTTGGTGGTGGTTGGTGGACTCGGCCATCTTGGATCGAACGTACGAAAAACAATAGTGTGTTTGTTACGCTGAGCTGAGACGAGGATATATAAAGGAGAGGGCTAGACAGAAGGAAGTTACAGTATAGATGAGGTCTTTCGGTCCATAGCGCATAAATTATTTTTCAATGGAAATATACCTTGAGTGTCATCGTCATCTCTGAGTTTTTTTTTATTCTGATAAAGTGCACGATAAAATTCAGTGGTTTTACAAAAATCAAACGGTACGTGAAAGTGTGATCTAGTCCCTTCTACATTAACTAATCGTACATAAAAACAGGTCTCGAATCGGCACTTAAGTAGTACAGGATTTAACACCTTAGTTATGAACCACTTGGAAAAAACCTGTTTTTCTATTTCATTTTTTCCTGGGGAACAAATGTTTTGCTATGCTTGAAATCATTTGCTAACCTACCAATAGCAAATATTCTCTGCTGGTCAAAATTTAAGGATTGCCCGTAAGATCATTTCACATGCATTTAAAATTGTAGAGAGCCTATTAGAAACTACTTTTTAAGATTCTTAGTGAATGAAATTTCTTTAGTATAATTACCAGTCCGTTAAATACTCTAAATTACCTTTTACCGTTGAACTATTATGTAATAAGTACATAAACATTCAATTTTTATATTCCTCTTAAACTTTCTCGGCTTTCTCATTACTACATTTTGAGGACAGGTCTGAAAAAGAAAGGCGATGTATGTTGAAGTTTAAATGGAAATTATAAGTTTATTGAGTGTCTACGAAATGTACATAATTTTTTAGTTAAGAGAAACCTAAAATATCATATCATAGACTTGTTGTTGACGTTTTAATGTAAAGAAATCATACCTTATATATATAAAGAAAATATACCTTGTTTAACTACAGTCTACTTGTGGACCAAACTTAAGTACGATATCTTAAAATTTTCCAAATTAGAGCACGAACGTAAAATTTCAAAAAAATTGAAAATTGACATAAACTGAACCCCTCAACAGATTGACACAAAATTTAATCCCAAACATTATTTGATAACAATCTATTTCTGGCCTAAATTTGAGCCGGATATCATGAAAATTGCGGCAGTTAGACTTCAAGCTGACATTTTCTAAAAAATTCAAAATGCCATTAATTTTGAACACCTGATTGAAATAACTTCAAATTCAATTTTATACCTTGCTCAACGACAGTTTACTCGTGGTTAAAATTTAAGTCTGATAGCTTGAAATTTGCGACGGCTATCATGCTAACAAAAATTTGTGCACATACGTACACACACACACATGCGTACAAACATTTCGTACAAACAATTTTTTCGACGTTTTGGACCATCTTAAATATCTTGACATGAAAATCCCGAATAAAATTTTTTTTCAGGAAACCAAAGCTCGTTCGGAAGCGAAATTTAAATTTTTATTGCTAAATAAAAAATTCAAGTTCCAAATACCAAATTGTTAATTGTGAAGCAATCATAATTTTGTTCTTTATAAACGAAGTAACAAGTTTTTGTAACGTACTGAAATTGGCGGAAAATATTTTAACGATAACGAAGAACAGCTTGTTACGGAAATTTTGTAAACAATCGATTTGACAAAATTTTTAAGACAAAACAATAAACGATAATGAATTTTTTTTCTTCTGCGAAGAACATTTCCATAATTGTATTAGATATTTTTTCTACTTTCTTATCGTGCCTACTTTATTAATCGTGATTCCGTTTTTTAACGACTAAAATAGCGATAAAATGGAAGAACCTACGATTGTACCGTTAGCACGTGCTGTGGTCATATTTGTCCGTCGCACACTCTCACTCCCGTTGTCAATACTACGAACGCAGTGCCTACATACAACAGACCAGATAATCTCCTGGAAAAACTTGGTCAACCGTAGACATGTCAATTTTTTGTCGTCAGCAGGCGTGTCAGCTAGAAGCTGTCTCATTGGATGATAAAAAAAACTTCTGTCATGTATAATGCATAGCATTATATACACTTCTCATTCTCAAACTTGAATATACCGTTTCGTGCGTATATCTGTTTGCAAAGCCACTTAAATTAGCGGAAACTGCGTCTCCCAGTCATTCCCACAGCAGTTTGCGTGATAGATCACAACGATCTTAGCATGTAACAAAGTAGTTAACTGCACTATTTTTTGCTGGCAATTATTAGATCGAAGACAAGAGGCTAAATATCATTATAGATCACAAGTCATCATTATATGATCCTTTAATCGTAGCTCGTCGACACACCCAGTAAAAGATTTAGTAATAATTACCAAAATGATCTATTCCACATTTAATGATTCCAATCAACAAATATTTGCTTCCCCTGGAACAAATATATCATTTATTTAATTTTACAGTTTCTCTATTTCGAACATATTTATTCATTTAAAGCAACTCTCACTGTGCTGCCGATACTAAAGAAAATGTTATTTTTTGCTACTAAATACATGTATTGTATGTTTTTATTAAAATCAAGTAGAACTATTGTTCAATTTAATATCTATTTATTTCCTTAAATCATATTGGACATCATTTTTCGGTTAAAGATTCAGTTATTGTAATCAACGATTCTGTTGATAACATCTAATAATGAAGATTTCAATAAACTTTTGTGTTCATCCAAAGGAAGAATCTAGTTCAATCTACCAAATTTGTATACATAATACATTTTATTCAATGAACTACGAATGTCTCGAAGTATAATATTTATCGATTTGATTTAATTTTTTTCGTATATATATGTAATAAACACATCTTCTTGTGAAATGTTGGTAGCTCGAGATATCTCGAAATTCTCGAAAATCTTGCTGTCATTGTCACCGTTTTATTTGTGCTGTGATTGGCTGGCGCCTATGCATTGAAATTCTTCGCTCATGTCAAATGTCCCTTCACTGAACCCTAGTTTCCTTTAAATGGACAGTAGTGAACGTTGCAGCATTAATTGCGGCCATAGCTTCGATAAGTGACCGCTCAACCGCGCCACTGGTGTGCGCGCCAACTGCTCAGCGGTTTTTTTCTGAATTTTCAAAGCATCTCGATAAAAAATTCCTAGAGAAAAAAAATTGGAATCAATGATTATTTAATTGTTGATCAAAATTATATTTTTTCGGTTTAAATATATATTTACAATTCAAAACTATATTACTTACAAAGGTAAAACAATTTTTAGATGTATATAAATCTACTTTATTCTCTAGACATTCGAATCCGAATATTTATTTCCGATGCGTAGTTTCTAGGCCCGTTAGCTAATTTCTTTTTGCGTTCAATTAAGTATATCCACATGTGATAAATTACCAGTGTCTAAAACGGAAAGGGGAAGTGGGGCTCTTTGAAAAAGAAGATGACTAGTGGAACGATAGTACGTGTTGGACAGCACGCGAAGCCCTAGTCCGATATTTTGAATAATTGCGGAGAAAGCAAGAGAAAGTTTTCCCCGGTTCGGAGATGTTAAATGTTGGTGAAGTCGGGACGGTATCTTAGTCACCGAGGTTCATTTCGTTGAGGAAAGTTGTGGGATTGAGAGTTACGTGCGGAAATAAGTCGTCAGAAAATTTGAACAAGGAATAGATCGCGATAAAATTTTCATCGAATATTCGACGTCAGAATAATACATTGGTATCTTTTTGACTGAGTCAGCGGTAATTTTATTTGTAAGAAGACGATCGAAGAAGAAAGTTCGTTAAGGGAGCCTTAATTCCAATTGTTATGTGCCTCAGACTTAGTGACTAAGTGATTGACTTGGTGCCGAAATTGTGAAAAATCTGCCGCTGCCTCAGAGCTCGAGAGGAAAATGGACAGCAAGGAGTTTGCAGACTTTGGAAAAGCCGCGATCGATTACATCGTCGACTTGAATGATGGTCTCCGTGAGCGAGACGTTCTACCGAGTGTCGAACCAGGATATCTCAGCAAACTCGTACCGGAAGAAGCTCCACAAAAAGCTGAAACCTGGCAGGACGTCATCAAGGATGTCGAGAGAGTTATAATGCCTGGAGTAAGTACTGACGATTCATAAATTAAAAACATAAACATTAAAATGGTTCTGTAAAACCGGATTTGTACTGAGAATGACGTAGAAGTTAAAAAGTGAAAACACATTGACGTCCCAATATGCATTTTTATAAATATGACATTTATTTCTTAACCAATGTTAATATAGTATATATGTGTGTTGGAACATATTTTAAAAACTCTACTCCAATGTAATTGCATTTTCAGAAAAGATTGGAAGTTTTTATGCTCGTTAATTATGGTAGAGTTGCAATGTTAAAAAAAAACTATGAATAAAATGGTGGTAGAACAAATGAGTAAATATTGCATATGTGACCTAAGGAGTCCAAAATTCGAAAAGACGAAAATATTAATACAATCTCAAGATAGAAAAAAAAATTATGTTATTAATAAAAAGTTGCAATTAGGTAACCCACTGGAATTCGCCGCATTTTCACGCTTACTATCCGACTGGAAATTCGTACCCGGCTTTGGTGGGTGAATTGATAGGATCTGCGATAGGATCAGTGGGATTCTCATGGATAGCTTCGCCGGCTTGCACGGAACTTGAAGTTGTGACGATGAACTGGCTCGGCAAAATGATAGGACTGCCCGAAGTATTTTTAAATTGCAGCGAAGGTCCGGGAGGCGGAGTTATACAGGTAATCAACTAATCATTGTAAAAGCATTGCGTCACAAAAATAATATTATTAGCGTATGGGCTCGTCCGGGATTTGAACCCGGGACCTCTCGCACCCGAAGCGAGAATCATACCCCTAGACCAACGAGCCAACTCTCCCGATTATTAAATCCCGACAGCGAAAAGCCGAAAAAAAACAAAATCCGTATTTATAAAATTTATTAATTCAAGGGATCCGCCAGCGAATCGACTTTCGTTGGTCTGCTAGCGGCAAAGGAACGTACGACGAGACGCATCAAGAAATTGCATCCAGAAATGGACGAAGGAACCATCAAATCGAAGCTCATAGCTTACACTTCCGGTAAAATGATTTATCATACTAACGTCATCGACATAAGATATATGGCCTTTTTAATATTCAGTTGGTAATAATTTATCTATATCATGAATAGTGAATGCCAAGTGCTTATAAATTGATATATTAATTAATATTTAATTTTCAATATTAAATATATCAAAGTATCAACTGAATATGCACTAACATACTGAGAGAAAAGCATGTCGATGATTCAACGATTTCACATAATAAAAGCTTGCAAGTTTATTAAAACTTGCAAGTATATATTTGTCTGCAACGTTTGCAAACAAACGTTGAAATCGTATATGCGACAAAACGGCATATTTAGAATAGTTTTTGAAACTATTATCATTTTGATAATTGTTAATATAATTATATTTCCTGTAGCCATGACATATAGATGTTTCGCCTGGGAATTATATTAATGGTAGATTCAACTATTTTCTTATATTCGCTACAACCATAAAATATAGTCGTTCCTCCTAACAACTATACATTATAGTTAGATTATCGTCCGACTGACTATTTTTATTATTAAATTGCGATATTTTTCTCTGAGTGCAGTATAAGCTCGATTAATTGAACAAGTTCAATGAAATATTTTATTTAAAAAATATCCATGCTCAGTGTTTGTTTGGGAATATTAAAATTCCTCTCAGTGAATGTTAAAATTCATGTCAGATCTTAACAAAGTTTTCGTAAATATTTTTTTTCAGATCAATCTAATTCTTCGGTGGAGAAAGCCGGACTTTTGGGATCCATGCCCATGAGATTGTTGCCCACTGACGAAAAGTGTAGTCTTCGAGGTTCGACGTTGCTCGAGGCCATCAGAAAGGACGAGAAAGATGGTTTTATTCCTTGTTACGTAGTCGCCACTCTGGGCACAACTGGTACATGCGCATTCGATAATTTGTCGGAGCTTGGGCCGATATGCAACGATAATAATTTATGGTTGCATGTGGATGCAGCGTACGCAGGTAATTAGCAACGGAGAATGAGAAAAAAAATGTACATAAGGACTGGTACGTTCGCTCGATGATTCTCAGCATCTCTGTTATTATATCGCACTTAACAATACTTTTCTTCCGGAACGATAGGCGCAGCCTTCGTCTGTCCTGAATATCGTTACCTGATGTCAGGTGTTGAACACGCGGATTCCTACAACTTCAATCCACACAAATGGCTACTCGTTAACTTTGATTGCTCCGCATTATGGTCCGTCATCTTGGCTTCATTAATTAAATAATTTTTTTTTTTAATTTTTGTTATGTTCAACTGTAATAAAAATGTATTTGTTGCAGGGTTAAAGATTCAAACTGGCTCATTGATGCCTTTAGTGTCGACCGAATTTACTTGGCTCATGATAAACAGGGTCTTGCACCGGATTACAGGGTAATTATGACATTTATTATTTCCATTAGTCCTTTGATTTTTACGATTATTATTGCAATTTTATAAGATGTCTAAAATTTCATATAATTTTTTACTTTTCACAGCATTGGCAAATTCCTTTAGGTCGTCGATTCCGCGCCTTAAAACTGTGGTTCGTGCTCCGATTATACGGCATCGAAGGATTACAGAAGCATATACGACATTCTATAAATCTGGCCAAAAACTTCGAAGCTCTTGTTAATGCAGACGATAGATTTGAAACTGTAACGGAATCGTCGATGGCCCTAGTTTGTTTCAGAATGAAGGTTTGTTATTATTTCCACAAAAAAATTTACCCCAAAAACGATAAAATAACAAAAATCTTACAGAACTTAAAAAAAATTCCGATTAAAAAAGATTTTCATTTATGAGGTAATTGGAGAACCGAAAAACTACGATAAAATAATCATTCGCATATTGTAGTCCAATAAATCTCCTTTTGACAAATTATACTCCCAAATATAAGATGCGAATGACTATTATTACACAAATTTATAGTTTACCGGATTTCCTTTCAAATTGAGCTGAATATTAATAAAAGCGATAACTAAACATAAAATTATTTTTTCCCTGGTGGTTAGTCAGAAGTATTACCCTAAAAAAAAGACTGATAAAAGAATTTATTTCTAATATCTTCATTTTAGGGTGAAGACAACCTGACACGTCAATTAGTTGATCGACTGATGGCGCGTAAGCGGATTTACGTGATAGTCGCAACATTCGAAAAGAAATTGATCATCCGTTTTGTGGTATGCAGTCGATTTTGCCAACAAAATGACATCGAATTCGCCTGGAAGGAAATTACGAGCCAGGCTACAGAAATTCTTGCACCTTCCAAAGAAATGTCCACACTCATCGACACCTCCACCTGCCAAAAAGTTATGCAACAGGACGTGAAAACTCCAGGTGCAATCGCAGCGAGAATAGCTGGCCTCAAAATCGAGGGAAACAAATTGGATTCCCAAAAGATATCATAATCATTGCATGGGAGTCTCAGATATTCATTAGAGGGTCTTTATCTAACAGACAATGATGACAATATTCCCAAATAAATTGTAGATTACTTCTGTAGCTTTATTTTTTATAGGATTATGTGTACAATTTATATTATGAGCTTATAAACATTATTTAAGAATTTGTCGCATTTTCATATTTCTCATTTTCCTTAAGTAAAGAGCGCATAAGAGCATGTAATTGAAGTTATGTGGCTAACATATTGACCGAACCATTTAATGGATTCCAAATATGAATTTTCTGTTTAGCGTTTGATATTTGTTGCAATGTGAATTTTTCAGTGTGGAATTAAATAAAAAAAATCATTCTGTCACTCAGAATAAATAGAGTTCTATTCTATTCGGTAACCGACGGAGCAGTACCGTAGGTTTGTTAGATTATCTGACAGATGAGCATCGCCATCTAGCGGCTACGTGAGAATAAGACCGATCGTCAATAAAATTGGAAGTGATAAGTTTTGATGGGAAATCGATCATTCATTCCTAGCTCAATCTATTTTACGAATTCATGAATAGTAGCATATTCATGTATATTTGAATTATACTATTATCATCGTAATAAAAAATGTTTCCATTATTAACATAGAAAGGAACTGACATTAAAATTATTTTAAAAAATACTATCGAATATAAATTATACATTCTCTTATTAATACTGTAGAATTCACTATTTGAAGATGTTATGTATTCATCACTTATGCAGCTAATTTTCAAGTTTTCAGCTTTCAAAAGCACGGCGATGGTTATAATTCATGATACTCATTGTATGATAAGTGAGATTGCCATTTTTTAAATTTTGTTAGATTAGTTTTGCAGTCAATTTAAGTCAATGCGCTGAATGGAGGTGAACTGGATATTCTTATCACAAATATCTTCATATGTGCAGAATTGTTAGACGTAGATTGTTGCACAGAAAATTTATATTGCCGTTCTTGTTACCGTCCGAGTTAGACATCACCTTAAAATTTACTCCATATTGAAATCTCCACGAGATAAAATAAAAATTGCAATCCACTGTGAATATATTTTTCTTTATGTTTTGAACATTTGAAAATCTATTTATAGCGAAATAACGATCTTCCATACATTTCTCTAAGCATAAATGACGCAGAGGTACATATCTTATATAGCGTACCGCCGGTCGATGCATTTGCGAGAAATGTAGCCATCTAGCGGACGCAAGGCATATAAAAATCTTGAAACGAATCGCGCGCAACCGTTTTTGAAGAGTAAATTCATCAGGTCCCTTAATACATTCACATTGTGCTGATGAATACCGAATCCGTCATAAACATCTTCATATTATTAAAGTCACCGCTTTTTTTAAAGCTGATTGTTGATTCTACCTATGAACTAAAAGTTCCATGATTATCAAAAAATCACGTTAAAAACCTTACAAATAAAAAATCCACCTGAATACGCTCCCTAGTCAATTAACAATAGAAAATCGACGAGATTGCAGGTCCTTTGTCAATTTTGACAGATTCTCTTAGCAACGTCGAGGCAACAAGAATAATTTGGCATGAAAATTAGTGAGTGCGAGGCAATGAAGATTAGCGATAAATTCGGAAGTTGAAAAGTCATATTCTCGATGAGATGCCCTTCGGGAGTTGTCGATTTTCACGATGGGGACTGCAACGATGTATTTTGAGGTCTGTTCCAGGATCTAACAGCTTCAATCAATAACTACATAACCATCAAACAGAACGATATAAAAATTCTGAAAAATCGTTCGCAGACTATTTTCGACGGCTAAGTGCGGTGCAGGAGGAGGTTGTGGAGGGGGTAAAGAGTCAACAGCAGCAGCTGGTGCTTCTGATGGGGGGACGAACACTTCGTCATGCACGAGGGTAGCAAAATTGGAATCATGCCAACTGGATCCATGTATGTTGGATCCATGCAAAGTCGAACCAACGGTTGTCATTATCGGTGGCGGAATGGCAGGCTTGTCGGCAGCCCATCGTTTGGTACAATGCGGATTGCAAAATTTCACGATTCTCGAGGCAACGGACAGGTAGTAATTCCGAGCTGCCATTCGATCACGTGTCACATGTATATAGGGCATTCCACGCCAATTCGAGCTGAGTCTGGGCCTTGACCTCTTGGATCTGGTCGATGATTTTTTAATGTTATTGGCCCCACTCTAAAGGAAGAGCAGATTTTATTTAAGATTTTCTCGACTTTAACAAAAACTTTTTAAAAACTTTTAAAAGAGATACCATGATGTAGAAATTTGAATTTTTTCAGATTTTTAAATTATTGCATTCGATAGTCACTTTAAAAATATACTGAAAAAAAATTGCGATAAAATTTTTTTTTTTTAATTTTTTGCGTCCTTGAGGGTCTAACTAAGCCTAGATAAAATTATGAGCTAAATCGGAGAGGCCGAGGTCAAAACCTGGTGGAAACGGGGTGGATTGCCTCATATGTATGTTTATTTTCTATATTACGAAAGAGATTTCTAGAGAACCATGATTTTCAGGCCAGGCGGTAGAATTCACTCGTGCTGGTTAGGCGACGTCGTTGCCGAGATGGGCGCCACGTGGATAGAGGGCGGTTGCGTCGCTAACCCAGTATTTACACTGGCTGCTCAGGAAGGCTTGTTGAAAGGGCCGCTCGTTAGGAGAGAACCGAGCAAAGGGCTTTTTTGCACGAGCGACGGGCGCGCTATTGACCTTCCCGTTAGCATCACAGCGTATCATACGTTTCGGCAAATCGAGCAACAGGCCGCCAGCCTGTTTACTTTAGGATGTGGCAGAGCTCATGGCTCTCTCCTCAATTTTATAGGCGTGAGGATTCAACAGGAATTGCACAATTTTCCAGAAGACCAACGGTATAATTTTTCGTATATTTGGCAAAAGAAATGATTCCTTAATAATTAATAAATGAACACTAAGTCTCTAATTACCTGTTGCGTATTTGCTCCAGGATTTTTTTAAATTCTTCTTCAACATTTATTTAAAGATTCCGGTAACATTTTACAATCAGCACAATTTTGATGAGGAAACATCTTATATTTTTAATTGTAAAAGAAAACAACTTTTACACATGGAAACGATAACGTGGATTTTTCTTTTCAAAAGTCCGGTTTTTCCAATATTCTTTTTGTAGATGATTTAAGAACATTTATTTAAACTGGAGCTAGGATTGGCCCATCGAGGGTTGACATTGATAGGTAATGGCAAAGTGTTGATGATTTTTTGTACATTGCTTGATCCGATCTAATTTCTTGTAAATAGTATTTTGCAGTGATCAAATGTACATTAAATAATCAAAATGGGGATAACGACTGTCCTAAGTTTCAATTGTTCCGCCAATTCCAACATTCTTGAAGGGCATTGCTTAATAATTGGAGGCATAATACCGGAAATTAATATTAGATCATGTTGCTTACTTTTTTAAACAAACTAAAGAAAAATACGACTTTTTAGATCGGCATTTCTTTTTATAAATCTGCATAACATTGTTCAAGGCACATAAAAATCCAGTAATAAGTAACAAGTACACCTAATGTTCTTTTTTAAAATTCATAATAGGCATTTTATTTAATTTTGAAGGTACGATGCAGCTCGAGTGATGTACGGACTGAGCAACTGTGTTCGTTGCCGTTGCGGCGAAGATCTTTCCATGGTTTCAGCAGATCAGTTCGGCAGTTACATCGAGATACCGGGTGGCAATGTTAGAGTGCCTTTAGGATACGTAGGTGTATTGGCTCCGCTGCTTCGAGATCTGCCAAGTTGTGCATTGAGGTATTGCAAACCCGTGAGTTGCGTGCGTTGGGGCGCAGTCAGTGACTCTTGTCCTCGTGCGGTGGTGAAATGTTGCGACGGCGAAGAATTTCCGGCCGACTACGTAATCGTGACCGTTCCGCTCGGTGTCCTCAAGCATCAGCACGATAAACTCTTCTGTCCTGCCTTGCCGGCCGAGAAAACTGAGGCCATTTGTAAATTAGGAAATGGATATGTTAATAAAATCTTTTTGGAATACGCCAAACCATTTTGGGTGTGGAGAGAAGGTGATATTCGCCTCGCTTGGTCCCCTGATGAACTCGCCGACAGATCAGATTGGCTCAAAGGTACAAATTCACGGTCAACTACACGAAAAATTAATTCGCAGCAATAATTGTAATACTCGACATTGATTAGCTTTTGAGGTTTTTAAGCTTGTGCCAGTATTTTCATATTTACTCTTTTCAAATTGTTTCCATAAGTGCTAATTAGTAATAAGGTGACAATGAGAAAAACTGCTGTAAGAATTTAATTTAATTTAAAATTGACAGTGGGTTGTTTTCGAGATCTACAACAATTTTTATGAGTGTGATTCTATTTTTATCATCTATTTTTTATTGTCAACGTTATATTACATTTTTTCTATTTCTTCGTCATTGTAAAGAACAGTCATCCACTTTTTATGTTTTGGTAGACATTTAATTATTTCGCTTTTATTTTTGGCTTGCTATTGTTTTGGAAAATTGAAAAAAATGCTGAATATTTAGTGAGGCATTCGTTATATAAAATTGTTCTCAACATAGAAAATATCATATTGTTATTTTTATTGACACAGGTGTCTCATGTATCGAAGAATTACCCGGTTCGCAACATGTACTGTGCGCTTGGATATGCGGTCGTGAAGCAGCCGAGATGGAACTTTGCTCCGACGAAGAAGTCGTAGAATCGTTAACGAAGTTGTTACGAAAATTCACCGGTGATCCCACTTTGCCGTATCCATCGAATCTTCTTCGAAGTAAATGGTGCATGGATCAGCACTTTGCCGGTTCCTACAGTTACATGGCGATGGACAGTACTGTCGGTCATCAGTGTGATTTGGCTAGTCCTCTACCAGGTGAATTTTTAATTAAATTTCTATCCAAGTACTCTTATAACTAAGACAATAGTCTTGGTAATTAATATTTATACTATTGAAATTTAGTCTTATGAAAAAAAGGATCGTCAAAAATATTTCTACAGCTTAATATACTTGTATTGGAAGTTCTATATGCTCAGATAATGTATCAAATTTCCAAAACATTTACATTGAATTTTCATATGAACGGTATTGGAAAATTTGTCGCATTTGATGATATTGCGACGGAATTGGTTCTGATTTTTCCACCGCTGCAAGATATTCTTGGATGAATATGTTTGGAAATACATAGCCGTTACTTTTAATAATTAATTCTTAAACTAAGTGCTTTAGTAGAAGTTAATTTTCTTATTTGTGATCATTTACGGTAATTAATTCCGCGCTGATTCCATTTTTCTTTCTGCAGGTTCATGTGAGCCCGTGTCACCAATTTTGTTATTTGCCGGCGAAGCGACGATACCCGGCCATTATAGTACCGTTCATGGCGCGAGACTCAGCGGTATTCGCGAAGCCGAAAGAATAATCCAACTGACGAAACGATTCGGTGGCCCACCAAGAACTGGGGCTAATGATCCTGCGTGCAAACCTTGTCCTGCCTCATAAATGTCCTCTCGTATTGTCCTCGTCTTCAGCATCCACTTTGATAATAATTACACCTTGTCAGTTTGTAACGATTGAATATTTTTATATATATATTCATAGCATGCTTTATAATTCATATTTTCTACGATAACGATTTTATACAAACAGAAGAAAAAATGTAACTACGTGATGACGATGATGATTTTCATCATAATGTATTTTTAAAATATGTCATCAAACAAAAAAAAAAAACTACAATTTCGTTTCCCACTGTGGATTAAAATTAAGAATAATTTACCGCTTAACTGAAATTTTGATAATTTAAACATTCCTTAAATTTGACAGCCGAAAAGTCTTTCCTTGCATAGTATCGGTAAATTATTTCCAATTATACTCGACAGTGGGAGACAATCTACTATCTTTTTTCTTTGCCACGAATATTTTTACCGGTTTTTCGAATTTTTCTTTACTGGTCAAAATGTACAAACATGATGAAATAACACATTAAATAAATGACAATTGATTGATGATTGTCTAAAACGGAATTTTATTTAAAGTATAACATTTATACTGTTAATTGTAGCCACTGGAATTTGTCTTGCCTATTATTGCCAATAATAATTTAAACATTCCTGTATTATTCTTATTCATCGTTGTCTATGTTTCATTTCTACATGTATGTAATTCAATTTTTCACTAATCCATCTTGTTTTTCAATGTAGTTGATAACATGTTGTTTATTTATATTTATACGTATATTGATTTAAAAATTGAAGAAAATCATTAGACAAAAATACGAGATATTTTTTAAGGATATTGTCAGCACGAGGTAGAAAGCCATTGGTCCCTTCGATCGAGATCGGGGCGTAAACTACATGCTTCGGTGGTCCTACGTATTTATTGTCCTGACTGCAGCAAAAAGTGGTTGTACAGAGAAATGAAACTCTTCAACAGACAAGAAATAATATATAAATAAATATTACGCTACTTAAACAACAGGAGCGTGAGATTCTTGAGAGCGAATGTCCTGCTCCCATTTCTTCGTTCGCAGATGCTAATTTACTACTATAATATACACACCTATATACATTAAATTTCTATTGCGTCTAATCGGTGTCACGCATACGGAATATGTAAAACGCGACTACGATTAAAAGGGTATTGTTACACAGCTTCTTATCTCACTCTTACATTCACAAAACATCAATGTCATTAGTTACAGCATATGGGGGCTTTACATTGGTCGATAGTCCTGCAAATTGGCAGAACATTTTTGAGTACGGATATTAATTTGCAAGAATGTCGATTATCGTTGGATAAGCTATGCCAGGAGAAATAATGAACTATAATTCTCCTTACTGATAAAATAATTTACTACAGTGATCGTTAAAAATGATATCCTTGATATTTAATTGTTTATTAAATAATGAATAAAATTATTACCAATTAATAAATAATTTATTCTTGCGGTAAATTTATCTTTCAATCTGGCACTGCTTAAAAATCGCAATTAAATGAACGCATCTTGCAAATTTTATTAGAGGGACATAACGACGAGCATGGGGAATTTCGAGGGGGAAGCGGAGGGTCTCAAGATTGATTACAAGTCGCTGGGGCGAGAGCCCTACAGCTACGTGTTATCTGAGCGCGCCATCACTTGGGAATAGATTGTTCTTCAAGAAGCTCGTCAGCGCGGAGCTTGATTTCGCGCCAAGAGTTCTGAATATCCTTGCTCTCGCTGAATCGCGAGCATATGGCCAAACGAAGGAAATACGTATCCTCAATCTTCGATGGAACGAGATGAATATTTCCGGCACCGTTGATCTTCTTCAGCAGCGCCTCGTTTACGTCATTGGCAGCCTATTAAATAAATCACAAAAATGTATATATGTAAATTAAGTTATGGTATGAGTAAAATTAAATATGTTTACAGATTCTTTAAAAAAATGTAAACTTGGAGCATGCAGCAGGAACTCCCAATTTTTTAAATGGTTTTTTTCACAGGTATTTTTTTACCTTCAGCCGGAAACAAACGAGTCCGAGGACAACTTCGGCGACGATTTCAAAGCGCGAGTCAGCTTTGACTAAAGCTTCAAATTCGTGAGCCTGAGCCACGTGGGATCTTATGAAAGCTTGAAGATTGTCAACTCCGTATAATCGCAGAACGAACCAGAGCTTGAGAGCACGGAATCGACGTCCCAAAGGTATTTGCCAATGCTGAAAGCAGAATAAATCATTTCTATCTCTCAAATTCTTTAAATCTTCGAATTCTTTGAATTCTTTAAATTCTTTAAATTCTTTAAATTCTTTACATAAAAAAAAAAAATTAAATTTAAAAATTTTTTTAAATCTTTAAATTTTTTAGATTACTTGAATTATTCGAATCAACGTTATCCACGTTAAAAGTATTGGTGATTACATACTCGATAATCAGGCGCAGAACCTTGCATATCATGTTTCAGATAGAGAGGATCAACATTGAAAGCGTTGATAACGTAGGTCGGATCTTTGAGCCACATAGCCGAGCAATCGAAATTCACAAGCATCCATTTGTGAGGATTGAAGTTGAAAGAGTCGGCTCTCTCAATGCCTTTCATTAAGTAACGAAATTCGGGACATATAAACGCTGATCCAGCATAGGCTGCGTCGACATGGAGCCAAATGCCTTCGCGATTGGCTACTGGGCCCATTTCGTCCAGTCGATCAAAAGCACAAGAAGCAGTTGTGCCTAATGTAGCAACCGCCTGAAAAAAATGACAAAATGTAAATTGATTTCTTTATTTTTTCAAGGTAAGTAACTCATGATAAATCGAAGTTTATTGATTTATTTTATTTCATACATCAATAATGCCAATTGAGCAATTGAATTATTATTGTTTGGTAATTAAATTAATAATTTAAGTTTTAAATATTGTGTAACTTACGTAGAAAGGTATTAAGCCTTTTTCCTTGTCTTCGCGTATAGCATCAGCGAGAGTTTCTCCTCTTAATTTGTACTTAGCATCAACCGGAAGCAGCCTAAATAGGACGCCACCCAAAAGACCGGCGCGTTCTACTGAACTGTGTGCTTGACCTTGAAATTAATATAATTTCTCATTAATTCGTATATTTTTTCTCTTAGATCATACACCATAATTATTTTACAGTTTGCTGGTATTTATTAGGCTATATTATTGATCAACGTATGGGATCAATCTTGTAATTATTTAATCACACTAGCGAGACCGGACGCGCTGCTGCGCTTCACTATTTTTTGAAAGGCGCTGCATCGCTCCTTTGCGGAATTCTTCTTTGAGATTCAGGCGGCGATAGCCGATTACTGAAAAGCTTAC
This sequence comes from Tromatobia lineatoria, assembly GCA_949699805.1. Taxonomy (NCBI): domain Eukaryota; kingdom Metazoa; phylum Arthropoda; class Insecta; order Hymenoptera; family Ichneumonidae; genus Tromatobia; species Tromatobia lineatoria. Next base: position 22,622,909 of record OX453038.1, on the reverse strand, counting down.
GATGATTTCGACCAGCGTTGTGGATTTTTTTATGTAAGAATAATGCATCATTTAGTTTCTTTTTAAATGGATAATGGAAATCGAATCCAGCATTCATTACTTTTTTAATGAGTAATATGAGTAATATCTGTTCCATTGGACATTAAAAAAGTAACGGAAGCTGTATCGCTGTTCTATTAAACATTAATTGAATAAAAAGGCTTCACATAAATGTTAAAAAACGGTGATGCATAAAAAAAAATTATGCATTGCCCCCAACTCTCCGGAATTTGATGAATTTGGCTTCGGTCGTTCAGCTTTCGCGCAAACCGAGGGCCAATCAGAGCAAGAATAAAAAGGCTTCACATGAAGCCGTTCATAGTCGACCGTCACTAACTTTTTAAAAGGGGATGATGATTGGTTCAATCAATTTTATAATAATCAAATTTATTATAATTAATAAACGATAATCGCAATTAACGGTAAACAATAAAAAGAGAACTCCGAATAAATCCCATATTAAATGAAAATCTATTCCATTCCATTCCAACAAATCCTTATATAAATGACAGCATATTTTGATCTAAATGAATTCCGTATTAAATAAAAATTTGGTACATTTGATTCTAATCAATGCCTTATAACATACCAAATTTTTGTCCCGTTCGAATAAACACTATAGACCAATTCCTCTTCGTACACATGCTCGAAAATATTTCTATCCACGGAAGATTGAAAAAAAAAATCCCTAGAGATACTGTGTGCAAATAATGGAAACATTTTTTTTTAAAATCGAGGACGTGTTGTCTCTCCTTTATCGGCTCGAAGCGTTTGATTCATTGTTCTATCACCCAGAGGGAATATGTATTGTGGCTGTTGAAAATCTGGGCATTCGAGCTTTTCACAATCTCTCGTAACTTTTGTCATAGAACGAGAGTCGCGGACTGTGATAGTGGAGGCGGGGGTGTTTTGGGGGTGGAAGGGGGTGAGTGAAGCACGGCGGCTCTTATGGCCAAGCTGGAATAACTCGAGTGGTTATTACGCGTTGCCATAGCGACAAAGTGCTGGCTGATGAAGTGCTCGACGTCCCACGCGAACCCCAACACCCCAGAGTAGCCCCATTTACCCCAGCGTACCACGACAATCCCATGACATTCTCATAGAAAGCTTGAGTGATATTTGCCACGCGCAACACGTTCTCTTGATGAATAGGCTCGCGGGAATTATAAAACAGCAAGTGAAAAAATCGGTAAGAAATAAACGAGGCAAATTGGAAATTCGTGTCTATGTATATAGTCAGCATGAAAAACACTAATTCGATACGTAAGCCACAAATTTCTACTTAAATTTAATGCTTCATAATTAAAAATTTAGTAACTGATAATTAAGTATTACTACTTTCAAATTATTATTAGTACTAACTAATGATTGTAAATTCCTTGATTTATTATTTATTTACTTAACTACAAGTACAAGTTCATCATCATAAACAGATTCGCGAGAATTATGAAACAATATAACAAAAAATAAACGAAGCGAATTGCAAATTCATGTCTATGTAAATAGTGAGCGTGAAAAATATTTAAAGAATACTGTAGCAACTAATTTCTATTCAAATTCAATACTTCACGATGAAAATTATGATCGAGTCAAGAAGCTAATAAAAATTGTAAATATATTAATGTTTATTTACTTTGTTTGACACGTTTCCTTGATAAATGGGCTCGCAGGAATTATAAAAAAAGCGTCAGGAATACATACAAAATGTGTAAGCGACTGATTTTTATTCAAATTTAGTGCTTTATAATAGACAATGCAGATTGAGTAATTTATAATAATGGTAAATTAATTGATTCATCATTAATTCGGTTAAACACGTTTTCCAGTGGAACAGACTCGCGAGAATTACAAAACAACGAGCAAAAGAATTGACAAGAAGTGAAAGAAGCAAATTGCAAATTCGTGACTATATATAGTGAGCGTGAGAAATACTTACAGGATCCATAAGCGACTAATTTCCCAACAATCTCATTGTCCGTCCAATCAGGATGTTCTTCCTTTACGTATTTCATCTTTTTGGCCTTCGCGCCAAGAAGCGCGACAAGAGTTGCTTCGCTGGCTGTTCCCTAATTAAATATAATTATGAATTCTAATGATAATATCAATTAAAGAAAAAAAACCAGGTAAATTTCATTTAGTAATTATAGAGTTTTTCCTTAAGTGTTTTTTATAAATTTCTATGTATACTGCGTAGGTATTAATGGCATTCTATCGTTCAATTTAACCTATGGGGAAAATAAATTAATTGGATTTTTATAATTATCTATAAAGGTGTTTAAAAAAATTCATTGAAATTTATCGAAAAAGTTTGCGATTGGGATTTCAAGTAAACTGAATTCAATTTATATGCACTTTAAATTATACGTACTTTAAATTTTATTTATTATTTCACAAAAAATTAAGAAACCTAAGAGATTAAAAAAACGTGTAATTAATGATCAACTCACTTGAATAACGCCGCCACCTTTTCCGCCACTGCAGGCCAAAAATTCTTTAGGCAAATCCAACATTTTACCCAGCCAATCGAGCATCACCACTTCAAGCTCTGTGCACGCCGGACTCGCAATCTTGAAAAATAAAAATATCACATTGATAAATGAATCAAAATAATAAGTTACAAGTAGATACGAGTGATTTCTAGGCTGACAAACTTGTCTGATTGCTTACCCACGTGAATCCTATGCATGCTATTGCTCCACTTAACATATCAGCGACGATCGCTGGATAAGATTGGGCAGTTGGGAAATACGCGTGGAATTTCGGGCTGTGCCAATGTGTCACCTGTTGATATTTTATTTCTGTCTTAAGTCGAATAATATTTTTTGATGAAACTGTTCTTGGTATTCCGAATATCACTTACACCTGGCATGATAACTCGCTCGATATCGGCCATTACGTCCTCCCATTTTTCAGGTTCCTTTGGAGCTTCCGTTGGTAGAAGGGGTGCCATATACCCCGGCTCTACAGTTGGCAAAACTCGCCTACAATTGATAAATAAATTCCCTCATAAACTTACAAAACAGATTGACAAATCCAATTTACTGTATTCATTAATTATACGCATTAAATTTGAAAGTTCTCACAGAAAAAAAACCTTATAAGTAAATTTATTACACGTGTTTTCCATGCCTCAGAAATCAAGGAAAAATGGTAAACCGTTTTGCGGAAAATCGTTAAGAATGCAAATTCGAGCTCATTAACTCGGGAAAATCATTTATCTTTTTTGCTAGCATTTCCCGTGTCTGTCATCGCCTTGCTAAGATACATTAGTAGCTTCGCGAACCAGAGTAGTCACATTTTTTTGCTACATAGTTTCTTCTCCTTAGAATTCACTTTGCAATTAGTCTGAACGAATTCCCGCGACGATTCTCGGTGAGCAAACCTTCACCCACTCGTACGTTATTAATTACAACGCAATTACGTCAAGTTCTCAATCGTCCCAATAATTCCTAGCACCATAAACCTTGATCTCGAATTCCACTTCACTATAATAACCACTTTTGAACGTCGAGTGAAATCTGCTGTAGTGTTTACACTATTTAAACTTACCGATCACGAATGTTCTCCAGATAATTGGCTACAAAATCCGCCATCTCCTTGGCAAAATCCTTAAAGCTGTCGGGATCCATTGCAACGAGGTCTGTAAAGAGTTAAGGTTTTTTTTTTATTCCTGGTAAAGCATTGATTGGTTCGCGGGGAACGATTTAGCCGCAGGGCTTTCCGAACTGAGCCATATTTAAGAAGCTATTGTCGGTAGAGTCAGCTCAATCGATTACCAAGATATCAAAGATAGTTTTTGAATATTTATTTTATGTGAAACTAGTATTAAAAAAATGAATTTGTATTAAAGAGATCCTACTTTATGTATACAAAAATTTAAGAACAATTAATTTAGAGAAAAGAACACTTAGAGAAAAATATCTCAATTTAATAATAAAAATAGTTAGTCCAACGATAACCTAGCTATAATGTATCGAAATGAAAATACGTTTTGAACAGTTGTTAACAGATTTCTACATGTAAATAAATAAGTTCTGATTACAGAAAAATTCTCTAAAATTTTTGCAATCAGAAAAAAGTCACAATGAATAATAACCAAAGTTCAGACAACGTTGAACAAATTATACCCTTTAAGGAATTATGAAAATGAAAAATTATTCCCTCGTCTAAAGGTATTTTCCCCTCAAGCTATGGACCACATTGTTCTTTGATCTATTAAACTACCTGTCAATTGTGGCGTAATCGATTTCAATGAGACCGAATGGAGCGATTCTCATACAGTTTTGTTGTGAAATTGGGCAGAAACGTTTCGCAATCAACCTTGTGTTATGTCTCAATCGCAAACGTGGTATATATATATATATATATATATATATATATTGCAACAGCAGTGGTCCAGCCTCTATAGATTGATCATGGCTTATCCTGTATAGAAATTCTAATAAAATTCAAACCCGAAGACAGATCCCGCAGAAAAAATATCCATATGTGTATATAGAAATTATAACTGTGCATTTTCATGAATTGAACCAAATATAAAAACGTTCCAGCAGACTTTTTTTTCAATAAACATTCCTTCAACTAATACATAAAAAAATGAAGACTTTTAATTTTTTTAAAAATCTCACTGTTTTTACAAGAACGTAGCAGACGGACTACCTAAAGGTAACTACTAGACTTTACAGTAGTCAAATCGATGAAAATTCGCTTAACAATTCATAAAAATTAAAAATTCCATGGTGGCCCCCAGTAAACAAAATAAAATATTACTCATCGTAATTGGACTATAGTTATGGTGTATGTTCTTGAAAAACTGCATGATTATACACGCTATCGGACATTTGCATACATCAGTCGATTTTCTATTCAAATCACAGCTGCACATATAATTATATATTGGAAACTAATTCTGGTACGTAAGTGGAACTGTCAATTAAACTGGCCCTCTATGGAACTGTCAATTAAACCATAAGGGATTGTAAAAAACGCTCTGAAAAATTCAGCGATGATTTGGCAAGTGTGAAGAGCATTTGCTACCTTAAAGTTGTTGAAGTCACGGTGGCTAGTGGAAGTTACGATGTGGGCGCTTGGAAGTGGCTAACGAAGAAGTGAGTGCAGAAAAAGAAAGAGACAGGTGACTGATTGGCAAAGAGTAACCACAATCGTTGCTCCTGGAGTTTCCTACGTAGAAAAGTAAGAGGAGTGGACTCCGCAGGCGAAAGAGCAATGACCATGACTCATATACAAACGAGCGGATTTCGCGCTCTTGCGTGCGCGTATAAGCTCTTTCACTCTAGACGCAATAGCCGTCTTCGTCTCTCTATCGTGTGTTACCTCGCTCCAATGCTGCTGGCCTTTACCGCCGCCTCTTGTACCACTGTGACACTCTACCTACTATATGCTTAGACGCATTCAGCTACTACATACGGATACTTTACTGACGAACAGCAACATTCATTGAAACTTGCTATAGCGCAAACGGAAAAAAATGCGGATATGACAAATTTTTTATTTATTTTTTCATATGAAAAATTATAATACCAGAGATAAAAATAAGCCAATGAATCCTCACTTTTGTTCCAGAGTTTTTAACCAATTATAATATTAAATAAACGACGTATCATATCCTGGATATTTGTTTTTAATATACATACATCTCCCATATATACATACATACTTCCGGGAAATTTTTCTAAACCAGTCAAGAAAACCACTTTTCTTGACTTTTTGGAACATTGCGAGTGTTCTGACATTAAAATCTCGACAAATTTTTTTTCTATGAGGAAGCAAAATCATTAGATTTTTAATTGATTGTGATTTAATTGGCACGGAGTATTAAACAAGTTGATCATCATTTGCGTCATCTGACAAATTAAAGTGGATCACCCTGGTGACCATTTTACCCTGGTAGTTCCCCGGTTTCCCTCTGCACATAAATTTTCCTTTAGTGCCAACGAAGCAAGTGCCGGATAAAATATACATGATGACCATAGACTGGAGCAGGTCGTTATAAACGCGGAAAAGTTTCTTAACGTTTTGGGAATTCCCTGTGCGTGAGACTGTCGAGGCTTTCTCCGTGTCCCCAGGAATCACGGGTTTCCACAGGACAGCACAACTCATGGCTTCACTGCCAGTGACGTGCGGTTCGCGCCAATTCACTTAGGAATTGAAAGAGGGAATTTCCTCGCGAAGGTATTACACACGGACGCTCCCAATCCCGAGAAATCTTTGTTATTTATTCGAAAGAGTCTGCGTGAGTTTTTGTTTCCGTTAAACGAGCTCGTGGAATCTGGTCAAACAGCAGTGTATTTTCCCTGTTGCACCTACGAAACGTCAGAAGAGCTGCGTAGCAGTCGATCTGCCAATGTCGCGCCACGTGCTTCACTAAACGGCAGGAATTTCTGTTGCAGGTCTCACTGCTAATGCTTAAAGTTGCTCAATGTATATATCTTGTGTATTTTGCCGTTTCAAGATTATTTCAAAATATCTCAGTAATTAAAAATTCGAGTTAGTATGAAATTTTTGCTTATTTTCAATTACTTGGCACGGAGCTTAGGAATATCGATAAATTAAATAACAGCCAAGCATATTACATTTATATTTTACTATTTATATTTTTATTTAATTCATATACTTGATTATAAGTATACAAAGTTGCTTAATATACATATAAATATTGAGCAACTTGGAGTTTTATGATATTCTATAAAATGTACATATAATATGAAAGTCGGTATCAACTGATAGAACGTAAAATTGTTTTTCAAGCCAGCTCAAATTTTTATTACTGAAAGATATTTTGAAATAATTCTGTAATGGCAAAATACACAAGAGAAATCAGAAATGCATGAGACGTGTGAAGCAATGAAAACATTGTGTACTATGCTACAGTGAAAGGAAATATGCCTTGATCCTGAATCGAGTGGTAGATACGGTCTGAATATAGTTCGGGAATTTTTATAAACCGATACCCCTGCTATTGTCTCTTATCAATGCGATAATGGCATGTCTCTTTCCCTGCTTTGCTCGAGGTATAGATGTACTCATAAATTCTCAAGTTATATCCAAGTTGTTACGATGAAGAGTTAAACGACATTAGCTGTTTCACTATATACATAAATAAAGAGTAAAACTCAACAGGATTTTCTATTTTTCTTTAATAAGAAAGCTTTTGTCATCACTATAATTTTTTACTGAAATAAACTATTTAAACGTTAAAAAATCACTCCGTGTTAGAATATATGAATAAAATTCTTATACTTTGTTTCATTCTATTGAATTTATTATCACTAAAGTTGTGACATTAAATTGAATAACAAAATGCGTTTTATTCAATCAAAGTATTTAATAACTATATTCATTTTGCAATTCTTTTCCTATGTATGATTTCAGCAGTCACATTTATAACGAGTTGGAAAACTTTTATGGTTATTACTTTTGTGGTTTATCACAGATATGATGCTTTAATTTGCATTTATAGCTGGAAGCCTTAATATAGTCTTACATAGTCTTAATGAATATGTAAGTAGATTCACTTGTTTATATTTTGGTATCACACAGATGTGATTTTCAATGACACTGAATATTTAAACGTGAATTAATCCCATCAACTATTTCAATGAGATAAATATCTTTGAGAAAAAAAAAAAAAAAAATAGGTACTTACGATTTTGTTGAATAAGTATGGAATAATTTCCTCTTCTTCACTGAGATCCGCTTGACTATCGATGATTTAACGAGGTCTTGGATGAGAAACGCCGATACGAATGTTATGAATTACAAATGTGTCAATGCACACGCGATAAAGTTGCAGAGCGATGAATCGCGTACTGGCTTGGTGATGGTCGAAGTGCCAGTGTCGCTAGTCCGACGGTCCACCACGTTTTATGTAACTCCCACTCCCCGAACGTTATATACCGCGAGGCTTGAAGCGAGCCGGTTGACTTGCCGCGGGATTCTGCGCGGCCCCACCAAATTGATAGTACGATCATGATAAGAGATTCGTGTACACTACTTGCACGTACCACCCGCGCAATCACTATCGTTTTCATCTATCATGACGTTGATCATTATCGAAATGAGTATGACATTTTAATACACACCGGTTATTCATCTATATATGGACGTGACAGAGCAAAAGTATTTATCTTTCATACAAGAATATTCATCTGATTATTAATATATTTAATTAATTTACGGGACGAACATACGCTTCGCGTACATAAATCCCCATTGTCACACCTTGCAAAATGAAATTTCGTACGATACTCTTGTGATAAGCATTTTATTAACTTGTGTTATTGCAACGCTCTCTTTTGGCTCGTGGTGCAAACTCACACTCGTCAGAAAAAGTTTTATCGCACTAGTATCGTATACTATTTGCGAAGTACTAAAACGTCAAGTTTTTTACCGAATAACCGAATTATCGAATGAGTGAACAATGTCGAGTTCTGATTGACAATTGATTAAGTAATCAATTAGTTTTAAGTAATTATTATTACTGATCCGATCAGTCAAGTACGTTTCAATTTCGATCAAAGCTTAATCAGTTATTCGATAATTAACAATTGTGATTATCGATTAAGGAAATATTAATGAAGTAATGATAAAATTTTGTCACATTTTCTAGCAATGTCACGTGGAACTTCCCCTGAAAATAAGCTCCATTTGCGCGTCACCAAGAACACAGATATATTGCGAAGACTTTTAACGAGAGACCGGAAGTACTTTTGTTCGTTCGTACATCCCTACTTTCGCCCTTTTCACATAAACTTATCGTTAAATAAGCCGCTTGGCTCTTGAAGCACACGTGCGATCTTCGCTTTTTACTTTAAAGCTTGAAATCGACAGTGAAACTTTGTTCCGTTGATAAAGTTTGCGAAGGACGATGGCACAGTAAAGTGAAGACTAAACGATGAGATTGTGCGATAGTTCTCCCTATAGGCGCTCAGATATCGAGTGTGAGAGAGAGAGAGAAAGCGAGGGAGAAGCTCCGAGAGGGACTCGAGTAATTGTGTTACGTAGTTCTACTACAGATCCACACAGTTGACGCGGTTAATCAAATAAAGGAGGTTCCTCCTTTGATTGCAAGGGTACAGAGTGAACTACGATAGACTACAGCGTCTTTCCGGGATTTCCTCAAAGTGTTTGCATTCGAAAGTCGATATTCTACGGCAGACTTAGTTACGACTTCGTTTCAGCTCTATTTACCTAATTCCACGTTTATTGAAGAGCTTTTTAGCTCAAGTAACTTTGGAGCAAGTACACAAAAAAAAATCTACAAAGATTCAATTTAAATGAGATGCAATTCAGTATCTCACTAATTTCTCAAAAAAATCAATGCCAAAAACGAGAAAAAAAATCCCACCTATTTTTTCTATAGGCTTAATAATTTTCCTACCAAAAACTTGCTATTTCATAAACTCCCCAGAATTTACGGTTGGTGCAAAAGAAAACATTTTGAATCAATAAAAATATTTTTTGTAAGCTTCAGAAACGAAAAATTATTTGGCTTAGAAAATTATGTCGTGATTATATTATTAATTACGACAATATGCAAAAATCTTTGGATGGCTCGCAAATGGCGAGGATAAAATATGTACAGTCTCAACGAATATCATATAAATAAATGAATAAATAAACTAATAGGTGTCTCAATGAAAAAAATAAAAAAATCGTATACCCGAATACATTGTGAAAATACTGTTTAAAGTTCACATCAAGATTCCTGTAATATACAAGAACACACTGAAAAATCAGTGTGTCTTCAGCCCCTTAAACTTCTCAAAACGACCTGTGGCTTGTTTCGCACTTACTTTCCCGCTGAAAAGCGAAAAAGGATAGTGAGGGTGAGAGTGGCTGAAGCCAAGAGAGCTCGCGACTGTGCCATTCTATTTCGCACGACTTAACTGGAGCACCCCCTTAACAGTTGAGTCTCCGCTACGTAGCCAAGCTCTGGCCACCCTCTCGCCCCTCAAAAGCTCCAACAGTATCAAGACTTCTTTTTTCTCTGGCTCTGTGCCGTTACCATGACTACGAAACTGCTGCAGAATAATCGTAAGTCTTTCTCGTCGACTATCTCTGCGATTCCGAAGATTGGGCCACTCTTCAATAAATCATTATTATTATTATTATTATTATTATTATTTTCTGTCTTCACTTGTCCGCTATATGCAGCGTTTTCTTGCAGTATCTTTCACACAGAAGTCGTTATCTTCCTGGCAATTATAAGCGATGATTGACATACATTTTGGTAGTTATTTTAAATGACTACCAATGTATTTGAAAAATCAAACGAATAATGTTCATAAATATAATGACACAATGAATGTTGATTTTATAAACAATAAATGTTACCAACGTTCTTGCAGCCAAATTATTTGGGCTACCAGAAGCTTTATAATTCGAGCGAAATAATTTGAGTACTTTCACTCATATTGAGAGAAAAAAAATTCGGCTCACAGAAATATACAAGACATACAGGAATTTTTTTTAATGCTTGCTAGGAACCAATAACTACAACGTGTTAAGGTAGCTACCGGGCTTCACACTAATCAACTCGTTGTTTCGTTTTTACAAACCTCTGTACAATTTCTGATCCTTTTATCAACGGTTAAAAAAAATTATTTTATTTTTTCAAAAAATTCCAAATAATTCGGTTTTGCTATTGTAATAACTTCGCCGAATTTCAATACGATAAAATAGGAATCAGATGAGATATTAGAATTTTGATACTTTTCATTCAAACAACTCTATCAAAGGCATTTTCATCATATATATATATTCATAAAGTGATAAGGGATTACAAGTTCGCAAAGACCTTCTCAAGGATAAATTAATTATTCTACTGTAAAGATATGCCTCTATACCGATCTGCGGTGCTTCTCTTCATCCTCGTGAGGATAGCATTTGAGGTCAGCCTTCCAGGCCTTCGGGGAGTTGCGGATGGACACGTTAGTCAAAGAGACGGAGAGCAGAAACCAAGGATGGAACTGGCGAGCTTCAAGTACAAAACCACTGGATAGAAAGGGGTGAAAATCAAAGGGCAATTTCCTGTCAAGCTACGGCCCGTTGCCTCCTCTATTCCTCGCTCTCTGTTAACAATTCCGCTCAACTGTCTTCTCCATTGTAAGGAACTTTGATGTATAATAACCAGCAGTATAATGCTTAGGAGCATGACTCGACGATTATTATCCTTTGAAATGTTTGTTCTTTCAGAGAAAAAAAATATTCAAGATCCTTATGATAAATGAAAGACGAATTAAAAAAAAAAGATAGCGTTCACGACTAAATTATTACTGCCGTATTTTTGTAAAAATTTTGATATTTTACACATATGCACATTTCGATATACTATTACTAGGTTTTAGGGTAAAAACAAGAACACTACACCGTACGAAATTGACCATATTTTTGTGTTATTTTGTTTAATATTCATTTATGAATTGAAAAATAAATCAGTGTTACCAAAGCGTTAAAATTATTTTGAATGTTCTATCAAAACCTGCAACAAGACTGCAGCAATTATGTGGAGCCATTTTATTATTATATAGTTTCTTAGAGACGGTCACTTGAAAAATAAAGCAATGAAAAAGCTTGTAAAGTGGAATCCTGCAAATTGCTTCGTTACTATTTTTTCGTTCTTACAAAGTTTTTTCTACAAGGGAGCCAAAGTCGAATAACACACTTTCTTGGTAAAAATGAAAAAACCATGAGGAAGAAATTTGCAAGGTTCTACTTTGCATCTTTTTTTCTCTACGGTATCGACGGACAAAATAAATGTCAAATAAGAGTTACGAGAACGTGCTGAACAGTGTGGCAAGTTTTCTAGTCTGCTGCTACTTTTATTCGCCCCACTTGTGGCTCCATTTGGACGAAATGGGGGACTCGACAAAATCTCCACATTGCAGACGTATGTTACGGGAAAAGTACGCTCTTCCGGTCCACCGGAAAGCTATCCGCAAATGCAATGCATTATGCATAAGGCCAGTCTCTCTTGTGTATTGCGATGTATCTTGCCAAGACGCAACCCTCGCTCAGGATTCGACCACCTTATAGTACTTGCTGATAATGGTTCGAGCAACGAACACTGGACGGGATGGAGCTTCAACTCTAACCGAGTGACTACTGCTACTTGCCAGATAAAAATCGAGGAGCTGCTTCACTTGATTAAATGACCGTTTGAGATGTAGGTCGCGAAGGGAGGTGAGAAAATTCATTTCTCGACGTTAAAGAATTGACTGGTTGAGGAGGCTTGATTTGTGCTACAGGAGTAGCACTATAATCACTCCTGCAGGACGACAAGAAAATTCCATTAACACATCAGCGTTGTTACATGTAGCACGAGTTTTTGAGTTTACGTTGTCCTGACATTTTAAAGAACGTTGAGAGTCATACACACATGAATGACAATCGATTGTGGAATAAAAATTCTGGCCTATATATTTGCGTTAAGTATTAATCAAGCATTCGATGTCAAATCGGAGGCTTGATTTATTACCGTCTCAGATATTTAGTGATAATTCGTCTTGATTTGCAATTTTTTCAGAGAAGTTGAAAAAAAAATTGGAACTGAGGAATGTAATTTTTTTATGTGGAGACCTAAATAGTGTTGTTTTTTTAAATATTTATAAGGTTGAGTATTTTCTCGGACTTTTTTTCTCAGTGTATCTCTATCGTCGACTGTTTATCAATGACATGAATATATCAATCAACTCTCAATATTATATCGAATAAGGTACCGATCGATATAGTAAATTAGTGCCCATTATGACAGCTTCAAGATATCTCAGTGGTAAAAAAATAATTCCTCTGTCAAACCGTATGGCAAAAAATTGAAAATTAAGGACTGGCCACGTCACATCAGCGGGAGTAAAAAAAAGTGACGTTTTTTGCTTGGTCTCAATTCTCCTTTCATTCAACTTTACGGGCTTGAGAATAATTCAACCAAGTGAAGTCAAATCCCCGTTAATAATGTCACCTCTTCGTCTTTACCCTGAAGAAGCGCCCACGGAGCTTTGAGTCGAGTGATTATTCGGTGAAGAATATCGGTTAAGCTCTTTGAAAAAGGACATCGCAAAGATTGCATGAATGACTGTCTGAAAAATCGCCTAGGCGAAGTTCGAAGCCTTTTGGCAAACAACGACTAATCGAAAGGAGTTGCCGACGATGGAAGTAGTTAAGGACTATCTTGACTGTGTCAATGTTCATTGGATAGTCGTCGTGACAACGGGAATGTACATGCACCTCCGACAAATTTGCATAATCGGTTTGTGCTTGGATGACGAAATCAGTCCACCCTTCGATCCTTCGTATGCATCAGTCATCTTCATATTTTCCGTCCTCTGCCTCCTCGCCGAGTATAGACTGTGGCCAGCTTCACTCAAAGAACCACCTGTTCAACTTTTGTTCATCTATGATGTAAGATTAGACTTTTATTCAAATGACATTTATCCAAATTAAATGAGAGAACCGTTCCAAAGAATTAAAATTTTATTTGGATTAAATAAATTTTATTTGAAGTTGATTGAATTTATTTGATTGCAGTAATTTTTATTCGATTGAAATTGAATGCTATGAGATTGGCCATTAAGTAAATTTTATTCTTTAAATTCTAGCATAAAAGCACAGAGAAATAATTTACTTAAAATTTACTGTACACGTACTGAAAGGTTTATTCATAAGCTAAGGCAAAGGCAAAGTACTTAAGTTACGAAGTATTTAAAGTATACGTTTTTGGAAAGTACTTTGAGTACAAGTACTTGAAGTACACATACTCGAAGTACTATACTTGAAGTACTGAACAAGTACCATGTACTTGAAGTCCTGCGCAGCTCTGTTCTTTATTAAGGGGTCAACAGTACATCTTTGTAAATATAATATCAATGGTCTAATGAGTGCATCAATGAATATCACCGCTTTTGACCTGATCTCCGACCTCCCCCTTAAAAAATGTATGCACATACTCATTAATACTTTTATCAACATGTATTAAGATGCTGGTTACTGCACTCGTGACGAATCTGTCAACACGAGCTGTCTGGATACCAATTATGAATGGAATATGGTGCCTGACTCAAGAGTCAAGTAGATGGGTATGTTGACAAGCTATTAGCAAATTAATATATATTTACTTAATGAATAAAAATGAATCTTCAACGATTATCTGATTCAAATCATAACTGAGAATATATATTTTTTGAAACCAGGTCACATGGTTCAATACAACAGTAGGGCTCGATGATTATTCCATCTTAACGACATTTGCTTCATACATGGCAACCGAAGATGCTGCTGTTCATATGGCCTTCTGTCTCTCAGTACTTTCCTTCGTCTGGATGCTGGACGCTACTGAATCTCTCGACGCTATTTTGGACGCCTGGGCAAAAGACTGAAAAAAATTCACAAAATTCGTGATTTTATATGAATCATATTGTGTATCGTAATTGCGTATATTGTCCCGTATTTTTACGTTGTAATAAATAACATTTTTTTGCACATGAATTATGAGAAAGTTGAAATATGTGTACGCTCTCTTTCCATTTAAACGCTTAACAACCCATAAATTTCACAATCTCAGGAGATCGTTTGAGTATCAGAAATAAGAAATTTTTTTTGACTATGATATTTATTCCTTTAATTCATTTCAACTGTTTTCTTATTCTCTTATCGCCTTTATACACGATTTAAACTCGAAAGATGCAATTAATAGGCAAAAATTTTACCATTACAATAAAATTTAATAAATCAATTAATGTATATATATCTTTTTTTTTCGATATTTGCCTTCCTTTATTAGACCATTTATATTAATTTCAAAGTTTCTAATCTAAAAATAAAAGGAAATCGAAACGAAATGGAATTACTCAAGGAGTTGAAAATTCAATGAATCAGCCGATAATACTTCAATTATTGATACAGCTCTTTTTGTAATGAAGAAGAGCAGACGAAAAAATGACGATAAATGTTTGCAAAATATACAACGTTATGAAAAAATTCAAAGGCTGTGCAGAGAGTATAGAAGTTTTACTATGAAAGATATTTGACGATCGTTTGAAGAAAATTCATTAAGCAGACGATTGGTGATGTGGTGGAGGGTGCTGCAAAGGCGGATTTCACATTTCCAATGACCAAGTTGCTCTGCACGATCTGGGCATTGTTTCTCAATACCCTGGGAATCTCAATCTTCCGAACGTGCTTCGCCAATGCAATGGAGGACGAAGACGGTGAAATTCTTTTGACAGGACCACCGATAACCTCATTTTTCTTCGCTTCCGGAGTGTACACTATTATCCTGAGTCTGCCACTCTTTCCCTCTACTTTTCGGAAGCCGAAAGCTTATATTCTGTGCGTTTACGAGGTTTGCTGTTACTAATATTTATTTATTCAATTATTAATTCGAACGTATCGAATTAGATTTTATTTAATTATGTTCTCAGTTAAATTTTTTTAACAACCTGGAAATAAAGTCTTTAATGTTTGGTTAATATGTTATTAATGTTTGTTCATTTAATTATTGATTCACTCGTGACGAATTAGATTTTATTGAATTATGTTCTGAGTTAAATTTTTTTAGCAACCTAGAAATGAAGTCTTCAAGTTTTTGTTCGAAGTAACGAAATATAATCGATGAGCAAAAGTTTGTATGCGCTCACCTAGAATAATATTCATGAACACCTTTTAAACGATAGTGAATATCTGAAAATATTGTCTAGTTTTTATGATCTTGTTTTATTTTTTCCGTCGGCTACAGTTTCTAAATCTTAACTGTATTTCTTTTTACAGTTTCTAGCGACAGCTTTTTTGCTCGAATTTTCTATTGCATGCATCTGGACACCCATTGATGTTCTTATATTGACCACCATGCCAAAAACTATTTGCAACGTAACGTAACAATGTTGTATATTAAACCTACTTATCAGTAAAAACAAGTGTACGAAAAAATATTAATGATAATTATAAAGATAGATACTCACTGGGATGCAATTAAATGAAGAGGCCGAATTGTTAATGAACGCTCAAGGGCTCATGGTAGCAATTAGTTGTCTCCTAGCGCTTGGATTTTTGGTTCTGTCTCTCCAAGTCACGCGATCAGTAGATTTTACAATTTTGAAGTAAGTTTCAAATACAGCAATAAGTAGCTATATTAAGAAATAAATGAAAAATATATTTGCAGCGAATGTGGCTTCATGTTTTTTGCTGAGTACTGCACAGAACGTCTATGGCAAAGAATAATGAGTGAATTGCCAAAAAAAGGAAGTCGATGCAGAGGCAGAAAAAAAACACGAAGTAGAACACGTCGAAGAAGTTCGAGTTGAGACAAAGTCCAGTAAAGAAAGTCACACGCAAATTGTCTCAATAATTAACTCGTGTTGGAAATATTTTTATTAAAAAGAAGGCATTTATTTCGTCCGAACTGAAGTATAACGTACAAATGGTATAGATAATAGTGGTAATAATACAATAATGTAATCGTTAATTAATATCAATTAATTAATCATACACATGTCGATTATAGTACTGTAGATTGTTTATAATATGTATATGGTAATTGTACTAATGAGATGTGTTCAGTGGCAGCATATATACATATTACGGTTGGTTTATTCTGTTTCCTTCTCGTTTTCATTTTCTTACCATTTGTTTATTTCACGATTTTTTTTTTTTTCACATTTCAATGACGTTTACTATACGGTAAAACATTGGCTTTACAGTCTGTTCGTTACACACTACTGTTTTAAATTCACGCTCGGCCCTGCCGTACCCCGTTGCCCCACTTTGACAATCATTCGATTAAACAATTAATTAGGCAGTGCATAAAAAGTTACGGATATGTTGGGTGAGCATATTATTAAATTTTAATTCATTTACGTTTTTTTTTGTTTCCTTTTATTTTTCAACATGGGACACGTAACAACGACGAATAAATGGAATAGTTTATGTTTGCGATTCACCATATATAAGATACCCGGTCGATTATGGCCAATGAGTGTGAAAAAATCGTTGTCAGTCTGACCAGATATTACGCTCTTAATTTCAACAAATCGAAAAGTATTTTATCGCGATTAATAATGTGCATAATTCACGCACGAGATGTCACCAGCGCAAATGAACAACGCTACAGTATAAATGCACATTGTATATGTATAGCACAACCGGGAGAGTAGGCGACGTGTTTGACAAATAAATAAAAAATCCATTATATAAAAAAAGTCACAACAACAAAAAAAAAAAAAGAAAAAAAAAGGAATAAAATCTGTCGACGTCTTGTGCATTAACGCGACCACCCTGAGTTATCGTGAGCATCGATACTATATCCAGCAAAAAAGTAACTCGTGCTCACTCATTTCGTTAATCGTTTTGTGTTTTTTTTTCCTCAGTCTCTCTTCTTTCGTTTTTCCCTATCAAACTCGGCCTCTCTTTTTTCTCCCTTCTTCTTTTCTCTCTCTCTCTCTTGCTTTCTTAATCAACATATTCACATCGCTTTCTCACGTTCGATCGCTCCGTCGTTCGTACGTTCGTTCACTCATTTGTAATTGGTACATTATATACATTGTTCGTGCTTCACGGAGATCGGGGCGGGGCCCGGGGCTGCTCGGGTCGAGCGTTTCGGTGAGTAATAAATCAATAAAGGATTTAACGATCCGTTAATGTACATACACAACAGTGAGTTTGATCTCTCTAACTATATCTTCTTTAATGCCACTGCACACACGCACGAGGCGCAAAACTCAGATTCAACGATAAACTGTTTTTTTTTGTTTCTTTTCTTAACCTTGTTATTATTATTCTTTTTTTTTTACTCATTATTTCCATTTATTTCTCTCATGTGTAATGTCAGCTAATGCCAGTCTGTGGAAATACTGCGTCGCCGTTGCTTAGACTCTCTATTCTGCATCTTTGTTTCGCAGCTATAGTGTTAAGGAAGGACGGGATAGGTCGTGCGGAGGAAGGGACTACCGTACGTAATACCATAATAATAATATCGTAATAGTTAAATAGTCGAGGACGATCGAGGATAGGGGAAAAAAAAACCAAGAAGTTATAGGTAACGCAGTGACCGAGAAACCGGAGGGCCTTTATGGGAATGAGAGGAAGAGATGTTTCTTTTCGCTAGCAGCTGTGAGTTGGAGCGAAGGGTTTTCGCAATGAGGCTGCTATTATATACTTAGACTTAAGCTTAGAAGTTAGACTAGGAAATGGGATGGGAGAGCGTAATGCGTTGACATACGCAAATTAATATCACAAATCGCAAAACTATACGTAATCACGATGACAATAATAATAATGATAATTAATTAATTAATTAATTAATTATAATAAGTATGAGATTATTCGATAATATACGTTACCGCGCCCGCTTCACCGTTTACACCTCCTCAACTACTTGTTTTCTTTCTTTTCTTTGTTTTTTTTTTCATCTTCATTTACTTTACTTTAACTTACGTATGCAATGGGCCTCGTGTCCCATAAGATAATCGTTAGTGCGCATTGCACGCCCTCAATAATTACACATTCGTACATCGATCAGTGCACGCGGATGCATATTTTAATTCATTTTGTTTAAAACTTCTTTTTCATTTCTTTAATTATTTTTTGAATTTCTTCTTTCCGTTACGGTTTATTATCGCGAGGATCTCCCTTACCGGTAAATTGACTATGAATAATTCCATTTGAGAATTTTACAACTTCAGTCGTTTCGAGTTGAGTGCAAATGCTCGACCGACACGCCATAAATCCGACTAGTCATCGTGAGACAAATCGCGCGACTTCGAAAACTCTAGCGTCTTTAGCCTCGCGAATTATTAACCTCCTCACCTAACCTCCCCCATTGGCACCCTCCACAATTTTGAGCTCGTCTCTCTGTGTCTCTCGTCACTATTTGGTTCGTTAGTCCTCGAAGACGTGGCGTTATTTGTAGCCACGTTACGTTATTAAATTAAAATAACCAAAGGAAAAAGGTAAAATATACAATTGTGTCATACCGCTCGAACGAATTTGCCGAGAATGATTAAACGGTGTGAGCTTAATTACTAACCATTGTGTAGTTCGTATTGTTATAGCTATTCGATAATTACATATTATGCACTTTCTAACGCCTGACTCTTATCATACTCTCTCAAATATACGCGTGATTCCCTTCCACCTGATCCTATAAATTTATACTCATGTACTATTTATATATATACTATATATATACTATATATGTATATATTGTAATGTCAATAATCATATAATAATACTTGCAATTAATGAGAATCGTCGTAACGACGATGACAGTTAGATCGTTGGATCATCTGTCGTTGTTATGCAGCGTTGTTGTCGCTGCAAATGTGTAATGAATACTCGAGTTTTATGGCTTTTTAACAAAGAATTAAATTCTTACGTCGTTAAACGATTTAGTCTCGAATCATTATCTCGGTTTCTCGAGCGTCCATTAAACGAACGTCGTATTCTCGTTCCTCTTGTGGATTCTCAATATCTCTTTGGTTTCTTTGTTTTTTGTTTTTTGTTTTTTTCTTCGGTAAAAACATTAACTATCGGTGTAAAATTCGCCGTGTAACGATTTGCGTACAGCGACGTCGATGACAATTAAATACGTATATTATTAATATATAGATTAAATAAAACGTATCCTAATATCGAATGTGTCGCGTTTAGGTCGAATAAATAAATGATACAATGGAAAAATTTATACAAAATTTGCAATGCCGTCACGGGGGCAAAGGTACGTGGGCCGCTGCAACGGCTTGACTCGACATATTAATTATTATTATTATTATTCGCCGATTGCAGAGCCTTCATTACTTGTTCCTTAGTTTTTTCCTCTTTCTTTTCCTTTTCTTTTTTTTTTATAAACGTACATTTACTATTTAATAGCTTACTCGTCTCTCTTTCGTATTTATACTTTCGCGCGATTTCGCAGGTAATTAAGTAGTCGATGGTGATGCTTAATTTTGTTTGTTTTTCTTATGTAGACTGGCTCGTTTGTTGCCTCTGCGAGACGAGCCTGTCGGAGAGAAATAGAGAGAGATCTCGTGCTTTTTTTTATGGGGGGGAATGAGCGATTCCACGCACTGCGGGGGTTAATGGGGAGAGTCGTCGCGCGAGCAGTAAGTCATACACGGTTTTGACTTTTGGGGAGGACTTTCGTCGAGCCCCGAGCAAGTCGATTAGAGCACCTACCCTACAGGACTTTTCATCGGACGAGTCTCTTATTCCTCCTCGTCGCTCTCCTCCGTCGGGCCGTACATGTCGGCGAGCTTGTCGAATCTCGGACCCCATGCACCGAGATACTCGTACTCGTGCTGCTCGTCATCGGTTCCTGTTGTGAGGTCAATTTAAAAGGCAATAAGTAAGATTCGTATGCTCATTGTTTTATGTGAGTAAACGTTTATAAACAGAAGGCCTTTCCGCTTTTTGAGGACAGGTGCTTCATTTTATAATTTTCCAAAAAGCCATAACTTCAACATACTGTATTCTCTAAATTTCATACAAGCATTTGAGAACATAATGTTTTACTAAAATTCCAAAAGTAGCGTTGATCTTTTTGAGAAGACATTATAAAGTGCTGCACCATTTCCGAAACTTGTATTAACAAAAAAAAATGCTTACTCAATCCGGACTTACCGGAAGCTAACGACGACAGGGAACCTGCGGTACTTCCGCCGCCTTCGTACGCGTAATTTCGCAAGTCATCAAATGGCGGCGCGTTTGGATCGCTGTCGGCTCTCTTCTTGTGATCCTCGATGAACATTCCTACGTTTGGCTCTGCTCCAATAGGATCTGTGGAAAAAGCACAAAATTGTTATTGAACAAGTCTATAAATGCGTTTTTCTATCAAGATTATGATTATTTTGAAAAAATCAAATCTAATGGTCAAATGATGTTCATAATGATAACCTATAGTTCCTAGTAGATGTTTAAGCTTTAAAATAACTACGAAAAAAATGTATTACCAACGGTATTTTTTTAAATGTATGTCCTGTATTTTCAGGATATTCGAATTCCTATTTTACTTACACTAAATTTTTTCTGAACAATATTGTTTAAAATCTTGACAAACTTTACAAAACTATAGATAATTGCAAAAAAAACAATTAGTACTTAATACATTCCGCGTAAAATTCTTATAATTGCAATGCATATTTACAATATTCATTTTAATTCGAACTGACTTAATACCAATTTCATATACTTACAGGCTATTTTGCACGCCGGCATTTTGCCCGTCATTTCCGGCAGAGGACCACCGATAGGAATTTGTAGCGGAGTTATGTCGAAAGCCGTCATGTCATCCTCGCCACCGCCTTCGTCGTCGTAATTTATGATGTTTTCCCGAACGTCGTCGTCTGGACCCGGGTATTTTATGTGGGACTCACTTCTTCTCGTATAGACGACGTACACGAGGACTAATACTGTAGAAAACGAAGAAATAATCTCACCATTAATTAAAACATTATCGCAATTGCAGTTGATATCTGTTAGTACAGAATTAAGCGCTTCAGCGCATCCTATATATATATACTTAATATATTCTACAATTATCTCCGCGTCATATGCGATTAGTTATTTTAAAGTCGGAGGTGCATCAGTCACTAGATATCGAACGATATTTGCGCAACTACATTGACACTGAGAATAAACGAAAAAGCGAATTTTTTTCTTGACTTTTTTACGCTCGACCCTTTTTAAGCTTAATAATCTTTTCTCCTGATATCGTCAACTAAACAATCTAAGTAAATTTAAGAAGCTGGACGCGCGGTCGGTACTCGGATGGGTGACCGCTTGGGTATGCACTGAATCGCGTGTCAACTGGTGAATGGGAATACGTTTTTTTTGAGCTTCTGTTTTATTCTATTGCAGCAGAAAATCGATAAAAATATAGTCACCTGGATGGCAACTGTACTTATTCCCCATAGTTTTTCTGTGTTCTCTCGCAAATACCATACTGTTGTGCATTAGTAGTAGCACTAGCATTTATTAGTTCTGGGAAAAACTCCCCTAAGGGTCGAGCAAACGTACAGCAGAATATAAATTAAGAAATGCGCGCAGAAAAAAGTCAAAGAATGAAAAAGAGATACAAAGAAAATGAAACAAAAATATTAAGTTTGGACAGAGTAACACTCTCAAAGAGCTCAAGGAAGGAAAGGGAACGAGGGGAGAAAAAAGAAACGCAAAAAAAGAAGGCAGCTGTAAAATACTAAGGAAAAAAGGGGAAATAATATTACCCACAGCATTTATTTCGTGAATATTAGACTTACGAGCTCCTAGAGATAATACACTTACCAAGAATAAACAAGAGGCAGACTAATATTGCAGCCAGTGCTCCCATGCCCAATTTGAGCGTTTGACCTTCTTGCACTAGCTCGCAATTTTCGCCCCAGAATCCATCGGGACAAATGCATCTGTAGCGGAAGCGGGGATCTTGATTTATGCACCGTCCGCCGTTTAGGCATGGATAATCGATGCACTCGTTCTTGTCCATGCAACCTTTGCCGTCTGGCGCTCGTATTCTTCCCTCACCGCAACTAAATTTCAATACAAGTTAATTAACATCACTATGATTCTACACTCAGAGAGAATTATGAATTAGTATTACTTTCTTTTTCCTAAAAACGGGCAATATATATATTTTACGTTAAAATTAATGGACCGGGGTTAAAATTTGTTGTACTTGAATGGGGGAATTTCTTTGCACAAGCAGAACACCGCCAAGAACAACCAATTGCTTGGAATTTGATATATGCGATTTGTTAACAAATGGAAAACAAACTTCTCTCTTTAAATGTTTAGAATCGCTTCTGATGAATAGCAAACGCTATTTTCATGCATTTTATTGATTATGAAAGAAGATCTTACGTGCAGTCGTGCTCGTTCCAGAGATCGATACACTCGAAAGGATCCGGACAGATAACATTAGCGCAAGGTTTGTTCGACGGACAATGTTTCTCGAGATTCCTCGCCATCGTTGCTTGACCCCATTGTGTTCCGTTCATTGCAGGTGGAAGAGGAAGATGTTTTCCCTCGAGTCGTATATCGTCGAGACAACCTAACATTACCAAAAATATCCGGGTCAAATGAATGTTATAATATTCTTAATGTAAGGGCTAATAATTTAACCGAAAAAATTGCGAGTGGTATGGATTAAAATTTTGACTGCAATTATATCAAAGGGCTGATGATCAATGAAAAAATGTTCAGGACGAGGAAATTAAAAATTTTACTGCAACATCATCAATCGAAGGGCTAAAAAAAATTGCAAGACTGAAGTTTTTACTGCAAAAATTTGAATCGAAGAGTTCACTACAATTGCAAGATCGAGTAGATTGAAGTTCATTTAATGCGGTTGTCAATCGTAGGGCTAAGGAAAAATTATCGGCTAGAATAGTTTCCAGTTTTTACCGCAATACCTTGAATCGAAGGGCTCTAACGAGTGGCGAGTGGCATTACCTTTTTGATAATCGGCATAAACCTCGAAGGTACGAACGCCAGTGTACTCGGCCTTGCCGCCGGCGTAAACGCCTTCTTGTTTGTCAACGAGAAGCCATTGATGTCCCTCGAAGGAGAAAGTCTCATTGAATCGACGTCCTTCACCGCCATCGAGTTCTAGGGTTGCCGCCGATCCGTATCTCGATACTCTTACGGTGTGCCATTGGCCGTCATCGACGGCTATCGCCGACAGCCAAATGTCTTTCTCCTCTGTTCTCAGGCTATTCAGATTGTATCTAAACTGAAGTCTGCTGTCTGTTATCTATAAAATTGCAACAATATTATTAGTCATTTCCGTCTTCATGGTCCCAATAACAGCAAATGACTCTAACTCGTAAGGAACTTAAAAACTCTTATAAAATGTCATAACTTTGCATTAATTCACTGAATAAATGGAAGTGAAAGCTACACAATAATGAAATATATGAAAAAAAATAGAAGATAACATGTACTTAAAATTAATCTTCGGCTTAAATCAACTCAATTAAATCGACTCAATCATTTTGAACATCCGTTTGAAGAGGCAAAATTGTACAACAATGTATCTCCGCTTGTCACGTTATTTCACGCTGGAGTACATTAATTAATGTCATTACTCATATTTTTCGGACAAATCGAAAGCTCAAAATAAGAAACAAACCTCAAGAATAGCGTATTCTCTGTTGTGCTGATCGCTGACCCTGAATAATTCCCCGTGATTTTCGCGTGTCCTAAAACGCAACTGGATCTGCGTCGAGTATTTGTCAGGTTCGAAAGATAGAGCATATTTAACGTAGCTATGCTGTTTGAAAGTCGTTGGAACGGTCGATGTCATGCATGAAGGTCCGGTCCAGCCGGGATTGCAGTGACAACGCGCCTCGGTGAAGCTGCCGACGCACGTGCCGTGTTCCAAGCATCTTAACGTCGAATCTTGATTTTTGCAAATCTCGTCGGTCTGAGGGCAGCCGGGAGTGCTGTGCCTTGACAAACCTGGATGTGCCAGGTCGTATAATTTACTATTGTGGAAGAGATTCTTGATACAGCCATCAAAGCCCTTTCCGAAGGGCATTGACTTCCATTTGTAATGGCTAGGATCGAATTGTTCGAAGTAAAGACCACCGATTTGCAAAGGCGCATTTACGTTGAGATATTCGTTAAATGGCGGTACTGTTCCCTGAGCTTGACACGTCGAGTCGTTGAACTCGGGCGGTGTGCCATCCTCGAGCTCCGATACCTCCGCCGACTTGCAGTAATCGACGATGAGTTTGACCGTCTAAAAAAAATTAATGTTGTCTGATAAAAATGCATTGTAAACTCTTTGGAGTTATGTAAGTACTAAAGAAGAGAAATTATAGAGCAAATTTGAATTGTCTGATAAAAAATAAAGACTGTGAGTTGCATTCTACATAGACATTTATCCAACAGTGTAATTTCTGCACGATTTTTTACTATTTTTTATTCGACAAGAAAGAAGCCGTAACATAATTAAAAAAATATACAATGTAAGTGTCATCATTATGCGGATAGTAAGAACAAACGTATTTGAAAGTATCTTTACAGAGTATTTACTCTCATATTTTACATAAGCACAACTTTACCTATCAATAATATAAGATCAAATAACAATTTTGACGATGCAAATCCTTTTGAATTGAAAAATGTTAAGATCGTATGTCGATAAGGGACAGTCATTACTATTTAGAATTTGCTAAATCGTTTCTCAAATAAAGTCTTTCCAATAATCCCAATTGTGTCCTGAACTCCTCTAAAGTAAGCGCAGAGCGAAATCAAATGTACGAACCTCGGTAGTCCAGAAAATATCGAGTCTGTGCCATTCACCATCGTTGAGTGGTTGTTTCGTCTTGACCTTGAGTTCCAACGTACCGGAGCCAAAGTCGATGAGCAATCTCGGTATACCGCGTTCCAATTCCACGGATATGAAGTCTGCGGATGCTCGTTATATCAGTCAATAGTTCGAGTTTTAGAATCAAGGATAACGAGCGAAAGTTCATGAATATTCTTACCGGAAACCATTATTTCGTCAGACTCTGGAGGCACGATTGGCCCATTGTACAGCAAAAGTCCATCAGGCTTTCGAGTTATGAATTCGAAGCTCAAGTGGCTGTTATCGCACATTTCCAGTGCCGGATACCAAGCCCAACCGTTTCCTCTGAAGCTTCTCGCCGTTTGTTGACATCTGGGGCCGTTATAACCGGGTGGACATTGACACCTGTCGAACAATCGCCACATATTTGAATTAATCAATAATCAAGGGTGTTTGAACAGTGAATAACGCGACAGTGAATTGGTTGTACTTACGTAAGGCCAAAACGGCTTTCCGAGCAACGACCATTGTTGTAGCAAGGACTACTTCTACAGGATTCGCTGTTACTGAAGTTCCGGGCTCCGCAAGTGCATTGAGCGATAACGTCAACTCTGACACCGACGAGAGCGGTTCTGTTCGCATTTACCATGTACGGAAGACTGTTTATGTCGAGAACGTTGGTGCAACTTCCCTCGCACATCTCGTTTTCGTAGAAACATTCGTCGATGCCAACCATCGTTATATTTATACCAACGTCTTTCTCAATCTACAAATGTCGTTTGGATTTGTTGGTAAATTAGCAAGAAGCAAGTGGCATTAAGATTATCAAGGGTCATCGAAAAAGGCATTGGATTTTCAAATTCATGATACTATTTGTGAAAAAATATACATTCAATTCTTATGAAATGGAAGAGTTCTATAAATCCGTAATTATGTCACATAGTACACCTGAAATGTTGCATATAGAAATGTCGAATTTCCCGTGAAGCGAGTTCATGAAACCAGTGTGTGAATTTTCTCTTGCGGAACTTTTAATTTCGACAAAACGATTTTTACACTTGAACGAGAGGTTCAAGTGTAAAAATGTATATTTTTAGCCTCTACAAGCTATAAATCTATCATTTTTATTTATAAGTAATTGGGCTCTAAAACTCACGTTCTTCGGGTGTCAACAATAAAGTAATTTTCACCAAAAGAAACGAATTTAGATGTATTAGATGCTCACTAAATAAAAAGTTTCGATTGATCAAACTCACACGTTGTGAACAATATTTGGAACTGAGGTAAATCTATTGATTTATTTGATTCAAATATGACACGTGTACAATTGAATATTTTTCAAGCAAAATTTTTGTTTGTGAAATAGCCGTACAAAATTGCCAATTTATAATGCTCGATGTGTATAAGTTGTGAATGCAACCCTTTCGAAGCAATAACATCATTTGATCGTCCTTGAGTGTGATCCCTTTAATTAGCGGTTTATAATTTCTCTAGCTGTAGACACAAGCTCTTACCTCTTCCCGATGCATCAAAACGATTCCATTTAACCGCACAGGCTTATAATAATGTGCGCCATGAGCCGCGAATCTGACGTCAGTCAATGGGGGATGTTTTCGCCGCAATTGAACGCTGAAGACGTCTACCATATGCCTTTTAGTCTCTAGTAAATACGCTAATTTGTCTTTGAACAAATCTGCTTTGCTCCTTGTTAACTCTTCCGACTAAAAGATATTCATTCCCATTGATAAATTATTTGATATATATTCTCGAATAATGATATCGTTCTAGTTAAAAAATTCATTTACCTTGTAATTCCACACTCTAATAAAATCTTCGTCAGTTATGCCAGATATTCGCACAGAGCCAGAATTCACAACAGCTTCGTGGGGAATTGTCTTGACAGTGACAGTGACGTTAGCTGGTACATCAGTCTGCGTGTGTTTTCTGTCGTAAACCTTAAAACGTAGGTGATATTTGCCGTCATGAGTGCCAGATTTCATAGATATCATTCCGCTGTCTTCGTCGAGCCTAAATTGCGCATGTTCCAATCCTTCCCAGTAAAACTTTTTGTCCGGCAAATCCCAATCGTCCAAATCATAAACATAGACTCTACCGATTTCGGTGTCCGGTGATTGGCCCTAAAAAAAGGTAAATAGGGACTCAAGCTTCTCCGACAATTCGATAATAATAAAAAGACAGTTACTTTGTAAAAAAAACGATACTTACAGCATAATTGTAAACAAATATATCTTTCGATCCTGGCTGCATTTTGTTGTCATTGTCGTCTCCAATTACAACTGTCAATGTACTCGTTCCTGCCATAAGGGGATTACCCGAATCTTTTATAATAATAGGGATAAGATACTCTTTCTGACGCTCACGATCGAAGGATCTTAGCGAAGAAACGATGGCCATTCCATCTCCATTAGCACCCTCTGCAATTCAAATGTAATTCATAAGTGGTCGGTGATCGGTGGATTTTATACAGAGTAAAATATACTAGCTCAAGAACTTTTTAACCCTGTAACTACAAAGGGCACGCTAGGTTTGCCACATCGATTTTATTCCTATGGCTCCTTGATTTACTGGGCGAGGGATGACTAAGCGATATTTAATTCTCAACTAAAGGCAGGTGCCACTCTAGAAAATTGCATATTTGGCGAATAATTATACAACATGTAACTTTTTGATACCAACATAGCTACACTTTTTCTCTACCGACAGGTTTAAAAGTTATTAACAGTTAGGCTTACGGACGCGATGGACTTCCTATAATTCTAATTTTGTTGCAACGCCTATACTTTAAGGGATTTAAAATGTTTTTTGTTATTTTTGCTTTCTCGTAAGGGAAGCTATGTTTTAGTGAAATTTTTGATAAAGTAAAGTATGGGTAGGCAGAGGCTAAGTTTAAAACAATTACATTTTGATTTGAAAAACAATTACATTTTTTATTTTTTTCTAAAATCATCTATCACGCTCTAACTTTCTCACTTCACAAGATATTGGGCTTAAATTCGATTTCTAAAAGAACTATTATAAATTTATAATTGTTAGCAAGTTTTTTGAAAATCGTTTGTACCATTGAATTTTTATGGAATCTTGAGTTTTACAAATTTTCCAAAAAATTAGCACGTCGGTTCTGGTACGAATTTAGCTATTAAATATTGTCCTAGTTGGTTAAGAATCAGTTATAAGCGGAATTAATTACACAACAAAGATCCCCTTACGGAAAAGGCAAACATAATAATTGAAAATAAGAATAACAGAATTTTCAGGAAAGCTAGAAATTAGTAGGAAAGCGACGTAGCAAATTCAATTGTCAGTTTCTTCTGCAAGCACTTACTGTTATCACTCTCCACTTTAAAGCTTGCTCGAATAGCGTCCTCGGCATTGGGATCCATGCGGAATGTGAAGGGAGGGCCGTTGGTTTTGGAGCGATCATCGTCGTCAGTCGCTAAAATCTCAACGACTCTCCGAGGCGGAGCATATTCCGGCAAAACTGGACGATAGTCTTTCAAGAATGTTGGTGGATTGTCGTTTATGTCCTGAACGATGACAGTGAGCGTAGCTGTAGCAGTCTTTGGTGGTATCCCGTCGTCGATTGCCAAAATTTTCACCTTGAATTCATTTTAATGTGTGACAGTTAATAAAGATCATAGCTAAGGATTGGAAAATTGATGATTTTTTATTTGATGTATTGAACAAATAATTTATTAATATTACTTCAATATTCAGTCTATTCATTTTTTAATTTGTATATCTAAAATTGATTAAATCCACTTTATTTACATGAAATTGAATACGGAAGTTATTGCATTAGAAATTTTGATAAAACTATATTAATTCGAATTGCTATTCTGTTTCTCTGACGTAATGAAAAACGAAGTAATTGGACACTTACTTGATGCCTTGGTGTTTCCTCGCGATCCAGACTCCGCTGAATAGATACGGTGCCATTTTCGTTAATGTAGAACTGACGTTTCCTGTCAGAGCTGCGATCTATCGAATAAGAGACTTTACTCTTGCCACCTTGGTCCGGATCCGTTGCCTTGAAAGTCTCCAAACTGTTTCCTATACTGGCATCCTCCTGAACAGACGTCTCGATATTTGCCTTCTCAAACTGTGGCTTATTGTCATTGATGTCACGAAGTTTCACGACGACCCAGGAAAAGGCTACGTGGTACTTGTCGTTGTCGTTATCTTCGCCCTATGAAGTAAGTGAGAGGTTGAATTGGGTGAAGACCGATTCGCTCAAGTATTTCTCATTAAATAATATTATTTGGCACCCTATCGACCTACAATGCACCATTGTTTATTTTATTGACAATTTTAGAAATAGCCTAAATTATTCAATATGTATTCTGGTTCATCTTCATCAAACATTTTTTTCCTAAGAGATTTGAAAATTCGGTTAAGAATAGAATCGCTTGTGTGATCTTCAATTGCAATTGTCAGTGTCGATAAATCACAAGAATTGAGACAAATCACAAAAAAAAAACCGTTTTTGTGGATCATGGCTAATATGAATGAAGAGAAAGTTCATTTCCCAAAAATCATTGCTTTACAATTCTGCGGTTACTTCACTGCTTATTAAATAGCGACGACGATATTTCAAATATTTCTAACATTTCTGTCATTCAATTTCAACAAGTGTGTTAAAAAAGGAATGAATATGACCTCAGAATTTCATAACTTCAATGGTGAAAACAGGATGTTATCATCACGTCCAGTATCGTTCTTATGAACAAAAATAATCAAAGCAGAGATTAGTTAGATCATGTGAATAAAAAATGTTATCACTTTTAATTTATGTAAATTTAATTTCGGAGATACCCAACGAATAACTCTTGTTACAGTGCGATGAATCAACTACTATTCCCTGTTTCATATTATTTACTATTACTACACAAAACCTTGCGGAAATGTAACTTTTGAAACCACGTGAAATTATCGTAAAATGTGGACCACGTGAAACATCAGTTCCACCAAACTTTATTGTGTATCCACGACTTTTGGATCTACTTAAAACTTTAGGGTACCGTAACTTCTAAATACACGTAAAATTATGGCCTACCACATAGAATATCATAATTCCACAAAACTTCGTAGACGCAAAGGTTCACTGCGCGTGAAACCTGGCAACCACAATGTAACAGAGATATTTCACGAGATTCTTCATAAGAATCTCGTGAATCTTCCGTTCTCAATAAAAATGGATCCGCAAATGTTTGTACGGGTAAAACAAAACAATTATTTATAGATGTGCGTGATCCAAAGAATTAACGTGTCTGTAGAATTTCTGGCAATTTATCTCTTTTGTGGATCTTCTTCAGACACTTTTAGGTGCTAATTTTACCGGCTGAAAAAATATGTCTAACCTTGTCGTTGACTTGTATCCGGAACCTGAAACCGTTGCTCTGCAACTGATCTTCATAATCCAAAGCCTGAACAATCTTGAGCGATCCTGTGCCGTCGTTGTTTCGTACCATGGTAAATTTGTCAGCACCATAACCACTGCTTTCGAGGACCTTGTACTGAAATTTGTTGGTCTCGTCCTCGTCGTGAACGGTAACGGTGAGAATAGGCATTTCTGGCAAGTTAGGACCGTCAGTTTCATCGACTTCTGTTATCCACTCGTCCTTCGTAAATTGAGGTGGCATGTCGTTGATATCCTTAACTCTTATAGAGGCTGTACCCGTTCCCTTTAACGAGCCTCCATCCACTGCTACGACTTGTATGGAGTAGTCAGGTGTCCGTTCTCTGTCGAGGCAACAAACGGCCGTTTTTATGACACCGGTGTCAGGCTCGATCTCAAATATCGGCACGCCCGTCTCCTCTTCTATAACGTTTTTCTCGATGGAATAAATCAACTTGGCGTTCGTTCCCTCGTTTGGATCGTCGTAGTCTATCGCTGTCATAGTCATAACGAGCATTCCCGACGTTCCGTTCTCCGTTACGTTTCCGTAGTATATGACCTGTGGGAATATCGGCGCGTTGTCGTTTATATCCTTCAGATTGACTTGAACGTCGGCGTAACCCACGAGACCCTCGCCACGCTCATCCTGGGCAAATACTGTGAATCGCCATTGTGGTCTGCCGTTTGGTTGATCTCTGTCCAGCGGCTGTTGAGTTATACAAAATATTAAATAAAGATCTTCGAGCTGTTACCGGGCAAAAACCTTTTAGGGTCAAGAAATAATTTTCCCTAAATGTTCGTATCTTTCGTATTTCTTTTTCCATGTAGTAATGTTTTTTTTTCGAGTGGAAATTAAATATACGCTATGGAATTCTATCGATTTGTTCAAGGATTTTTCGGTGGAAAATAGTTTTACACAATCATAATTGAATAAAATTAATGGTTGTATTTTCAATAAAAACACATGTTTGCGCTGGGATTATTCAACGCTCCTCTTCAAACCTTCACGAATCGAGTTTCATTATCACTAAAAAAAAGTTTTTTTTTTAATTTCAGATACTTGTGTAAATGAAAATAGTACAATGACGGCAGTTACGGATACGTTTTCTACATTTTTTTTCACATATAAATACTTTTTTTGTGAAATTCAAATATAGTATAAAATATATCTAATGAAATTCTGCTGATTGTCGCATTCTTTCACAATTTTGTAATAAAAATTGTAAAAAGTGTCTTGAAAAAGCGCTAATGAATAAATTGGTTGCATAATTATACCTTCAAAACATAAATCTCGCCGCTAGTTCTGTTGATGTCAAACTTGCTGTTCGCTGGATTATTGGGGTCGATTCCCTGACCCGTCAAAAAGTATACAATAGCTTGCGGCCTGTCCTTATCGCCATCCGTAGCTAATACCTAAGGACCAATCGTTTATTCCACTTTTAGTAGACCCAGATTCGTTTATTGGAAATAAGAATATCTTGATTATTGAAAAGTGTATCAGTAATCGATAGTTCTGTTATAATACTGCAGATTCTGCTGCAGCTGAATCGGACACACTGTAGATTAATGATATACTTGGCAACAACTGGAACATCCACTTTAATAAAATGTTATTTCACCTGTAGAATACGTTTCGGCAAATTTCTGTCATCCTCTTCAGTAATTTGAGTCCTATACGTTGGCCGTTCGAATACAGGAGGATTGTCGTTAACGTCCTTTACATGAATTACTACCGTTGTGTAATTTTCCTTCAGGTTGTCCGACGCGGTTAATTTGAGCTCGTACTGCAATTGCGTAATGTATAATGGACGGTGTTAATTACGAGGATAATCGGAATGTCTGTGGCTGAGGGTGCGCTATCGACATATGTGTCAATAGCCACGAGTGCTTGGCAGAAATGATTAAGCGATTATTAAAATATGCTACTTACCCTCTTCCTGGTTTCGTAATCCAATGGCCCCGCAACGTAAATCGCCCCGGTCATGTTTTTAACCGCGAAGGCACCTCCTAAGTTACCGCTCGTAATCTCGTATCGAATACGCGAGGCTAAATATGATTTATTTATTTTTTAAATATTGCAACTAATTCATAGAAAAATTAATGAGTCGATAGCTGAAAATGATCGTATCGTACATGACAACAAAAATATTCCCACGATTCTTACACTTTTATGAAGTGTGAATTAAGAATGTTCCATATTGAATTTCATGTCTTGTCAATATAAATTTAATGATTTGGAAATTAAAAAAACTTTGTAAAGAACGAATAATTTTTAAATCGTCTATGAGACTCCATTGAAATACATCTAAATACTCCATATAATTATTTATTGTCTGTTGATATTAGGCAGAAGTACACTAAGCATCGCTTTGTATAGATGCACAATGAAAAACATGTTTTACCCTTCGAAATGTACATCTGTAACTACACAAAACTCTGCTCCTATAACAAAACATAAGCTTAACATAAAAAAGACTTGAGATTCGATCCCCTTAAGAAAATGAAGTCTTCTCATGAGAAACAATAATTAAGGAGAGACTTACACTCGTCGTGGTCTTTGGCGGTGACGGTGAGCACAGTGTGTTGAATGTCTTCATTCTCATCTACCTCAGCCTCGTAGAGGCCCTTATCGAAGTACGGAGGGTTGTCGTTCTTGTCAGCGATTCCGATACGAATGAATTTCGTAACTGCAAGAGAAAAAGCAAAATTCTCATCATATTAAAGCTGTATATAGGTCGAAGGGTTTATTGTGCTGTGATGCGTACTGTTAGAATAGACAGGAACTTCTTATGCGTAACCGCGTCAATTAAATTTGATGTACAATTGTATTATAGTGATAAAGCATGATATAAAAAATGATGTACTTTAACAGTAAGACTTAGAGATAACTATTGAAGTCCGATTGTGGTAAAAATGATGTGAATTATTAAAATTGATATACTTTTTCAGTAAGTTTGGAACACAACTTAAAAATTAAAGTGCTTTTACATGAAAATTGAAGTAAATTATTGGAATTACTGTTTCATGAATTAATTTTGCATCGGACGTGCATATCACATTTAGTATTCGGTCTAAGCATAAAAATTTCCGGTACTTGTACATTTAACTTCCAGTAGATTTTTTTACAGTGTAATCACTTATTGCAAGACAATTTCGCTGAAACCATTTGGCGAGTTGCTACAGGATAATTAATTAATGCGACGAACGCGAAACATATAGTCGTCGGATGTTAGACCATTCGGCGCAGCGATAACACCCAACTTGCGAAGGGATCTTCCAGGATTTCCTAAACTTTAAGGTAAAGCCTGCGCAGTGCACTTCAACCCCAACTCATTTCCGCATGACCTGGTAACTTCGCAGATAAACGGCGAGAGGTGAATTGGTTAATTCGCTTGTCGAAGAACGGGGCATTGAAAATATTTAAATTTTCATAAAAAGAATTTACTAATTCCAAATCGATAATGTATTCATTATAAATTTCCAATATTTATTAACATATTATTTTATCATCAAAGCATTTGTAAGTCCGCGAGAATCGATGCGAATATAATTAATCAAAATTCGTGCCGAAAGCAGAATGGATGATTCAAGGCAATAATTAATTATCAATCAGTTACTCGTCCACGAAAAGCGATTACGAACTTTTTTTCCGAAAGAGAACTCATTAATCCCAGTCATTTGTATACAAAATTGAATAAAATTTTATTTCCCTGACTCGAAGTAATTAGTAACCATCATATTGATGTGAAATTTATTCTATTTATCAATTTTTGCCACAAATAATTGAATAGTGATTATTTTACTCGAAATATTTTACACGTTGGTATAAAAATGTATACAAATTTTATTGAGTACAGATAAATAATATTTATCTCTATGGTTTAATAAAGAAATGTGATAGACAATAAGTAATAAGCTATCCGCTAATAATAATATTGATGCCCCATAATTTTCTGAAGATTAATTTTCTCCGATTAATCGTTTTAATGAAAAAAAAGTTTTTATTCTTTGAATAAATGGATTAATTTCTTACAAATTAATTAACAGAACAAACAAACGAATAGAGTGCGCTTAAAGTGAATGGAATAATTCAATGATGATTGCATCACGCTGCTCTATATTATATTAGCGAGAGTAGTGACCACGAAATTAGAGGAAATTGTGGTACGGGAAGCCACTGATGCTGTATGGGATTGATATAGTCCATGAATGGTCCGACTGGTGCCTTTGGTTCATTAGGTAAATCCAGGCAGTGTAGGAGCAACTCGCACAGGGAAACGTTCACTGGATTTTACCCAAATCGCTATTTAACGTCACTACCCTACAGCAAACTTAGATTAGCTGGTCGCCCGATCGCATGCCCGCGTGCTAAAGCGTTTTCAAAGTAATTGCCCTTGCCACTACTCCACCGGATCTCTTGGTTGGTTGCCTATCTCTATAGCGCTACCAAGCTTCTAGTATGGCTGCGGTTCCCGTTCAGTTAGCTGCCAATTTATGATATTCTGAAGGGCTGAGTGAGTCATTGAGCTTTTGCGCCATAGATTCGCTTAATTATACATTATACGGAGTACCCAGCATAAATGGTCAATACAGGGTTGAGTACCAGTCAAGTGGGAAAACATTGAAATTACGTTTCAGTATAATTAACTATTACTATGCTATGTCTAGAGTAAAACATTGAAATTACGTTTCAGTATAATTAACTATTACTAAGCTACGTCTAGAGTAACATTTATTGTACCCTGTTTTTACCTTGGCTACAGCTAATGACTCAGGGATTCGGGCTAAGCAATTTGATTAGGAATAAATGATTTTTCCGTGTTTGGGTTGCACATTACAGTACAACGAAATGGTCGAGGTGACAAGTAAACTTTTTAAGCTGTCGCAGTTTTGAAATAATAATGCCAAACAAATTTTAGTGTTGTATGTCTTATTTTATTGGTCAGAGAGTGCATTTTAGGATGACTGCAGCAATCCCGGATCGAGTGGAAATTGGATTTACCCTTACCAATTATTTAATGAGTTTTCAATAGAACATTGAAAACTGTAATAATATTTAGTACATTGTAATAATATTTTTTTCCGAGCTTTCAGTGCAGATGTCACTATTCCACCAAATCTGGTTGGTTGCCTAGCTCTATACTGCTACCATGCTTTTAGTATGGCTGCCGTTCCAGTTCAGCTAGCTACCAATTTACGATACCCTGAAGGGCTGAGTGAGGCATTGAGCTTTCGCATCATGAATTCGCTTAATTATACATCACACAAGTACCCGTCATAAATGGTCACTGAAGGGTTGAGTATCCAGTCAAGTGTAAAAATGTGAAATTACGTTTCAGTATAATTAACAATAACTATGTTACATCCAGAGTAACATTTATTGTCCTGTGTTGTTGATCTCAGCTGTGGCTAAATGGTCAGGAATTTTAAAAAATGAACACAGAAATGAATTACAGAACTTTTCTTTATTCAATAAAATTTGTATTCCGAATACGTAAAAATTCATCATATTATAAAACTTTCCTCCAGTCGATGAAAGTTGTATTTGCAATTCGTAGAAATCCATCACATTATAAAACTTTTCTTTGTTCGATAAAAATTTTGTTTCAAATGCATCCTCATTGAAATATTTTCCATTCCCGAAGCCGAACAATTTTCTGATGTAACGAATGTTTCCAGCACGAATTCAAACACGTCGTCGGAGTAACTTGCAACATTACGAGAAAAAGCTCGCTATTTAATGAAGGCACAGAACACAGCATCGAGTAATTCTGTAATGGATGCAGTAGAGCGTATTTCTGGCTTCATCTTTCCTGCCAAGGAGTATTACATTCCCTTCCTATTTCCAAGTTTCAACGAGAGAAGAGCGGGAAGTACGCGGAGAGACGAAACAGAGACAGAAGTATGAAAGAAATATCAAAAGAAGTACGTGCCCTGGGTCGCTGAGGGTGCGTCGTAAAGGGACCGCTCACGGTAACAAACACCCTCTGCGCTAACATATTCCTCATGGGTTATTGCAGCTTTGTTCGAAACGTTGTTGATTGTACATAGCAGAGGTGGTAAGCAAGCACTGATAGAGACTTGAACAGTAGTACTATATGTATTTACTGGTATCTTGATGTTATATTGCTATCTCCAAGGATCAAACGATATGAAATGAGACGAGAATTTTTATCCATCTGCAGGTAAACAAGCTTTCGAAGCAATCGAGAAACGTTTTACCGTATTTCGCGAGCTTATCATATTCCTTCGAATGGTTCTTCCATTTGAACTTCGCTCGACGATAAAGTCAGCCCTTTGAAGAGTCGCAAACTGGTGGCCAACTAAATGGGAACCACAGCCTCATCGGAAGTTTTTCCGCGCAAGGAACAGAAATATGAAAATAATATTTTTCGAATATTAAACGTGTCTTGAAATATAGTATAATAAGGCTCGCGTATTGAGATACGATATACTTAATAATATTCCATTCAAATAAAAAATGTCGGTTGCTTTTGGGTTTTTGTGGAGTTATATTTGTTGTCCCACAACAACCGGTCACTTTTCGGTTACTTTGCAGTTTTTCAGATCCGCTAGAGTAACATGAACCCTTTTCTGGGTTGACCATTTATGCTGGGTGCTTGTTCGTATTCTGTATAACCAAGCGAATCCATGACGCGAAAGCTTATGACTCACTTAGCGCTTTAAAATATCGTAGATTGGTGGCTAACTGAATGAAAACCGCAGCCATACAAGAAGTTTTTCAAATTTTTAGTCCCGCATATAATTTCGTTAGAGTAATTCCGATAGTTTTCCAGTAGAATGGTTCCATCCACGTATTAACTATTTACGTTAGGCACTTGCTGCTATTTTGGATAATAAAGCGCATTCGTGAAGCCCCCAACATATTGGACATATCTTGTTCCAACTTTGTTTGGAATGTAATTGATTCCATGAAGCAGATGTTGTAAGCGAACACACACAGGGTAAAAAAGAATTGGTTGCATAGGCTTCAAGCGGTACAATTGTTTGGGCCAATGAGCTAGTCTCAGTTACCGAAACAAATCGGTTCGGTCAACAGATCGATTACTTGAAAACCAACAAACTCGTCGATGATACAACCTATTTTGTCAGTGAAACCAACAAAATCCGTTAACCGAGCCAATTTAGTCGTTGTAAACGTATTAGACATAGCCATGCGAGTTAATTAGGCCAACCGATTATTTTTCTCCATAGAAACTTGAACAGCAGCCCTATACTTATAGATTGATATATTTATTATTAGTACACTAGGACAACAGTCCTCTGGCACACAATCTACAAATTACAAACATTTTTCTTAACATAAATTCGAATGGGTGACTTTGCATAAAAAAAACAATAACATAATCTACCGTTGAGTAATTACCCACAAAACGCAACATGAATAAATAACTCAATAAAAATCCAGAAAGGTAAAAAGGAAACAACAAACGCACGCAAAAATTAGACATCTGCCATGACCAGATCAGTTACTAACTTACGAAAAGCCACTCTACTCATAGGAGTGTTATAAATCACTATCGCAGGACTACATTGCTTTCAAAGGATCAAGCGACATGAGACGAAACGTGACGTTCTTATCCAAGTGTAGGTAAACAAGCTTTCGAGGCAATCGAGAAAGGTTTCATAGCTGCGCAGTATCGCTTATCGTACTTCCCCGAATCCTTCGTCTGCTTCGAACGCTTTCGGGGAAAGTAAGGAAAAAAGGGGGCTCCTTAAACCAAGTCAACTCGTACGTCAATGGACGTCCGGTTTAACTGGACGTTTGCGTTTATGTCCCACCCGAATCGATACTTTCGAGACTTTAGCCATTTTTCTAACCTCACTCTCGCCTCTTTTTGTCGAGACGCGGTGTTCACTCGCTGGAAGAGGATCGAGGAAGAGTTGGTTGGTTACGAAAGAAAACAGTGAGCGTGGTATGCGGGCGCCTGCGGTAAGGACAGTCGGAACGACAGTCAACAGTCACGGAGAGGGAGAGGAGATACGTGGCAAACAAGGAAACTGCAAAATGTGTTTTCTTCACGAACGAGTTGGCCAGGCGCTAGCCGGCAACACCCAATGGAGGCGGCAGCAGGGGCACGGAAACGAACGTTACTGGGGCACGGGGTAAGAAATCGATGAAGCCTCAACCCCCGGCGTTCTCTCGCCGCGGCCGCCGCTCTCTCGCTCTCTATATACGTGTTTATATGGATACCTCTATATATATGTACCACCTCTACGCCGCTCTGTCGCTGTGCCTCAGCCGGCAGACGAGAGACGTGGTACCGACGACGCCGCGGCACCAACCAAGTGAATTGCCGTGCGTTTTCACTTGGTTCCCGACGCTTCTACCGTTCCTCGACGGACTGGTTTTTGTTGCTTTCACCACCAAACAAACCAATAGCTTCTACGAGATAAACCGCGCTGCTGGAGGATGAATGGCCATGTAATTGCAGAACAGACACAGAAATATTGTCGGGACCAACAATTCCTTATGTCCGGAAAATACCTCGAAGTGTTTGTCAACATACATGAGGATATGTGTAATTCAGGTTCTTTATTGCTATTGTATTTGTTCTTTATTTTCTCCGCACAGGTTCCAAGGTCATTTATGTTTAGGTGCGAGGATTTATCAATATTAAGTCTCCGTGGTCACATAAGGTCAGAATGACCCCACCACGCGGGTGAGTGTGACCATGGAGGGTTAAGGTTCTGGGAACAGTTGGTATAGATGCATGGAAGCATCCGCTGGGAAAATAACTTTTTTAAACGGTGGTTTTTTGAGTGGCGATTTTTGTCGACACGAAAAATTGGAGAAAAATGTTTCCACATCAAGAACGAAGTGAATTGTGTTTTTTCTTGATTCCGACGGTTCTATCGTTCCACGACTGACTCGTTGTTGTCGCTTTCACCACCAAACAAACCAATAGCGCCTACGAGATAAGCCACAATGCAGGAGGACAGATGGCTATGTAATTGTGGAACACACACGGGAACATTGTTGGGGGTAACAATTCCTCATGTCCGGAATATACTCTGGAGTTTTTGTCAACATATATGAAGATATGTGCGATATGGGTTCTTTATTGCTAGTGTGTCTGTTTTGTACGTTTTTTTGTACAGGTCCCGAAGGCATTTATGTCTGGATGTGAAAATTTATCAATATTAATCCTGCGTGGTCGAATTGGGTCAGAATGACCCTGCCACCAGTGCCACAGCCAGAAAGTGTGACTAGGGAGGATTAATATTGTAGGGAATGTTAGCATGCTGGAAAACAAAATTTTTGGCCCTGCCCGTAAATATTAATAAAAAAATTAAAAAACTGTTTACAATTTATGTCTCAGTAACGATGTAGAAAAGTCCAATTTTTCAATCCTTAAGGATTGTACGTTTCAATATTAAAAAATGTAGTGCTAAGATCTTCACACCTTCTTGTGTGACTAATAAAATATGTATATTTGATGTATATTTAAGACAGAACGTGTCAAAGTATGAATTAGTATAAATTGAAACGGGTATGTGTCAAAGCACGAAAAAGGTTTAGACTGTCTGATGTAGCAAATTGTGCAAATATATGTTATTATTCATCCAGGATTTAAAAATTCGTTTGAAGCATGATTATTGATCTGGTGGAAACTGTAGAAGCGCGTATAATTTTTTACCCAAATCCTCCATTTCTGATTCAATATGAAGCGAATATTCAACAGCCAGAGGCGACAAATCAACATTTAATTTTGCATCAATGGTGCTGTTATTCCATTGG
Source organism: Tromatobia lineatoria (assembly GCA_949699805.1). Classification (NCBI taxonomy): domain Eukaryota; kingdom Metazoa; phylum Arthropoda; class Insecta; order Hymenoptera; family Ichneumonidae; genus Tromatobia; species Tromatobia lineatoria. The sequence goes on along the minus strand of OX453038.1, from coordinate 22,582,397 downwards.
CTCGGTTTTTATAGTCACCTTTTTCGTTTTTGTTTGTCAACAGATTTTATTCTGGAAAAATGGTATATATGTTACCGTCCAGACATGTCACTTCACTATTAGCGATATTTATCCAGACACAAACAACTCACATTTTTATCCATCCGATTGCGTCCTTCCAATATTTATTCATACGGTAACGGATGAAATAGTTTACGCTGCGATGGAAAATGTAGCAGGAATTCAAAAAGCTGAGGTATTGTGCTCGTTGAAAGGCATATTCAGAAACTTTGTTAGTATCGCTTATTCTGTAACGACTAATCCTATTCTAATATTTATGAACAAAAAAGCGGAACAAAACAATGCCTAGAATAAAAGACCGTGATAAATATTCACTGCAACAACTCGACAGTTTACTGGAAAGTCAACAATGCACCGAATAAATGCGCTGGGCAAGCATTGCCGATCTGCGTAAACAACACTAGACTATGTATTACATGTTCTCCGGCTGCCGAGCTTTTCAAACGCCACGGCTCCTTTAGAATTCATTTATGGTCGATTCTAATCCACAGAAATCTCGGAGAAGTTCCGTAAATGTGCATTGATAAAGAATCGCACGTGCAGCGAAGTAGAATAAGTTGCCGGAAAATTCTGTCACTGAACTTTCTCTAACAATCGCTGAAACTAGCCGGAAACAAAAAATTCGCATAATTTCAAAAAAAGATTAACATAAATTAACCCATTATTAACAGGGTTATTTGTATTAATAACTTTATAACCGATATTTGTCAACTTCAGTTCATTTAGATTTCACGATTAATAATAGGATTATCCCCAATTTTTTCTGTAATATGGATAAAAAATGTACGTGGATGTTTATGGTCTGCCCCGTTTCACTCAAAGTGCAAAAATTTCAATGTTGTTTTCTGCCAAAACATAGTGGACATTAAGACATTTAAAAAATAGCGAAAAAATATGCAGCGGAGTTTGGATTTGAAACTTCTTGATTTTTAAATTAATTAAAAAAAAGCCTAAAATGAAGTTTGAGATTACGACTGAAAATTCAGTTATACCCGGTTAAGTAGGGTCTCATCGAGATGGAGTTAAAACATTAGTTCACAGTTCGGTTGCGAAACTTTCAGAATGGGGCACTAAAAACTTGTGAGCAATTCTTCTTTCACCCTATCAAACTAAGTGACCCCAATAAATGACTGTGCAGAGAGCACTCGCTTTGTCCCAAAAATAAACCGTAAAAAAGGCCAAGAATACGGACCGTGAAATCGTTTCTTAAATTATGGATCGAACTTCTGGACTGTATTCTATATTATTATATATATTCCATATTTTTTCTGTAAACGTATTTCTATATTATTGAAAAAAAAAAAATTAAATACACTACATATAGTGGAATGTGAGCATCAATAAACCAGACCTTAAGGTATTTATGTCAAGAAGTTAAATCCAACTGATGTTCATGTTCTTTTAGTCTATTGTAATTGAGCTATTCAGCTGTATTTCATCAAATTTTAGATGGTGCTTACTAGTAAATTGAGTAAATAATGTATACTTGAAAATTGATCTTTTTACACGGCACTTACGGGAATATTTGTAAAATTGATCGTTCAGTCGAGAACAAACATACTTAGATCAGAGGTAGAGAGAAGATGATAAGTACTACTAATTCGAATATTATTTGCGAACTTTTGGGTACCATTAAAAAATGAGGTCACGGGATACATGTTAAAGTAGGCTCATATTAAAGTGCACGATTCCGGGCCAGATGACGTTATCTAACGTAGCTGTCATCCGATTTTCAAGAGGTCATCGTAGGATCGAAGTCAAACTCGCACTGAAAAACTAATTTACTTGCAAATAATTGTGTGAAACTGATGGCAACAATGTTTACAAATTCTCGATTATTCTTGGTATTTGTCGTCTGCTTGGTCGTGTATTCCCGGAAGTCGGCAATCTTCGATTTTGTGTCGTTTTTTAAACCTCTAGGGATCGCACAAATAAGTACAACAGAATGCGAAATATTTCATCTACGCTCTCGGAAACGGAACATAGAACCCATGTAAACTTCGGAGAAATGACGTACGACCGCAACGCCACAAAACAACTGATGCCCTGTCTCATAAACTACAGCCGCTTTTATACGTGTCTGAATAAGGAACGCATATACACAGTGAAAACCGAAAGGTCCCGAGGGTGTTTACACGATGTTGCGTCTTATCGTTTTTGTTTGGATTTGCCAGCATGAAAGTGGTTGCGTGTTGCTTTTCATTAGGGTTAATTCCGTATTTCTCACCTCGAGCTATTCCCTAGAGTGGAAAGTACAACAAGTGGCTTCGGATCATTGTAGTGTTTGGGTAAACTTGACTTCGCTAGTGACCTTCCTCTTCGTCCGCGATTCCTCGATAGCTTGCCAACATTCGCAATTCCGTGCGCATCGTGAAGCACAAATACTTTCTCAGGGTTGGAATGTTAGGTTATGGACCCCAAGCGATTATTTTTTTGATCTAAGTATAGTTTGAAACTTTATGCAGAAAAATAGATATAGGCTTCTACACACACAGTTGCCGAAATAACTGAAGCCCAAGAATGGGTCGGGTAAAATTGACCTTATGTGCCTTATTAATGACTCGTATAGAGATATGAACCCTAAGAATTAATCCATATTCAACAAAATGTTTTATTGCCTTATCAAAACAGAATTTAACACGCATTTAGCGCTGCATCATGTTAAAATCGAAATAGAATGGTGTAACTGATAATAATAATTAAATTGGTCATCTCATCAATTATAAAAATAATTGCAATAGTTATTACTCCGCATTTACGCACCAATTTATTTACCGTAGGATTAACTACTGATTGGAGATATCCGAGCAGCCGTAATTATTACAATGGCTACTGTATAGCTCGATAGTGTAAGTATAATTGATTATTCTGTATGGTGCGTTCAAAAGTAAAAATTCTATTTCATAATCTCCATTGATCCTCCTATCAGTCCTTCGGGATTTTCGCCAGGATGGTAAATAATACCGGCCGTGTTCAGCACTCGATAAACGGATAAATACTAGAATATTTGTCGTTTCACAAATTGCCTCATAGCACAAATATCGAAGCTCTTGAAATCTCGATGGTATTTACTAAAACTCATGTGCAGCTGGAATACAGCCACTAATAATGCGGGTAAAGCCTATGGGTGTCGGTATCCGACGTATTGGGTGACGGGTATCCAAGAGTTTCGAGCAGCCAAACTATTTTGAATGACGTTCATTCGGCGGTTTCAAATACCCGCAATTCTGAGCCAGAATCTCATTTATTTTGATCGAAAAGTCGAAATTGTATAGAAATTTAACATATTATATTACGTATTAGGTTCGTCACAAAATTGTAGTGTGAAGTTGAGTAACGTTCGAGTGAAATTATAAACACGCGATTCTGTGGTGAGGCGGAAATTAGTAATAAGAATATCCTTTAATCATTACTATTTGTACGATTTAAAAATAATTGAATAATAATGTTGATTGGCAACAATATATCGACACTTGACCGACAATATCACTTTGGTAAATTGAATAAATATCTTATTTACTTTGAGAAATTTATGAAATTCTTAGAATCCAATTATATTTCGAATTCCCTTATAACAAACTTTGAAGATTAAATTATGATTCAATCTTGGAAATCGTACTTATATTTGACCACCTGGTGAAAAGAGATTTTGATCAGCAATTATTCGTTTGCCATGTGTAAGATCGATCAAACGTGGTTAATTTTAAGAAAGCAACGACATCCAACCGAAAAAAAAAACAGAAAAACTAACTCAAACGTGAAATGAATGGAATGGATCGACATGGAATTCTAATCCAATTAGTAGTTCGCTTATTGTCAAGCCGAGGTGACGCAACCAATAGAAATGTTTTGAAAAAGAAACCCATTGTGATGACCGTGTCCGGTTGAAAATTTCTCGAACTTTTTCAAAGCATTTCAACAAACGCGTTAGCAAAACGAACAATATAAGGAATTTTCATTTCAAATCAATCCTTCCCCATTGTGCACGGGAACCAATTGAAAATCCAAACACAAAACTGCTGTTTCAATCCCCATATGAAGAGAGGATAGTGCCGCAAGTTCGCAGAATTCTGGACCGTGAGTGAATACAAGTGAACAGTGGTCACCGTAGAGGAATTTTAGTTTTCAATAGAGAGAAACCAGGAAATGAATTCAAGATTAACGATGTCGTTGGTTGACGAAACAGAGAAGGATGTTTCCCGCGAATGTGGACGATGTTCGATATTAGACTTGTATGGCGTTTCACGGGCGTGATTGACCGAGCGAGAACAAACGGCAAGTAATCCTTCTATGATCGAGCACGTATGGGACAAGTTTGCTGTCTCGTGCGGTTGAGAGACTGCTTGCAATACCCAATGAATTTCCAGGCTTTCCAATTGGCTGCTCATTGCTCATCGCCACGTCGAATTGCCAACTGAATTCTCTTCCAGCAACCGAGCAAACCAACAGTCGTCGTTCACTCATCCATCACTGGCGCTACTCATTGTCAGCATTAATCATGCGCTTCTAAATCGTTGGAATGCATGTCACCCGGAGGCATATACACTCCTCGGAAGCTTCTGTCTGCCACGCGGTTTTTCAAATCGAACGATAGACACACAGACAGACGGACAGACAGACAAACGGATGTGCAATACATGGAGATGGATTAACGTTGTGTGTCTGACCCGGTGGGCATCAGCAATCAACGAGGCAGTCGAGAACCAACAGCGGGATGATCGCTGCAACGGCGCGGTAAGCTGACTAATTAAATCAAACAATTAGTTGTAGTTAACACGATGTTTCACGATAGGCAAGAGCTGCAGGGTAATACAGAGTTCCAATTAAAAGGGAGGCTCATTGGGATCATCGCCTCAAGGCTTAATCGACCTTTTCACAGTGCCACCAGGTTTACAAAAGAGCCTGGATGTTATTTTTGCTGAATAAAAATTCTAATGTGACCGTCAATTTAGGATGAATATTTTTGGAAGCTCTTTTGATGCTCTTGATGCGGCACCAACATTCGGAATGTGATATGTCCTATTATTTGGCAACTATTATTGTTTGAACTGCACTTAGAGAATAGGCAGATAAACTGTTGAAAATCCAATCTCTATTACTGAACCTAATAAGAACTTGGATGATTCTTTAGCTGACCGGGACCATCAGGGATGATCTCGCCGCTGCAAACGCAAGTGACGTTATAATAAATGCTGTTAAAGGGGCTAAAGCAAAATCCTAGCATTTGTCTGCGATGGTAAAGTTTTGGTCGTTCAAACAAATGTCAATTTAGGGGTGGAAGAATTTTACAAGAGCTCGCTAACTCCTCTTGGTGCTGCATCAACATGCTGAATCTTTTCATTCTTATTATTTAGAAACTATTATTATTTGCTAATAATAATGGTTGGTGCGACACAATTGACCTGAAACCGACAGAGTGAAGCGATAAAGTGTTAGATACCTGAAGTCCAACCATATTCTCGACCATATAACGATTAATTTGTGGCTTGATTCCAACAGTGCCATCGAGTCATGAAAGACCGTGGATGTCCTTTTTTCCTCTTCGTCGGAGAAGATCTCGCTGCTGCGAACGCAAAGAATATGAAGGGAAATGCTGATGAAGAGGTATTAGCGGAGTCCTCAGCATTTGTCTGTGACGGGAAACTCTTGGTCGTCCAACCTACCGACAATTCAGAGGTGGAAGAATTTTCCAAGAGCCCTTTTACTGCTCTCGCTGCTGCACCAGCATCCTGAACAGCGAGCTCCCTGATTATGCCTTCTACGAGCCACTGGGAGGAAAGCTATGTATGCACCGCTGTATATATGTCTATGTATGCTTATATACTTATATACACAGATATATATATGGCTATAGGTCGTAATCGAATTGGCGCCCGCAACGATAAACTCAGTTTGCCGCAAGACGAACACAATGGGGGTCGTACTAAACGCCATTAAATTTAATGGGCTTAACGCGTTGCGGAAGTAGTGCTCTGGCTGTGACGTAGTCCGACTCACCGTATACTTCACTTCTGTACTTTATTCTCGGCAAAAATAAAAGTTTATTTGCCCAGTTGAAATTATGATATACGACTGGATAAACCTCCGACTCAAGAAGACTTTGCATTAAATCCAAAAGCCAAATTAGAGAGCGAGAGAGTCACTGCGTCAATAACTCTGAAACTCAGTTGTTTAATCAAGCCGCAGGGCGTGTACGTAAGATGAATTGAAAACCCAAATCGCAAACACTCGTCGAAAGGAAAGAAGACCCTCGACTAGCTTACCGTGATGCAACAGAACCACACCAACGACCGGAAACTGATTTCGTGTAAATAGCCAGAGGATCACCGAACTCTAGTTTACGTCCATTTCCGACGATATAGGTACACACGAAATAGCATAGTTACTGACAGAACTCCTGCGATTGCTTTGATCGCTAGATATTCAATCAACGGTCAAACCTGAAGACGGTTCACGCTCATAGGTATGACGTCAGAGTGATTTACCGGACTTAATCTGTTGCATCGACATAAGCAGTAGATTTCTTTAGGTTAGTATTGTTGGCACCGGTATTCCATTTTTTTCACAGGTTTCGACCGAAAATCGGATTTGAAAGAAGCCATAATTGTTTTTAAACAAATATATATCATACAAATAGTGTTTCTATATCTCACTTCATAATAACGACGCGCAGTGTTTACAAAAAGATTTTTTTAAGCTTTTTCACAACGGGTAAGGAAACTTATTTCGAATTGAATACCATCAAATTAAGAAAAAAATGCAGATGAATTGCGTATCGGCTCCAAGTATTTGCATCAAATCTCATTTACGAATTTCTTTGTAATTATTTGGAAAAATGAATGTATTCTGATAACGGCAGCATATATTGTTTTTAATACAATAACTATTATATTGAATATACGATGAATATTCATGACATCATATGATGGATTTTGACGAGACTGCTTAAAATACTTTTCCGAAATGAATGAATTTCCATCTTTGCAATTTGTGAGCCATAATATTGTGTACCAAAAGCTTTGTACGTGAAATTTTCGTTTCACCATGTAACAGTATTTTCAAACCTTCATTTTACTGATATTTGCATTGTCAAAATAACCAATAGATAATATTAGGCAACTGCTCTGAACCGGCATTGATTATTCTAGAATCCCCGAGGGAAAACCGAGATACCGTATATTCTCTATAGTTTCCACTGATTTATTTGACGATATACTGGAAAAGCTTGGAACATTTGCACATTGGAGGATCAGGACATCAAATGTTTGCAAAGTGACTGTAGAGGCGCTCTTTGTTATACGAAATATTACATCAACGGACGACTGTATAGCGTGCGAGCTTATATGAGCCTGACCAACGCCTATGTGCTTCACACTATGTACCCGTCCGTGTACTTTACGTGGAATGCCGTGTTTTGTTGAGAGCTTGTTGGAAATGCGACAAAACTCATACAGCAGCAACAACGCCACGCTACTGCGTATATGTTCCTGTTATATTCTCCATTGAAGCATGTTCGCTGATTGGGCTTTTCGCTCACAGTGATATTATTAATTCAATAAAATCGAATTGAATACGTGGAGCGTCTATAGGATCAGTGTTAGAGTTTTATAAGCAACTACCATGCATGTTGCCTGGACGCAATGGGGTTCCATGGTCATCAGCCATTAACCCTTCGAACCATACATTTTTCGTTCCTAAAATAATAAAAATCATTGAATTTTGTCAGAATATAGTTCAAAATATTTAAATCTGAGTCAAAACAGGTGGGTCACTTGGTGACTCATTATAAATCACAGGGTTAAGGGGCGAGGAACCTAGAAACGTCATAAGAAAAAAGATTTTGCAGATGATAGCCTTCTTTTGAAAAATCTTACATCGCAATCCCTCAATCTCATTAAGTACGTGCCGAGTATCATAATTCTGCAACTTTGTCAAGACGAACATTGCACAAAAACAGTATAAGGTAAAAAGCAACATATTAGAATGCATATTATACTCATATTAGAATGCACTTACTGGATTTATCGTTAGCTTTAGCCTTAGCTTTTGTTTAATTCTTTAGTGGCCACTCGACAAATGTTTATCTTTTGATATCTCAAACAAAGTATGATCCATTTTGTCGTGATCCATCATTGCATTGCTGAGGAATACGGATAAAGTTGCTCCCCTGAATCGGAAAGAGGTCATTGGACTTTATCGCGGTATTTCAGAAGTACCACTTTAAATGCTTTCAAATTATCATAATTTAATTAGAAGCAAGCGCGCTTTCTGCTGTTAATTGCTGCGGAAAAATTAGATTTTCTTTATTATCCAGTTGTCTGGCGTTTCTTTTGCAGAGGGAAACGTTTGACTGTTGAAACGGAGGTCAGAGATATTATCTTCATTGTTACTGCAGTGAAACTGTGATGCAAATTTCTATTATTGCATTTTTTTAATTTCTTTCTTTAATTCAGAGCTTAAGGATTTTTCAAGATTCGAGAGTGAACCGTTTTTGAAAATAATAAGTGGTTACCCATTGCGTTTTTCCTGATAAGCTTTTTCTCATGGTTTTGTTCAATTTTTTTTTACCACAACCTTATCTTTTCAAAGTTCCGACGATTTTTATCGCCCTATTCTGACTCGAGGCTGAACCCTTTTTGGCCGAAGTTTCGTAAACGCTTCGTACTCTGCAACGGGCGAATTGAACAAGTGTTATTGCCACGGTCACAAACTTTTAACTCCTTCCCGCTCACGATATATAATCTCGTTGAACTTCGTGTTCATACAATTCATATTAAAAGTCATAATATGAGGTGAATGTACAATGGAACGTAATGGGAAAATTACGAATTCTCTCTTATGACAACAACGACCGTTAGAAAATTCATGTCGAATAAGAACTTATCGTGCAACTGATTAATTAGATTTTAACCGTCCTTCCTAATGACTTTGTAGTTCGTGGACCCAATTATGAGTTCAAGGCTCGCACCCGGTTTTGTAGAGTACTTTAGAATATTTTGTGGAGACCATTATATTCAAAAGTGGTATATCACTGGTTTCATGCGACCCCTAGAGTTTTTTTCCACGCTCTAAATTCATATTTACTTCCTGCAAAAGTATCGCGATGTTTTTGTTACCTCATGGGAAAAACTCTGTTTTTTTACGGTCGTTACACTAATAATAGTAAAATGAGTAGGTACTTAAAAAATTTTTAAGACACACGCTCTTCAAAAACGTGAACAACATCTTTTGTATTACGCGTTTATGCTCTGATTGTAAAGCACAATTATTGTTCATACGGTTTGTAAGCCCGTATCAAATATCTACGTTAATCTACCGGGTAAATATTCAGCAAATGCAGTCAGTGGACCGAAAATTAACGGACTATTTAACCCGTACACGGATCACGTACATAATTATATCAAGATTCTATGACGCAGCACGTTTAACGATAGAAGAACGGTAACGTCGACATAAAACTAGTTCTTGCGTCAAGCGACAAATGATCTGAGGAAAGTTATATTTGCATTTTTCTGCTTATAAATACAACACTAAAATCTGCTATTAGCAGCAATAAGTAACAGCAACTTTTCCAACAATTCAAAGCCGAATCAGGTAAATATTTTCAAGTTGTCTGGTGCGCCTTTTAAAACTTTCAACGAGTCAATAAACTTTAATAAATCGTCGTAAAATGTACAGATATGGTATGAATAAAATCCGAAAAAGTTATTAACATACATTGGCTCATTTTGAAGCAAAATCGGCTGCCAGTTTTGGCGTTATGATGCAAATTGACGGAAACTATTGGACACCAGCCATCAACTTCCTCTTCATTGTAGATATATGAACATAGAATGGAGAGTTAAATTTCAACATCGAATTTTCGAGCGTGTAATCATATTTTACATTCTCATGCATTTTTATGTATTTTCTAACTATATTGGAAAACCCGAATTAATCGGTGAATTTTTTAGAATATACCTGCAGGTATTATGAAAAAAAAATTCAATAGAATTCTCTACATGCTACCGACGAAAATATTGAATCCGCCGATATTTATTCACGATTAATTTACCCTGCATGCAATACAAAATTATTCTCAAAGACTTATCGATCTTTGTGGAATTTTGTTGAGTATTTATTTATTATGTGATACCACGGATCAATCCGAAAAAAGCTTTGGTGCATTTTCACAGCTAACATAAGAGGTGACGAGCGGATATAAAAAGCGTCGTGGAACTGGTTTTGCACAATGGTCCGACCGACGACTGACGGATTTTCCAACGGCACTAGTGGTAGCACACGCCTTTTCCCTGAGTCTCCCCATTATCTCGTTGATTACCTTCCGCCGTCTTTTCAGTACCTCTCTCGCTCTCCAAGTGTTCACCTTTTTATTTGCCGAGTAACAACGTGGGTATTGTCATCTGGGACATTTGCCGTTGTACTATTCCCGAGTGGCATTCGTGATGCTCGCGCAAACATCGAGCATTGTTTTCTGATGGAACGACCTTATAGCGTTTAATGTCTCCGAAACAAGAGACATCGAAAGACACTTTTCAAAGAATCCATAAAAGAAATATATTTCTTTTTCTCCTCATAAAAATATTCGTAATATCCGTTTATGCCCTGACCGATATATCTCGAGTATTCCATAGACTTTAGAAAAACGATGAATAGAGTACTGATATAAAAAAGATGCAATGTAGAATCTTGCACACTGCTTTCGCATTATTTTTTGCTTTTCACAAAGCTACTTCCATGAAAAATCTGTAAAAAAATGGCCGGTAAAAAATGGCCAATTGAAAAAAATACCGATAGAAAAAAATGCCTAATCCTCGTAATCCTTATTTCCCGCCCTCCCGAAGGGTAAGAAAACACGAACTCCACGTACAGAGGTGAAAAAAACTTCATTCCTCCATATTATCCGTTTATTCAATGTCAGAAACTTTTCGAGCTTTACGTAAGCCATACATACATGATGAATATAATAATGATAATAATATAATAATAATTATTATTATTATTATTTTCGCAGAAGATAATGCGAAGTAAAGGCTCAAAAAGCGAGGATACAGAGTGAAAAACATTTATATTTTCAGCAAGGTGGGCCGCAGGTAACGCATTATACATATCGCGTTAAGAACGTAAATGGAAATGCTAATTAAGTCGGCCGCATGCTCTCGGTGCTGCGCAGCGAAGGAGTTTCTGGCCGCGTGCAACGGTGCTAAGCTACGAGGGCCAGAGGTTTTACTTTCGACTCTCGGAGCCTTCCGGTAACTCGGCTACTACCGTACGGATCGAATCATAAAAGCAGGAGGTTCGCGTGGGTTTATAAGTGGCCGAGCAGTACTCGAGCCTCAGGGGATGTTCCTGAGGATAAGCAACACAGTGATTGGCTCTTTTACACGGAAAATTGCATAAAGTTGTAATCTTGAATGTAGGAAAAGGACTACTTATAATTTTTTGCATAATTTGCTATGTATAAGTTTGCTAACTATAAATATTTATTAGATCGAAAAGGTTCAACACATTTGAGTTGAGCAACAAATTTTGATATTCAAACCAAAAATTAATTCGTTAGTATTTAATTGCCCAATTTAGTTTGAGCAGCAAATATTTTCCGAGACACTGAAAAAAATATATACTTGGAAACAATATCATGTTTTATCCAATAGCTTCGATAGCAACGGTTTTCGGGTCAGAGATAAATCTAATTTAAATAAAAAATTTTCAACATTTTCTTCTGCACCGATAAATTACATTTTATTGGAATAAATGATAACTTTATATTGGACGAATATGATATAGACATTTTGAATGAGGTATTGAACAAAACGTGCAATTAATTTGAGGCATTGTTGAGGTCAGAGCATATTTTTATTATATTTATTATTCTTTACTTTTTATTATGTCTTAAATGGTCTGTAGGAACAATACAAATATAATAACAATGCAAGCTGTTCAAGAAGATTTTTTCCGGTAACTCGGCTGCTACCGTACGGATCGAAACATAAAAGCAGGAGGTTCGCGTAGGTTTACAAGTGGCCGAGTAGTACTCGAGCCTCAGGGGACGTTCCTGAGGATAACCGACACAGTGATTGGCTCTTTAACAGAGGAACTTGCATAAAGCTGTCAGAACCTTGTACTCTTGGATGTAGAAAAAAGACTACTTGTATTTCACTACATGTTTAGCACCACAAATAATAGTTGAATCGAAAAGATTCAACACATTTTAGTTAAGCACAAAATCTTGATATTCTAACCAAAAATCAATTCCTCAGTATTTGATTGCCGGATTTTTTTTAAGCAGTAAATATTTTCCTAGCCACGTTAAGAAAAAATATTCTTTGAATCAATAACATATCTGATCCAATAGCTTCGATTACCTCGTTTTTTCGGTATAAATAAATAAAGATAAATCCTATTCGAATAAAGTCTAATTAACACTTTCTTCTGCATTGATACGTTAGATGTCATTAGAATTAATTAAAACTTATTATCAAACAAATATTATCCAGTAATGAGAAATGAGTTTTTGAACAACATATATAATCATTAATTGCAATTATGTCAGTGCATATTCCAATGATATTCATTATTCTTCACTTATTAATATTTCCCAAATTATCCGTATGGGAAATAAAAGTATGATAATAATGCAAGCTGTTCAACAAGATCCGTGGGTAAAAGATCGAATGATAAGCCGGGAAACTTTTTAACTGAGAAACTTGCATAAAGTCGTCAGGAACTTGAAATTTTTGATGTTGAAAAGGTACTTGTAATTCGCTCCATTATTTGCATCGTTGAAGGAGCGTATGCTGCCACTTTTAGTTTATTTAATTGTCGATGAGCCAAGAAGAACACTTTGCACACTGACAATGCTCGTGAAATACAAAAATGATGTTAACGATGTAAAAGAATATGTGGGAGGCTGTTCCGTGTGGTTGGAAACTCCGATTACGTTGGGAATTAAACGTAACGCGTCGTAACGTTAAACGGGCCGTATTGTTCGCCGCAGGTACCGGAGGGAGTGACAGAGAGGGAAGAAGTAGTAGTATAACAGTAGTATAACGTTGCCAGGTCGTTTGGTAACGTATGGCTGGGGAGTTTCGAGTGAATTCGACGGGAAATATACAGCCTATAGGTACGTACGTGACCTACCGGTCGACGCACTGGCTCCACCTATGCTGCACTCGCCCTTGCAACTAGAGCCCCAGAACCACCCGCGTTCTCGTTATATTTTATAACATGGCTTTAATGCTATGCGCATATAAAGTATTGGATTATGCCGCTTGAGAATAACAAGCTATCGAGAAGTCGTTCAAGCTGACAGCTTGATCCAAAAAAAAAAGAATGAAAATAAATTTGTAATTTTTTGAAAAAAATTTTGGCAACGTAACTTGATACAGTATCAACAAGTCATTCGGAGCATTTGAGAGAGATGAATATACACACTTTTTTCATTGCTGAGATTGTAAACTCGGCTGACAAATTTTAGGACGGGAATTTATACACATACAGAAATATCGACGCTGAGATACGAGTTACGTTAAATATATGTATATATGTCCAATGGAATATGCAAGTAACATTCAAGAAAATCATATTCCTTTTGATAAAAGAATTTTTTTTCAGAAACAAGGTGTATTTAAGCCGACAGCTCAATACAACAAAGACTGGAAAAGAAATTTAAAAAATTGTAACGAGCGTGTAAAGTATTAAATTATACGACTTGTGAACACAAAGTTATTAAAAAGTCGTTCGAGATTTTGTAAACACGGTTGTCGAACTTTATGAACTTTTCATGTATGTTTATATGGAGATATATCGGAAAATATTAACGATCCAAAATTCAAACTCCTTTCACGTAATTGAAACGATCTGGCTGTTTTATAAAACAAGAAGTCGTTCAAATTGACAGCTAAAAAATAAAAAAATAAAATGAAAGAATGCTAATCAGCATATAGAATATTATATATAACAAGCTATCGAGAAGTTATTCAAACTGACAACTCAATCCAGAAAAAAATGGTAATTTTTCGATAAAAGTTTTGACGACCTTTGCAGTATCGACAAATTGTTCGGAGCTCTAGGGAGAGTAGAATATATAAACTTTTTTTTAGTGCTGAGATTGTAAACTCGGCTGTCGAACTTCATGGGCTTCATATTTCTGTTCATATATTCAATATCATATGTGTACATGTATGTACATACATACATAGGGAAATATCGATGCTGTGGTACGAGTTACGACAAAAGAATATATGTATTGAAATGTGCTATAAATCATTGGAAATCTATATTTCTTTCATTACACTGAACGCAGCTGATGTTTAGATGAAATGAGAAGTAGTTTTAGATGACGATTTTATTGAAAATCAACTTATGAAAAAAATGGTAATATCCCGAAAGTAGTTTCGACGACTTAATTATATGGATTACCAATAAATTATTTACAACTTTTGATCGAAAAAAATGTACACAATTTTTTTCATGGTTGAGATTTTAGGCTCAGCGGTCGAAATTCATGACTGATTTACATATATATATGCATGGGGGAATATCGACTTTGAGATTTGACTTACATTGAATGAATATATGTATACGAATAAGCTAGTCACCATGCAAAATTCAAATTTCTCTGATAAAATCTAAATAATTTGATGATTCATTTTAAGTTTGCTTCTTCATTCAGAAAAGATCAATTTTTTAAAAAATTTTAAAATCGTAGTGAATACTTAAGGCGTAGATCATGCTTGAGAGTAATAAATTATCGAAAAAAAGTTTAAGCTCACAGCATAATACAAACAAAAAAGGAAAAAATTGTATTAATATTTCACGTCAAAAATGTTAACGTTCTAATGCTATGCGCTATTGACAAATTGTTCGTAGCTTCCAGAAAAAAGATACACCCATTTTTCATAACTGAGATTGGGACTCGGCTCTTGAACGCTATTGACACTTTATATATATGTAGATATGGGTAAATACCGACCCCGAAGTACGAGTTAGGATAAACGTATATATGTATGCGAACAAGCTAGTAGCGATGCGAAAGTCAAATTTGTCCCGTGAAATTTCAACGATGCGAATGCTTTATGAAACAAGAAGTCGTTCAAGCTGACAACTTAATACAGAAAAAAAAGTCAGCACAAATAACAATTCTCATACGCATATAAAGTATTGAATTACGCCGTTTGAGAATAAAAAGCTATCATTTCATGAAGAAGAGTCGAAAGTAAATTGAAAATACAAAAAATTGTAATAAGCATATGAAGTATTAGATTATTATCTATACTTCGTATGCTTATTACAATTTTTTTTATTTTCAATTTTGCATAAAATAAAAGCATGAAAATAAAAAGCTACCGATAAGTTATTCAAGTCAACAGCTTGATATCTAGCCACAAAAAAAATTGTTAATTTTTCGTCAGAAGTTTTGAAGAGACTTAATTTCATGCAGTATCGACAAATTGTTCAAAATTCTCAGAGAGGAGTACGCATACTTTTTTAATAGCTGGAATTGTAAATTCTCCTGTCGAACTTTTCAGGCATATGTATATATATCCATGGATATATGGGGAAATATCGACGCTGAGGTACGAGTTACGATAAACGCACATATATATAGCTATGTATATGTATGGGAATATGCTAGTAACGATCCGAACTGAACGTTTTTGAACGTGGACACTCTCCGGAGTTTCTCCAGGGGCGTACATACGATCTACACGTATATCATCGGTTCGCTTCTGTTCGAGAACATTGCGCTCTCTGGGTATAAGTGCATAAGAGGAGCGGGAGAGGGTTGCTAGGACCGCGAATATTGCGCGGATCGAGGAGACCAACGCCGGCTTTAAAACCCCTCCCTTCCTTCGTTCCAACTTATTAGTTGGCTGGATTCAATGCCGACCTCCTTTTCCACGGTTTCCCTCCGAATCCCCACGACTAACTTTGGCTCTGTGCTCATTCGAAAAATACGCGCCTTCTGCTCGACTCCACTGTGCTCCTTAAGCCTCTCCTTTTTTTAACATTAAATAGGAGGCGGGAAATAAAAATTAGATGCGGTTCCGGATGTTTTTGCCGTTGAAAGGAATGGGGATATATGGATGACGTTCGTCATAAAGGATATCTGAGAATTTGTCTCTTTATGCTCGGAAGGTCGTAAGAGTTAAGCCTTTTATGTGCTCGTTAAAAAAAACGATTCGCAACTCTTATCGCTTTTACAGGTGATTTTAAGATAAAGAAATTTACTTTAAATCCACGCTAAGAAGAAATTATCTCCACTGTGCTCCCCTTTTAAGCCTCCACTTTTTTAACATTAAATAAGGGGCGGAAAATAAAAGGGGGTTTGAACGAAATACAGAAATATGGATCACATTCGTTATAAAGAATATCTAGGGATTTGTCTCTTTATTTTCGGAAGTTAGAATTAAGCTTTTAAGCCTGCGTTTAAAAAAAATGTGCGCCTCATATCACTTTTAAATATGATTTTAAGACGAACGAGGAAACCAAAGAAAAAACTATCTTTTCTAAAAAACTATATCAGTACCTCGAATTTTAGTTTTATGACTAAAGGTAAATTAAGTGAAATGTATTTGTATTTAATAGTCTACGAAATTGCTCGGATTTATACTTCAATACCAGGAACTATTTCTTTTTGCATAATAAAAGGTTTTTATACCTCGAATCATTTTCAAATCTAATTTTAAAGCAAGAAATGGAATCAAACAAAAAATAAAGCTTTTTGTTGCGATAATAATTGACGCACTGTTCATTATTTCTAAAGACCCTAATGTGTGGGTTCTATTTGCCTAACCTAAAGTGAATTGCGATTTTCAATGAAACTTAAATTGCAATTCTTACGAAATAAAAAAAAATTCATAGAGGATATTGACAGCTTCAAACAGTTATAATATTTGATTAGACAGTTAATTATTTTTCTATATTATACAGAATTGTTCAAAAATGCAATATTAATTCGGATTTCCCTAAAGCATTATAGAGACGGTTATATGCATATCCTCCATTCACATTTCAGCGTAATCTCTTGATAGTTTAACGGCGAACACTTCGAACGTGGGCAAAATCAGAGCTTACGTTGATATAGTGAAACTCGATGAAGGCTTTTCATGATCAATGTAGATATTGAAGCGTTATTTTATGAAAAAAGACACACCACTGGTAGCGTTGTAATTTGTAGTTTCAAAATTGTAACAGAAAAAACTTTCCCCAAAACACTGGGTAAGTAACACTCTTTAATACGGTAATTATTAGGTAGGTAAATAGTCGGTTGTTAACAGCCAGTAAAAAATTCAAACTCTTTTTACGTTTCGACCCTCCATTTAGATCCTCATCAGAGGCTTTATTTCCATGACAACCTTGTAGAAATAATGGATGTAAAAAGAAGTTTGAATTCTTTACTCGCCGTCAACAATGGACTTCTCACCTACCTAATATCTCTTCAGCCGCAGCAACACCAACAATAGGGTAATTACTGTCCAATTCCCTTCACTTCGGTTAATAGAACATTTTAACATTGAAAAAAAAAACTTTCAAAAAGCTGTTGTTTATTCACTGAAGACTATCCAATTACTGGTGCATTCACCTCACTAATCGAGACTCGCTAAAAAAAAGTTTGTTCTCCCTAGTGTTGAAATGTACTTTCATGCAACTCCGTGCGAGAAGTGTCCACTTCTCACACTTCGCTTCGCGTGCAAGAAATCACACTTCTCGCACTCGCGATAGAGAATTGTATACGAAAGTCGTGCGAGAAACTTTATTCGCACCTCGTTTGATTGCAGCAAACTCACTTTCGTCAGAATAGGTTTCATTGCACTCGTATCTTAATATACAATTTTTTGAGCGAGTGTAGATAAGTGGTAAAAGCCACTTTTAGATTAATAGTAGAAAACTACCAAGAAATGTACTTTTTTTTAAGTCTCTTCTCATTACCCTTACAGATCGTCGACTGAGGTCGGAAGAAAAAATTATTTGCGATACTATCAGTAAATTGGCTTGGCTTTGGCAAACAAGTTGTGGGGAGCAATGGCGCGAGCAGGAGGCAGTAGTTGAAGCTCGCAAAGTGTCAGACACAGTGTCAACGTTGTGGTGTATACGAGAGGGTTCTCCACTCTCTCGAAACTATTTATTTACCAAGTCGAGAGAAGAGAGCGCTCTGCAGCATTGCGCCAGTATTCATCCTACTTACAGCAGGATAAATAATGAACCGAGAAGCCGCACGCGTGTATGCGACACACTGAATTACGGATAGAGGTGCAGCTTGTTTTTCCCAAGCGAACAAGCTCGTCGCTGAAACTGACATTAAATGTATACGATGTAACGTTTATACTCCAGAGAGCTCGAGGCGTTTCCCTAAAGTACCTTCTCCAAGTTACCCTTTGAACACCACACGAACGCTTCTTCTCCCCATTATTAATTGAAATTCCATTATTTCTGAATAAATTTTCTTGTGGCAAGGTAATTTCAAAACCTCAGCTTTCCGTCCGTTTCCACAAGAGAAACTTCGACAAATAAGTTCAATCAGTTACGAACAAGCTAACTAAATTTAGTAATTCAATAAATATAGCGCGAGTGCCCTATATTCCAGTAAATATTAAGGGAATGAAAAGGGTTATTGTCGATTCTCTCATAGCAATCTTTACACGGTGACATTTTTTGTTTGTAGATTTCCGATATTCCAAAATGTCCCAAGACACCCAGAAATTACGTTCAGAAAAACAACTTCTGGTTGTATGAATCTGTATGTGTCTGTAACTTGATTTACAGTGGTGTAAATATTTTTATCAAAATTCATGCGCGATTCACATACAATAAAAATTCGGTACTTCTGTGTCGTATTTGTCGTCTCTTCGCTTTTAATGTAGCAACGCGACGCCATTGCGCTAATCTTTGGCGTACGAAGTGCCGTAAAACACATGGTATCTTGCAATCAAGGAAACCATTTATTTGAAACAATAAAACCATTCCTCTTTCACAATGTAACCTTCTCGTTCAAACAATGAAATCATTCCTGTGAAACGATAAAATCATTCCTGTGAAACGATAAAATCATTCCTGTGAAAAGATAAAATCATTCCTGTGAAACAATAAAACGGTTCCTTTGAATCGATGCAACGTTTTTTTTTTTGAATCAAAGAAATCGAGATTATTACGAAAGAATCAAACCATTTATTACTTGGAAATCAATGAAATCTTTTTTCTCGGTGAAAAGAGCCCAATCTCCCCTTCCGCCTATGATAGCTAATTCAGCAGTTTCAAGGGCCGTTACTGCATCAGTAAAGATGAAAGTGTAAAGGGTCGAGATGGAATTTTAATGAGAACCTCATGCAACCACCTCTAGGGTTAATACTTTAGGCATTTTCCAAACCAGCGAATAGCCTGATATTAATGATGGAAAAAGAGCATCGAGTGGCAAGTTGACTCCTTGAAAGGGCTAATGAGCCTGTACCGTTCTGAATCATTTTGAGATAAGTCGTACTATAGTTGTGGTAGGGAAGATATTAAATTACAGGACTATGGACGGAATTAATTTTTAGTTAATTGTCAAAACAGTTGTATTAGATGGAAGAGAGACTTTACACTCTAGATATTGTCTCGGGGAATGAAGTGGGGTATAAAGGGAAGGGGATAGTAAAAGCCAATTAGCGGAATTTTTTTCACATTTTTCTCGAGATAAAAATTCGTCGATTATGGCTGATTGAAGAATTTGTTGAATTTATCAAATAGATTCATTTAGCAGCTACAATCGACACGTGTAAAGATTCGTATTAGTGAAATTTGAATTAGGCTTCAGTTTCGCGCTCTTTGAATCTAGCGATCGCTGTCTCAGACCCGAGATGTGCTTCGCAAAAATTCCATCAGAATAAAACTTGACCGTCAATCGTCGAATACAATACCTCCCGTCGAATAATACCTAATGTATACACTGGGTAACCTATAAAGTTACATTAAATTACAAGGCCAACGGTGGAATTTATTTTTAGTCAATGGGCAAAGCGGTTGTAGTGAATGGAAAGCAAACTTCACTTAACTAAATGTTCGTTCGATTAACTAGTACTTTTAATTTACCAAATATACTACTTACAGCATTTAATTCAGTAGATTCAAAATGTATCTTATTCTCAGCAAAGATGAAAAGGTGAAGGGTCAGGAAGTAATTTTAATTAGTGCCATGTGCAGCTGCCATCGCGTTATGGAAGGATTATTCGGATGACTGCTTATGCAAAGCAGTACCTGATAGTAATGATGAAGGAAAAGCATCGAGTGACGGACTGGCTTGATGAAAGGGCTATAACCGAGGTAAGCAGGTACGATTATGCATCGTTTTGAAACAAGTCATTCTATGGTTCTGGTAAAAAGGGCATTAAATTATATGGCCAAGGGCGGGATTCATTTTTCATTAATTGCCGAAATGGTTTAAGTGAATAGGAAAAAAGCTTCACTCAGCTAAATGTTCGTTCCGTTAGTTGGTACTTTCAGTTTGTGAAAACTACAACATCTAATTCAACAGATCCATGAAATATTTTATTCTCAGTGAAGATGAAAGCGTGAAGTCAGAATGTAATTTTAATGAGTGCCACTTGCAACCGTCAACGCAGTTAATAATTTAGTAATGAGCTTATATAAATATTTACCGGTGCGATTTCAGAGAATTATTCGGATAATTTGTTGAGCAAAGTTGTACCTGATAGTAACAATAGATAGAAAGCATCGAGTGACAGATTGGTTTGTTAAAAGAGCTGAAAGCGAGGTAAGCATGTACTATTCCGAATCACTTTGGAATAAGTCGTTCTATGGTTCTGGTAACGAGGACATTAAATTACAGGGCCAAGGGGCCGAGTTCGCTCGTGCCTAAGGTTGTACGAGCAAGTACAAAGGGATTTAATTACGAAAGTAAGTGGCTTTCCACTCGAAGGTGCAGAGAGGTTGCCTAGCAAGAGGCACGCTCTAATAATTAAACGGGACGTTCTATGGAAGCACCAGGAGCAACGTATACAAAATTATTCGGTTGACTCGACGGAAGAACAACCACCGAATACGAACTTCACAAACCGTCGGATCTTCAATCTGGATTTGCTCATAAATTACAGCGCCGTCAACGCAACCAGACAATGTCGATAGACCGTTTCTCTGTTATTTCATTGCTCATTACCTGTTGAATTGTTTCCTACCGCAGATAATTCCTACTTCACGAATGTAGTTATGGAAAGTATAGTTATGTCATGTAAAATAGTCTTCCAATTGCACATAATTAACACGATTGGAACGCAAGTCAATGATGAGCACGACTTCTGTTGAATATCAACATTTTTTAAGTTGTTGAGATTGTTAAACCGCATTTTCACTTAACTATCACAAAAGGCGGCACGAAATTACACGATAAGTGGTCTTTTTGTTACAGAATTTATTTATTGGAGTGGTTGGAATAATGAATTTTTATATTTGCTGCTACATATAAACCGTCATTGCGTTAGTATTCAGGAATTCAATCATCTCGCATTTACACTCAACGAGTGCGAATTTTAAAACGAAATTGCATGTAATCCGATTAACATGATAAGCGATTTTTTTTAAATCGAAATTTAATCCGAATGGGTACGATAATTACTTTTATATTTGCTCTTGAATCTCAACACCTAATAAATGGATATTGAGTTCATCAAGCGTCTCATACTCTCACGTAACCATGACGATGAAAGCAAATTACGCGAAGAGGGTTTTTTTTTGTGAGCAAAGGTTATTGAAGTAGCCAAGAGAATCCATTATTATATTTGTTTTCAAATACCAACACTTACGCCTTGGTAATGAGATAATTCGTCGAAGTGACTCTTTAATTTGCAAAAACCAATTAAAAATATATAAAAATAATGTCTAAGTAAACATACTCTAATCAAAGTGTAAAATATAAATAATTAAAAAAGGTAATTTTCTTAATGAGACCCTAGTTTTCACTCATAAAACCAGGTGCTGCCTGGTTTTTTCCTAATGGACTGCATAAAGCTGCATTAATAACATACCCAGATAGGTGCTGTTGGTTATAACCCAGAATAGTTTAAGCGGATCGACCATTAAAGCACGTTCATCACTTTGGCGAGCACTTAACAAGTCAATTTTAAGACCTTGTTATTATTTATTGAACCAGTATTAAAGTTGATTCCTTAGAAGACGTGAGAATTAAAGTTTTCAAAATTTTTCACACTGCGATAAATTGTCATGACACACTTATGTATCAATTTTAAAGTCTCTCTGTGTTTTCATAACTGCAGAACAATATTCCCAGCGTGTAGTGACACCAAATGACACCATAAAATTCATTCAAGTACACATATATATATTTCTATGTATATATATATTTATGCGCATATCCAATAGCAGAAGAGTATCCGGGATGCTGGACGAACAACTCCCGGGTTCGAGGAAACTACCGAGTCGTTTGGTACTTGACGTACACTTGTATCGGTCGCTCCGCGACATCGACTGTCATCGACATGTTTTTATCGCGGTATTATTCGCGAGGAAGAACTTGAAGCGTATGAGAGGGGACAGAGAGCGAGGTCGACGCGATAGCGAGCCCGGCTGTGCTGTGCTCCACTCTTCACTTCTCTCTGGTCCTCTATCCTCCGGTGGTGGTCCACTATGGGGGTTGGCGTCGGCGCCGGCGTCGGCGGCAGGCGTCAGCCGGAATCTACGTGGTAAGTACCGAGGGGTACATAGAGGGGCCCCCCCGAAGCGCTGGGCACACCAGCCTAGCAGTACCAGTACCAGCACCATCGGCGGCAGCAGCAACAGCAACGGGAGGAAAGAGCCCAGATTTGCGCAGCCGCGCCAAATCAGTCGGGGCGCACAATCCACCCTCAGTCAATATACTGTGTCACCACGCTCGCTGAGAGCCGAGACGGTGAAGGGTAGCAGCGCTTGTACGGCCGAAAGGATATAGCAGAACGGGGTCCTGAATGAGCTAGAGAGGAATACCGAGTAGTTCGATCTACTACTTCCCAGTTACCCATACTCTTTGGTTCTCCAGGGAGATTCAGAAGGACTATTGCTTTTATTGAGCAATGCCCTTGCGGCCAAATTGCGAGCGATTTACAGGTCTTAGTAAGCGGTTTACCAAGAAATCTGTCATTTGAAGGAAGTTTTATTCCTGTGCGGCTCGTCATTTGGACCAAGTTTTATGGTTCAGAGCCCTGGGGAATCCTAGGACCTTGAACAGCCAAATCCAAAAGGATAAAGAGAGGCATATTTGCTTAAAGCTGCTGATTAGGATGAATTTCGGTTATTAAGAAGGAATTTCTTTATATGGACATGCCAAACCAACCGAGAAGCATAATCTACCCTCACTCGATATACCGTATCACCACGTACGCTGAGAGCCGAGAGGGTGAAGGGTAGCAGCGCTTGTACGGCTAAAAGGATATAGCGGAAAGGGGTCCTGAATGAGCCCGAGAGGAACACCGAGTCTTTCGATCGACTATTTCCCAGACACCCATACTTTTTGGTTCTCCAGAAGGGATTCAGGAGGACTATTGCTTTTATTGAGCACTGCCTTTGCGGCCAGATTGCGAGCGGTTTAGAGATCTTAGTAAGCGGTTTACGAAGAAATCTGTTATTTGAAGGAAGTTTTATTCCTATGCGGCTCGTCACTTGGACGAAGTTTTATAGTTTAGAGCCCTAGGGAATCCCAGGAACTGGAACAGCCAAATCCAAAAGGATAAAGACAGGCATATTTGCTTTGAGCTGCTGATTGGAAAGAATTTCGGCTATCAAGGAGGAATTTTTTCATGCGGACGTGCCAAATCAACCGGCACGCATAATCTACCCTCATTCAATATACCGTACCACCACGTTCGCTGAGAGCCTAGAGGGCAAAGTGTAGCAATGCTCGTACGCACGAGAGAATATGGCAGAAAGTGATCCTGAATGAGCCCGAGAGAAATACCGGGTCTGTCAATTTACGACTTTCCAGCTGCCAATATTCTTTGGTTCTCCAGGGAATTCCGCAGGACCATTGCCTTTATTGAGCACTGCACTTGCGGCACGAAGTGCACGAGGATTAGAGGCCTTGGTATAAGGTTTACGACCAAATCTGTCATTTAAAGGAATTTGGCTCCTGTGCGGTTTGATAACGGCTATCCGGAACTTTCAAATCCAAATGGATACACTCTACAAAATCGAACGTATTGCAAGTGTGTTATTTCCTATCCTTCGCATTGTGACGACTTTTTATAGACTTTCAAGAGTGTTACTTATCTATGGTAAGGATATGCAAGTGGAGCACGCTTGTGTGTAAAAAGGCGTCGTAATGCACAGGATACGAAATAACACACTTGCAGCACGCTAGGCTTTTAAAATGTAAAGAGAGGCATGTTCGCTTTAAACTGATGATTGGAAAAAAATTCGGTTATCAATCCACCCTCAGTTATACTATACAGTGTCACCTCTCTCGCTAGAGTCGAGGGGGCGAAGGATATCCGCGGAAAAGGGCAAAAGGATATGGCAGAAAAAGGCTGAATAAATCCTAGAGAAAAACACCAAGTCTTTCAATCTACTGTTGCACAACCGTCCACACTCTTCGGTTCCACAGCAGGATTTCGAAAGACCATTCCTCCTATTGAGCACTGCACTTGTGGCACAAAAAGCGCAAGGATTAGAGAGCTTAGTATACGGCTTACGAAGCAATCCGTCACTTAAAGAAAGCTTTATATCATATCATCTATTGATGACATCGGCTACAATTCACTCTCACGAAGAACGTTTTATTTTCTGGAACAACCAAATCCACATGGATAGAGAGAGGCATATTTGCTTTATGCTGCTTATTGAAAACAAAATCTGCTATCAATCCACCCCTAGTAAATATACGGTATCATCACGCTCGCTGAATGCCGAGAGGGTGTAGGGTAGCAGCGCTTGTACAGGCGAAAGGATATGGCAGAAAGGAGCACTGAATGAGCCCAAGAGGAACACCGAGTCTTTCGATCTACTGCTGCCCAGCAGCTCATACTCTTTGGTTCTCCAGGGGGATTCCACTTTTATTGAGCACTGCACTCGCAGCGGAAAGTGCGCGAGGATTAAAGGGCTCATTATACGGTTTTCGAGGAAATCCTTCATTTAAAGGGAGTTTTTTTTCTGTGCGGTTTGATAACGGCTGTTCCAGGTCGTAGGATTTGCTATGTCGTGAAATGTGGCGGTTCCTTTATCCATTTTATCAGAAGAGCAAAATCCAAACGGATAAAGAGAAGCGTATTTGCTTTAAGCTGCTGATTGGAAAAAATGCGGTTATCAAGAAGGAATTTCTGAAAGTGCCAAATCAGCTGGGGCGCATAATCCATCCTCAATCAATATACTGTGTCACCGCGCTTGATGTGAATCGAGAGGGCGAAGGGTAGCAACCCTTGTACGGTGAGCAATAATATGGCAGAAAGAGTCTGAGAGAAACACCAAATGTTTTACTGATTTACTGCATATCTTTGATCCAACCGGTTACTCTTTGGTTTTCCAGGATTATTTCGGAGAAGCATTGCTTTAAGGGGGGATCCTGCTTTAGAAGACTGAAAATTAGCTGTTTTTGGGATTTGGAATAACGAAGACGCTTTGCTTTGAGCTGCAAAGTAGAAAGAATTTTTCTAGCACGACATCTCCATAATCTCAAACATATTTGAATTTTTATAAATTGCCCGCTAAAATAAATACTCGAGCCAAAGAGAAACGCCAACTTTTTCATTCTTTTCATCCATATAGCTGCATACTTTTTGGTTCTCAACGACGAAGCCGGGAACCATTGCTTTTATTGAGCACTGCACTTTTGGCACAAAGTTTGCGGGGATTAGAGGCCTTTATTATACGGTTTACGAATAAATCCGTCATTCAAAGGAGGATTTATTCCTGTGCGGTCTGGTAACGACTGCACCAAGTCCTGGGATTTGGAAAAATAGAGACGTTGGATTTTTGAGAGATAGATTTGAAAACAGAAAAATATCGTAACACTTTGAATTTTTTCTGGGAATCTGCAAGGATATCACAGCATTAAAACTTTGAATGCAGCATTGAAGGACAATTCTTAGTTTCATTTAAATTATCAGAATTCCAAATAGTATAATAAAAAATTGCATGCAAGTTGAAGAAAATAAAATAATTTTTGAAATTGGTAAGAGATTCGTATATCACTACTGACCAGCTGCATACAATTTGGCTCCACGTAAATCATAAGATTCATGCCCATTGCTTTAATTCACTACTGCACTTTTTGGCACAAAGCGTCCTGCAGATTATTATACGATTTACGGCCGTTGAACAGTATATGTCATTCCGAGAATTCTTTATTTCTGTGTGGTTTCATGATAGCTATTCCAAGTCCTGGAAGTTGAAAAAAGGAGACGAATATGCTTTAAGCCACAGATGTGAACGAATTTTTTAAATAAAAATTTTTTCTTTCTGAACTGAGATGTCGAAATATTTGTCTTGAAATCAACATATACATGGATAATCAGAGTTATAATGAATATAATGTGAAATGTCACGGGAAAGTTGAAGCAAAAAAATATAACTCCTGAAATTTGCATGGTTGCTCAACAGTAGCGAAAAATCCTATTTAGGGGCTCTAGAGTCTCATCTCACAAACTGAATGAGAGCTTGGAAAGTTAGATTGGGTAATTTATTGGCCACACAATATATAGCTCAGGGATGGGATGTAGGTTCGTAGATTAGACTTCGGAGACAAATATATAGACTATATCCCACACAATGCAGCAAAAGTATGTGAACCACAGGAGAAAACGTGACAAGGATTTTTATCATATTCACTAAATTAAATAATAGCGAGTGAGTAAGTAAATAAATAAACAGACATTATCGATTCGGAAATCAATGAAGCAATCTGAACGGACGATGTTTTAACAATTAATTTTCAATCGTAAAAAAATATCACCACCAAAACTTCCATCAAAATAAAAATATCACAGTCTGGCATTGTCAAAGCATCATAACATCTATTTAATATATACGCATCCAAAGTCAAAGAAGAATAATAATTGTATTTATTAATGTAAAATCCATTCGAAAGTGAATATACCTTATATAAAAACCGAGCTTCATACCCCGCTATAAAAAAAAACGTCCGGACTTTCAGTAAATAAGAATATCGCCTCTCTCACGCGGTATTTATTTCTTTTTTATACTTAACGTTGAAACGCTACCGCGTCTCTTGATTTCAAACAAACATTTTTGACAGTGAAGCTTTCTCTTGGAGAAAGGCAAATTCAATCAACTCATTTCTTAGGAATCAATGGAATCTTTTATCTCGGTGTATACATTATATAAAAATATATATATGCATTGCAGGGAAGGAAGATAAAGAGCAGCAGAAGAGTTGGTGAAGGGCGCAGAAACAATGCAATCCTCTCGAGTAGCAAAGCTATCAAAAGAACTCATTCCCTCACGAGGACCTTACGATTGGCGTCATTTCCAACTGCGAAAGCACGAGAGCAAAGCTCTGCCTGACCAACCGCTACGGTTTAAACGCATTTGCCTCAATTCTACGAGATAAGAACCGGGCTATTCGTGACTAACCGACGTCGAGATTGAGATATGGAAGCATCCTGAATACGACACTATCTCGGCGTCGGTCCCTTCTGTGCTTTCAAGGCTTTTTGCCCCTCAGCCTCATGGAAATCTTTGTACGAACTCCATCTCGTCGCCAGCGTTATCATGTTCGACTATAGAACCGTTAACCCATACCATTTCACGTGCCCCACCCACCGTTCAATAATTTTTATCGCTCAAATTCCAACAGACATATGTCAACGATCGTCCATCAAATTTCCGTTAATTAGTCAACCAATTTCGATGCCAATTATAGCCTTTGATATTTCCATCAAAATCGTCATCTCCTCCGCTAATCGACGATCAGATCAAATAAAAATTACTGGTGCTTGACGTTATTGCGGTATTCCGAATTATTATCTACGACCACACCCAGAGAAATTCATCTGATGGGCTTATTTCAATCAAATATAAGATGTACGAAATAACTAACATTCAGACCAAATACATTGGATTTGAAATTAACGCTATTTATTTGTATTGCAATAAATTATATTCGAATCGAGTTAATTTCTTCTTTACATGCTGTATAATAAGATTTCATATCGTTTCAATAGAACTTATGTCATTGTCATAAGTCGTATTGATTTCGTAAAAGTTCTATGTAATCCGAATACAATTCGGATTACATACAATTTACTAGTATTTTTAAAATTACAAAAATAATCGCACTTAGCACCACTATGTATTAAATTTGTCCACATTTCTGACCTCGTTACCCAAATAAAATCATTTTTTAAAAAAGTTGAAATCGTCGTATTTAACCGTAAACATATCCGCTACTAATCGAAGTAACAAACAATTAAAAATTCTTGGCCCATGATGGACATTACGAATTAATATCCTCCCAAACGAATAACGCCGAAAAAAAGTCTGTCCGCCAAAACCATTGAATACTCAATCAAACTGATTTAATACATGCAGAGATAATTTTCTATCTTCGGTTATGTCTATAGAGTATTTGCAGGTTAATCAGTGCACAAAGGTCGGGAATAAGTTTAATTCATTGGGAAAGAGCAATTAATTATTGGCATTGGAGTTATTGTTGCGACGAGTACCAGCGGATAACAGTAACGAGTTCGCATAGTATGCACAATATATAGTGAACAGATTTCGATGGTTGAGGGGCAATCAAGCTTGGTGGACATTATGGTTGCGAGAGTGTAGTAGCTTCGTAAAGCGAGCTCGAGAAACAATGCAACGATGCACTGCTATAGCATAGTTTGAGCTGTTAGGTGTGAGGGAGGTGATCAACGACGTAGTATGATGTTGTTGTTGCTTGCCAACTCGGTACCCTCTCCCCCACTTCCACCACCGCCCCGAACACGACTAAATGGATTTGCTTTATCCTATCGGTTAAACCTATTCCATTTAGGCATGCGGCACGCAAACAAGTGGGTTGGACCGAGTCAGTCGCATCATTGCCTCACCTACGTGTACAGAGTTATACACCGAACCCTAGCGAATCTGAAGAACCGCAAAATAACCGAAGAGTGATCGGTCGTTATGGAACAAAAAATAACTCCAAAGCAGAAGCAACTGAGTGACCGTCGGATAACCATAAAGTGACCCGAAAAAACGGTTTCTTTGGATCAATGCTCGTTTTGAAAGCGAAGAAATATGAAAATGGAACTATTTTGTTCGGTGTAATGGCATTGCCACTCACCTTATCGACTTTCTTATTTTTTTGCACCCCTTTCGTGTTTTAGATAGACAGATGACGTCTGTCCCTAAATTTATTTGCCTCATATGTTGTTTTTGTTTAACAATTTGCATATCGTAATTATTACTGAGGGGAGGACAAATAGTCATGCACTGTGGAATAGCTTCCCCGAATTTGAGCCTACATCCGGACACGACTAAATAGAGTTGCTTCATCCCATCGATTAAACCTGTTCCATTTACGCATATGGCACGCAAACAAGTGGGTTAGACTTGTTTGCGACCATTTGTATGATTTCGGTAACTAGGTATACATATACTGACAACATAGCCAGCGGCATATCGACTTTGGAATTTGTTGTCACTTATTTTCAGCCCCGTCAAATTTTAAATAGACAAGCGACGTCTTTTCTCAAATTTGTTTTTCTATTGTATTTTATTTCTCCTTTTTATTAATTGTCACCGTGGTAAAGGTAAATAGTCATGCCCTGTGGAATTGACAAGTGCCCGCGGAGACACAAATTTGATTTTACTCGAAGTGTCAACCTCAACTACTTCTCGAGTACACAAACAAGTCCTGAGGGAATGCGCAGTTTGTAGCTAGCTGTAAACGTTAAGTTTCAGAATGGTTTATATATTTATGACCTGAGAATAATTGCTGATGATTGAAGTTGAAGTGGAGGGCTAATAATTATGAATAATTTACTGTTTGTTTATTGCTGTGATTTCGTTTAGTTCGAAATATTTTACGTTGGAGTTTATAAAATAATGCATATTACTTAGGAAAGATTACTAATCGGCGAGTTTATTGAAACTAGAGGCCTAAGAATTTTGAATAAATAATTTTTTGTCTTTTGTAGAAATTGTTGAAGTATTAGAATTGATAGAATATTAGAGCCCTAATTTTCAACGTAGAAAAATAAAAATGGGTTTAATAATAGTCTGCTGTACAATGTCGTGCTGTATCTCAGATAAGGAAATGCTGGTAAAAAATCAATATTTTAATAACTACCATGCAATACACGTTCGATTTTCAATTTTTTAACTCCGAAAATCGCATTAAATCGGCATCGGTAATTATCGGAAAACCGTCATCTCTAGTCTAAATCTGCTGTTCCTGAGCCCGACAAAGACCTTGTCTATGCCATTATAGAAACCATCGGAGGGTTTTAGTGCAGTTCTCGAACAAAGTTAATCAGGGTATTATAATTTTACCTGGGGACATGATAATTTTTACTCCATCTATTTTTGTCTGTAATAATTAGATTAATATTTTTGAATTTTCTTGAGAAGGTTCAAAAAGCTATAAAAAAATATTTCTGCATACATTTTCCCAAAAATGTCAACAATTAAAAATAGGTTGCTGCTTCACTTGTGTACTAATTACCAGCTCAATCTGCTCGACAGTTCTCAAGTTACAGGTAATTGAAATTTCAAAGCCCTACACACATACATACGAATTTTTTTTCTGAAACACTTTTCACGATATTTTCTACCATTCTGACATCAAAGTGTCGAAAAAAAATGCATCAATACGAAAGCAAAATTAAGGAATTTAAACGTGAAATATCAAGTTTCACTCCAGTTTCAAAAATCCTCTTTATTCTGTTCTGGTAGTTTTTTCAAGGAACAATCTTGCCGGAAGTACAGCATTCAGGTTTTTTATTTCAATGTCGAGTCAAGCGTATGTTCGTAAAATAAAAACGATAGAAAGCTATATTCGCTATTCAGCAGTTAAAAAGACGTCGAGTATTTTAGCGGACGTGACTCTCGACATCGCGCTTTTCTTTTTTCACCTCAACGATCATTAAAACAGTCCGTAGAATCGCGACGAAATTTCGTGTCTTACGTGGAAACTTACGGCCCTTCAGTGAAGATAACTCGAAGCCAATGAAATAATAAGTAGGTTGTGAGAAAATTATGACGGTATACATAACTTTGTGACCTCAAGGAAGTCGACAATCTTTCAATGGCACTTTATATTCCAGAACGGTTTTTCCCGAGGGAGTATAGACTGGCAAGACTATTATATAATGCAAGAGGGGATCTCATGAGTATAGTCGCTGCAAGAGAACTACCGCTGCGAAAACATCGCAAGTTTGCCTCGCGGGACGAGTCGCGAAAGCGTACGTGCTGGAAATCGCAAATAAAAAAAAAAAAAGTAAAAAGGATGCAAAGTAGAAACTTGCACATTGCTTCCTCATTATTTTTCACCTTCCACATGCCACGAATGGGAAAATATGTTTATCAGTAAGACTTTTTTTTACTTATTCTTATGTCTTTTTTTAAAGCGTCGCCTCCAGCTTATATTCTAAACACTACATTCTGATACATTCTGTCGCTTGTCAGAATTTAAATCGAGCGAAAAATACATCGTCAAAAGGAGGATGGAATAAAACCTCCATGTTCATTGTTATACTTTCATCGCGCAGTTTTTTTTAGTATTTCAGTTAGTATTTTGATATGGAAATTAATCAAATGCGAATTGTTATTAAAAGGGTTATCCTGGAAAAAGAAAAAAAATACTTCATCCTACAAAAAAACATTCCTACATTGCAATGGCATCAGGAAAAACCGAATTTACACGAAAATGACAACAGAAAAAAAGCTTATTTCTACGTATGTAATTTTTCCACTGTTGCACATTCCAAATAGTGTCCGGAATTTCGCATAAGAACATTTTTTCAACGTCAATCTTGCTTGTCTCGTAGAGCGTCAGAAAAATAGAAATGTTTCGAAAAGAGCCGAAAATGACGTGAATTGTCGGTTGAAAAATCGTTTCGATGCACATTCCAGGGATTTATTTGTACTGCATCAAATGCATGGAAGCATTTATTGCGCCTAAAAAATGTATTCAGAGAAAATATTTTGATAAATAACCATTTTCCAATCGCGGCAATTTTCACTATTTTTATACCGAGATTTTCCACGAATCCCGGTGATGACATTTCACAAAAATTATTATTTCCAACGTCAACAATTCTCGCCCTTTAAAAAGCGAGAAAAATAAATTCGCTCTGGCAAAAGTTCGACAGAACAAAACATTGTCGATGCGGTGAATGCTGAACTGGTCTCAGGTTCGGTTGAAAAATTGGGTCGATGCGCACTCAAGGAATTCATTCCCATTGCATTGAATACACAGAAGGATATGTTAACCTTCTATTTTTATTCCCAGGAATTACCGTTCATCTCGGTAAAAAATCATTTCACGAAATTAATTTCAGGAACGGCAAAGGAACTCGTACTTTCGAGCAAACAAATGTTTACAACGTCAAAGGTGCTCGTCCTTCGAAGCTCCAGGAGAATAGAATCGCCCTGGAAAAAGCTTGAAATAATAAGTCATCGTCAAAGCGGCGAATTCTCAACTGGTCTCAAGTGTGTTGCACGAATAAAACACATTCCCACAAAATCTATTGAAAAAGGGGAACGTATTTGCACGAAAACTTTTTAAAAACTGTAATTTCACAAATATTCCGTTTTTCACATATTGCTATTGAGTGACTTCCAACATTTCTCACAAATTAATTTCTTCGACGTCAAAGCTAACCGCCGTTTCACACAAAAGCAACAGTTCGGAATAACAGAACGTCATCGAAGCGGCGAATACTCAAGTAGTCGCAGCCCGGCTTAAAATATCAAACCGATGCACACTCGAGAAATTCATTCTCGTGATATCGAACGCATATGACTGTGTCTCCCGCGAAGAGCAAATAGCATTTATAGCAAGCCTTTACAACAATTATTTTAAAAAATGTGTCATTTGCAAAAATATTTTTAAAGAATATAATTTAAAAAACGGCAATGTTTTAACTATTTTGTATTCATAGAAGTATCCAACATTTCTCACAAGCTAATTTCTTCGATGTCGAGAGTGCTCGTCGTTGCGAGTAAGAGTAACAGCCAGAGCATTGTCGAAGCGGCGAATGCTCAACTTGTTTGAGACCGGCTTGAGAAATTGAGTTGATGCGCACTCGAGAAATTCATCCTCATTATATTGAATGCATAGGAGCGTGTGCTTCGCATAGGGCAAATTGCATTTACACAAAATCTTTTTACAAAATACAATTTTTCAAAAATGCCTTTTACACATAAAAATCTGAACAAACATAATTCCCAATAACGCAATTTTTCACTATTTCGTATTCGCAGAAGTGTCTAACATTTCCCACAAATTAATTTCTTCGACGTCGAAGGTCGAAGGTGCTTGTCGTTTCGGGCAAAAGCAAAAGCTCGGAATGCCAGAACACAGTCGAAGCGGCGAATTCTCAACTGGTTTCAGGCAGGCTTGAAAAATCGAGTCGATGCACACTCGAGAAATTAATTCTCATTATATCGAATCCATGGGAGCGTGTGCATCGCGTAAGGCAAATTGCATTTACACTCCATTAAAAAAAATATATATATAATTTTTTAAATGCCATTTACACATAAAAATCTGAACAAACATAATTCCCAATAACGCCATTTTTCACTATTTTGTATTCGCAGAAGTGTCTAACATTTCCCACAAATTAATTTCTTCGACGTCGAAGGTGCTTGTCGTTTCGGGCAAAAGCAAAAGCTCGGAATGCCAGAACAAAGTCGAAGAGGCGAATGCTCAACTGGTTTCAGGCAGGCTTGAAAAATCGAGTCGATGCACACTCGAGAAATTCATTCTCATTATATCGAATCCATGGGCGCGTGTGTATCGCGTAGCAGCCTGGCAAGTGGTCTCGAAGCATATGCTGCCGCTGGTTGGCTGTACCAATGGATGTGACCAGTGCGGTTGTGCCGTCCGACGATGCGAGAGACCAGTAGAGCAGCCGGGCGAACGGACGGAAGCCGTGGAAACCGCTTCACTCAAGGGAGAGTGAGAGAGAGACGGACACTCTATTCCTCACTCAGTCAGCGTGGATATAGCGAACAGTCTCGCTATATCCAAAAACCGATCGATCCCCTACACATCTATACACGTATCTGCGGTAGTCGCTCCAATAACCGAGTATGTTGCTTTGTACATATGTACGCAACCACTGTGTTGGGTACAAGCCTCTCCATGTGATGCTATATACACTGACAGCTCCCGCATATACACCCCAAAGTAAGCTACTCTATATACAAACGTGTCCATACATATATATGACTAAATACATATGTCACTTTTAGAGTGATACATAGAACATGTATTATATGTAGTTCCGCACTTTCTCGTCCGCTACTAGAGAGAACACCTTCCATAGATATGGGGAAGACGAAGGTGCGAATTCACTGAGGACACGCGCCAATCTAGAGTGCAATCTCTTATAGCTTACCACCTAAAGTGAAGTTACAAGTTTATACCTTCACGCTTGGAAAATTTACAAGTTATAGTTAAAGGGATTCTTAACGTAATTGCAAAATTTGAATGTGTGTTACCGACCGAATTGCTGAGAAACTTGGCATTGAATATGGTGTAAAACGTGCGGCCTCTTATGGGAAGGGACCCGAATTTTGACTTAAAATGTGAAATTGATGTACATATGATGAACTTTTGAGTACAAAAAAGTACCTTGTGGTTTCGTTGGAACTTCGAGATTTCGATCGAACTATAAAAAATAGGTGTCACCGGATTTTTGGATGAATAATTGCAACTTGAATGCATACAAATTATACGAGCTGTATGGTTTTATCGACTGAACAACTGAATGCACATGTTACGACTGTTTTGAGGAATGATGAATATCCGCTCATAAATTGTTTACTTTTCATGTTAATAATTCCATGAAAGTGCTAATTAATCGTTGTCGAATTACAGAATCGTCATGATGGATAGTGAGTTGACTAGCATTGATAGTGCATGTATCCTAAGCAAAGAACCAATCAGACACACGAAATGTCATCCAATCAAAACGCTGAGACGTGCCTCTCCGTCTCCCGATATAAGCTACCGAAAGGTAAGCTATGAGACCCTCTACTGTATATTCCTCGCTCCGCAATTCACCATCACGCACGTGTAACACCCACCGTACAGAAAGTTAGGGAGGGAGAGAGGCAAAAGCCAAGCGACACATTTGGCACTATAGCACTTGGAACCGAAGCAGGATTAATTTTATGGTTGCCCGGTGCTGGGTTTATGGTTTTTCCGATAGTATAGCCATATAGATGTCCTCCTCCTCCCCCTTTCCTCTCTAGAACGACGAAGCCGAGTAATTTCGAAACGTAACGCAAGCTCGAATGCGATATATTGGTATATATGCAGTACCTTCTACCTTTCGCCACCATATCGCCCTTCTCCTCTTGGTACACTCCTATATATCGGACATTCTACGGCAAGAGACACAGTTTGAAACCCGAAACCCCTCGACTTTTCCAATACAATTTTTATCTGGTTTTTTAATTGAAAAAATAGCGTCTGTGATTATTGTTAGACATTTATTTTAACCTGATCTCGATTTATAAAAAAATGTGATAAGCGGTATAAAAAATTGCAACTCGAATTTAAAACATAATATCGATTCAAGTAAAATGCTACATTTTTTCGTGTTGTAACGTATTTTGGTATGAAAATAGTACACATATTATGGGTTAACATCGTAGTTATAACGCTGGCTTATTTCGAGTAAAAAATATTCTGTAAGTAAAATTTTTTTTCTAAACACGAAGTTCTCATTTTTCCATCGTTGCACGAGGTTCAGAATGTTGGGTGGAATATAAAATATATTTACTAAACTACGTTAGAAGTGGTAAAAATTGTTGTCTTTGTCGATATAACGGTTCCAATTGAAGTTAGAATTTTTCATGATATTGTCTATTTAATATTTTTTACGAATCTAGAAACCCGACGAAGAATAAAAGTTTTTTTTTTCAATGATACCGACTGGTTGAAAACTGTCTGGACATATGGAGAATTTTTATCTGTGTGAATTACCGTGGAATGTCCCATACACTAAAAGGGGGCTCGTACATCTGCAACCATAGCTACATAACCATCTACAACCAGCCACTCAACTCGTCCATTGCAACTGTAGGTACGTCGATGCCTTCGTGTTCCCTCGACGCGATACGCATCGTTCGATTTTAGAGCAATGTTCCCATACATGGTTGGGCATACATCTATACACGAGAATTGAGAACCGTGTTGCTACGCTGCATCCGTTTACCGAGGAATATCGGCGTTGGTGTAGAACGCTCGCCAATGACCGATTGAAATGAACGACTGATCGTCCTGGCGAAGCACACAATTCGAGAGTAGTACCTTCGAGCACAAGCGATTAAATTCTATTGTTCTCCGTGACTGATATTCACTTGGCCACGAAGATATATCGCTTTAGTATTCCACGGTTTTACGGAAACAGTGAAGCACTACCATTCTTCTTATACTGCTTAATAACCTTTTAATATTCAAGGAGATGCGAACGATTAACACAGTTGATAAGAATGCACGCACATGTTGAGGGTGTATAATAGGTACAGTCCCGTCAATTGTGAGTTTCAGAGAAAATTTCGATTACTTCGATTATATCGAGATTTAAATCTCCCACCGATACAATATTAAAAATACTAACACCTTTGACTACACTTTAATGTGCAAAAAAAAAAACAATCGCGAGCTGAAAAACTCCGGCCAATGGACGAAGAACGCGTTAGTTTTAAGTGGGAAAAAAAATGTACATGAGATCACTGTAAAAATTCTGTCCAATAAATGTCTTGTACTACTACTGCTTATACACGTACATCTCAAACAAACTGCTTAATGTTGGCATAATTCTGTGGAAATTTGTATAAATGGCGGAATTTTTGCTATAGATATCCTCTTTTTTATATGTTAGAATTTTTACGAAGTTAATGGTAGATTCATAGGGTCGTTATTGTTGGATATCAGCAATGCTAATTTTTATTGCTTTTGTAAATTTGAAGGATTATTCACTTGGGATCCACGCTTGTTTGGATTATTCGAGCACCATAGAAATATTTGTAGCTATGAATTTACAAAACGAAATATGCGGACAGTATAAAACTTCAATCGAAAAGCTTGGTAGTTGAAACAGAGAAATTCTCTCAAATGCTAAAAAATATGTTGAATACCACACGTGGAAAAAATAAACTATTGACGTTTTTTTTTCTCCAAGCGTGAATGATTTTTCCTCTCGTCAAATGTATGTTTTGTATGCATTGCGTATCATGAGAGTGAATTGTTTGCCGGATTACTCTAGAAGTTAAGAATGAAAAATACAAAGGATATTTTTTATAAATAGTTATTTCACCACCGTACTTATACATTGCTTGTTAAAAGCTTAGTAGTGGGTATTTTGCAAAGGAATAATTTTTATTCAGGCCATTCTGAGAGTAACACTGAGAGTCTACAATTTTCTGGTATAATCAATTCTTTCAGTTTTTCAAATAAAATTCCCTACTAATCAACAACATAAATATATCATAAAATAGCATAAATATTCAGGATGTAAATTTTTAGAGGAATGTTCAAAAGATCAGAATGAGCGGCTGGCGTCAAATTAATTGAAAACGGATAACGGATTCGTCCTCAGGAAATCGAAAATGAAAGAAGCCCTTCGTTGAATAATGTTTAATGTTTACATTTCCAAGCCCTTCGCTATGAATTCATTTCTAGGGCTTTCCTAATGATGGAGTCTTCATTATCGAATAATTACGTTTTGCCATAAGAGTTAAAAGAGTTATGGGATTTCCAGTTTTCATCAAAAACGAAATTGTATTGTAGCGCTAAATCAAATATCTTGATAATCGAGAGCTTCGCTTCCAGTATGAGAGCCTTTGGCTGGAGAATCAACGCTGAAAATCGCCAGTAGCAAGCGATGAATAATTGCTATTGCCTGCGTTCGAAGCTATGTTTTCAACTAACTACAAGAGATACAATCATTCCCGTACAAGCTTAACGTCGCTAACTAACAATATAGGTAGATGTATATGTATCTGGATGAGATGGAAGCGCATTCCCGTAGGAACACCCAATTTCCTTTTCTCTCTGTGTTCTCTTCCTCGTTTTTATATTTTTCAGTGTGGCGCCCGACAATCCCTCGCGGAATATATACTCTACTCTGCACAACAATGCAACATGGCAGGAGCAGCTAAGACGTAACAGCAAAGTAGGATTTTCTAGGAGCCGCGCGATTTTCCCACATTTCTGGGGTTATTTTGTATACTTTAGATCGTCGAAAAAAGTGGTTTTTAGAAAATGTCCGTACATATGTGTTTGCACCTTAGTTATTACAATTGTTAAGCCATCGGTCTAAACTTTGGACTACACGTAGATAGTCATTGAACGATGATTTGGAGTAAATCTAGCATGAACCCGTTAAGAGGATTAGAATCTATAGCATTTTTTATTTTTATGAAAAAAGATTGTTTTCACTCCAATTGCTATATTTTTCATGGGATGTCAAACTGAAATTTGGTTTACAAGACCATCAGACTAGTCTAGGAATTTTTATGCGAATTGAATTTTTTAACCATATTTTGTTCTTACTCCGACTTCCAAAATTTCAAACATCATATTACAATATGTTTGCTGTTGCATTCATTGTAAGATATGACAGTTAACCAGTTTAATCTAGAATTTTTTAATTTCAATTAAAAAATATACTTTGATTAATAATTATTCGGTCATTATATGAAATATGCACTGGCAATTAAAGGGTAAATGACGATTTTGTAACAGATTCATTTTGGTCAGATTATTTCAAGAACAATCTCTTGTTTCCGTATTTTTAGAAAATGCTGTACGAATTGACCACATAAATAGCTGCACATAAACACCCAATTTCCTTTTCTCTCGGTGCTTTCGTCCTCGTTTTTATACTTCCCACAGCGGCATCCGACAATTCCTCGCGGAATATACACTCTACTCTGTACAACAATGCACAATGGCAGAAGCTGCTAAGATGCACCAGCGAAATAGGATTTTCTTGGATCCACGATGGCTTCTCGAGCTATCAGCTGAAGTACGAACATTCCATGGTGCCTTTATAAACACGATCCCGTGCTCACGGATCTGGATCTTTCGTAACGGCTCTACACACTTTATTTTAAATCCGAAAATAAATCTTTCCCAAGGATAAAGAGATGGCATTATCCCTGCAAAAATGTTAGTATATTCGCAGTAGCGAGGCGAGGCTAAAAGCTTTTCCACTGGATGGGCACTCAGTCGAAAATCCATATTCTACGGGAATATTATAAATTTTTCAATACAAATTGGTGCATTCACCGCTATTGGACTTTAGTACCGAAAATTTCATTTGAAATCATTACCTCTGCTTTTAGTAGTTCTAATTTATTTATCATAACTGAACCACAGGAAAATTCAGAGCTGTTCCGTTTTATAAGCAACACTCGTTACAAATATTACCACTTCATATGGTGGAATACTACAATTATGTTCAGCTTAATGTTTCAATGTAACTATGAATAAATGTGGTCGTATGCTTTGAACACTTTTTGTATGTGTAATTTACTATGAACCGTAAAGTAGTTAATGTACTGCATATTTCAAAGAGTGAAAATGAAATGAAAAAAGAGCTCTTAATGAGAGCTAATTTTATATACAATTCTACAAAAGGTAGAATATTGTAATATTAATTGACTTCGCTGAAGAAATAAATTACTCATAATTACGCGTAATAATTATGACAAAAATAAAATGGGCAATAATGATAAATATCTAACTCAAATAAAGTGAGCTACTTGTTGATATTATCAGGTATTTTAACTAAAAATAAAGAGTGCTCAAAAGTGAACTGATTTCATAACTTTTACGAGTGGCTCTCCAGACTATTTAATAATTCAGTTAATCTAATTAAATCATTGGATAACTCAATTAGTTAATTCACTGGGCCAGTCGAGGCTTGTGAAGCATATTCAACCGTAAATTGAAATTTTGAAATTAACTATTTTACTCCTTGTGTAGCAGTAAAATGTAAATATTTTGTGATTAAATAACGAGCATCACTATACATTTGCGCAGATACCTTTCACTATGCACAAAGCTCGACAATGAATTCCCAGACGACCATCGCACGTATTCCCATGCTATCCGCTCTTAACATTTGGAATGCCATGGAATCGTGTTCAATCCGCACATTCGAAAATGAAAATTCCTGTGTTTACATTCCGGACTGGAATATTTATTTAAATTCCAGTATAATGTACTTGGAATTAGTATAATTATCGATATTTCTTCCTCTTCGTGAAGAGTATTAAAGGGCCAAAATCACCGAAAATTATTTATGGGTATTTTACTTATTTGACTGTCAGCATTATATACAAAATTATATATGCTGCGCACAACTCAAATAAGCGATTGTTTAACATGTGCCAAAAATATCTGGCTACTCTAATTTACATAGAAGCTTTTTTTAAATGTGTGCACTCAGCCCACATTCGAAGAAAACTCGTGGACCAAAAAATTCTTAAATAATTTTCATGAGAAGATTTAATAATTCTGCTCAATATTCATCCTTGCGGCCTGACCGTAGTTTCTAGAAATTAAGCAATAAAAACTCAGTACAATAATATTCATCTGCTAATACTGCAAAATTATACTGATATACCATATCAGCAAAATGCTATTGAAATGTAGAAATCTACTTGACAAAAACGTCTACACGTAAACTGCTCTAAACGTTCACGCGAAATGGATACAGTGAAGTGGTAGTAGGCGGAACGTATTAGATGCCGTCAGGAAGCACGACGTGTACGCGATAATGAAACTTCTCTCCCCAGCTGGGAAACGTAATCCCAGCATCCATATGCCACTCACAGTTGAGCGTCTGAACATCGTAGCTGCGCTCACGATGGATGAGTAGTCATTTTAGTTCGCCGAGGATTTAGTGTAAATCCCGAGGGAGATTTAGCCGCCAATGAAATTAACTAAGCACATTTCTGCTGTTCACCAGTAGTTGGTTCGACAGCAGAAATTCAGTACCTCACAGAACTCGATAAAAGTGAAAATAAAAAAATTTCTATCGTACCTGAATTTGGCTGTCCGTTGCTGTTCGGCCGAGCGGAAGCTGCTCCGTCTCTCGCTTCCACCTCCAACGCGTAAGCTCCTTGCTTTTCACGATCGAACACGATTTTCGTTGAAATCCAACCGGTATCGCGATTTATCTCGAAGTAGTCCATGCCCTCGTTTCTCGTACTGTTCACCACGTAGTAAGTAACCTGAGGGAAAAAAAAATCAATTTCCTTTTATTGCCTCCTCCATTAAGAATTGTAGAGTAGTTAGCAATAAAGATATATATATATATGGGTATAAACTAGGGTGTTATTGTGGTTTGCACGTTCGCCAGACCAGCAACTGAAATTGAGGGACTGAGAAAAATGTGGGCTTGGGCGTCCATTGAGGGACTTAGAATCAGGGCCAACAGGGTCAGCTTCACCATGCCGTTTGGTGAAGCTGACCCCCTGTGCCAAGTTATTCTGAGACCCTTGTTCAGCCTAAAGAACCTGAAGAACATTAAGCAAAACTATTTATGATATTTTCACTTGGTATCATAATTAAGCCTGACTTAAGTATTTAGCTTATCAATTCCTTATTGAACTCTGCTATGAAACCCTAGAATTCCCTTATAAAATCCTTATCTGACAGAATTATTGTTGATTGGATTACATGGTATCATGATTAAGCCTGAATGAGCCATTAAGTAATTGCCATTAAGTAACCGATCAAACCCTGATTGAATTCCACCATGGATAACTAAAATTGCCTTATCAGTCCCTGAACTGGCAAAATTTATTACTGATTCATTTACTTGGTACCGTGATTAAGCCTGGTTCAGCCCTTAATTAATTGCTCTAATATGCCCCCATTGAATTCTGGCATGAAAACCTGGAATTTCCTTATTAGGTACTTAATTCCGGGTGAAATTTCTTATATGGTGGCCCTATTAAAACTCGGTAGGGTCGTGTGTCATCTTAGGGCATCCCTGATAATTTTTTTCACGGGGGTATTTGAAAAAAATATATGTACAGGTATAAAAATATCTATAAATATAGAATGTAATGTACCTTATTGTTGGGGGAAGTTCCATCTTTGTCGATTGCGTTCACCTGAGTCACATTACTTCCTATCGGTTCTCCCTCGAGCACTGTTTCTTGCTCCCGCTCCGTGAACAATGGAATCTCGTCGTTGACGTCCTCCAATACAATGTACACTGTCGCTTCCGAAGCCAGTTGCTGGGCGCCGTTGTTCTAAGTGACAGTGAACAAACATACGAAAATCGGTGAATTATTGGCGTATAAGCAAGGAAGAGAGTGCATGACCCTTGAGACTCGAGACAGTCAACGTTGTTTCAGGGAATATTGCGGCTATACATTGCGTATCTATACGTTCATCTTTCATTCGCTCTCTTTGACGAACGTTTGAAATACGAGTAGACAAATCGGTGATTATACTGATAAATTTATAACGTTTACACGATCCTCAAAAGCATCACAATTATGACGATATTCTCATTGAAAATTTGCTCCTCTATTTATTGAACTCATTAAAATATGTTCCCGACAAAAAGTAAGAAAGTTAGAGAATTGGTTTGAATTTTTGTATATATCGTGTAATTCTACTAAATATATTCGTGTTGTAATTGATGTATATAAGTGTTTAAAAAATTTCTGATTTTCTGAGTGAGTACATACTTTCATACCAACTGAAATTTTTTCCCGTGTGTGAAGATTAAGAATATCTAGTTTAAAAAATATACGTAAAAATATATGTATTCGTAAAATATCTTGTTCTAAATATTTTAGTTTCAATGAAAATATTCGTTTTTTTACAAAGGTAAACGGATATGCATGAAGATTTTTTTACTGTCATCTCATAGTTTTTAAAATATTTTCCCCATTTTCTAAGCAATGAGCAGAGTGCATGACCCTTGAGACTCGAGACAGTCAATATTGTTTCAGAGGATATTGCGGCAGCAATAGAGATTGCTTTCAATTGGCTTTCAACTTGATGAGCTCGAAATATGAGTAAACGAATCGAGGATGAATTGGAAACCATTTTTTAAATTACTTTACAGAATACTCTACCAAATTTCTGGTATTTTTAATAATTATTTCTTTGTACTTGTTAGAAATTTAGAAAACGATAATTGTAATAGTAAGTAGTGGTAGTAATAATTGTAATAAATTATACTTCTATATTCTCTTCTAATATAAAACAGCTGTAATGAATGATAATAATTTTGTCGCGAAAAAGTCCGAATACATTTTCATTGAATAAATACCAATTGTTGATTTTTTAAACTTACCTCGACTCGTATAGTCAAATTGTATTCCATGATGCTCTCATAATCAAGCGGATGATTGACTTTGACATCAGCCCAAGTGGTAGAGCCCTCGGATCGTTGTTGCAGATAAAAGGTGTGTAACTTGTT
The DNA here is from genome assembly GCA_949699805.1 of Tromatobia lineatoria. Taxonomy (NCBI): domain Eukaryota; kingdom Metazoa; phylum Arthropoda; class Insecta; order Hymenoptera; family Ichneumonidae; genus Tromatobia; species Tromatobia lineatoria. The sequence continues at coordinate 22,538,709 of OX453038.1, read as the reverse complement.
GGTTTGTGCGGTGGAGCCAGGCATTAAGTGGTAAAATACCGTAGGATTATTTTCGATTCCGGAGCTGTTTGGGGCATACGAGACGAGTGTCAGTTTGCACTGTATTATTCTAATAGTAAATAAACTAATTTTGCGTATACGAAACGGAAACAGAAACGAGAACGGAAATCCCCTAGGGCATTATTAGGTATATATGTACCGTACAAAAAACTATAATCATAATGATCATCATGAACGGCTTTGAAACGAAAATATTTTTCATGCGAGACACGTGATAATGAATATAAACGTATTACCAAATAATCTTCTAGTCAATATAATAACGATAACACATCTAAGTTACGTTAATTAGTGAATTTACCTAACACGATCCTCCGACATAATATCATTAAACAAAAATCTATCAACGCACACTATTATCTTTTTCTTCTTCCTTTTTTTTGTCGTTTTTACCATAATTATTATTATTATTCATCCCCCCATCGATTTTACCGTCTTCGCAATATTTCCTTTCCGTTCCAAGTGAGTAATAAACTGCCCCCGTTTATTAAACCTCTATCACAGCGAAAGAGAGAGAGAGAGAGAGAGAGAAAGAGTGAGAGAGTGAAAGAGTTGCGTAATATAGATAGATCAAGGGAAAGAGAGAGAGAAAGAGAGCGAAAGAGATAGAGAGCACACACGCGGCCGTAATACCTATTTTCAGGCTGAGCAGCACAGCATTATTTTTTTTTTTCAACAATCGAGGCAGTTTTCAACGCGTTTTTCTAACATTTCAACTAAACGTTCGTCCAGCTAGCTTTGTTCATCTCTCGATAAAAATTCTTTTAATTTTTTTTTTGTGTTTTTGTGTCACGTAGCATTCGTGTCATCCTACTGTCAACGTCGAGATTTTTTTTTTGTTTTTTTTTTTTTATATTCACGCGCTGCGCCTAACATATCGCACGATCCCACGCGTCCAAGAGCAAGTCTCGAATCCACGCGATTGATTGATGCTGACGGCTCTTCACGTCCAGGGATTATTATTTTTATCAGTGTCCGTTTCACGGCTATACACATTTTCCGATAGTCACTCAACGGATATTGTTAACGTTTGACCCCGAGATAAATAGCAGGATTAAATTTTGGCAGTCGGAATTTAAAGTCCCTCGATTATTCACTAATTAACTTGGATCGTGGCTATCGAGCCTCAATGTTCGGCGCATCTGCTTCGATTCAGTATTATCGTCGGTGTATCTGTTCATATGTTAGTCGCGCCCAAGCGTGATCTATATCGCGTACGAAATATATATGCATTTATAGTAAAGTGGATGAACCAGTGATCGACGTATGAGGAGATTTATTCGTTTTTCAATAAAAATGTTAAAATACAAATTACGAAAAATCATATTGAAGCGTAGACTTAATTTCAATGAAAATGGATTTGATATACGTCTCAATTTGAATAATTGTGAGACATTTTTATTTACAAGCCAAAAAAATTGCGTTTGTTAATTTATCAACGTAATTGAATTTTCTTCATTTGAAAGTAGGGAATAAAAATGAGTGGTATTTTTATGCATACATGAATTATTCAACGGCTTGTGTCACATGAAAAGGTGAGGTGTTAAATTCTCAGATATTCTGACCCACCGATTTTTTTCGTTTCTATTCTGCATACTTTAGAGAAAAAAGTAGGTCAAATATGGTTAAACAATTGTCAGTGGTGCAAAAGATTGAACCTCCTAAATTGACTTTAGCAATTTTAGATAGACACGTAATGGAATAAATGCCATGGATTTAAATAGTAATTTAAAAAGATTCGATAGTATAATCGATTCGAATGTATAATTTTTTTTCAAAAATTGTAGGTGAATCAGATGCTTTTGCCCCCACCAAAAAAAAATCTACTTCAGCGATTAAAAAGTATATTTTTTTCATAAAACACCATTATCTAAACAAGTAAGATAATGTAATTTTCTTTTTCTTAACGCAATATTCAATTCGAAAAACCATGAATGGTTATTATTCAAAAACGAAAATTCCAAACCATTTATTGTTACAAATGACTTATGATCATCAAGCAAACAACCATTTGGTTCTCTAATTATTCATCCTAGTACCACCGAAAATGTATTCTGAACCTATTACCATTCGAGTATTGGCTTGATAACATAGAACTAAAAAAAAAACTATGCTCGAATGAATTGACAAAACTAGCTTAAATCGTTTAAAATAACTGTAATTAATTAGAAAAAAAAATTGAATCCCCTGACCAACACAGATAGAAAAAAATAAAAATGTTATGGGTAAAAAAATGGTTGTTTCACTGAAGAAAAGTCGAAATGAAATAGACTAAAGTGAAGGAGGAATTGTAGTCAGTGACTGAGACATCCACTTTAGAATCGAGTGTGCGCGTGTTAGTACTGTAACAGGTAGGAACCATCTATCCTAGGGTTATACCGAAATTTCCACGTAGCTCGAAAGCCCATTTGCTCAAGTACTCGGAGTTCGCTGAGAGGTAATTGCACTGCACTGGTTTATATGAGACGTTGGGAGAGAGAGAAAGAGCGAGGGGTACGGAGAGATTGAGTGAAGATAGAGAGCAAGAGGTTGAGAGGAAGAGTGAGAGAGAATGATAGAGGCGGAGAAGGATTGATACAGAGACAAAGTAGAAGAGGGTTATTAACGATATAAGTCCCAGGAGCCCAATTGGTGCTACGGAAAAAAGACTTTCTTAAATCACTGTGCGCGGTGGTTATACTCGTACGTTCTCGTGGACGTAAATATATATATATATATAGCTTTTCTTGTGTTGGGACGTGAGAGTGTGGGTGTCGTATGTGCAGCGCGTGTTCTTGCATCTCTCGTGACGATTATTAATATTATTAATTATTATTATTTATGTATGTGATACTCTGCACCGGCACCGAAGCTATCTCATCCCCCCTAAAATCAATACTATTATTGTCTTCCACTATTTATTATGGTATTTGTGTACGAGGAGCAGTTTGTCATTTAGTTAATAGTCCCAAATTATCGGAAGGAAAGTAACGCGCATGAGTATAATTTTTCTCTCTATCGATTTTTGTTTTTTGTTTTTTATTTTTTTTTTTTTTTTGCAAATGGATGATCCTGAGCCACGAATTCCCTGTTGCATGGATATTATTACGTCAGCTTTGCTATCGGCAGCGTATAACAAGCGACGTAGCATACTATCACCGAATATCGGCATATCAAAAATAAATAACGTAAAAAAGTTCCCTTGTTTTTTGGTTTTTTTTTTGTTCGTTGAATTCTACGAAAACACTACGGCCTCGAAAACACTAAACTCAACGCAATGATAAGCCAACTGACGAAACATGCCCAAAAATTAATACGGCATTCAATATATTATCGACGTTCTATAATCCAATATGCAAGTTTGCGGCCAAAAATGTATGAAAAAACGAGAACGTATAACTGAACTTTTGATGGCAATATATAATAATAAATAATTAAATCGTTAATAGTATATAGTTGATATATATATCAGTACATAAGGCGTCTTAAAAAAGATAAACTGAAATACAAACAAACGAAAAATAGTAGAACGTAAAAATTTGCTCGCATTAAACTTGCCACTGGCCACTACATCATTGCATTATTTTGCATCAATTAATGATCACATATTAATACTCAATCATCGATACACTTATTCGTATCATTGCGACGATTAAACAAATTTCCAAATGTCAATAAAAACAAATAAATCGTTCGAGAATTCGGCAGGCAATACCCGATAAATAAAATGAATAATCAATTAAAAAAACAAGAAAATGTTCAATTTTGAAAAATGCCAATCATCATAACTCTTTTTTTGTAATTAAATAGGATACGAAACAATGGGATGAGAGGGTCTCAGGAAGCATCTATGTCGAAGCATGCCCAAAAAATGTTTACGGCACATATAGTAATATGTATCGAACTATTATTATTAGGAAGACTCTTTGCGATTGGTCGATAATCGCCCCACTAAAAAACGTTTTCGGCTTGCTAATCACTTATTTCTCGGTATATTGTCACGGTAAAGGTGAGCAGACGGTCAGAGTGTGTAGTCAGAGAGTCGCGCGGGAGGCGGTGTCGTGGTAACGGTGAATCGTGAGTGGGTGAGACGTATGAGCGGTGATTGGTGGGAAGTCGATCAGTTATTAAGCAACAAATGTTGCAAATAGTCAACGTCCGAATTTACAGTAACAACAACAGTCAATTATTCCCTTATAGCGCGAACTGCAAAAAGATCAAAACAATCTCATAAAATCATTACAAAAGAAAAACCAAAAGTAACAATAAACTATGAAAAAAAACGTGATCTACACGTGACTAATGCTCAGCACTTCACACTAATTCTATCGATAAATATTAAATGCCAATTTCTATCAATAAAAATTATTCTTTTGGTACCCAATAATCATGCAATAAGTAATAAAAACTAATTCGTAAATGTCCACTTATTCATTTCCCATACTTGAAACAAATATAGTCACGTAGATAAGAGTCTGTTTCGTTTTTTTTTTTTTCTTTTTTTTGATTTTCAAGGATCACTATTTTAGGAGCAGTTGTTAATAAGCGAAGATCAGTAGTCACTGTCGCGTACGCTCGTAGAATCTGTAATGTGCATGTGGTAAATTTGTGGTTGTGTGACAATGAAAGGATTGCGGGTATTCAAGAGGGTTTACGGGTTGTAACGGTATAGATGTGTGAGATTTGGTTGGATCGGTGTGGATCAGTGGGTATCGTACACAATATCAATTAACGTGCACAAGAACAATACTGCCACGAGATTGCGTGCAGGGCGGGTTCGTGCAGCCGCACGGAGCATTAACAGCTGTGTGACAGACCTGGCTTTAACAGATACAACTTTAGCCCCAACGGCTGTGTTCTCTTTACAGTAGATCGGGCCATACACTACGTAGTCCCATACGGGCGGATTATTAGCACGGTCCACAACGTCAATCTGAACCTCCACGTTTCGCGACAAGGGCGGCTTTCCCCTGTCCTGTGCCATTGCCTCCAGCTTGTATGTCTCGCGCTACACCAGACACGTGTGTGTGTGTATACAACAAACGGAAAAAGAAAAAACAGCGGCGTTAGTCTTAATCGTGATCGCCTCACACAATAAATATGTACTCCGGTATGCATTCTCCTGGTGACGTTTGTTTTGAGTTTTCACTGTTTTCTTTTTTTTTTTCTTTTTTTTTCCTTTCATTTTTTTCCTTGATAAATAAATAAAAATAAGTGGCATAATAATCGACGAGTTCCAGTGAGAGGAATAATAGCACGCTGTTTTATAATAATCCCTATTACCTCTCACGTGATGTGGTTATGTATTGTAGTAGTTGTATAATTGATTAAAAAAGACAAGAATTATAATCGAGCGAGCGATGACTCGCTCCATCGTGTGAGGACCGACGCAGCGCAGCTGGAGGCTGGAGGAAGGACGCGCCCCGCAGGACGTCCTGATCGACGTTAGCTCGACGCTCCCAAACCTGTAGTAGTATATTTTCATACCTATATCATAGGAAGTGTCAGTGTAATTTTTTTCGATTTTTTTTTTTGTATTTTTCTTTTTTTTTTGGTATTTGTTTTTCTTTCATCATCTCTTACAAAATCGTCTTCCTCATTCTTCGTAACGTTGCCATTCGTGTTTGTCTCACGGCAAATTTCTCGAACGAGAAGAAGAAGAAGAAGAAGAAACAGAAGAAGAGGGGGGGGGAGAAGGCGAAGAAGATGAAGAAGAAGAAGAAGCGACGGAGGAGGAGCCCTGATGATTACGCATCCCTAGAGGATCGCGCCGACGCCGATTTTTTGGCACCCCCCGCGCCATCACTTGTTTATCATTTATTCTAGGTTTTTTTCTCATCTCATATTGCTTTTTTTTTTCTTTTTTTCGTACACCTACAACAGCATGAAAAGATTATACAGTTAACTAAACTATAAAGGACCCTAACGCTTACTCGTTTCTCTCTCGTTTATGTGCGTTCGCCCGGATCCCTTGGTCTCGCACTCTCGCGGGACCCGGATCATCATTATTACCTTGCCTTCCCTTAAGCCGCACGCACATTAATCGTCTCTTTCTGTTGGACACTATATCCAAACAATGCTTCTGACTGCACGTACGTGTTAACAAAAAAAAAATACACAATACTTGTCATAATTTCCTCTTGGCCATTCACACACGCACACACACATACACACTGTATATTAGCTTACGTCTCAGCTAAGAGAAAATTATGCGGGTTGATATTTTTAAATATTAATATATATATATTGCTTGTCAGAAGGAGAGTCGGTTTGACGAAATTTCTACGCGCACACACACACGCCGCGCTTAACCATACGTGCTTATCAAGATTTATCACTTTTTTTTCGTGGCATCAACTATTATCATATATTATTATCATTATTATCATTATTATATATATATATATTATGTATAGATAAAAGACGAAGAGTTTCAGGGGCAGATGTAGTAGGATATAAATAGCGTTTGTTTGTTTGTTTGTTTGTTGTTGTTGTTGTTTTTTTGTTAGACAGAAGATATGGATGTGAAGAAATTTGTGTAGTTGCATGTGCGTGTGTGTGTATGTTTTTGTTTTTTGAATATAGAAAATAATAAGAGAAAGAGATATAAAGAGGGTGAGAGTAGAGAGAGAGAAAGAGAGAGAGAGAGAAAGAGAAAGAGCACTGCATGGCACGGCACGGCATGTCTTGTCTTGGTCATGTCGTGGCATACAAACCTGGCTTTCACCGACGTCACTACAGTACCCACTGTGACATTTTCTTTGATGTGAATGGGGCCGTATACATTCTGATCCCACAGAGGAGGTTTATTGTTTCTGTCTACGACGTCTAACTCAACGTCCACGTCTGCGTACAAGACCGTTGTCCCTCTGTCGGATGCCCGCACTCTCAGGCGATACCTGTCTCGCTATTGGCAAAACATGGGCCGTCAACTCACAGGACAATTTTTCCAAACCAGCGTTTTTATGCATTTTTTTTTTTTTTTGTTTTTGTGCTTTGGTTTGCGTTTTTTTTTTTTTGTAACATTCTTTCTTTCATAGTTTCCATTCGTTTTCGTAATCAACAAATCATTCAATGCATCGCGTATGGCTAATGGAAGATTGTAAATCATAATAGAGCAGGCATTCTTGCTAGAATACGCGGTAGCCGGCCCGCATTCACGCGATATCGTGTGCTGCTTTGATCTATCTACATAGCGTGAAGTCAACAGTGAGTCAACACTTACTGATTGATAAAAAGTCTTTTTTTTCCCAGGGATATAGTGTGAATAATTTTTTAAAGCTGTATTTGTTGCAATATGTTGAAGAAACGCTTTCTAAGGCTCGATTGATTTTATGTTGATGAAAATGTTGATTCAATGGTGACTTCAGCCTACTACGTAGTAGCTAGGAAAGCCATGGACAATTGATTCACAAAATTCAGCCGAATTGCCCGAAGATTCACAAATCAATGGATTTTTCAAAGTTCATTCATTAATTGCGTCTCTAGTGCTATGAAATTCTGGACTTTTTTGGTAATTTAATTTTTAGTAATCAAATTTTTTTTTTTTTTTTTGCACTTTGAGGAAAATCGCGACATTGATCTCAAATAGTCTGCCATATTATGCGGACAATGTGTATTAACGCGTGCCGTGTAATATGGTAGGTATCCACTCGGATCGAAATATAATATTGCTCGATCGACGCGCCAGATATCGATTAATATATTCTGGAACACTCAAACGGGATTAATAACATACACGTTACACATGTGAATTAAAAAGATTTTCCGCAGTACTGTGGCGGTATCGGTTTCCCAAAAACGAATTATTATATCGTGACATGACGCATATAAATTACTGGTGCTTTGCGATACTAATGGTAATTGGCGGAAATATTGTTGTGCGGCTTGCAAAATACAATCTACTTGCGTATGTATAGATACATATAAACTGCATATGTATATAGTATATAATATATTATTCATGTATTGTATACAGAAGAGTACTACGGCACGATGGATACCTACGTAACACGGGCCAATAATAAACCATCGTAATTTCGAACACTAAAGAAAATAAAAATGAAAATCCGGCCGTCGCGAGTCACGAGAACAAAAATTAAATAACCAAAAAACGATCAAATTTGTACATTGTGATTCGCGCACAGCTTTGCCAAAAAAAACGATACGATAATAACGATAACGAATCGACATATTCACAAAATAAGCCGACAAAGATAAATGAACAAACAAAAAGAAAAAAACGCCTTTCGATCGAACAGAAGGATAACGAATCGCGTTAATTTAATTCAAAAGTCGAATTATTTTCTCGCACAATTATTCATCTCCCGGTCGCGTATTAATCGTGACAATAAAATCGGCAAACAGTGAAACAGAAATTAAAATCGTTCCTACTTACGGGAAGATAGGCCTTTCTTTTTTTTTTGTTCATCATCGAAATCCGAAGAAAGTAAATGGTGCAAGAAACACAAACATAAAGAAAGAAATAATAATCGGAAATTAGTTGTTTATTATACTTTGTTGTTTTTTTTTTTTTGCTTCATACGAAATAAACGAATGCAGGCAACACATGCAAGCAGAATGCATTTAAAGAGGCGTGGGAAAACGAGGACGGTTTTGTTTCGCTCGGGGGTGTTGGTGCGGTAGCGTTTACGGTTTCTTTTTTTTTTTTTTCTTCTTTTTTTGTTCTCTTCCATCACGAATTTCACATACGCACTACCATGCTAGTACGTATGGTTGGTTTATTTAGCCAATGCACTATATGTTTAGTACACCGATGCGAAGTCTCCCTAATATCAACTGGTAAACGACGCTCAAAAATCCGACGCACGTTTTGACGCCAGTTGACATGCTATGTACACTATATACACCGTTAATGGCATATATTTATCTATCTATCGTTCGTAGTTTTCGTTTTTTCTTTTCGCACAAGACGTGTTTGCATCTGTTTGGTCACATACAATTGGTATGCTGCCCCAATCACAGAAGAAAAAAATGTCACACCACGAACAGCTCTCTTAAGATCTACACGTACGCTCTCGGCAAAAAAATGTTATTTTTTTTCCTCATCGTACTCATTTGCGACTGTAAACCCGGGGTCGAAAGACAGATAGACAGAAAGAGACAGTAGAATGAAAAAGAGAGAGAGATTATGGGAGAGAAAGAGAGAGAGAGATCGATGACTGATTAAAGAGATGAAAACTGTGGAAAAAAAAAATAAAAAATTTATGGGATTTTGCCGAATTTTTTAAAATAACTTGCTATTCTGCGGATGATAAAGGGGAGAAAGATAAAGACAAAGAAAGACTGAGAGAGCGCGCGCGAAGGACAAAAAGAGTCAGTTAGTTACAGAGTTATAGTTAGCGAGCGAGCGAGAGAGAGAGCGAGAGCGCGATCCTTTTCCTGTAAAGGAATCAAAAAACACATTCATATAAAATATGCAAGCATTGTCAAAAATCGTTTTATGTATGATGCACCACAAAATGCGTAGATGTTGAAGTACACCGTACGTGGGGCTCAAAAATTGTAGTTCCCACCTGCTCCTGGAAGTTCAAAAAACATCACTTCCCTTTTGAAAAACATTCACATTAGTAGATTTGCAAAAATATTTATTATTATTATTGGTTATTATTATTAGTATTGGTTATTATTATTGACATTATTATTGGTTATTACGGCGATTAGATTTAATTTTCGTTTGGTTTTGATTTTTCATTTAGTTCGGCCTAGCGAGCTTATTACTTTATTAGGGAGGTACAATAAAATTGGTATTGATAGAAAAAAAGTGCACACGCTACAGGCGACGTAATCGTTTCGGCTTACAAAAAAAAGAACACGCGAACGCGCACGGCGGATAGTCACGGAAAAAATAAAACAAAAAAACCGATCGCGAACGTATCAAGAGAGACAGATAATTTCGTAAAATCCGAGGAACTTCGTTTGCTTAATTAAGCGCGCAACCGAGTGGAGGTATGTATGTTTCTTTTTCTTTTTTTTTTTTTTTTTTATGTTGACTGCGGTACTCGCACTCTAGGCGAATATGTATTCACAGAAAGTGAGAGAGACAGAGAAATAGAGAAGTGTTGTGTTCTTTTCATAAAAAAATAGGCCCGAATTGTTCGATCGATTCAGGTACTGTGAAGCATTTTAGGAAATCAGGCAGAGCTAAGTATATATTTACCATAGTGAACACATTGTGCATATCAACGGGAATAATAAATATTTCTATACAAGTGCCGTAAAAACGAAACTCAGCTTTCGTTGCAAATATATTAGTGATGATATATAAATAATTAATTATCGGTCATACGTATTAGTATACAGATTCTTCCCGATTAGCAAAAATACATAACGGACTCGTGTTATATAAACGTAAGTCAACGGAAAATGGAAAAACGTCGGCAGAAGGTGTACACTCAAGTTTTAAATATGATATAGTATGGATCTACGCAATCTATGTGCGCGACCCTGGAATACCCTCGTTTAACGAGCGTCAATTATTTATCACGTTGCCACGCCTTTGAGAGACCGCAAATCTTCGATTTCACCAATATTAACGCTCCTCTACACGATGCCGTATTCCAGAGAGCGCGATAAATAGTATACATATGTATATGTATAATAGCTGGTATGTAATATACTGCTAGGAGAGATATTATTGTAGACAAGCGTAAATAAAGGTACTCACGTCAAGCGGTTTCTTTAAAACGATCCAACCCGATTCCGTCTGGATTTCAAAGTAATCCAAACCCTGATCATTGTTCGGTGAACTCAGCGAGTACATTATTGCACCATTATTATCTGCGTCCTCGTCGGATGCCGATACTCTCAATATATTTGTTCCCGCGCTAGCATCCTGCTTCACGTTCTCGACGTATTTCTGCGGAAATTTCAATATATGTTAATTATTGCATGGTATTTCACAAAAGCTTAATAGGGTTTTTGATATTGCCCGACAAGATCGTGAATAAAAATTTTTTCATTGACGATACTAAACATATTGGTTTAAAGCAATAATAACGAAAAAAAGGTTAGTTATGCATGAGACATCATACTCAAATTTTATACATGAAATTGGTACTATCTAGCGATGATTAGTACATTGTTTCGTCATAATCTGCAGCGTGACTCAAATTTTCCTGAATTTTAACTTTAGAACGAATGGGATTATTGCATTAGCTTTAGCCAAACATAAGATAGCAAATTCAGATTTTATACATGAAATCTGTACTATTAAGCAATAAAAGGTAGTTGATTTCACGATGATTCGTTATATGGTTCACATTATTCAGAATTTGAAGTTTCATTAAAAAAAACTGCAAAGTAGAACTATACAAATTGCTCCTGCATCATTTTTATTATATTTTCTTTCACACAGCTTCTTCTATCAAACAAAACAACTTCATTTATCAATAATTAATCAGTATTCCCGAATCTCCAGAGAAAGCAATGATTTTGCTGTTTTCCTTTAACTAAAAATTGCTCCATTATCTCAATTAAAAACATTGTTCTTACCTGACGATCGAAGAGTGGCGGGTTGTCATTGACATCGGTAATCTCAACCGTGAAAGAACAGACACCTTCCAGTGAAGGTTCACCCTGATCCGTAGCTTTGACAGTGACGGAAACAAATTTACCGTCATCACCCTCACGATCGAACACCTAAAAGAAGTTCAGTGATGATATTATTTATGAAACCACATTGTATTGAACATTTTTCTTGCACAATTTGTTGATTAAGAGCATCTTATTATAACGTGTGATCACTAATTAAAAAAAGATGTTGTAAGAACTGAATCTATAATTACGGATAGCTAAATATTTATTTGATTATTTCCAATGTTAATTAATTATACAAACTGAAAATCACTGGAACAACACATTTAGTTAATTAAAAAAGTAATTCGATAAACTTTATTATCTCGTTCAATATACGCAACTGCAGATTTACTTAATATAACTAACTTCAAATCCGAGTAGTATTTGATGCTTAACGCTTTAAGTATCATTGAAGTATATCTACTGCAATGAACAAAAAACTATTACCCAAAAAATCTTTAATGACTTTTTAAAAAATTCTTTTTTTCTCTCAAAAAATGTGCAAACCAAAGAATTCTATCCTGCATTGTACTTTTATATACAAAAAACGTGTTTGAGACATCAATTCAAAGTGTAACGTTCGAAAGCCCCATTCAATTCCAAAATTGAGTGCAACATCTCCCAAGCTTGTTATTTTAACGAAAATAAGCCTTGGCAATCGAAGGATTAATATCCAAATGAATTTTCTAGTAAATTGCTACAAATAATTCAGTAGAAAATCGAAATCAATACCTTATTGGTGGAGACCTGACCAGTCTCCTCATCAACGGTAAATTTGGTGCCCTTTTGATTGGGCTGTTGGACAATTGAGTACTTGACCTGTCCATTGACACCTTTGTCGTCATCAGTTGCCTGAACTTTAATAACCGGGCTTCCGTTTGCCGCGCCTTCTTCAACCTGTGGCGAATAGTTGGCGCATTCTTTGAAAACGGGTTTGTTGTCATTGACATCAGTGATGAAGACAACGACGACTGCAGTGCTGGTGTGAATGTGATTCTTGCCATCAAGACAGCAAGCTCCGTCATCGAGGGCTGTTACGTTTAGCTCGTACTTGTCACGATCGAGGTTAATATCCTTGCCATGCAAACGGATGACACCGGTAATCTGTTCAATGACGAATTGCCCCGAAGTGGTTTCCCCACCGACGAAGCCGAAGCGCACATTGTCGCCGTCCTTGTCAGAGGCAACGACAGTTGTTACCAAAGTGTTTGGACCTGCATTCTCATCGACGTTTGGCGTGTAAACCTGTTGCGAGAATTTTGGCTCTTCGTCGTTTTTGTTTTTCGTGTAGATTCGTACGGTAGCTGTGCCAGATTTGGACGGATCTCCTAATGAAGATAAGCAGTAAAATTGAAGTAGCATTGTAGACAAACATCATTACCATATGGTTCGCCAATAAACTAACCCTTATCCTTGGCGGTAACAGAAAATTCATAGTAGGCATTGTTGTTATCGGCATCCAGCTGCTTATTGTTGACTATTAGGCCGCTAGAATCAACGCTGAAATGATCGTCCGACACCAAATATTCGATGTCGGCGTTTGCCCCAGAATCTGCGTCGGTCGCTTTCACTTTCAGTATACTCGTGCCTAGTGGAATGTCCTCGTCCACGTTGTGGGCTTGATAATCCGGCAATTCGAACTTTGGAGCGTTGTCATTGACGTCTGATACTCTAATGGTTAACTGCAATGGCAAAACAAATCATACAGTCATGATATCATAAGTGGACGAAGCTCAGAACAAAATGTATTCACAAATGTTTTAATTGTAAGTTCTTTTTGTCATTTGTGTGTGCATTTATATAATCCACCGCAAAATCATTTTTTTTCGAAACGTTTTACTGTAATGAAAAAAAAAGACGTTTCCCCTTTTCTGATTTCAGAATTCACATTGCACATTGGCTTAGAGAGATTTCAAAATAGCCTTTTGACTGATTGAGAGATCAAACTATGTCTAATTCAATTAGAAATCTTCGTGCAAGTGTCCTCAATTATTTTGATTGTTTTATTAGATCGGATTACAGGTTACTCACCTCGACAGTCGTGGAAAAACCTCCGGAGTCTTCGGTGGCCGTGACGATGAGTGAATATATGTGAGGTTGACGTACATCCTCAAAGTCCAGCTCCTTGGCAAGTTTTACGATACCGGAAGTTGGTCCAATATTGAAAGTTCCTGCGGCTCCAGGTCCTTGAGCTTTCAAAGTGTAACGGATCTCCCGATCAGCAAACGACTTTGCCTTGACTGATATGATACTGCAAAGAATACAAGCAATATGTAGTAAACTTATCTACATAACATTATAGATTCGAACATCATAGTGAGCAACTTTTTCCACTAACTCGGAGTCTTTTTTCTGATTTTCTGGTATCTCGGTCTCGTAAGTCGTCAGATAAAATTGTGGAGCACGTTTTCCACCAACGATCGACAATCGCTCCTCGGGGGTTGACTGAAAATGCTTCTCGTCAATCCTTCCATTTTGATCTTCGGCTTTTACGTAAAGCACGTATTCCATATCGAGTTGAAAAACGTCCGAGCCTCTTGTGCGCACGACTCCTGACCTTTCGTCGACCTCGAACCTACCGCCAGCTATAAAGATCGCCAAATATTAATCAGCCTGTCTACACAATAAGAAATAATTTTCTACAATCGGATAATTCGCTTTTCTTAGAATCGAAACTCCACTTTCTTAATTCGACATTTTTTTCATATCACACGAATTATTTTATTTATTTCGAAAGCAACACGAATAATTTGCGAATTTGACGAATTAACGAATATTTTCCAAAACTAGAAGTTACAAAAAAATGTCACAAAAACTGACAAAAAAAGAAATCTTAAGGTGGAGATTTTTCGTTGTATAAATACAATGTAAAATATTTCGAAAAATATAAATACATTTTGAACAATTATTTTTCTTGCAAAAATTATTGCACGTTTGTCATCAAAACAGTTTCGTTAAATGTCAATATCATATTTACTGTGTAGAAATTAAATATTCTGTAAAACAAACTGCGCTTGAACTTACTTCGATCTCGAACTATAAAGTAGTGAATGTTGTGATCGGTGTCAGGATCTCTAGCCTGAAGTGTAAAGACGTGAGTGTTTGGAGGTGCGTTGAGTTGTACGACGGCTTGCATGGGTAGAGGTTTGTTAATAAAATATGGCGGTTCGTCGTTGACGTCTTTAACGCTGATGATGACTCGTTGATTGTCGGTATCTAAAAAATTGCATTTATTGAGCATAAAACCACATAACCTCACGATTGCTATTCAATCTTTATTAATCTATATTTTTCTCATAATCGTCTATTAATAAAGCATTGCGTCTAGCCGTGAGCATCGTCGTATTGCAAAAGTTACATGCTGATGAGAAGAATGTTGCTACTTACATTGAAGCCCTTTGGAAAGCGATGAATTGAAAAAGAAAAGAGAAGATTAATTGTGGATAAGTAGTTTGTTGATCAATGTACATAATTTGTTCATTTTTACTTTCCCTCAAACCAGTAAGTTCTCCGTACACGAATGCACAAATTTTTTAGCAGAAAAATACTATTGGAAGCGCAGCATTGCCAATATTGCCTATTTAAAAAGCCCCCAATAGCATTTCTCTCTCAGTAAAAAGATAAAAATAAGCTTTCTAAAACGTATGTGATGTGTGATGAGAAAGAAAAGCCCGAAAAAAGTTCCGTTGCGGTGATCATCACCATAAGGATCAAGCATCGAATTAAGCCGGCAGAAATAAAAAATATACCATGATACCATTGAATAGACACGGAAATCCGGGTGGATATCGCGCGCACCACCCTTTCGGTGGGGCACGTCCTACACCATGGAAATTAAAACATAACCGATTGAGGAAATCGATCAAAGAGTGCTTGTATCATCAGGTAGCGGAAAAAAAATGTATTATCCGCTCATTATTTTACCTGGGTTTCCGCCGGCATTGGTAATAGTGACCCAGAAATCGATGGTCTTTTCAGGTCCCAATTCTTCGTAGTCCCACTTTTGTTTAACGGTAACGGATCCGTTAGGAGCGACGGTAACCCATTGATTATCATCCCTGATCTTGTAGGTCTCCCTGTCAGCATCCTTCTCCAATTTGAAAGCGATTTTGCCTTCGACATCGCCGTCCGATTCCAAAAATTCGACTTTCATCGTTGGTCTCACAGCTCTGGTGACTCTCCTCTTTTGGATCCTGTGAACTTCCGGCGCCGGAGCGGGAAGCATGAGCGGT
The DNA here is from genome assembly GCA_949699805.1 of Tromatobia lineatoria. Lineage (NCBI taxonomy): Eukaryota > Metazoa > Arthropoda > Insecta > Hymenoptera > Ichneumonidae > Tromatobia > Tromatobia lineatoria. Next base: position 22,522,840 of record OX453038.1, on the reverse strand, counting down.
TCGGTCGTCAGGAAGCGAACGATCACTCTGGCAGGTCTTTCGCTGCTTCTGCTCGGTGTCCGAAGGTCATGCCCTTCGACCATGAACTCGACCTCGCTGTCCTCACTGACGGTCGCGTCAGGCTCTCCAGCCAACAACAGTTCGCCAGTTTGCGGTACTATTATCACGAGATTCGTGGGCGTGATAAGTTTGTAGGCGACCTTGTCGCCATCGGCGTCCTTGGCTGCGACTCGACCGATTGTCGCGAATCTCTTCCATCGTGGAGCGCCGTCCTTTTCAAGACTCTCGAGATTCTCCGGTCTCATATCGAAATTGTACTCCTGCTGATCGAACACCGGACTGTTGTCGTTCTCGTCGACGACGCGAACCAAGCCGCTTATCTTAGATGTGCTTATATAGTTGGCGTCGGAGGCGTGAATCACAACTTTGTACGTGTTTTTCTTTTCTCTGTCGAGAGGCTTTGCTGTCACAACGCCAACGCCTTGATCGTGACTCTTCAGGGTAATATTGTAGCCACTTGAGCTCGAGCTGTGCTCGATTAGGGCAAAAGGTCTTCCGCCTTCTTCATCCGGAAGGATCGAATAGTGAATTGGAAAAGTTCCGAATGCGTGGAAGACTGGAAAACCTTCTATGGTTGTACCAGCTTGGGCGTTCTCTCGGACTCGGCCCTCGCCCAGATTTTCGTGAGAAAATGTCAACATGTTACCACGATTCATCACGAATAAGTGAAGGTCGTGAGTCTCCGTTCTGTTGGTCAACTCCTCGAGGACGATCAGATTTACTGGCCTGTTCACTAACGGCCCGAGATCAGACGTCGTCATTACCATCCCGTTGTCCAGGATCGTGAAGTACTTGGAAAAACCTGTCTCCAAGAGACGATATGTCGAGGGCTGTCTTTCTGGCTGCTGGAATTGCATCACCTCGAAACCTGGGTACACGTCGTGCGGCACCACCGAGATCTTTGCTGACGTCCTATCGACGAGCAGTGTCGTCGTTAGCAACGCCATCAACGGGCCGACCAGCATCAACCTCCTCGACCATCCTACGTAGCCTGTGCGCCCCATCGCGCGCCCGGATCCTCACGAACTCTTCACTTTTACTAAAGCATGAGGGATCGGGCAATTCCTGCAATTCATAAGACACCCACATTAGTTTCGGTATTATCTTGACTATCATGCGAGAGTTATTCATTTATCGTTAATTGTCAGTGGCTTGATCAATTTAAACCATGGTGGCTGATAGAGATTAATGGAATAGAATTTATTTTTAGTTATCAAACCTTTGCGAAAAATACATTGGCTGACAAGGAGTAAGCTCGAAGTTTTTGATCATAAGAAAAATGGGCAGATATAGCTACTTTTATTTTTTATTACAAAATAAGTGGTAGCTTATAATCAGGTATAACACATTCGGATCCGTGGTCATTTCGGGTTTATATTAATGAACTTTGCCGAGATAATAATTTTTTTCGCGTTTTGTGTATCACCTGGTGTATTTTGATCATGATTGTTGATGAAAATTAATCGACTAGAATTCATTTCTAGCTATTAATATATTGGGAAAAGTGTCTTTGTGCTGACAGGCAGAATCTTGACCTTTTTCTTGTAAACCAAATGGGCCGGTGTGGATAATTTTATTTAATTTTACTATGAAAATAATGATGATAATTTATATAATATATGACCCATATCCATTGCGAGGTATCAAATTATCGTTTGTCGTACCCTGCGTTATCAATTTTCTGAATAATAATGGTTAATACTCTTCTTGATGAAGATTAATTGAAAGTAATTCGTTTTCAGATAATTAACCTCTTCAGTGCCAGAAACTTTATTACAGTAATTAGTAAACTGGAATCTTGCCATCATTTTACAAATACGGACGGGAGTGATTTCGTTTAGTGAGACCAAATTAATGGTAGCTCGAAATAATGTCGAAGTGAAAAATGAGAATTTCTGAGACTTTTTGAGATTTCTTGAATTGCTGAATATCACTAAAGCTAAAACGTAGAGGCGTGTATTTAATGCTCGTAGACTCTTAGAGAGTTGAATAATTATCAAGCAAGTCTTAAGTCCATTCAATTCTATATAGTTGACCTCCATTAGTCTGGGAAAAATGGAATTAGAATTATTATAAATGAACGAAATCAGGCTGAGAGATTGGTTGATTTAACTACAGTACAGTAGTTAAACCAACCTTATAGTTACAGTTACTAAGTTAGTCAAGTTTTTGTATTTGCTTCCTACCGAAGCTTTATTTTTACAATTGTTTACCAGATCAATCGGTTGAACGATTCATAAGTTATTAACATTCCAAACCCCTTCGCACGCACACACACATACATTTTTTTGAACCTTTTTTTCTCGATGTTTTGGACCATTCTGAGCATCCTAACATGAAAATCGCGAACAAAAAAATTGTCATGAGAACAAAGCTTTCTTCATGAGAAAGTAAAACCTTAAAACTTCAACACAATCAACCCATTGACTTTTTACAGAGGTAAAATCCGTTGTGCGCTAATTACATTTTTCCACTGTCACTCAAACCCTTTTTTGCGACATCACAACTCTAATTACGCCGTGAATCGAAGGCTTTGCAGTGAAAGAATAAAAAGTTTGGAAAAAAAATCTGGAAACAAAGCTTTCTCTGTGTGGAAGCGAAAGCTTAAAACTTGAATACAATCGACCTATCGATTTTATCACATACGTACAATATATTTGTCCTAATTAAATTTCTTCCCATGATCACTCAAACCCTTTTTCAGCGACATCAGAGCTCTAATTACATTATAAATCGAAAGCTCTGCAGCGAGAGGATAGAAGGAAGGATCAGAATAAAATTTCATGAAAACAAAATATTGTTTGTGAGGGAGAAAAATCTTGAATCTTCAATACAATCAACCCATTGATTTTCCTACAGACGTACAATTTATGTGTCCTAATTAAACTTTTTTCCATCATCACTCAAACCCTTTTTATACCGACATCGAAACCCTAATTACACCATCAGTCAAAACCCTTGAAGTGGGAGGATAGAAAAAAGGCTTAGAAAAAAAATGTCACAAAAACAAAACGTTTTTTATAAAAAAAAGCAAATCCTTGAATCTTCAAATACAATGAAGGCATTGATTTTTTACAGACGTACAATTTTTCAGTTCTAATTAAATAATTTCCCATCGTCACTCAAAGCCTTTTTTAGCGACATTAGATCTCTAATTACATCGTAAGTCGAAGGCTTTGCAGTGAGAGGATAGAAGAAAGGATTAGAAAAGGGATCCCTGGAGCGACGAGGGGGCATTAACTCGTCTACGAGAGTAATGACTGCAATGAGAAAGAGAGAGTGGATCGTCTGCCTGACGATGGTAACTCAGCACCGGAAACAAGAGGCGCGTACGAATTCACTATTGTTATTTAGTAACCCTCCGTTTAATTTCATTTCATCGTCGCATCTCGCCGGGATATACTTATGTTGCATAGGCGGGATATACTTATGATGGTGTTGGCATGGACGTGCGGGAAAAGAACCGGACGTGAGCTCACCCGCAGCTCGTTTAAGCTTCAGACCCTCCAGCCTCCCGAACGAGACACATGAAATAAAAAGAGAGACGTAATAATCTTCATAATCGGACCCGGCCGCCTTTCTGAGTAGAACGACAGTGAGAGAAAGATCGCTTTTAAAGAGTTGGCGAGCATAGTAGTGTCGGAATGCTCGTTTCATATGTTCACGCGCGGAAGACGCGCTTGCATTACGCCCGGGGCCCGTCAAGGAGAAATGTGATACCTTAATCCCCCTTCTTGAAAAGCACCGGTATTAAGTAACTCTTGGCTTCAGCTGTCGCAGCTCTCAGTCGAAAAACGATACATTGACTGCACATGACTATGTACTCTCCTCCTGAGCATTCTCCATTTCAGACTTTTAAGGTGAATACACTGAAAAAAAATTCCTCTTCGCAAAAAAATTCGCCTCCTGAGCATTCTCCATTTCAGTATTTTAGTGAGAATACACTGAAAAAAAAAATCCGAGCTTTATATACACTGAATAAAAATGCACTTGAAATTTAATGCACAAGTACTGGAAGTTTTTGTGGTTAAAAGATACAATAAATTTACTATACACCGACAAAAAGGTTTGGTAACATTGAAAAAATTTGGTTTGAAACAACCAAACTCGGCGGTTGTTGGTGCAGAAGGAAATGCTTAGTTGAGTTGACTGAAAATTGTCATTGATTTCAACAACTGGATTTTATTGTTACACCTCAATATATTTTCGACACAATCGAGTAATTCTCGGCTTCAGCTATCTCAACTCTTAATCGAAAAACGATACTTTGACTGCGCCTGACTATCAGACTAATTGAATTTTTGTGCATCTACATGACGGTAATTAACATTGATAGGAGTTAAGTTGCAGTGAAAGGAATAAAATTTAAAAAATTTCGATATCAAATAAAACGTATTCTGTAGTACTTGCTGAAGTGCATATTATGTTTCACGATATTGCAGTGCTAATTAAGTGTCTTTTTATTTTCGCCAATTGTATGATTACTTAACTCAATTGAGGAGGGAAAGTGGCGGTGAGAAGAGTGTAGTCACTATTGTGCAGTTCAGTAACTGGCAGACAGCATGCGAACAAGAGGTCACGTCGGCCGTGTTAAATGAGTGCTACGTGTTGTCCTATGCATTATTCACTCAAAACATTGATGATGTCTCTGACGAATTTGCGGTCGACTATGAATATTTTACTCTGGGGCATTCGTAAAATAATTTATTCAACACAAACGGGTCAATTTATTATGACCACGTTGGACTTGCTATTTCTAAAAAGCCTAAATATTTTATCGTTCCACCTGTGCATCACCTTAATCCTAAGCCTGTTACAATGTTACAATTTTAGATTTTTTCGATTTCAGTAATTTTCTACAAATTTGAAATGACATCAAGAGTCGCGGTAGTGACTCAACACCAATTAAAAAGATTTTGTTATTTAAAAGCGGGAGCATTTTGCAAAATAGAAACTGGATCAAAGTCTAGGATTCGGATTTATTAATTTTCAAACAATTTTATATCCAGCACTACGAAATATCAATTTTACCTCGTAAAATTAGAGCAACGATTTCGATTTTTCTATAGTCCAAAATCCGAATCGCTTCATTGATTTATCGCTAATTCAATATCGACCGATCGTTATCATCACTTCATTTAAAAAAACTCTTCAGTTTATGAGCTAATAAATCGCGGCATTTAGAGTGCGTACGGATTTGTCAAAAAAATTCAGTCTCATAAAATCTGGCCTGGTATTTAAAGTATTATATTATTCATGTGCCAAATTCCACCTCGATTGATAAGGTCTTTTGTGAGATATATAGGTTTCAATTTTCTTTCTATCTGCCACGCGTACCAGCGTAAATTCAGATTTATTCCGAACCACTTTTCCCGACGTTTTAAACGATTTTTATTATACCGAAAAAACTTCCTCTATGAGCAAAACTAACAAAATGATAAGGATTATTTATGACATATCCAAATTTGATGATGATTAAAGGTCTAGTTTTTGAGGTTTACGGAATAAAAAAAACCAAAACTTTCGCTATTTATCTCTGTCTAGCTCACGCGGTTGTCAGAACTTTCTTTCTCGCACCCGTTCGAAAAAAGACTATTTCTCTCTCTCTCTCTGCCGAACCCCTTGCGGTTCTGTTAGGGTAGATATCCGTGAACGGATAAAAAGTTGCTACACTGAGAATAATAGGAAACCACACACTTTCGCAACACCCTTTGATTTACAGTGATTCCTGCCTCGAAATGCTACAACTTTGTAACGTAATATCTTGGAACTTTTGCGGTGGATCGATGTTGCGCATACCCACAAATGATACCTTTGTTTCGAACACCTACAAGATTTGAATATTATTTTCCTATTATTCCCTATCGCTGACTTTTCTCCACCTTCGATTTTCAATATTCACATTTAAAAAACGCCTCCAAAATTCTAATAAACATCTGTAACTCTTATGACCAATTTTTTTTTTTTTTCACTTAGCAAACGTTTTAAAAGTTTGTAGTGTTATATCTTGGAAATTCTGCGGTTGATCAACACTCTGCATAATCAAAAATCAGACCTTCGTTCACAATGAACAAAAGCCTTAAATATAATTATAATTGTAATAACTAAAATAATTTCTGATCCGTTTAATTCCTTTCTGACCTCATAATACATACAACGATTTATCCAAACATATTTCTCCTAAACGTCCAATAAATACCTATTATTCCTGGTGGCATTAGTTCCGTTTGGTGAATGTGACATTCGTAATACCCTTTGATTTACAGTGACAATAACGTTCTCGCTTCGCTCGCACTGCTTTTTCGTTTATTTATTCTTGTGGCTAAACATATTGGCATGTCTACACGATTTGTGACGTTACGTAACTCTATTTTTGCTTCAGTTTCGATATAATCTTTCGACATTTCATGTCCTTTTTTACGGGGAAAAAAATGTATTTTTTTCCACAACTGCAATCAGTGAAAACGCGCACAATACGTAATTGCAGCGATCATTGCAGTCTGAAGTTAGGTTTACGTCAAATTCTGCGACGACCAATCAGAATGGTTAAAAACTGACTTCAATTTTCTATATTTCTACTTTTGATGGGCCATGTCCTTTTTAAAAGCGGATTTCTCCCTCAAATATCATTCTTGTATTAGTTAATGTCATCGACTCTTGTCAACCTTCAATTTACAATTCTTTAATAATTTTCTGCCGTCATTTTACGTCTCTCTATTTGCATAAAAAAATTGCTCCAAAATTTCAATAAAGAACTGTCATTTCTGCGACCAATCTTCACGCTTAATAAACGTTTCAAACTCCTGCAACTTTGTAATAATCTTATATTCTTATTTGAATACTTAATATAATTCTTTTTTGAATATTTATTTTCCCGGTAATTTGGTCGATAGCCCAGCTTGAAACTTTGCAATCGCATTTCGAAGGGATTCAACTATTATAAAAAAATCTTAAGTCTCAAAGTTCATTAAGGTTAATGCGCAAGGACTCCCTTAAATATAATCCTCGCACTAGTCACTGTCGCCGACCGGCCTCAACCTTAAATATCTGATCCCTCCAATTCGTTTCCGACGTCATTTTACATACAACCATTCATCCAAGAATGTTTCCCCCAAAAGTCTAATAAATATCTATCATTCCTGCTGGAAATCGTTCCGCTTGGTGAATGCGATATTCCACCGACACATTATTTACCCAGCCACCTACCGACTGTGCGAATCGATGAAAAATCGCTGCAGCTGCCGGGCAAAGTGATCCGAAGAGTCGTTGGCGTCATAGCGTCCAACAAGAGCCGAAAAGTGTGTATCCACGAGCGGGAATAAATGTAGCGAGAGTTAATAGGATTAGGTGGCGCTGTTAGTGCTTTGTGAGCGCGACAGTCGTTATCCTACCATGAACCGAGAAAAGGGAGAAAGGGAGAGGGCACGGGTGCCTGCGACCTCTGTATGGACGGAAGGCGTTCGTCAATCTCACGTATGAGAGAGCGAAATATATATAAGTATTATATATATATATATATATATTCATGAGTTTTTCTCGTCTCGCACGAGCGAAGCAAGGGACAAAAACCGATGAGCCTAAGCTCCGAGTGCACATCGCCCCTCTTATGTGCTCCATGCTTTCCACGAGAGAAGACACGCACTAAAATATTGACCATACGAAACGCGCGCTACGAGAAGACACTCGGTGTCGCTTTCACTCATATTTTTCAGACGACAATAAAAAGTAAAATATATATTTCGTCGTTCGACCGGCAGAGCAGAACGAGTTAATTCCCGCTCGAACTAATGCGCAGCCCGGGCTGTATTTCCGGCACTTCCGGTAAACAAGGCAGCGAGGCACCGGCCCCCACCGTTAACCGGAAGTCACTTCCTATAAACGGACAAGTGCACAGCCCAACCTCCGCTTATTTTCTACGCTTTGCGTACATATTTTCGGCTATGTATACTGTGTGCTACTTTTTTCCTTCCGCCTTTTGTGACACGTGACACTTGAAGTCCGATTGGATTTTTCGGGAGCTGTTGATTTTTCGGCGAATTCCATGTTGAAAATCGATTGTTTTCAAATGTATCATTATTGGTTATTTACTTTATAAGCAATATTCTTTTAAAATGTAGGAACGTTTTATTGAAAAATAGAAAAATTATTATTATCAGATTAATTATAGAAAGAAAAACGGATGGAGTGAAGTCAAGAGTAATAGGATCGTTACAATTCTGCTTCTGCCTATTTGATGAAGTCGTACATTTTCATTTGTAAGGCGGTCACCTATTTACATCTAATAAAATAATTCCACTATAACTGAATTACGTTTTTTATTATTCAACAGTCTCAGGCAATTTACGCTTTTAGTGCGTCGTTTAGCAACCGTCAGTTTCTATTCATTATTACATTTTGCTGCTGTATAAAGCATTTTTATTTTATTATTAAAGAAATGAACCTTCATTCATTTCCATTTTTCCGTTCCCAAACCAACGATATTCGTAGTAAAAGCACTTATTTCGGAAATAAATGTTCTCCTCAATAAAACCATATTTTTTGCCTTCATTCGTCAACAAAAATTCGTCTCAGCTTAAAGATATCTGTTGACCTGATGAACCAAAAAACTGTTAAAGTAACAAACCATTTCATTGCTGTAACTAAATGTTCATTTGTCAGCCGATGACCGCTGGATTTAGTTGACCCAACTATTTCTTTTCTGCGTGTATTAGTTATGTCTTCAATGAGGACTTAATTCCAAACATCTTAAAAGAAGTGTAATATTCACAGAAGTTTTTTTTTCATATGACTTTTTTTCGACTGGACCCCTTAAAAAAAAGAATAAGGATTTTATTACGTGGAGCCTCAACAAGGAGGAAGCAAACGTATTCCCCCAATGTCATCGACGGGTCGTTCGCCTAGCGTTCAAGGGCACGGCCTGTTCTATTGCGACAACGTAACGGCGAGCGCAACGACGGGAGATTTGATTGGACCGATTAGGGTGAGCTGGATGGGGCCCACGAATCGTCATCCTAACAAGACGAAGAGGCGATTGTGGCCGTCGCTATGACTCAATTTGCGTGCTCCTCGCAGAAAGTGTGACTCGCTCGTCTGGTTCGCTGCTGTTGCACGTCTGTCGACCACCGGCATGTGTACTTAGTACATTATTATTATTTTTTTTTTTTAATTTTACGCGGACAAAGAACCAAGAGGCCAGAGTCAAGAGTCGCACCGAGAGAGAGCAGCTGCTCGGGCGTCTGTATAAGCGAAGTCAAGAATAAGAAAGCTGCTGGCGTTGCTCTCGGTTGACGTGGCCCGGTCACGATGAAAGGGGTTAATCAGGGGTTACGCGACGGATTAGTTGTCGAGCCACGAGAGCTCTTAGCTTATGGTAAGATGAGAAAAAAAAATAACGACTCACTCGGAGGAAAAAAAAAAAAAATACCGAAAAAGCCGCCGGGTCGTGAGATAAATAGTCAAAGGTGATGGTACTATAATGCTGCTCGTGTATGCCATACGTGGCTCCTATAGTATCCCCTACACTGGAGAGCGCCGAGCATGTGCGATAGATTCGACGTTATCATGGGCCGTATAACAGATCGTCGAAAAGCCCGCAGGCTCTCAAGCAGCTCAGACGAGATAACCGAACGATATCATAGAGCCTAGAGCCTCGCGCTCTCTCCCCACGATGAGAGTTTACCTCGGCTGGTTGCGGATGCTGCGTTTATCGGGAATCGATTGGGCAATCGCCGTCCAGTAATTGCCAAGGAATATATAGCGGGGTATAGACATAACACATATATGGGCCATTCTTGGTGAATTTGATTTTTTTTAAATATATTATATGTGGAATTACAAATTAAAAAGAAAATTTGAGATATTCCGGGTTGATCATGATAGTAGAAAATATTAAATATTTCAAATAATGCGGTTATTTATTATAGAATTTTCTGTAGCGGAAAACGGTCCTTCGCTGAAAAACAAGGTTTGAGGGGGAAGTGCTCTGGAAATGAGCTTGAAACTGGGATTGGAATGAAAAAATAAAATAGAAAACATTCGGGGTTGGAGCTTCATCCAATTCTCGGAAATCAATACTTCTATTTTCCAGCTTCATTTGATCATCGATATAAGTAACAACTGGGAAATGTTGTGAGTTCTTATAGAATTTTATTTTCGGTTATATGTGATGATTCTAGGTTTATTGTTTTTTTAAATTTTTATCTATCATTCTCAAACTTTTTTTACAGTTCAAAGCTGTATTTACTTATTTCTCTGTACAGAACTGAAGATCCAAAGTGAATCCTACATTTTCTATTCAATTCGAGAATCATCCAACATTTAAGCTTTATCTGATTAATTGATCATCGAATAAATTTTTGTTAAACGAAAATCGTAGCAATAATTAGATATCAATCTAATGCTGTGCCGAAAAAGGAAATCCAACTGTCACGACCTTGTCTATCTGGCGTGGAGTCTCCAATGTGAGCCTATCCCATCAGAGAGGATGAAGAGCTGCTGCGCATTGAGACAGCCAATCGTCGTAGCGTCGACGTTGACGCGGAAAGTCATGCATTCCGTTTTGAATGTATATGCGCACGCAGAACGTCGCTCATAGTCCCTTTTTTTTCTCTTCAAGATTTAACGCGGAGCCGGAGCTCGAGGAGGCTCTTTAGCTCGTAAAATATTTGGAGCTCTTGGAGTCGCGACGTAGGGCAGGATAAGGACGCGCTCGTCGCTCGATGCGAAGCATCATTCGCCGCTTTTGACGTAAGGGGCGAGAGCGCGAGCGCCGACCAGTGGAACGAGACGAAAGAAACCAACAGGAGAGAAGCGCTATAGAAAGAGAGAAGGGCGACGGTGGAACCCCTGCGGAGAGACGCAGAGTCGCCTGCTGGGAGTTGCGACGAGGGAGCTCGAACCTCGCGGCGCGGCTTCGTACATCCCGACGAGGGTATATTGTGGAAACTCGCCGGCGAGGGTGAAGCTAACGTATAGAGCAAGGTGTGCATGTGTGCACGCCGAAGAGAGCCAACTTTTGCACGTACAGATACATATACATATACGTATGGGACGTTCTATACCAATTCGATGTGCCTCGGGCCGTGGTCATCGCGCATCAGATTTTTTCCAATTATTCACCGAGGTTAATGGAGCACTCACAATTTTTTTCAGATTTGTAATCAAAATTTTCCCGCTGGTTGGTTATAGATTCTAGCGAAGCGTTGTATTTGAGCTGTAGCGACATACAACGATCTACTGAAAAAAAAGTTTCGCTGTTTGAGAAAGAGAGAAGAAAATTATTTCAATTGCAATTTTTTATATGAGTTATTCGACCAAATACCGTTCGACACTGGTGGTTGCGCGGTCGGTGTGCAGCTCTGGCGACTCACTGAATTAAGCAGCATTGTGTGCGGCCATAACTTGGATGGGTGACCGCTTAGCTGTGCACTGGCTGGCTCATTAACCAGTGAGCGGGAGGTCAGTTTTGCTGGATGTTAAAATTTAAAGAAAAAATTTACAGTTGATAACTTCAGTAGGCGATATCATTTGGGAATGATGAGCAAAAAACTTCAAATTCGAGTTTTTCTTTATTTCAGGATAGCGAATCAAATCGTGAAAAGAAAAAGAGCACCAAAAAGTTGAGGGCCGGATTTTCGTCCGAATATGTTATAATAACTTTTTCTCAACTCGGTTCAGAGTACAACACTCGCCGTCGGCTCGTGCTGCAAATTCACCCTCGTCAGAAAGAGTTTTATCGCACTCGTATCGTAACATACTTCATGCAAGTGCTCACTTCTCACACACTCCGCTTCGTATCGCGTGCGAGAAATCGCGCTTCTCGCACTAGTGAAATAAAATTGTATACGAAACGCGTGCAAGAAACTTTTTCACAACTCGTTTGATTGCAACACTCGCCGTCAGCTCGTGCTGCAAATTCACCCTCATCAGAAAGAGTTTTATCGCACTCGTATCGTAATATATTACTTTTTGACATCTCGAGCCATTTATATTATTTCCAAAAAATTTCTTAAAAATACCACGTCCATTCGATCGACGCCTGATCGAATTGCTATAGAATATCCCGTATATATAGAGGCCAGCGTTGTAAGAAGAGGGCGAGTGAGAAAAAGAAAAACTAGAGTGGCGTATACAGAGAATGAGGGAAGGCTACTCGGGAGTTGGGACGGTGCTGGGGGTGATTGAGAGAAAAGCCAAGAGACGTAAGAGACGACGGAGTGGCGAGGTGGCAGTCGGCTGGGCTGCTGCTACTGCTTCTCTACTCCTGCTGGCGTTGCGAGAGTGTGGAAGTGAGAGGCGTTATAGAGTATATACAGTGCCGTCGGCCTCTCTCGCTCTATCCCGTCAATCGATAGCAGTTCCATGCGCCCCAACGACCCCGTCCTCTTCCATACTAGTAACGCCGCCACCAATACTACGCCAGTGGTTTTGCTCTTGTTGTTACGACTATACTACTATTTTTTCGTTTATAGTACGAGCACTCCTAGCCGATAGTAGTGGCAATGTCGTTGGACATTATTATTACTGTGATGCCTTGCGGTTCTAAGATAGCCGGGTTTTTCTTTTTCTTTTTTTTCTCCGTACCGGAAGGAATTTATAGTTTTCTTTACTGCAGCAGAATGTATGGCGCCACTGTCTACTTACTAGAGACCGCCACCAGGTCGGTCGATCACTAGATCGAATTCACGATTAGAAACTGAATTTTTTATGAGTTCCCGGTAAGAGGTGAGGGTAAGAGGTCAATGAAAATTTAACAGATCGGGAACAGAGCGACCTACATACTTGCTAGCTGATATAACTTCGAACTATGCCTTTATAACTTCACCGGTGGGAAGTTTAATTGAATTGCTTTGAGAACTGCGCGCGAATTTTCAAGTGACGTGTCAATTCGGACCCTCCGGACTCTTGAATAGACGATGTTTGCCACGCTCAAGGTCACGCACGAAACTCACACCGGAGTTGAGGTGGAAAAAGTTGTACGTCCAGTTTTCAACGAATTTCGTATCGGATGGTTATGCATTTCTATGCAATGTCCACATTTGTGGATGATAATGTGCGATTTAACTTTCTCCCGCTTTTATGGGACTTGAGTCACCGAAACAAAATTCTGGGAATATTACCCTTCATTTGAAAAATTTCACATTCAAACCTCATTAAGAACATACCATTATGATTCTGCAATATTGTACACACATGCAGTGCAACCAAATGGTGTGAGCAGAAAAAATAAAATTGTCAACCTGTCCAAGCTTTCAGATGATTTTTCGATTTAAGGTCAAAATGGCCTCACATGAAAATTCTTACGCTCATCCTGGAATCCACTCTTCGACAGATTAAATAAAACGTCGAACACTACAATTTGTTTAATGGTTCCCTTTAAAAGCTACGACAAGTTGAAAATTGAACTTTTTTTTCGCACCACGAAAATAAATTGCTCTGCTCAATCCATGTATAGTTGAAATATGTTCAACCATTTGTTTATAACAAATAAGTCAATTTGCTGTTTTGTGCGAAAACGGATTTTTTTTTGTAGAACTTGCCATTTGTTAAATTTTCAACATTAAAAAAAAGTATAAGGTCATACGATAACGAATGTTATAGACTATGTTCATCGACACGTCGTTTCAATAACCATAACGTCATCGTTTCCCGATATCTTCCAATGTAAAATAAATTTTAAAATTGTCAAAAGTATTTATTAATTTTGTGTGAACTCCGAACCTCATCATTTCAGTATCCATATCAGAAAAGAATATAAAAAAACAAGCTGTTTTTTTACGCCTACAGGTCATGAAGACCTTCGGTAATGAAAAAAAGGGAACCAATTAGTAAGCAAGTCGTATTTGGAAATGCCCAAATTAACAACTTCCGTTCCATATCCTAAATAATTACTAAAAATGCAAAAGTTAGAGAGATTATTTCTGCGCCGCGACCTAGAAACGTTCGTACGATTGCAATGAACTGTGTAAATACTTCTCATACCTCCTCATTAAAAATTCTTCATTTATCTTTCAGAGCAATCTGCCTACTTAAAATTGTAAAATAACCTTACGACATAATTCCACTTTGAAGGATGCATTAAAATCAGCAAAACGTTGACAACAGACAAAAAAAAAGCTTCCCTAGTTCTCAATGCCCTACAGCATCCGTCACTTTGAAGAAAATTTGAGAGAGACGTAAATAGGGCGCCCCTTTTATAGCATCTGCTTCCGTTTACATTTGCTCGTAGAAAAGGTCACGACAACGAGACCCAAACATAGAATCATCCTTTCTTTTGAATAACTCACGTCTCCAGAAACATTGAAACGTCAAAATATAAAAACATCGTTTCCGTGTGAATATTTTTAACGGCAACCTGTGACATTTTGCAGATGGAAAGGAAAAATACTATTTTACGAAGCTGCAATATCATCTCGACCCTCGAAGGTCGAAGAGTGTATATTTTACCTCCTGGTGAATGGATTTGTAAGAGCACGCGAGCGTTCACGTGTTAATGGAAAAGGGTCCGAAATGGACGAGTAAAGGGCACGACGATCGCACCTTCAGATTAAAATCCATGAGAGCTGTCGCATACCGAACGAGCACGTACCGTGGTAGAACAAAAGAGAGGGGAGAGGTCTCCTTATGATCGCGAGCCCTCTGCGTATGAGATGAAGGACTATGCAGTCGCGTAGAGGGCCGGAAAAGGGACAAGAGAAGAGTAGCTCGATGTAGAAGTACTGCAGCAGCTTTCAGCAGCCAGCGCAAAGTCTCGAGGACCCGGCAGGGCTTCTCTTGCGTTCTCTCGACCCTTAACCCTCCCATCAACACCATATGGTTTGGCCAAGTTCATAATGCTGCCTGAATATGTAAACGCCTAACCCAAGGGACACTTCCTTTATCAGCAACAGCGGCAGTAGCGATGACGACGACGACGACGTCGCTTTGCCATAACGACCTCTTGCACCATCTGGAGGAGCATCATAACGGCGAGTCCAGAACTCTTGTCACGTCACAAAACGTTCTGATGCTTCCGGTCCCTAATAAAGACAATTTATCTGTTCTTCCCTTAAGGTTACAAAATTACTATTGCGAAAGGGTAGAATATAAACGTGGCGGTAAAAATTTGATCCCAGGAACGGGACTAAATGTTTAATTTTAGTTTATTTTTGTGTAATTTGAGTTAAATATTAATATCAGTATGTAATAAGGGACCTTGTAAAAAGCAACATGTTTCTCTACTGTTGGAATAAACCTGTACTACTACTTAGAAAGTGATTTCTAGACTTCAAGAAATCAGTGGTAAATTTTTAAAAACATTCCCACAATATCACAATATTAGAAAGCACTATTATTTCTCTCTTGGTCAATGGATTCGTAGTAATAAGAGTACTCTCAAAAAGTGTACCAAAAAATTAATATGGAAGTAACGAAAGTATTTATGCATAAATATCTTGATTGAATTTACACGTGCGGTGTGAAATTAATGTCATAGTGCAGCGACTTTAATATTTTACTTTGAGTTAACTGTGAAAGTTCAGTTTAGTTTTCATAAGCTGCTTTAATTTAGCTATATGATCACTTTAATTATGATAAACTGCTTTAATTTTACCGTAAAAGTAATTATATTCATTTTATATCATGACTGAAAATTAAATCTAATCTAGTTTTTTTAACAGTAAAAATAATCTACGATTAAAAAAACGGATATGACACATTTGCATATGGCGTTGATTTTTTAAATTTCTTTCGAATCAGATCTGAGAATCAGTAATAGCAGCGGTAATGTGAAGGACGTCGCTTTACTATAACGACTTTTTCCACCAGCTAGAGAAGCACCATAGCATCGAGTCCAGATCTTTTGTCGCATCACATAACGTTCTAGTGCTTCCGCCCTCTAATAGAGATGCCTTTATTTCTTCCTCCCTTTTCCGCTCACTTTGGCGCTTCTTCGTAGACAATTATGTTCTCTTTTTTTTTCTATTAGCAACGTCACGCACGACCGCAAATGCCCTGCTTTTCCGAAGGTGTGTCAAATAGAATAGACGTTCATCTTTTAACAGAGTGCACTCCAATTTTGATCCCATCGGGAAGTGATCGAAATTGTCTCTGAAACTCACTTTTGACAGGGCTGTACGTATACATCCTTCATTTTTTCGCAATGAATGAATTTTTTCGCAATGAAAAAAATGTCGCGATTAATGAAAAATATTAACATCTATTTTACTTAATATTAATTTTCACGTCAATTATATGATAAATTATTATGGAATGAAAATATAGAGGTTTACATCATTGTAATACTATACAGATTTCTGAGGCTATATGAAACATACTTTGAAAACAATGTAAATTACTTTGAATCCTATAAAATTGTGTCCAGTTTATATTCCTAGATTAAACAAATTCCGGAAGAAAGAAAATTATAATCGGGAAATACTGTCGATTTCTAGTAAAATTGAGTATATGCTTATAGGAATTCATATTGAACTTCCAGGTAATATTTACTAGAAATCGATATGGTTCTCGACGACTATAATATGATGAGAAATTCTCGGTGCATTTCACGGTAATACTTACTGGAAATCGACGATACTACTCGGCAACTATAACATATCGTCCATTCCATCGACAAAGTACTTTATATAAAGTGCTTCGCTCCGTGAACTGAATCAATGAAATTGACAATCATTCATGTAAATACCAAACCGAGAAAAACGCCTGTAACATACACAGATTCAATGTGAATACAACTCTATACAGAAAACTCAATTCTATTTACCTTCGTCGAACGTATATTGAATTATTAATCAATAGTTTCAATAACGTGGCAAATTTTTCTCTCGATAAAAAAAAATATATACGAGAATAACTATGTGACTATCGCTGAAAATATTTATTTTATATTTTAAAATATTTATATAGAAAATGGATATGACTATTTTTTTGTAACACGTGCATGAACAGCGGTGTTTTCGATGGCAGTTTTTCGGGCCAAAAGTGGCTACTTTCATGGCAGTGTTAAAAAATCGATCGTCGCGAGTATAACTCGCGTTTCTTTTACTTTCGTTCTTTCGGTGTGTCGTTCTTTCGTCCCTAGAGACGAAATGCATGTGCAATCCACATTCATTACTCCCTGGGGAAGAAAATAGTTCATTTCCGCCCAGGAGGAAAACCTGCACATGCATACTCGTCATTGACTTAAAAACGGCACTTTCCGTGTATTCTTGTAACAAGCGCAAAACGTAGTTATTTCTTAGACAAAAAAGATTAAAAAATTGTCCTCTGCTATAAACTGCCCCTCAAAAAAAATCGCAGACTTCGCTCTCTCGTACTATAATATACGGTTGAAAATTCTCCAGTCGCTTGCGACTTTGAAAATAATATGAAAAATAAATGGCATGAAATTTAATGCACCATTATTTCAGAACATGAAACCCAACAAACTAAGAACAATCTACGATGAATAAAAAGGTTGAGAAGCACTTATGGAGGGAGGTTTCCAAAGCTTCTGTTTTCTTCGTCTGAAAACACCGCTCGAGCGAATATCATAGCAAAAACGAGAGACTCTTGGAATTCTCAACGGTATAGCTGCTCAGGATCACAGAAGAAGACTTGAAGAGTAGTACTGGTAGGTACCGAGGCTGCATAGTGCGGGGAGTTGCCGTCGAGTTGCCCGAGAGAGTTGCCACGACGACGCTTGTCACTCCCGTTTCTATCTAGACAGCGGAAAGCGTCGTCGCGTCTTCCGACGTCAAGTGAGCCGAGTCGACGCCGACGGAACTCGAGGCACGGCCAAATAACTTTGCTCCTGCTAAAGCAAGAAGTCTTCTTGTGCGCGAGTGTAAGAGAAGACCAACCGAGCGACTGCTGGAGCTGCTCGAGCTTGCGAAACTTTTCGTCGGTGGGAAAAACATCTCGTAATCCGAGAGTTTCTCGAGCGCGAGAGAAAGACCTTATACCCAAGGCAATTATCGTGAAGGCTTTAGTGCGAGGGTCGTCCGCGCCCGGCGCCTCATCCAACCGACTGTGCAGTCAGTAAATATCCCTCCTACGATATTTATTTTCAAATATCGCGACAACGAATATACAACGAAAAGAATCTGTCAGAAAATTCCAGGGCGTAACAGTAAAAATTGTACAAGATAATACGATATTTGTCGTTGATATTAGAACTTTTACGATATGATACTTTTTACAAGAGCCGTATACATTTTTCATATGCCATTACGATACGACCAAAATACGATACTAGAATTTCTTACATGTACCATAATAGTATATTACGATACGAGTGCGATGAAAGTTTTTCTGACGAGGGTGAGTTTGCAGCACGAGCTGAAATTTAGTGTCGCAATTGAACGAGTTGAGAAAAAGTTTCTCGCTCGAGTTGTGTATACAATTTTATTTCACGAGTGCGAGAAGTGCGATTTCTCTGAGAAGTAGTTACTTCTCGCACGGAGTTGCATAAACATGTTTCCATGTGATTACAATACGCCTCTGGATAATTTTTGACAAGTGCGCCCAAACTTTTTTGGTTATAAGTTAAGATGCACCGAATAAGTTCCTACATATTAACAAATGAATGTAGAAGCGCGAGCGTACATATAAGAAAGCTGTAACAATGGTATACGATTCCCGATTCTGCAAATTTCAATAGAAGAGTTTGAAATAAAGTTTGATAGACAATTCTTAAGTTTTGCCTGGGAATCCTTAACGAAACAAGACTTAGAGAGGTCGGAGCGCTCTATGCTTATCAAATTAGTGTTAAATTTCTAGTGGTTCAATAAACTATTTTTAGACGTTGATCACATGAGGCATTCGTTCCTAATATACATATTATACAATCACAGCAACAAAAATAGAGTCCTTTTTGAGAAGTTTCGATATCATGTTTTTTTTTATCCAGTTTATTTATTGGAAGATGTGTTGTCAATTTACCGTCTATATTTTCAATGGTATCCTGCAGATAAAAATTGCAATCGTTTGATTCTCGTATCTCAGTCTGTAATCATAAATACAAAGGGCTGTGATCTTTTAACAACTGATACTGAAAAAAATCGACACGGTCAATCGGTGAAGCATCTCCCATCAAACAAAACGAGTAATTGCTGTCACAATGGGACGGAATATTTATTCTTGAAAAAAAAAAATCGATTGTATGTTCAAATCAGTTGATTAACCGACCAGAAATTGTATGAACGTTGCATAATACAATTCCATTAACAATTTCATAGAACTCATCAACAAATTTTATCTGTTTGTAAAGTAACTAAGGATCATATTCAACATCTACAGCACCAGGAAAAAAAATCTGCTATTCTCTACCATTTACCAGAACGTCACTGCAGTTTTTCCGGTCACAAATGCGTTGTCACCCAGACATTCCCTAATTTTTATCAGCTTCTTCTCCGTGAGTAATCTCAATGGTTTTCCCATCTCCCAAAATTTATTGTCTCAATGGGTTGCAGAAAGCGAGTGGAAACTGAGCGTGAACTCTGCGGCAGAGGGAATCGATCTGTTCCGCCGTTGCCAGCAGCGTCGGCAGCGGTAGCAGCAGCATCTCTTCTTCCTCACCCTCTTCTGTCTTGTTATCCCCGTCTCTGTCTTAGTCGGCGACGCCGGCGTCGAGACCGCAGAGCGAGAAGAGAGAAAGAGCACCGCGGGTATAGTACACGCTGCAAATGTTAAAGACCCTGTGTGCTCTCGAGTATGGCCTGTCTTCTCTCCCCCAACGCGGAAAATACGATGTCTGGCGTAGCCAAAGAGCGAGAGAGACCCGACAGAATCCGCATCACCGAGTTGGATGCGGACACGTGCACGCCACCCGTGTCCGTTTGCTACTCTAACAACACGCGCGCCCTCTTCTCTGCCTCGTTCGTACTGCTCGGCGGATGTGCGTTGCGTTTACCGAACGTTTGTGCTTCCTACTTTTCATATACATACACATACAGCATACAAACACTCGTGTATATGCGTAAAAGTATCGGCCGGCTCGCCACGTGGATAACAAACACGCATCGATGGATTAATTCATTTTTAGTAACACGTGCATGAACAGCGGTGCTTTCGATGACAATTTGTCGGGCCGAAAGTGGCTACTTTCATGGCAGTGTTAAAACAATCGATCATCGCGAGTGTAGCTCGCGTTTCTTTCACTTTCGTCCCTAGGGACGTGAAATCGTTTTTCGACGAAAGTTTGGAACCTCACTTTTCACTGTTTTTCCATCAAAACTACCATCCAATGCACCTCTATTCATGCACCCGTTACAGAAAATATAGTCCGCAACATGAGCTTAAATTAGCGATTGCGACTTATGTGATTGCAGCCCTCATTTCTCTCGGGCAGGAAACTTCATCCTCGTCGCAATCGCAAACTTTCGACCCTTGTTGCACAATATACTATTGTCATAACTTGTACAGAACGTCCAACGTCTGGCGTAACCAAAGAGCAAGAGAGACCCGACAGAATCCGCATCACCGAGTTGGATGCGGACACGTGCACGCCACCCGTGTCCGTTTGCTACTCTAGCAACACGCGCGCCCTCTTCTATACCTCGTTCATACTGCTCAGCGGATGTGCGTTGCGTTTACCGAACGATTTTGCTTCCTACTTTTCGTATACATACACATACAGCATACAAACACTGGTGTATATATGTAAAAGTAGCGGCTGGCTCGCCACGTGGATAACAAACACGCATCGATGGATGAAAATTGAATGACGTTCATTCGTTTGACATTGGATGAATCCAATAACTTTTCGCGTCATCTGTGACACGTGTGACGCCCACTAGCGTCGATTGTACATACATTTCCAAAAAGCGATTGCTACGAGGCACAAGAACCGGACGCTCGAATGACAATGCGAATATTGTACAACGGGGACGGAAGCCTCGCGCGATTCACCGTTCAGGAAAACTGGCTATGTGTTTTCAGTGCATTTATAGATGTATATAAGCGATGTATACACGCGGTAGTACGTATAGATTGTCTATCTGGCCTCCACGACCGTCAGTGTGACCCAACAGTCCAACGACAACGATGCCAACGAACCTCGACGTCTAGAGATTCAATTATTCTAGTGGAAAATCGATTGGATTCAAAGCTCCGTATATATGTATATATTTCCGTTATATCTTTCTCTCACTGCAATCTCATTCGGGCTGAACGTGTGCAAGATATAACGACGTTCCACGCTACGCTGCTTCGGCCACGTTGGAGATAACTAATGATGCATAAGTAACAAGCACGTGAAAAACTAATTTCTACCGCGGGTAGTATTGATTCGCGCTTAAATTTGTCACGGCAAGACGCGGAGGGCAACTGTAGTTCGAAAGGTCGAGAGTACACGACCCCGGGGACGACGCAAGCGACTTTACTTCTTTCCTTCTTCTTCTTCTTTTTTTTTCCATTCACCAGCTCCCAAGAGTCTAGGCTTTTATACGCACGCGAGATGGATTAAGAGATCCGGATTTGTTTGCGCTCGATTATTTCTTATTTAACGAGTGTTGAAAGAGCTGTGTACACCTTTTATAGGGAAAAGAGATTTGAATTTTACTCGCTACACAAATCATCATTTTCTTGTTAAATACAGTATTTCTGTGTTCAACTTTGTTAGCGTGATTTTTATGTCCACTTCTGATATTGATTAGTAAGGAATTTTCAATGATTGTATGGCACGCTTGTAAATGATATTAACTTTTAATGCCGCTTTTTTCGCCTGAATAGAGATTACATTATCGACAAAAATATTCATTTTACTTTTTTAAGACTTTTCTGAAACGAAAAGTTGGACATTTTTTGTTGTTGAGAAATTGACATTAACATATTTTCACATTTCAATTGTGTTTTTGTTTTATATAATGTATTTGTAAAATGTATTTCTAATGAAACATCAGTGGTGTTAATTTTTCTCATCCTTTACGGATTACAATTGCAAAAAATGCTTTGAGAACCAATTGTCCCTTCCATGCAATAAATATGCAATGTTCGTAGTTGTTCAGACGTTTAATTTAACTGCAGTTGAAAAGGACAGTTTAGGGAAATCAATTCAGTAGCTGAATTAAACATAAACGATGACTCATAAACTGCAAATAGAAAATAGTCATGCAAAAAAGTGCTAAATCGCATCTAAAAAACTTTGGTGAAAAGGGTCAACGAAGAGAAGAAATGCCTACTACAGAAATGAAATTACGACCCTTTCGCGACATGAATGCTGCAATCTGAGGAACGTTTTTCCGTATTCCCCAGGAATTTACGACACGATTTTTTTTTTTTTTTTGAAGAGTGGAAAAAAAGTGGATTAGGGTGTACTTCAAAGTAAACGGATCCCGAGCTTGCAGGACGAAGCTCGTGGCCTCTGCGGCCCCGAGGGCAAAACTGCTTTCGACGGAACTTGCCTACTTCCTCGCGAGTTTCGGTAAAATCAATAAAACCGCCCTTCGTCCAATTCACGAAGTCCGATTCCTCCAATAAGAAGTGGTAAGTCTTCTCTATCAAAATGCCATGTTCGATTCTTTTGGCCCTTTTTCTATAGCCTTGTTAGTTGGATGAGACACAATCAGAGCCAACGGCCTCTTCATTTTTGTGTCCTTTTCTCACTCGCTAGGGAAAAAACCGTTCTCAGTCGGACGTGACACTCAAATATGAAATAAAATCCTTTCAATCGCCAACTTCAAAGCTGATCAAGCGTCTCATTGGGATTTTTTACACCACTTCAAATATTCTCGTGTTACGAAGACTCATTGAGGTTTTACTCCCCATTGATTATTCCTATAAGGATTAAAAATACAGCCCTATTTTATACAATAGAGAAAGTGTCATATAAATGATCAACTGACTATTTAATATTTGCGAGGTGTTCAGAATATTATTTTGAAAAGCAGCTCGTGATTTTAATGATGAGATACTAAAATAAAGGGAACTGCTATCTTCAGTAATCAACTTCAAAATCATGTCAGGAGTACTTATTAGTTCTTTTACACCCCATAAATTATTCTCTGAAGGATAAAAAAAATGCGACCGTACTTTGTAAATTTTAAAGTGATTGACATAAAGCGTGAATTTAATACCTTCACATTTTTTTGGAATGTGCATTAAATTTTAAACAAAGAAGAGAATATATCGTTCTTGTTTCTTGGATGTAAGTAGAATGCAAATATATTTACAGCTACATTTCTAGTTATGTATTTGGTGTCATTATATGGTCAAGAAAACGGTATTTGTGTAAATCAGGCAAAAATATTACAAAAAAGCGAGCGAAACCCGTGGTCAATTTGAGAAATTTTTTTTTGCGATAATGCAAATTCCGTTGATCAAAAAGTAGCAAGCCACGACTGACTATTGTCTGTCATGTGACTTCTGGTCATCATTAAGCCTAATGAGGCTAAGATAAACTTGTTCCTTGGGCTAATTGGAAATATGTTCATTCGTTAAAATGATGATTTGAATTACTATGATTATCCGTTTAATCGAGTGATGATAAAAAATAATATGTTTCTCAGTCATACAGAGTAAAAATTTGAAACGTTATAATGATCCGAATAATACTCCAATACAGCTTTAGCGTTTAATATATTGAATCGGAGCAGTCGCTTTTATAATTGCGGTCACCGCATGTCAGCGGTTGAGCTCAAGGGTTTATATCTGTTATTGACATACAATTATCCCATGATATAGTAAAATTATAATTACATTTATCAGCTATTAATTAGATCCACATCGTTAACAAGAATAGCTGCAGAGCTACAATAAACATAAGTGCAAAAAGACAATAATCCTCAGACGCAGAGAAATACATTGAAAATTTATATTATTATAAATATTGACGAGTTTTTATGCATTTGCACGTATATCTGACATACATACTCAAAGTATAGAAGAACCATATATTCTTGCGTCAATAAAATAACGTATGTAAAACTTATATCAAGAATATACTTTTGCACGTAACGTTATATATTTTCGAGAACATCAAGACTATATTTTCCTGTCATACTGCTTTTTCGTCCATTCCACGTGCAAATAGAGACTATCTAAATATACGAGCCATAAAGATGTATGCCGCTTTTTATGTTTATCAGGTATCTTCCAATATTCGTATATATCAAGATATATATCCCAAGTTTCTGCAATATATCTATCTACGATATATCCCGATGTATATCTCACCGGGTTCTCTCTCATAATTTTTTCCAAAATAACTAATATGCTTTGATCACATATTTTCAAATCTTATATATCCCAAGATATATGTATTCCATATATCTGAGATATCCCTCTCCGATATAATCCGATTTACGTCCTAAGTACCGTTATTTACATGTCGATCTTCTGCACACAATTACCAAACCAATTAATATTTTTTCATCACTACATATCTTTAACTATACATAACAAGACGTATATGTCATATATCTAAGATATCTCTCTCCGATATACCCGTCGTATGTCTCAAGTACAACAATTTCCATCGGGTCTCTAGCATTATTTATTCCAAGATAACTAATATGTTTTCATCACATATTTTTGAATATTTATAAGTGACAAAATATAGTTTACTTCCGTGGAAAAAAGTTCTGATCAGGAATATATATTAATATATATATTCCATATATCTCAAATATCCCCTCCGATATATCTCGATGTATATCTCAAATACCATTATTTCCATCCCGTTCTCTCGCACAATTATTACTAAGCCAATTAAAGATAAATCTTCAACAATACATAGCAAGACCCATATTCCATATATCTAAGATATCGCTCTCCAATATATCCGACGTATATCTCAAGTGCCATTATTCCATCGAATTTTCCCGCATTATTATTTCCGAAACCCACTAATATGTTACTAATCGATCGTTGACATTTCCACAGGTATATACAGAAGCGTTCATCATCGAGCTATCAGATGACGTTCCAAAAAAAAAGCCCCGCGATCGTTTGTCACAACTACAAAGCAACGTAAATCGACAGGGGGTCGGATAGACCCCGTTATACACAGGAGAAACGCCCGACGTACACCAGAAACGTTTTAATAGCTAGCTCATCGTTAAACGGAATAGTAATTGGATATTGACGTTGGCTGGAACGCGCGGTGAGCGCGTCCGGCCTGACATCCTCGACGGCGCGATCCCAGAGGTGAGCAGCCGAGGCGGCGGGGGGCGCGGTCAGGAAGCACAGGCTCGAACGCCGCGCACACGACATATCCAGTGGCACGGGCGGAATATACGGCACACCTGCCCGTTTGCTTGCCGCTGGCGTAACACCAGCGACGTCCGCCGTATAATCGGCCCGGTAGGCCAACGGGGATGTGCAACGAACGTCGGGCGTCGTCGCAGGCCGTCGAGAGAGCGTTCGACGAGGGCGGCCTGTCACCGCGAAACCCCACGAGGATCATCCCGCGAGCCTTCCGTCCTCTGCTTTCTCTTCTCTCTCTCTTTCCCATGTTCCGCATCCTCTACACTCCGGACATCCGATAGCACCGAACTTTCATCTCCGAGCTGATTTAACCTTCAATTCCAATCAAAATTCTCCTTTTTTTACTTCTATTTCTCTTCTTTTTTTTTTGCTAACGAAAGATTATAATTGGAAACTAGATATATATTTTTTTATTCTCTTATTCTCCATCCATTCGTGGCTCGTATCTCTCTTTCTGTTGCTCCTACAGGCTGGCATTGCGCCGAGTCGCCGGCGCACCGTTCTCCACGATCCGCGCGACCCGAAATAGCCGCAACGCCTCTGAAATGTTTCGTCGACGGCGATGAAACGACGCGACCCTCTGCATACCGCTGATCAGCAACGCGATTCAATGAGAAGCCGACCGCATCTGCTTGACATTCGGGAGAACACTTTGGAACACGCGGAATGTGGACACTTTTATTTTTACGGCCACTTCCGGTTTTTAGAGATTTTTGGAATCACGTCGATCTGTGCGATTTTGAGGCGTAATTCGGAGTCATATCCTTTGGGGTGAGGATCCTCGGTAGTTGGAAAAGCGCGTTATCATTTTTCGCTTTGGGTTGGAGATAAAATGTGACAATTCACTGCGTGACACTTCAGGGTTTACTTTCGGTACTTATGTACATTCTAAACACATACAGTAGTCACATTCATATGACAAGTTTCTGTCATCAAGTGGTCCAGAAACCCATCAACAATACGGTATTCAAAAGCCACAAATTCTATCCTCGAATAATAATAATCTCGATTCATAACAAACATTCGCAAAATATCACTTCGCAAGTGAAACGTACCTTACCAGCCGGCTCGCGAGACGTTCTACTGAGAGGCCACAGCCTCCCTCGGTTCACCAAAAATCTTTATCCTTTTATCCAAATAATCCTCTCGGTCCCTCTTCAGCAATCTTTCCCCACTTATTTCGTCCGTGATCGTTCGTGAATAAAACTCTCGAACAACAACAATATTGACGAACAAGGGAGAGAAAAACAACACTTTTGGCTCCCAAGTTTAAACTTAAGTGCTTTTATACGCGATCACTGTTTACGATTTACTTTTTTTTGTTTAATTATACTTTATTTTGCGGATTAAAAAAAAATTGATTTTTCCTGTTGTTGTTGGTTTTGTTAAATTAATCGTTTGGAGTTGTCTTCGGGTTGTCGCGACATGTACTATAGGCGGTCGATATGCGGAAGGGGTCGGTCTCGTGGAAGAGAGCTCGAGACGTACGAGAGCGCTGCACACCTCGAGTTGTCGCGGCTGTGGGGCGAGGACCACTACCTAAACGAGCCTCCCGGATCGTTGGATAAAACTCGCCGAGGCCGTTCCATCTGGCGCACCAACTCCCCACTCGCTTCTCCGTCCTTTCTCCCTCTCACTCTCTCTCCCACACTCTCGTTAGCTCCCCCTCTTCGATAGCGCCACAGACACCCGCGTTTCTCGTGTGTGCCCCGCTTTTCCCCATTCTACGAGAGTCACCCACCCTGCGAGTGAGCGAGCTACCCCTATAGACCACGTCGACGGCAGCGCCGCCGTCGTCGAGGCTCGTGCGCTCGCGCGCGCGCCCCCCAAGCCCGCTTAGCACAGGAGGAAGCAAAACGAAGCGTAGAAAGGTGGTCGGAGCGCATGCGTCGACACCCCCATAGGTTGAGGGTGCCGCGAAGCCAGCACCCCCGATTCACACGACCCCTACCGCCCGATGTAACCTCCTCTCTCGCTCCCCCTTGCACGCTTTCCAGTTAAACAGGGTGAGCTCTCTCTGCGTACTAGCAATAAACAGAAAACTAAGATCGAGTACGACAGTGATTGATTTTGATGGTTAGTGACGATTTTTTTTGGATGTAATTAAGAGGACTTATTAATATTGGGGTATTTGAGGAGTAATGAAATATTGAAAAAAAATGGTTGCACTGTTGAATTGTACTTTGACACACAGGAAAAATTATCGGAATCATTATTGCATGGAGAGAAAAGATTTACAATAGCTACGATGGTTTTTGTTCTTGATCACTTGATTACGCGCGGACCTGGGTGACACATTCAGTTTATTAAATTTGTTCTTATTGGCGTAGAAGTATTGAAAATGTGTATTGTTATCTTTCGGATATTCTTGCGACGATTACTATACGCACAGTGGGCTGTAAAATGTTTTTGTGAGCTATTCGAATAAAGTCATGTGTTACCTCTGTACCATATTTTCTGCTAGTGGCACTTTTATTGGCGGATTCATTACACTCCGTATGTGTATCGAATTCATGTAATTACATATTGGATTAAAATAATTTGATATTGTATCATTGGGGAATTTGGGAAGTTATGAGCTTTAAAAAAGTCTAAGAGGCGATTTCTACTTTGGCACACAGAAGAAATGATCGCATCATCAAGTTGTTTTAATGTGTCTTGTTCTGATAATTACATATTGTATTAAAACAATTATATATTGTATCACTAGTATATTTGGGAAACCATAGATCTTAAAAAAAGTCCACGTAATGAGTTCTACTTTAGCACACAGAAGAAATCATCATTTTGTTATTTGTGTTATCCACCGTAAACAGTGTTAATTCTTTGAATTATTTTTTAGATATTCCGTAGTTCCATAAGACACTGTATTAAAGTTTAAACATCTTAGTCGTCCGTGAAAAAAATAAAACAAATTTCATTTCTTGCAAAGATACTTACAACAGTTATTTTATATAATTCCTGCCCAGTACATCGCAGAGAGTTATTATTTAATCAATTAGGATTAGAATTGTTAACCATTCCGGCGAATAACCTGGCCAGACGTTGCCAGCATTTCAATTTGCCACTCTGCCGACTTCTTTGTAGTCTCTAAACATAGTTCTGGAATTTCCATAAAATTTCCAGCAGAATCAAAATGGTCTATTGCAACGAAAAAAAAAAAAATGCCTAACTTTCTTTCGGTTGGAAAAACATGAAAATTATTTCTCAACGCTACGAACCATTTTTCACTGGAAACATCTGAAAATCGACATTTTTTTTCTAGACTACTTGTTTGTGCAAAGGAGACAAAACAAAATCAAATGAAAAATAAATAAAATATAAATCATACTACTGAAAAGATCTGAAAAATATTCTCGGTTTCCAGGAAACTTGAAACTATATTTTTTTTCGAATTTGAATCATTTTGAATAATTAAAATATTGAGAGAGTCCGGATGGTATGGAATGGCTAATATACCTATTCATAATAAAATTTGATCATCCATAAAATTTTTACAGAATTTCTTCTGTTTTCAATCGATTTTTTAACGTTTCTTCAATGTAGCAAATACACTGTGTTCATGGTTAAAATTGTTCCAGAAAACATCTCTTCCAGATTATAAGCTTACTACGAGGCCACTCTACGGCGTTGTTGATGCTAGAAGAGCTAAGCACTGTCTGAGAGCAGGATTATAGTATTTTTGCTTGAAAAATATATATATTCAAAGCTCCACTTGACATATTGAACTTTTTTGCAGTTTATACATTAGAAGAACGTAAGGAGAATTCATATATTTCAAAGATAACTTTTTCGCTTGCATATATTTAGCAATTGTCTTATGATATATAAATGATACACAATATCTCGTAAAGTTATAATTTACAGAAAGCTCAGAAAATATTTTAAAAAATCGTCAGAATAAGAATTTTCGATCGCTTAATTATTACTCACGAAACTGTACACGAAATTCTTCTCAAATTAGCGGAAAATAATTGATATAATGAAGCCGTAACTGTTTCATTTCGTTCGAAATTTACTCACTGTTGTTAACATCAATCAGAAGGTTTTTAAAATCATCAAAATGGGATTTTTCATTCATTCTCAGACTATTATATAAATAACTGCTAATTAGTAACATGAAATAAATATATGGATTTTTTAAAACCTACACTCTGAAGTTTCGAGAAACAGATTATCCTGTACATGCTTCTTGTTTTGTTATTTTATTCATAATTTCTCAGAGGTTTATTATCTTTTTGCTTTTAACTACATTCATGTACATTAAAGCCCACGGCTACAAGCGTACGAGCTTTCTGCTATTGTTAAAAAGATGTTCCACCAGCCGCTACTTTATCCCTTTTCATGTGCCGGCATTCGTCGACGTAGCAGCCGCTATAGTATAAAATCTACAACGCAGTGCGGTTGTTGAGCTTGTCATTCCAATCCGTCCGGAGCATTTATACATTTTAAAAAGATTTTATAATGACTATTCCTATACAATCGACGATCTTCATAGTTACGTCAACGATTTGCTCATACTTAGTAGTTATTATTACTGCTCATTAGTTGTGGTAACTCCGAAAATATAATTGATTCAAAAAAAGTATATCCATGGCATTTTTCTCTCAGTGTACATTTATATTTGATGTCCCTATTTTTTATTACCCATTTCCTTTTAAACATGTCTAAATAAACATTCATTATGAAAAAATATATATATTTTTGTTGGAAGTTTTCATACATAAACCGGTATAATAAATTTAATAAACGGATGTAATGTAAAATTAAAAAGTGGTCTATTAAAGACGTTAAAAAAGTCACATTTACTACAATACTACTGTATCAACACTCTATAATTGTAAATTCACATTGCATATTAAGTTTTCCCTATTTAAAAAAATACTTTTCGCAAGCCGGGACTGGATCCCTTTTCATGTTCGACAGATTATCAGTCTCGAAACCCTCAATTTATGGTGTGCATAAATCGATTATTTTTAGATAAAATAGTGACCATCTCTGGACTGCTGAATCTCCATAGTTCCATTAACTGCTTACTCAAACCTGAACAAAATTTAGTTCATTTAAAAAACAATATATTCGCCCAACTACGATTTTTTCTTAGTTTATTTTTATTTTTTATGCTCCAACTTTTATTGTCAAAATGCATATACTTCTGTCGGAATTTTTATGACATAAACCGTCATATCAAATTTATTATACAAACATACTGTAAATTAAAAAAAAAACGTGGACATTAATCACGTTGAAAAATTCAAATTTACTATAAAAATACTGTTGGGTTATTCTATAATTCCTGCACATTTTTCACAGTGTACATTAATTTTCCTCTCTTGGAATGAGATTTATTCACGAGGAATATGATATCCAAATCGAGGGCAAGTGCTATTACAAAAAAAGAGTATTTTAAGTCTTCTCATGAGAAGCTTCGGGTACATAAACGTTAATAAATTAATCCATACGAATATATGTAATGAAGATATGAATTTTCTATACAGGTCAATTTAATAAAAATCGAATATAGATATTAAAATCAGATTTTGTTGTATCCCATCGAAATATAATATCATATTGGGTGAACTAGAGCAAGATATCGAAAAGCCGAAGGAAGTATATAAATAACAAATAAAAAATATCGATAAAATAAAAAGTTGACGAAAAAAATGGAAAGAATAATTTTTTGTGTGTATGTGTAGATTCTTGTTACCACGATAGCGTACACAATTTTTACGATGTCGCTCTGGAATTTGGTACACATATATACAGTAGGTGGAATTAAATTGTTGTAATGTGTAATTGCTCTGATCGATGACACATTTTTATTTATTTATTTGTGCTGGTCGGTTTGTTGGCTGTGTGAAACATATGATTATTGGAATTTCGCAGTGACGATACATAATATTTTATTTGAGCAAACGAACTTCCAATACATATATTCATTGAAAAAACATTTATAGCAGTAAACATAATTGAAAATCTACAGTACAATAGTGGAGGTTGTCGAGACTGTCAGTGCGGTTGTCGAGATAGTCAGTCTCGAAATTCTAAATCCATGGAATGCGCATCTACGCGTTTAGGGCTTTTGACGCTCATACCTACTGAAGACTTCCTTCAATCCGCCATGACGCGTACTACGATTGTGGTTGAATCGTAGTACGCGCTACTACTTTTGGTCGCAAGCAGCCGTACATGCGGTGTAATACTCGCTTATTGGCAAGCTCGCTACTGAAGCGTATGAGAAAGAAGGAGACGTGAATACATTCACGAACAACTGTAACCTATACCGGTTGCGTGACCAATCACTGCGCCGTTCACGCTGCATGTTGCGGTACGAGGGTGCGCAGCATCCAGCAGCAGCAGCAGAGGATCCGAGAGACGATCTCACTCGGCGGAACAAGCGAGCGAGCGCGCGCGCGCGCTTCTATCTAGGGGGTTATTGCCGTCTTGGCCCAGAGCCCGCGCCGGGGGCTTCGCACGAGCCTCCACGCCCCAACATATACACGTACACGTAGTATCTCGTTGTACCCCTTCTTGCAGAAGCAGCACAGAAACCTTTCACCTTACGTCAAACTTTACACACTGCGAGCTGACAGTGAGCGGCGTTTTTATTTTTCCTCGGAGGGCTAATACTTTTTTCCGTCAAGGCATTGCAATTTTATGAAGATTTTTCTCTCGGCAAGTAAGCACAACGGATGTCAATGTGCACTCAGGGAAAAATATCATAATTTAATAATAAAAATAGTTAGTCCGATGATAATCTAACTATAATGTATAGTTGTTAGGAGGAACGACTATATTTTATGGTTGGCAAATATATGAAAATAGTTAGATCAACTATTAATATATTTAATGGTTATAGCAAATATGATTATAGTAGCAATTATCAAAATGAACATATTATCATCACTTCAATTATAAAATATTGCAACTGTATGCTTTTTATCATGTGAAATCGTTGGATCAACGATGTGCTTTTCTCTAAGTGTGTTTCGCTGGGTTTATCTATGGATGAGATTTCTAATCAATTTACATTCTATGTAAATGGCGCAGATCGCTTCTGTATTTTTTTGAAGAAAAATTTTGAAGAACCCGCGTGTATTCCAGTTTTTAGAAGCAGCGAAGAATTCTTTCACGTTACGTTAAGGTTCGTTACACTGTGAGTTGAGGCAGTGAGCGGCGTTTATATTTTCCCTTGAAGGGTAGGTACTTTTTCCGAGCAAGACATTGTAACTCTATAAAGATTCTCCTTTCGGGGAGCAGCGACTACTGCTGCTATCCTGTCTTGCTCTTTATATGAGCATGAAATTTCTTTGCAGCTGGCAGTTTTGATGAATATCGTAGGTATTTCAATTTTATATAAGTGTAAGAGAACTTGCTGAATTCTTTTCAGGTTCTTGGTCAATTTGGCGATAAAAAAATCTTTTTTTATTCAGGATTGCATGAAACTGTCATTTGGTCAATTTTCTCACTGCTCACATATTCGATACACGTCATATTGATTTTTCTGTGGGTGCAATAAAGTTTCAAATAAAATCGAAGACGTCTTGTGTGCTACAGAAGCAGCTCAACAACCGTTCATTCACCTTATGTCAAACTTTTTATATTTTTTTCTGGAGGGTTAATGCTTTTTCTGAATATGACATTTGTATGAGATTTTTCTTTCGTTCAATAGCAAATGTTGTTATCGTACTTGGCTATATCGTCACACCGATAAGATTTTTCTGCGCTTGTCTTTTTTTGGACTTTCTCAGATACTTCATAAAATTGAGGGAATTTTGCTATAACGTGAAAGCACGTTCTGTACCTTTATTCAGATTTATGACTAAAAATATTAGCGCTACAAATTTATTTATTTTTTCTCTCAAAATTTCATGTAGTTATGAAAAATCGGTATGACATGGATCGAATATTTTCTTCACTATTCAAATATTCGATACGGGTCATATCGATTTTTCTGTGAGTGCAATAAGGATTCAAATAAAATAGAAGGCGTCGTGTGTACTTCAGAAGCAGCTCAGCAACCGTTCTCCTTATGTCAAACTTTTTATACTTTTTTCCGGAGGGTTAATACTTTTCCTGGAAATGACATTTCTATAAAGATTCTTCGTTCGAATAGCAAGTCGATTATTGTTATCGTACTTGGCTATATTTATATACCGATCACATTTTCTCGCACTTCTCTTTTTTCATACTTTCTCAGATACTTCGTAAAATTGATCGCATTTTCCTGTAACGTAAAGGCACGTTTTGTACATTGACTGTGAAGTTAATGTTTTTTTCACTGCCTTCACAATGAATTTCTCCCATGTTAATGTTTCTGTACCTTCTGCAAAGCTGAAAGTAAAATCGGAGACATCGCGTGTATTCCATGCTATTGCACAAGTACAAAAATATTTCAACCACACGGCAACGTTTTTTTTTACATTGCTACCGTATTTCTTCTTAAAAGGCTAATTTGGTTTCACAGAAATGCGTTGCAATTCTATAATGGTTTCCAGTTCGAAGCGTAAGCGCAATTGCTGATATCATGTTTTGCATTCGGTCCATTTTATTTTAATTTGTCGCTTTCAGATATTTCACATAATTGACCGGATTTTATTCAGATTAGATTACATCGGATTAGATTTATTTATTTATTAAGTTCCCGGGATATGAAGCCTCTAAGAACCTGAGAGAAAAAAACGTATATGAAAGAATATAAAGATGACACAGAGAAAAAGAAGTTAAGAAATGAGTCTCAAAATAAATAAAGCGACACGTAACAGATGAGAAGATGAGATGTGAGGAAGAAAAAGCAAAACAATACAACAGTAAAATAAATATGTTATTATTTGAAATGTATGAAAATAATGTTGAGACTATTTTTTTAAGCTGCTAAAACGGTCAATTTTCACCATATCGATTTTTCTGTGAATTTTGTAAAGTTGGAATTGAAATTAAATATTTTCCGTGTATTCCGTGCTGTTGAAGAAGCACAGAAATCTTCCACCTTACATAAAAGTTCGTTATGCTGCGCGTTGGAAGTAAACGTTCTTATTTTTCTTCGGAGAACTAATACTTTTCAATAAGACGTTGCGATTTTACAAGGATTTTTCTTGCGAGAAGTAAACACCTGTTGTTATTATGTTTCACCGAACGTATCTTGTTTCTGTAAATATACATTCCGATCCTTCTCGGATATTTTACATAAATAAACAGTTTTCACTCAAACGTGAAATGACTTACTAAACATGTGTTCTAAATTATAGTCTCAGTAAAAAAAAAAAAAACCGATTCAAAACTGTTAGAAAAGATTGGAAGTTTTCATGCATAAACTCGTCATCGATATTTAATAAACAATTTTGGTATAGAATTTACGTACTTTTCCAGTAAAATTAAAGCAAATTAGTAAAATTCAAGTACTTTTTCTGTAAAATTGAAGTAAACTATTGAATACCATACATTAATTTGATATTAAACTTGTGTACTAAATTTCATATACTAGTTTATCAATAAAAACTTCCAGTAGAAATACACCAAATTTCAAGTAAATTTTTTTTGCAGTGCAAATTACATGATAATAAACTTCAGAATTTCTGGCTGCAAACATTTGACACCTGCCATGTCAGTTTTTCTACAAATTCTCTAGAGTTTGAAATAAAGTAGTAAGTATCATTGATTGAAAACTACATTCTCTTAGATAATATTTTTAATATCCTCTGAAAAATACATTTTTCCAATTAACCAATATTATTTTCCGAATAAACGGTAAATAATCACTACTATCGCATCCGAAACTTCCTGAGAGTGTAAATAATCCATTGCACTATCCTTTCTTTCCAAGATATTCAAAAAAAATGCATCTCCTCTATTCTTAGAACACCAATGACAGGAAGTACTCGCAAGCAGTGGAAGCACTTAATTATTCATGGGGCATTCACTGAGAGAAAAGCATATCGTTTATTTAACGATTTCACATGATAAAACGAATATAGGAAGGCTTGCAATATTTTATGGTTGAAGCGATGATAATATGGTTCAATAAACGATACTTGTTATGAGAAACAAACGTTGAAATGGTATATGCAACAAAACGGAATATTTGAAACTATCAGAATAGTTTTTGAAACTATGATCATTTTAATAATTGTTAGTATAATTATATTTGCTATAACCATAAAATATAGACGTTCCTCCTGGGAATTATATTAGTGGTTGATCCAACTATTTTCTTATATTTGCTATAACCATAAAATATAGATGTCCCTCCTGGGAATAATAGTTTATAGTTAGATAATCGTCAGTCCAACTATATTATTTTTTAAATTACCAGCTTTTCCTCTCAGTGTTGAGAGCTTCTGCAAAAAATTGCTCATGTGACAAGGAATGCCTTATATACAGCGAATACATCTATATTTGACGGATGATGTATGGAGACTAAATATATCGTATATGGAGGTGAAACGCGTGGATAAAGGCACACGCGGACTCACACCAGCCGGTACTTCTAATATGCACCCGTACAATTTAGCGTTACGCTGCTAGCTACAGACCTCGAGCACGCTTCACGCCCGACTCGGCTCCTCATCCACCTGCCACTGCATTTCCGTTCTGTATTACACATCCGGACGCGTGCGAAACCGCGCCCCCCACCATTCTATAGCATAACACCCGGTCCTTTTCTCTCTCCAATGACGATCATTATACATAGGGTAAAGGGTTCGGTGCCTGGTACCGCAGCCCTTCTTTCCCGCACATTTTTTTTCACCACAGCGCAGATCCACCACATGCGTTTCTCCTCGACGCTGATACTACGCGCCAGTATTTCTTAACATTTCTAATCTTCATGCGTTTTTGTCTCCACATGTCGTTCCAACACATTTCAATCCAACACATTCGTTACTACACAATCCGATACACCACGGGGACAGTACAACACGCTTCAGTCCCACACAACCGATCCAACAAAAACTTTTCCAACACATTTCGTTCCTACAGATTATCTCTGTCGATATTAATAAAAAAGAATATCGAGTGTCGGTGAGGTAGAACTTCGAGCAGGCAGTGGTTCTCACGCGACAATACGCGTCAATACGTGTGGTGAACGTCAATACGAACTCGTTGTCCTATCCCTGTGGTGTATCGGATTGTGGAGTAAAGAATGTGTGTTGGATTGAAATGCGCGTGAAGATTAGAAATGTGAAGGAATACTGGCGCGTAGTGAAAAGAAATGTGCGGGAAAGAAGGACTCCCGTACAATGTAAAAAGATGAATGATAAATATGTAAAAATTAATGGTATAATAGGTGACAACTATTAGTTTTTTTCTATACAACTTTTTTTATAGATATAGTGGATATGAAAATAGTTATTCTAACTTTTTGATAATTATGGCAACTATGAAAAAATTGGTTGCAAAACCTAAAAATTACTAGTTGTCACTAGTTACTAATACCATAATTTTCTCTGAGTGTGGATATTAAATGCGAGCACTTGGACATTGAATAGCACGAATCGGTTTTGCTAAACGACTTGCGAGTAGACATCTAGGCCATTCGCGAAAATGACACTTCTACGATGCGTTTGTATACCAGTGTCATTACCCACTAGCAGCGCTAACGTCCGCAGAGCTAATACTAGCCACTTGTACTACAGCAGACGGACCCAGGAAACACCCGGTTACGTTGCGACAAATGGATAATATCCACATTACCGCTCGAGCGGTCACCGCTGTGCATGAACAATCGTCTTATACAATTGCACGGTACACGTTGACACAAGCAATGCCTCGTCGTATTTTCTCCACTGTTTATTTAGGCGTATATTTTCCTGCACTTGGACCAACAGCTCACGTACCTCGTGCAGTTTATTTCTCTCATTGATTACACGCAGTTGTCGCATATATTTAAGGTATTCCACGTAATTTAAGTAACTGAAAAATTATTAACTAACAAATCTCGTTTTTTAACATATTTACACCCAGAGAAATGGGTCTGATGAGTTTATTTAAATCAATTATGTGGTGTATTTGGAATGAATGAAATCTCATTTCAATATAGAGTCTGTTTCGGTTGAATAAAATATTATTAGGCCGGTCATTAAATAAATTATTTATTTCAGTTAGGTCAGCCTAATAGGATTTTATTTAATCGAAATAGACTCTATTTTATATAAATCAATTCCATCTAATTGAAGTAAATTCTATCTGATCTGAATAAAATGTTATTCATTTCAAATATACCCTATAATCGATTGAAATAAACCCTTCAGATCCATTTCTCTGGGTGTATTCCATAATCAGTAACTTTTTTTAAATTTTTTATTTAGGCGAGGATAATTTAGGAGCGATAAATTGTATCTATAATTTTGAAAACAGAAAACTGCGGTTTTTAAGGCCTACAAGAAAAAAATCCGAATCTAATTCTATGGAACGAATCCACATTTTACTGCAGAATAGTAGAAAATATTTCCTTGAATTGATAAACAACCCGCATGGATATTTGGGTATGTAAAATATATGCAAAAAATATATTGCTTATATTTTATTGTCAAAATAATGGTTGATCAATTTTTGCAAAATTGTCGCACCAATTTTTTTTCATATTCTCCGTATAAACACAAAATTTGTGGGTTGATTAACTAATGGGAAACGCAATCGTCGGGAAATTATAGGCGATTTACGTAAAATAGCTATATATTTACAGCGATTGCTTTTTCCATAAATCGAGCTTTACCCAAAGTAGTGG
The DNA here is from genome assembly GCA_949699805.1 of Tromatobia lineatoria. Classification (NCBI taxonomy): domain Eukaryota; kingdom Metazoa; phylum Arthropoda; class Insecta; order Hymenoptera; family Ichneumonidae; genus Tromatobia; species Tromatobia lineatoria. Next base: position 22,484,874 of record OX453038.1, on the reverse strand, counting down.
TAAGTACGTAGAATACGAGAAAAAAAAATTGGCATTGCTGCCAACCGGTGCTCTGATCTTCCAATTAAGTGTTTGTAAAAAAAAATTAAACCGAGTCGTTACTTCAAAACTATTACGAGCCTAATGAGAAAATGAACACAAAAAAGAATAGATTAATTAACATCGATTCATTTTCCATTTGCAGATCTAGAGAAAACGAAATCAACGATAATATCTGGTAACTACCATCTTATAATAATGTATTTACGATGATTGATCGATTAAAAATACATTTTTCAATCCCTATTTAATTAAGAACAAACTTTTATTTGTTACTTTTTTTTGTAGCTTATGGCTATATCACCATTTGAATAATTATGAAATTCGAACAATCATGATTGCGTTGAAAATTATTGAAAAAAAAAAAATGATCGAAAGTGAATTTCGTGGAACCGATTTAAAATCTATTTTTTTTAAGATAATGGTGTTTTTTAATCGCTGAATTGACGTGGAACGCCTCATTCATGCCTGTTAACGGGAGCTTTTTCGCTCCGCGAGGGACGAGGAAGAACTGTTCGTTCGCTTTCCCACAGCCCGGAAACTCGTTTTCGTCAATTCATTATTCGCGTTAATTAATCGGGCCAGCGAGACAGTCGGAGCGTTAAATATTTAATCATACGACCCAGTCGCTTGTGTAATAATTTTGTTGACTCTCCCCACACTATATTTCGTGTAATCTGTCTACTTAATGCATCTAGTTTGCCCTCAACTATAGGGCACGTCTGATCAATAGCGCAGACTGACACGTTGCTGTCTTCATCGCATTTGCAAACTATTTGCATGCTTAATACCAAAATTCCAATGGCTGCGTAAAGCGAAGTAATTTCCTTGGTAAAATCACGAGTATAATAGCAGTGTGAGTGAAACTATTTGAATGAGTTAACAAATCGCGACAGCAGAGGAATATTTCGTCATCAATGGATCAACAAATATACAATCAGATCGTTGTTGATTCGGCTATGTCAAGGGTTCTGCATAAGCTTAGAGCCCAAAAAACCGATTATTTCAATATTTAATTCTGATGAGATCATGGGCAGGACGAGGTCAGGATTTTACAGACTACTGATCCACAATACTGCCAAGTTTGAATACACCGAGAGCAAAGCTTTCATTGATTCACGGCAGTTTTCGCCAATGAAAAGAAATACATGAGTTTCAATACTATTTTACCATTGAATGATCTCAAACTCAATGCACCCAGAGAAATGGATCTGAAGGGGTTATTTGAATCGAATATAGGGTATATTTGAAATAAATAAAATTTATTTTAAGAAATTTATGATAAAATAAAATCGGTACAGTAGTGAGAACATAGAAAATGTTATATACTCTGTTCTATCCGAATTTGAAGTAAATCGGACGAATACAATATTCGGCCCAACTTCATTTAAGTAAAACGCACTTGCACTTTGTTGAAATAACAATAACTGCATTGCTTGCGAAAATTGTTCAACTTGGTCAATACTCGAACTTGGCCAGTATATGTATTAAATGTGTGTAAAATCCCTACGTCCTTTATGTATTAAATGTGTGCAAAATCTCTACGTCCTTATCCCAATAATCAGCAAAATATATTGAAAATCGGGCAGTTCTTTTTCTGCCCCAAAATAATGCAGGCTCTTGGTGCACCGCGAAAACGGAGAAATATTGCATCGAGAGTGGATCAATAATTACGTCTTTAGAGTAGAGTTGATTTTGGAATATCAATGCTATTTTGACGAGACGTCGAAAGCCAGAAATCGCGGATGGCGCTTGCGTCTGGATCATAGCGTTGGCTGCGCTTGAACAAGCTGTGCAAACTCTCGGGAGTGAGAGGAGCGCAGGAGTGACGTTCACTGACGTCATCACGGGGTGATTTTACGGTGCAACCGCAGACGCGCCTCGAGCTATGTACGAGATACGCAGGATGGCCCTCGTAGTCCGTTTGAGGACAGCGTAATGTGAGAACGAACGTCACGTCGCTCCGTCATTGCGGAAATGCAAAGCATTTGACATATCTGTCAATAAGACTGATATGCTGATCATTAACCATGTATTTCAAAGAGTATAATCACAAAGAAAAATTATTTGCTGGCGCAGAAAAAGATTAGTTATAGTCAGTTTGCTATTTCAGTGGAAACAAACGTACTTTTTAAATACCGTCCACTTTTTTAATCAAAACAGTAGAAAAAAAAAAAATTCATTCTTATGTTTCGAAACAATGAACAGATAAAATAAATAAAATAAAAATGGGCGATCTATTCCAACTGGAATTCCAGTGTTCGTCAAGTTTTTTGAAATCTCTTAAATTGTGGTTAGGGAAGATATTTTAATTTTAAGATATTGAAATTTCGAATTTTGTGTCCACACAGACGGACGCACACAGGTCCTTACGAACCACTTTTTCTAAACCACTTTTCTCGATGTTTTTGACAATTCTGGGTATTCTGACATAAAAATCTTGAAATTTTGTTTTTCATCCTATCAAAGTTTTTTTTATGAGAAAGCAAAATGAATATTTCTGTAATCTATTAAATATGACAGCTTGAGGATTAAATAACTTAGTTTTTTGGAGTAACAAGATCGTTTTTCGTTGGCAGAATTAAGTAATTTTCGAGGCCATATTCCGAAATTCAGTTGATTTCAGAAACTCTCAAATTGTGCTAATCGGTGTGGCGAAAAATTATTCTTTATTTCTCCGTTCAGAAGAGCGCTCTTTTCTTAATCTCTTGCTAAAACTGTAGTTTCGCCGACTACGCAATGAAAAGTTGCGATTATCACTCGAGAAAAAAAAATTTTCTCCTAATGATTAAAACAACTAAAAGTGCTGCAATTAATTGAATTGATAGAATGGCCTAGTAAATTCATTGATTGGGTTCCCAAGCCAATTTGGCTCAACTAACTGGTTAGTTAGTACAACGGATAAATAAGTTCACCAACCAATTTTCAATCACCCGAAGGCCCTTCGATATACTGATGGAATGAATACTGCCCGGGGAATTCCATTCCAAAAAGAAGTACGAAAAACATTTTTTTCCCGACATTTTTACATGACGAAACTCCAAATTAAAAAATTTAATGAGTATGTGCCAAAGTCTTTAGACTTTAATAACCGGTAATATTTCAATAAAAATGTATTCAAAATACTTTTTACTCCGAATAACTGTGAATAATCGTTGAAAATAAGCAATAATAATATCGTTGGATATCAATAATTCCAACAGACACATTTATTTTCTTCTTTCACGACAAGTTAAATAATCTCAATGCTCTCTTATAATTATACATAATCATAAAAACGTAAAGGTAATTGAAATTTCATTCGAATATCGGCCATCCCCACTTCTTCAATCCCTCAATAATTTATGAACATATTTTACTATCAGTTCAAAACTTGGTACATCATCGAAGCAGACATTGCTTTTTGTACGTAATAACTTCGACCAAAATTAAGATGTCCATAAACTTCCCGAAATTCTCTACAATATCACTTGCAAATTTCTAACTTTCAAGATGGAAATTTCTGCCCGAGTGTAGTTTTAAACCAGATCGTTTCGTAAAAAGTTCGGTCTCGATCCACAAAGGAATTTAAAAGTCATAAAACTTATTATTTAAAACAAGGGTGCAATATCGGACTTTGCACATTGCTTCCACCTTTCTCAAAGCCCTTTCCACGAGGAAGCCAAAATAGATCAGCATATATTTTCAGAGAGATGGTTTCGCGGGATGTAGAAAACGAGTAAGGCATGCGCAAAGAACTATTTTTTTTCAATGAAAAAAATAATTTCAGTGTAGTATTTCTAACTTTGGATTTTATTACAAATTAAAATTTTTTTTTTATTGTCGTATTTCCAACTTTGGATTCTCAAATTATTATTTTCAATATACGATTTTTAATTATGGCTTTTGAACTTTTTACTTTAAATACGATATTTAATATAGAGTGGTTAGTTTTGAATTCGATACTTTGTTTTTTCTTATTCAGGAATATGGACGTAATATACCAGATTCTGTTCGCTCAAACCGCAGGAAAATCGATTAAGCCGTTTCGGAGTTAACCGCGTACAAACGGACAGACGGACGTTGAATATTGTATCTGTAGAGATATCGATTGGACTACGCTCCAAAATGAAATAACATCTATAAATAAAAAACACGTTTATTTCATAACTAGTTTATTTTTTTCGAATATTTTTTTTTGTTGAGGCACAAACTCATACACGCTAATACATTTTCTCTCTCTCTCTCTCTCAGTACACATGTGTACATAATAATATGTACAGTTCGGTTGTTCTCGAATGTTTCATGGGGTTATTGCCCCTCAGTCTCAGCAGACGAATAATCAAACTATTAAACCCTCATTCTCTCGACTCATTTTTGCAGACATACTTAAGAACTATATTATTTACAAATTCATTTCGAAGACGACCAATGGTATTTGCGTCAGTACGATATCCCGACAGCTTCCAACGAATTCCTCATGATTTCTCGAGAATTTTTGAGGTGATGTCTTGAGCAGAATTCCTGAATTCTTTGGCACGCCTCATCGAGCATATCCACCGGGCTCGTTATCACCAGTCTCATGTAGGAGGGAAAGTCAAAGCACTGAAAGCATTCATAGAAAATTTTTTTTAACAATACAAAATTATTACATATTACATATTATATATTACATTAATTTTGACTGAATAATTTCTGATAAATTACAATCGTAATTCAATAATTTGTATGTAAAATTGCAGTAAAATATAAAATTACTGTATTTTTTAAATTATAAAACATTACAATTACTTCTTAAGTAAGAAGTAATTGTAATGTTTAAGAGTAAAATAATTTAATGAATTGTCGTTAAAATTCTGGGATCTGTATGTTCAATCAATGAAAAATATGAAATTTTCGAATTCTTTAACAGTTCAAACTATTGCAATTATTTTTGTTGTGAATAATACCTGATAAATTACTATTTTAAAAAGTCGTATTTTGAACTTTAGTAAAACATAACATCGTTAAAACATTTTGGCAGTGTAAAATGCTACAATTATTTCTACAAGTAAAAAAATGTAGTAAACATGAACGTTTTAGTAACTTGTATTTTCAACTGTTGGGATTTGTGGAATTCTTGAATTACCTTAACAGTACAAAATATTACAATAATTACTGCGGGATGAGTGATTTTTAATATTCAATTATTTAGTTGTAAGTTGGTAAAAAGTTCAATAAAAGAACCGAATGACGTACCTCGCCGGGAAGACAAAACACAGATTCTTCCATGAGCAGTCGACGCACGAATTCTGTTTCGGTTTTAAAGTCCGGAAAAGAGTCTAGATCGATGTGCACCTGGAAATTAAAAAACAACATAAGGTATACGTTCACAGTTGCAGTTATGCAAATAACGTCCGGTAATATTTTTAACGATCTTTACCATCATGTACATAGCTCCTGCTGGCATTATTGGCTTCAGTCCAGGTATCTTCACTAAATAACTGTAACACAATTTCGCGTGGGTCTGCAAACACAACAATTTATTAATGATACAAAAACTAACGATGTATTTAACAATTATTAGGATTGAGTATTATTCTCTTAAAATTGTGTTGAAAATATTTTCCTAATTGTCAGAACATTTCTAAAAACATAGCGATGATAACCATTATTCCATATTAATTATCTAAAACTCTTCTTCAAAAATAGGATGACGAAATTTTTATTTCGATAAAAAATTAAAAAGAAAACCTCAATTTAAACTTTTTTCATTGCTCCTATCCTGATGTTACATTCATCTTCAATAAGATAGTATTGAAGGTGTACATGCTCATTTTTATAACAAATATATTGCAAAAATAAAAAATAAAAATCGTCAAACTTGTCATTATATAACGGCAATTCTTTTTGCTTTGACTAAGATTTTTTTAAATTTCTCAATTTAAGGTGGACATTAAAAAAAAATATTACCAAGAATCTAATGATTATCAATTGCAAAGAATAATTAATTATAAATTATATTATCTGATAATAAATGACTGACGTAGAACTTACGTATAATGTTTGAATCGTATCGTCAAAAAATTTTTGTGGTGTGTTGCTCAGAATGGCTGGCAGTGCTCCTTGAACTATTGTGTTGCTGCCGATAATTCTCTGACTAAGGCAAATAAGACCTTTGCGGACCTGACAGAATTTTTAAAAAAGGAAACCATCTTTCATTATAGTCATTATTTAATTTTTTTTTTTGGAGAACACTCAAGGTGAAATATCTCACTTACCTCTTCTTCCAAAATGCCTTGGCGATCATGAATAATAATCCAGCCCATCCTCCAACCTGGGATTAAAAACCTTTGGACAAAAAAAAATCATGAACATGCAGCTCTTCAGCAATGTAAATTTCCATGCAACTCGTTTACGCATATATTCTGTGCACGTACCTTTTGGTCAGACCACTGCACGACAATATAGGAACTTCGCTCGATAGAGACGCTAATGAGTAGTATGTTTGTCCGGGAAATACCTTCGGGCAGACAATCAACACGTCAACTTTCAACATAATACAATTTTTCAAAAAATCCATTCTGAAATGTTATTCTGTCTACAAAAATGAAATGGACATTAGTTGGTAGTGTAGAATACAAATTTTACTCACTAGGTGCTCGTATATCTCGTCGGCAATTATTGGAACGTGAAAACGTGCCGCTATTTCGAGTATGTCCAAAAGATGTTGACGACTGAAGACTGAACCACAAGGATTCGAGGGATTGTTTATTATTATTGCTGCTGTTTTCTCGTCAATCTGCGACTTCAGGTGTTCTAAATCTATTTGCCAGTCCAGATCCGGCTGAAAATCATAATACATATTTTTTACATTTGAATAATCTTTCTATATCCACTAAATAATATATCAATCCGGTAAACTCCGAGGTAACATTAAATACTACATTAAAAAACAAACTACTTTCCAAAATAGATTTTTAAATTGCGTACAAAAAATAGGTAAAAATTTGACAAACAGTAGAATTTTAGACTGTTTAACGAGCAATAGCACATTTCTACGTAGATTTTTTTCAAATTGGTATTTTTCAACTATTTACGTAAAATAATTTTTCAATTTTTAGTTGAATAATATTGGATTCGATAGCTTTATTATGAAAGATATACATAAGCCGAATACAAAGATAATTCAACAAATATTATTCTATAAAATGCGGAACAAAAGCTGAGAAAAATTCAGTGCCATAAAATTGACCAAACAAAACCAGAATGAAATTTACCAGTTAAAGGGTTGATAAATGATTTTGGCGAAAGAAAGAGCAATAGATTTTGATTGTTAAATAATAAATTATGATTAATAATTCATAATGATTATTACCTATGGTAATAATAAGTCGTTGATTAATTATATTTACCACAAGATTGTAGGATTTCACGGTGATTCCTAATCCTTCCGCTAGGGTTCGATAAATTGAAAAGCCAGGTCTGGGAATGAGAATATTTTGACCTTCCTTCGCCAGAGCAGTGATGCACAGATCGAGGGCGCACGAGCAACCACTGCAGAGAATAACATCCTGCGCAAATCATACATATTTTAACATCATCCATATCAATTTGCATCCATTAAAGAAGGTGATGAGCCGCATTATTTGAACGTACCTTCGGATCAACCGTGACATTCTCGTCCGAACTATATTTTGCCACTGCCGCTCGCGATTTTTCGTATCCTTTAATCCGATAAATTAATAAAACATTATTTGATTATGAACTGTATGCTATCATTATTATTATAACAAGCAAAATTGGACGGCAAAAAGGGGATTTAAATGGAAATGTATGATGACACGACATCGTCATGGTGGGATGAAATTATTTTGTTGAAACTTTTTTCATAAGCCGTTTTTATCCCGGGCTCTTCGGATCAATGAGATTTTTTTTCCGCCGGTAAAACAATTTTCTGTAATGAATATATTGTAAACAACGCCGTATATGATAAAAATATGATTTAATAATTCGTTGATAACGTGTAACGTTCGATTGCGTTTTGAGAAAAGAGAAAAACAAGAAAAAATTGAATACACAGAAATCTATAATTCCTTAATATGGCGTATAATGAGGCATTAGATTTAAAAATCAGACCCTTTATTGGATGATAATGAAAAAATGTTATTTAAAAATCGTCATTTTTTAAACTTGTAATGAAAAAAATAAGTCGAAATACGTTGAAAAAAGCCTCTAGCACGTATTGAAAAAAATAAGTAGGTCAGTTTGACCCAAGGTGCCAGCTAAGGGTTAACACGACATTTCTGTGAAAATACTAAAGTAGTATTCGCGACGATTTAAAAACCTACTGCGTGACTGATCCGATAAAAGTTCTATAATATAATAGGACGTGAAAAATGGATGATTTTTGGCAGAACTGAAGATTGCCAACAATTCTTTTAGATTGTTATTTTTCGAATGAGCCATTATCAGATTGCAGGGTGAAGTCACGCACCGTGATGACAATTTACTTTCTCATAAAAACCCCATGGGTTATTCATGGCTTTTATTCTCCTCGTTCTGTGAATTGCATAATCACATCAGTCTAAAGTTATGTACGGTATTGACACAGAAGTTTTTTCATATTCATTTTTCATTCAGATTTATGCTGACCAGAATATTTGCCAAGGAAATCAATTTAATAAAAAATTTTTCGATGTTATTTCTGAATTTAGTCAAGTCTAATTTTACTGGCGCGAATATTTAGGTAAAAATAGGTTGGATATAGGGTTAAGGGGTTGTGCGCGTACCAGTGCTCGGTGCGTATCCGTTGTACAACTGAGCAGCAACACTTTCCTGCACAGCTTCGATGACTTCCTTGGGGGTTTTGAGATTTCCAAAAATCGTTGGATCACCTTGAAACAATAATCGTTCGACCATACACTCAGATTAAAAAGAGTATCAAGCCTCCATCCCTTTGAAAAAAAATACGAACTTATGGCACAATTATTTCAATAATGATTATTACATAACATATAAAATAAAATTCCACGAAAAAAAAACATAAGAATTATCTATTTGTGGCAATTTGATAATCATTGATTTGATTATACAATGAATATTTAATAAATAGGATGTTAGATGTTTACAACCCCGCATCAAAATAATTTTTTACATGTTGAGCATGTTTGTGAACGGTAACATTAAGATATTGTGTAATTATTGGAAACAAGCATTTTTTTGGGTAAGAATAATACTTTTTTGTTACATTACTAATTTTGTTTTAATTTAACTTTTTTGACTCTCTAGAAAATACTTATTCTCTCTCGAATAAAAATTATTCCCTTCGAAACACATGAAAAAAAAATAGTTTTAAAAGGCTTAATATGTTTTACTGGAAAAAAAAATTCATGTTAATGGCCGAAATTTCCGAAATCATGATTTTTAAAAACTCAGCAGTCTGTTATAGATCGACTCACCAATGGAGAGGGCGATCATTTGTTTATTAGGATTCGGCTCAACGACGATATTCTCGACGATGGATCTTATGGGGTTGTGGGTTCGTCTGGCGATATCGGAAGCCTTGACATTCCATCGTTCACGCGAGGTGATAGTTAATGCGTTAGACATGGTTGATTGTAATAATGCGTCAAGGGATGATCGTGTATCAACGCACGTAAATCGATAAATCTGTATAAATCAATCGTCTCTATTAAGCAGCCCGAAAACGCGATAATATCGCAACTGTTGTCGTAAGCCAATCACAAATTATTGCGCGACACTGTATCTCGAGAAAGTTCGGCTTTCGTAGTTATAACAGCGAGACCAACTTTCAAACTAAACCAACGTAGGAAAGCGGCGCGATCACTTTGCTCGTTTTTCGATAACTAAGCCACGATCAGGATGGGCGACCACTTGAAATGCTAACAGCGAGAACGGAGGATGGTCGAAAGGACTAATCCCATTGGTCGGTCAGTTTCCACACCTTCTTTTCATAATTAATTAAATCCCGGATAGCTCTGCATATAAAGTAAGTAAACAAGAGCTAACAGCTTCATTGACGATGACGTCACAGTTGGTCCATTTGCAAAGAAGCTAGGCTCTATTGGGGTGAGATTTTTTGCCGATTTTTCACCCTTAAATCATTGAGCGGCTCTTATTACAAGGCTCGTAATAAAAAATTCAAAAATTTTCGTCAGTTATTGATATTTGAGGCTTTTTACGACGTATAGTATTAGTGGCAGAACGAGAATGCAAAATTATGCAAAATTTGGAAATCACGCGTTTTGAGGGGGCAACGAGGGGGGAGGGGCGCGTTACGATTGAAATGGAGGGGTATTTACAGAATTTAAGAATTCCATGTGGAATGTCGTCTTTCCGGATCGTGTAAAAAGTCTTCTGGAGGCACGACTCAAGCCCGTGGTGATCGAGCCAGCGGCGACGATCGGCGCGCTGCTTACTTTGCATCCGGGCCTTCGACTCGTGTAGATACTCGAAGAAACACGAGTCTACGTCGTGTCTGCCAACTCGTTTACAATCCTTTCCCAGAATTCAGGCGTTTTATCGATAATTCAAAACGTAATATCGAGACACGTGTAAATGACATACCTTAACTCTGCAAAATTCATCAACTTATTGCTTATTAATCCTTTAATCAATTACTCGTACCTTAAACTTGTGCGTTTCAAATACGTAAAGTCAACTTTTCAGATTGTCAATCATTCGCGCATAGAAACGCAGCCAGAAAATCACATGATATTGCCGATTTTTTTACGTCTTACGGAAAATTTAAATGATCAATACCGTAAGTACATTCATTGTTTAAATTATACATTATTCGGGAATAGAACAACAGTCGGAAAATAAATTTTTCTAGATTTTCAAGTTTTTTTTTAATCACCGATTGACATTGTCGATTTTCTGCCGGTAAATTCCAAGGTTGTTGTTTTACCACTTATGCGCATCTCACGAGAATAATATTTACAGCCTTCTAATCTTAAATTTACCTAAAAGAAAAACAACAGTAATCGAATTCATAAGAAAAATAATTTATATAGATAGAGGTATAGAAAAATAAATGACAAAATTTCACCTGACGGCGACATTCAATGGTAAGTGGCATGTGTCTCATTCTAGTTGAAGGTAGACGCCTTTTCTTGTCGCGAGTCCTGATACGTGAACCTCTGGAGGCGCGTCTGTTCAGTGGTGGGGCGCTACTATTGGCTGATTCAAGAGGCTGACACGCGCATCTTTGGATTTGCGGACAGTTATTTATTCATGCTGTTGGTTTAGGCGACCTACTGATGGGATCAAGTGGTCGGCCGAATTAAAACGTCAAATATAACTACAATGCCACTCTATTCATCGGATGGTAAGATTGGAATACTATTAACGATGCAATTGTCTTCATAGTGCAAATGTTTACAAAGAAAACTCCGAGCAATGAGCTACGGAGAATGATCATTTAAATGAGAATGCAATTCAGTTTCTAGGGAAGTATATTTATCTGTTTTCGCTTTCTCATAGAGGAAACTTTGTAAAACGTGAACAATAATGACAGAGCAATCTGCAAAGTTCTACTTTTCACCTTGGATTTATATTATTTCTGGACAGTGAAATTTTGTAAATCTTCCGTTGACCATATAAGTCCTTTACAGGCTTTGGAAGCTCATCTACAATGCTATGCGAGTTATGAAAAGTGATATAATACGATGCGAGTATGAATTTATACGGTCTCAACTTCATGAGTGTAAATAACCTTATGATGTTTTGTTCATACGTTACATTATATCTGATATATAAATTAAATCTAATATACGGTGTAAATATTATATATTATATTTACTGATATATAAGTCATTTTTCAACTTTTCTCTTTACTTTCAAATATCTTATTCATAAGACACGCTTAATATTTTTCTTCTGATCAGTACAATATTTAGTATAAATTAACCAGATGCTAGAAAGAATTTTGCTAATTATTCAATTTTGACGTTACTTATTCGTTTATTCACTGGTCGGATTACCCTAGAAGGCTGTGTAGACAACGTGCAAAAAAAAGGAGCAATAATCAAGGTTCTGTTCTGTAACCCTTTCATATTCGCTTTTCTGGAAGGAAAAAAAAAGAGAAATTCGCCGTGTGGACTAGGTCTACAATAGTCCATCGACTGTATAGAGGCGTTAGTCTATCATTCCAGTCTTGTAATTGATCCAGCGATTTCCAGAAACTTCGCATCCAATTAATATACACGCGTGAATAGTTAACGACAACTCGGCCGTTGCTCCCACTTTTTATTTCTCTCAGTCGCACGCATTCTACTGGTCGGTCCGTTACCTACGTACGTATCTACTTTCGATATTACAGTCGGCTCGAGCGTACATTTCACGTGTTAGAAGCTGCACCACGTGGTAGAGCCGCAAAAATATAACCTTGCACTCTCGGTAACAACAGATGATGCACAAAACACGATAAACATAACTTATCGCACAACAGCTTGTTTATAACAAGCGTAGACGACGTGTGCATTCTTAAACAAATAAATGTCCGGTGATTCAAGGATAATTTTTCAACTACACGTGTTTACCGTACTGGAAAATACCAAGTAGTTTATTATTTTCGTTATTCAATTCGAACTGTTTTCATGCATCGTCGAGCAGTCGTCGATGCAGCCGTCGAATGTTCGATACGTGAATGGGAGGTCAAATTATGCGAATTATCGAGGCGAAGGATTCCTGCTTACGCTCAACTCCTGTTTACTCATTCGGGTGTCGGAAAATATTTACGTTGTCATACATGTTATTGTGTTCTCATTGTTTTTCGTATTGCTATTTTCTAATGTCCTTTTTAATCAATTGAGCTGCGTAATTATTATTGACTTCCAAGAGAAATGGTAATGTGCGTAGTCAGATTGCTTATAATTTCTGTAAACTCATAATACAAAATTTCGCAAGCAAAGAATACATTGTCGTTCGGAGTCCCATGTTGATAAAAATCATGTGGGAATTGAAATAATCGGAATTCAGGAAGATTTTTCGCAAGAGGATGAAATTTGGTAAGTTCATTGAATCCATAAACTCTTACAATAGTATATAATTTTATTGGCTATGTAGCAAAATACCTATGTATTTAAATATTTGGTGTCACACGATTACCAGGCTAGAAGTCATTTAGATTAATATACAATATGTAAATGTGCCATATTGAATATATGGGCAGTGGTACGTGGTAGGTCGATGATAAAAACTTAACTTGGTACGAAATTTACGATATAAATATATATTATTTTTACATGCTAAGTAGTATGTTAGGCACTTGGGTTCTTTTTTGTGTGTTGTGTGTGTGTGTATGGGTATTTTTCTGTCAGTTAAAATGTGGGAACGAGGAATAGAGGGTACAGAAAAAAAAATATTGTATTAAATGGATGAGAAGAAGACAGGATTGGCAGCCGGGTACGCGCGCGTTCGTTTGGGTAACATACGACAAAAGAAAAGATTTCGGACTTTCGACGATTTTTAAGATAAAAGCGAAAAAAAAATCGCTGGGCAGCGATTTTTGTTATCTAATATTGCTGCTAAGATTATTTTGTTTTGTTTTCTATATTTCCTCTTCTTTGTCGCCTTCCCAAACCGTTCAAGACGTTATACTTGATTCGTTATTTACTTAAAATAGCTTTCTTCTTTTTATAATCGCATATAAAATTGTTTACAAATTTACGTGTTCTTTATACAAACTTGACAACGACTAATTCGACTTCTTAGCGAACCCGCTTTTAGAGTCGTTTTCTGGGGTATCTGGAACTGTTCTCTATCTTCTATCGTTGCCATCCAGAAACTGAATTCGTTCGCGTAATAATGGCAGGTTCCTTTAGCGCCATTACACTCGATGAAGGGCGTAGCGCGGAAATCTTCCAGACAAGATCCTGAGCTCGAGAGAGATTGACCACCTCCCTGAGAACCGGCTCCAGTGTGCTAAAAACATAGGCGGAAATGCATATTAACCCAATCGTTTTACTCAGAAAATTGCTGCAGAGTAGAATTTTACAAATGAGTACCTCATTATTATTAAAATTTCACAAAGTTAAGCCTGTAACGACTTTTCTAATTAATTTTTTTACATGCTTTGTGTAATCTGAAAACCATAAGAAAAATAGGAACTTTGATAAAACATGAAAGACGCAACAAATTTTGCATTAAATTGAAAACAATATTTAAAAAAGAACAGTTTCACTTGTGAGTCAAGTTTCCGTGTGATAGTAGTCTGATAGTCCTATCCATTCTCTACTTATGAGACACTAAATTCGTGCACACCTACACCAGACATTATTTCCATACAAATTTTCTCGACGTTTCCCGTAATTCGAAATAACAACAAAAGAATGTTCACGAAACCGAAGCATCATTGTTGAGGAAGCAATAAATAAAACAACCATCACTCTTGGATTTTCACGTACCATGACGAAACTGTATCCTATCCACAGTCCTGACCATCCGTTAGGACATTCCGGAATGCTAAGAGACTGACTGTGAACAGCCAGAATATTTGCGGGTACTTCGCAAACGACGCACCTAAGCATGACAAAAAAAAAGCCATTAGATTACGTTTTTTGTCTTCGCTACATAATCGTAATAAATAAAATAATGACGACTGTCCAATCACCTCGAGATGTATTCCTCAATCTGTGATTCCCCAACAGGCATCATAGGAATCGGACTGTTGGTCGACAGCCAATAGGAACGATCGTTGCGGCTGGCATAATGGCACACGTTGTTGACGTCGCAGAATAGGAAAGGCATCGTCGAGAATTTTCTTACGCACGAGCCAGCGTAACCTGTTTGTCGGAGGATTTATAGGACAAGTTAGATACTGAAGAATGAAACACGTTTCGTCGCGATCCCCTTCCAGTCGGGCTGATCGGCTTACAAGATTTTCGACTATGTGCTACAGCGAGAGAACTCGCGTGCGTTATCCTCAAGGTTAATGATCAGTTATTCATTATCTTTGCATATTCAACACTGAAAAAACGTTTTTCGCAGTTACGCAGTTGATAAAACTCTACGGTGTACAAATGTGGAGGCGTCAATAGAAATTAATATCAATTTTTAATGAGCATCGTTGCCATACAACACAGTAACCAAATACGTTTATAAAATAAACTGATGCAATTAATGATCTGAGTCGAAGGATAATTGGATATGGCAATAATATACATCGTAACTTGCCTAGATCTTGAGAGTGAGATCTCTCTTCGCCATCTGTGTACAAAAGACTGTAACCATCCCAGAGTTTGATGTGTCCAGGATCGCAGACTGGTACACTCTGACTTTGACTGTGTTTAACTAGAAGAATGCCCGTTAGATAATCCGGAGCCTGTTCACAAGGAAGACCAGGTTCGCCCTTAGGTCCTGGGGTACCAGGAGGACCTTGAAGACCTGGCAAACCAACGGCGCCGTCACTGCCAGGGAAACCAGTGGGACCAGGGGGACCAGGTGGTCCGATCAATCCTAAGGCACCCTTGGGACCATCACGTCCGGGGAAGCCACGTGGTCCTTGTAATCCCTTTTCGCCAGGCAAGCCAGGAGCTCCAGCAGGACCTGGTGATAATCGTCACCGTCACAGACACAAATCTTATTTTGTTTACCTTCTCATTGATATAAGAAGGTCGATAAATTGCCAACGAGCGGTAATGTTCTAAAAACTTGCCTGGATAACCGCGGTCGCCCTTTGGTCCCATCGGCGGTTCCAAACAGTCGTCACCTCTTTCTCCCTTGATACCCATGAAGCCAATAGCGCCCACCGCTCCCACAGGGCCAGGATAACCTCTGTCTCCTTTTTGGCCGGGGGTGCCAGGGAAACCGTTCATTCCGTCACGCCCACGGTCGCCCTTAAGGCCAGGAGCACCGTCGAATCCAGCTTGACCTGGGCGAAAATAAAATTGTTGTTTTCGGTTAATTGACAAGAAAATAGAAGGTCGTTTTAACATTAATTACTCTGATGAAAAAACACTACTGCAGCTTCTGTGTTGATAGAAATAATGTGCAGAGATCTACAGCACGTTTTCGCTATAAGGATTTTGTTATTTCATTTGTTATGATTTATTCAGGAAAGTTTTGTTAAAATGGATTTGCAAGATTACTATGTTTCTAACCTGGATATTTACTTCCAGGTAAAATGTGGCGCACATTTTTTTTACATGGGAAATAAGTAGGGGTTTACCTGGGAAACCTCGATCTCCCTTAACTCCTGGAGCACCGAATATGCCAGGTGGTCCTTGATCTCCCTTAAGACCTCTGAGTCCTGGTTCACCAATTGGACCGTCGAGTCCGGGTTTTCCTTCGCGACCTGGAGGACCTTCGATACCGATTGGTCCGGTGTCACCCTTTTCTCCTTGTGGACCAACAGGTCCCCAAGGACCTGGGTCTCCTTTAGGACCTGGTAAACCAGGGAAACCAGTTTCACCCTTTTGGCCAGTCAAACCTGGTGCACCATTGCGACCGTGCTTTCCTAACAATCCAGGAAGACCCTTCTCTCCCTTGATTGTCAATCCAGGAAAACCGGCAATACCAACCGGACCGGTGTCACCTGTTGGAAATATTCGTCAGTTGATTCGACCCTTTTTTTTCGAGTATTTTCAGTAGTTTAATTCCGCATTACGTGACCGGAGGGCTTACCCTTCGGGCCAGGATGTCCCATTGGACCGGGATTTCCTACGGGTCCTGGAGCTCCTCTGTCACCCTTTTCACCGTCGAAACCAGCTGGTCCGTCAAAACCTCTGTCGCCCTTTTCTCCATCGATTCCGTGCAAGCCTGGTTTTCCGGGTTCTCCCTTCTCACCCTTGACATTGATTGTAGGTCCTGGAGGACCACGGTCTCCCTTTTCACCAACAGGTCCAAAAGTTCCCGGAGGACCATCAAGACCTGTCAACATATTATTATGAAATGAAATCGCAGGTAGAGATAGGCTTACATATTATCGTAAGATAATATGTAGTGATTTTAAGGAATATCGTTTTGAAGAATAGCAACAACGTTCTCGGGAATGGAGTTAATGAGAATAAAAATGGAATAATTTTACCTTGTGGTCCACGTTCTCCCTTAATACCATCCAATCCAGGCATTCCAGGAGCTCCAGTGTCGCCATCGGCTCCAGGGAATCCGGGTGGTCCTACGGGTCCAATATCTCCAACATCTCCAGAGAGACCGTCCAAACCAGGTTCTCCAGGTTCTCCATATGGACCAGGGAAACCCTAATAAACGGTACAAAAATGTTTTAGCAAAGAGTATTGGCATTAAGTTCTATTCCTTGAGTACAAAAATATTCGTACCATTTCTCCCTTTTCTCCATCTAGACCACGTACGCCCTCGTCACCCTTTTCACCTCGTAAGCCTGGTGCACCATCAAGACCTGGCATTCCAACATCTCCCTTCAGACCAGGCTCTCCATCGCGGGCAAAACCAGGTCGTCCAGCTTCTCCCTTGAGACCATCAAATCCATCTTTACCAGGTGGTCCTTGCGGTCCTCGAATTCCAGGCATTCCAGGTTCACCCTTTTGTCCCTTATCGGACACTTGGCCAGGTTCTCCTTTTCTTCCCTGAATTGCACACAAATATAATAATTTTTTGCTTGTACCTTTAATAGAATATTAGATTTTAATAGAATTAGATTGAAATAATTAAATTCTCCTATTTATCCGAGAGCCTACCAATATTTTACTCAAAATAAATACATAGTTTTGTTCAAATGAGTATTATTTTCGCTCGCAAAGTACCTACCATCTGATGTGTATGTGTACACTGACGGTATCTTTGATCAAAATATCATACAAATTTTATTTAAAGCAATATTTAGCTCGGTTATTGAATTCAAATTTTATTTCGTATTTGCATAAATCGTACCCTCGAATAATAATATTTTTAATTCAAATAAGATGAATTCTAATATGCGGTTTAAGATAAGACGAATAAATAATTTCTCTGGGTGTACTGTTAAACTTTTCAAGGAAATCACCTCTAATCCCGATGGTCCACGGTCGCCCTTGATACCATCAAGTCCAATGGGACCGGGTAAACCAGGCAGACCGTCGTATCCGCGATCGCCCTTGAGCCCAGGAGCACCAGGTCGTCCTGGCATTCCTTCCATTCCTGGTAATCCAGGGAACCCGATAGATCCCTTCTCGCCACGTTCACCCTTAAATCCTGGTGGTCCTTCAGCTCCGGGACGTCCAGCAACACCTGGTGCACCACGACGACCAGGATATCCTTTGGGACCATCGATGCCCGTTTCTCCACGATCGCCTCTAGCGCCAGGGAATCCGGGTAAGCCTGCCCTTCCAGCCTCTCCAGGCAAACCGGGTTCACCCTTGAGGCCGTCCAAGCCTGGCATACCGGATATGCCAGTGGGTCCTGGTGGTCCGATTGGTCCTGTGTCTCCCTTTTCTCCAGGGCCTCCCGGCAAACCACTTATTCCTGGCTGACCGACGTCTCCCTTCTCTCCAGCGAATCCAGGCAGTCCAGGGTATCCAATAGCACCCTCTTTTCCTGGAGGTCCCGGCAAACCTCTCTCGCCCTTGTCACCCGGAGGACCCGTCAAACCTGGCAGTCCTTGTATGGATAGACCCGCTTCACCCTTGTCACCTTTCGGAGCTGTCACACCGGGATATCCTCTTGGTCCTTCGCGTCCTGGGTCACCAGGGAATCCCATTGTTCCCGTGTTTCCTTTGTCACCACGAGGTCCTGGTAGTCCTCTAGGTCCAACTGGACCTGGAGCACCTATTGGGCCAGTGGGTCCTGGTGGTCCCTAATAACAGATTTTGTTATATAAATACAAGGTCTTACACTATTTTACTCCACTAGAATCATTATTGATTTTTAGAAAGTATCGTGACATTGTGCACATCTCTGCCTGAAAGTCCAAGACAATAGAATACACGTACCGAAATACCCTGCAAGCCCCTGTCGCCCTGCGGTCCATTGAATCCTGGCGGGCCAGGTTCACCTTTTTCACCTTGAGGGCCTCGGTCGCCCTTTTGCAATAACTTGTACTCGAGCGGACATTGACCTAGTTTTACAAACAATTTCTTTTTTATCGTCCTCAAAGACTTCGCAAAATAATAATATAGATATTTCGAAACCACTCACCAGCTTCTCCCTTTTCTCCATCGAATCCGGGATCACCTTTGTCTCCGGGATATCCTGGTCTACCAGAAGCGCCTGGTTCTCCTTTGATACTCGCGCCCTTGTCTCCTTTGCGTCCTGGGGTACCCGGTCTGCCTGCTGCGCCATCTGTACCTGGGAATCCTCGATCACCCTAAAATTTCAAGCGACAACTTACAAAAATGCGACGGACCATCTTTGTCACTTTTTTTTTATGCGGCGAGAAATTTACGTGAACCTGAACAGTTTTCTGTGATCGTCATGACATTAGAAATATATTCATATCATCAATTGTCTGAACAGTTTTAACAGCAATCAATTGCAGATTCATTCAGAATTTCACTAAAATTTGCTTCCGTAACGAATCAATTTTTTAAGTGCGTTGCGGTTTTTACCGGAATTCCTTTGAGACCAGGGAATCCTTCCAATCCTATAGCTCCCTTCTCTCCAGGTGGACCTGGTGCTCCTTGTGGACCTGGGCGACCGGTATCGCCTCTTAAGCCCTTCTCTCCCTTTTCAAAGTGCAGCATACCTTCGGAGACTATTGCATCAGTTCCCCTTTCACCCTGAGGACCTGCGCTTCCTGGCATTCCGTCTTTACCCTGATAACAGAAATCGTTTCGTTATAAAAGGTCTTGTGATTTAAAAGTTAAAGGAAAATATATTGTGGGAATGCCTACCGGGATACCAGGTGGTCCAATTGGTCCAGGAAGTCCGTCATCACCGTGTTCTCCAGGGAAACCGCGTTCTCCAGGTGGTCCACGGGGACCAGGACGTCCGGGTATACCATCCAATCCGCGATCTCCCTTAGCTCCTCGAATACCAGGTAGACAATTTTGACAGCGACCTCCAATTTCACCTTTTTCACCAGGTTCACCAGGTAATCCATGCATTCCATCTCTTCCAGCCGGTCCAACTTCACCGGGCGGTCCCGGTTGTCCTGGAGCACCTGGTATTCCATCCAATGAATCACCTGGACGACCCCGAGGACCTGCATATCCACGTTCACCCTTTTGACCCTTATCGCCATCTACTCCTGGCACACCGTCCATGCCTTTTGGTCCCTGATTATTAAATTAAAATACTCATTAGTCAACCAATCATTTCTGTTGTAAACTGCATGTATAAATGGGATTCTTTGTAAACGTAACTCAATAAATCGTTCTCGTCAGTTCCAGAAGACTGATTAATTATGCTAGTATACTGGACAAAACAATCAATTCATCAGTTGTGCAAGTTTATCATTTTCTCCGGGCGATTTACTGATCAGTCGAGTGAATATAATAAACTATTTACTGTCAATAAAAAGTTTCTTTTTTTTTATCTCTTTGTGAACAAATACCAAACATCCTCACGCTTAAAGACTTACGATAATCGAGAATCCCTTGTCTCCCTGTGGACCTTTCGGTCCTGCTGGTCCCATTGGTCCATCGAAACCACGCGCACCACCTTCTCCAGGGAAACCTGTGAGACCACCTTCTCCTTTTGCGCCTTTTTCTCCTGGTGCACCCTCTGCGCCTGGAATTCCAGGTTGTCCGGGACCGCCTGTTAAACCGATCGGACCTCTTTCACCAGGGTCGCCTGGATATCCATCCAAACCACGTGGTCCAGGTGGCCCTTGGAAACCTCGGGGTCCTCGTTCTCCTGGTGGGCCTGGTCTTCCCTTGCCACCCTGTACAGATTATGGATATGAATATTTTTACTCTCAATATTATTTATCGATCGTTACCCATAATTCGAAATCATAATTTTTTTTTTTTTTAACAGCGTGCGAGATGTTTTTTTTTCGAACTTACGCCAGGTGGACCAGGTGGCCCTCTAAGTCCGTTAACTCCTGCAGGTCCATCTTTTCCAGGCTCTCCTTTACGACCAGGTCGACCAGGCAAACCATTGAGTCCGTCCATACCACGATCACCCTTGCGACCAGAAGGTCCCGGTGGTCCCGAAAAACCATCTCGTCCCTGTTACCGCAAATAAATTAATATCATTCACGAGACCGTTGAACATAAAATGTGTATTAAATAAATCGTATAAACACGACAAAAAATTTAATATATTCATTATCTGTAAGGCAAAAATACGTTCTTACTCTGATGAATAATTTGATCATGCCATTTCAGCTGAAGAATCTAATGTCAATTCTGTATAGAATTTAGCTACTCTTTTATCTGGATCGAAAGTTTAATTTTGGTTAATGGAACTGATGTTGTCTCATCAAGTCAATGAAAGTTTGTACAATAAAGGGAAATATGAAACTTACATTTTAGTCCAATTACAATCATATATTTGGGTGTCGATGGATAAAATGAAGAAAGAGTTATACTTACACGAATGCCTGGTGGACCTGGAAGACCCTTTTCACCCTTTGTGCCAGAAACACCAGGGATTCCAGAGTCGCCCATAAATCCTGGTTCTCCTTTTTGGCCCTCAAATCCAAGGTCACCCTGGCAAAGACAGACAGAAAATTCCAATTTATCATCACAAAAATTGCAACTAATCTGTGAAGTATTGAGGCGACAACAAACCTTGTCTCCTTTTGGTCCAGGATATCCTATAGGTCCAGCTACTTCCGTTGTTCCTTCAAATGGTACGAGAGGCCCAGCGACTCCAGGTGGTCCCGGATCTCCTTTCGGTCCTTTTTCTCCTTTTTTTCCCTCGAATCCAAGACCCATATTACCCTTTGGTCCTGGAGCACCAGGAGCACCAGGAGGTCCCTGCAAATGAGCGACCAATCAGAGCACAGTACATTTTGTTGGCATTGATAAATATATCAACAAGAGATGAGAATCGTCATCAGGATGCTTTATATTCCTTTTTAGTTTTCTGGTTGGTTTATGAAAAAATACATATTATTGTAAATGATATCAATGAAAAAAATACTCACGTATCCTCCACGGTCACCCTTTGGTCCTGGACGGCCATATTCTCCCTGGGGTCCTGGAGATCCAGCTGGACCTCTGACTCCATCGCTGCCTGGTTCACCTTTTTGTCCTACATTGAAGTTGCCGGCAAATGCAGGTTGTCCTTTGTCACCTTTGCCT
Organism: Tromatobia lineatoria; assembly: GCA_949699805.1. NCBI lineage: Eukaryota > Metazoa > Arthropoda > Insecta > Hymenoptera > Ichneumonidae > Tromatobia > Tromatobia lineatoria. The sequence continues at coordinate 22,462,705 of OX453038.1, read as the reverse complement.
CCGGGATTTCCTCGTAACCCAGGTGGACCTGGTTGTCCAGGCTCTCCTTGTATACCAGGTGCGCCCTACGTAGTCGAACAATTTTAAGATAACATACATTTTTTACTCAATTCATCTAAGTAAAATTTTGGGAAATTTGTACTTACGTCAGTTCCGTTGCAACCATCTCGTCCTGGCATACCTGGTAATCCAGGAGGTCCTTGAACTCCGGGTACACCGTCGATACCGGCGAATCCAGGCATTCCCAGCTTTCCCTGTAAGATAAAAGTGAATTATTGTGTCATGTTTACAAAGTCCCTCGAAATGGTTATTTTTGTTTGTACAATAACTGTAAGGATAGGCCATTGAATTTTTTTTTCCAATTTTTATAGTCAATTGTGCATTATTTTTCTGGAGGTGCTTGACTTGGAAATACTTAAGAAAATAACTTTATCTAAAAAAGCGAATAAAAATAATGTATGAGGGGTGATTTTATGTTGTAGTATCTCATATCAGTTGAGTAACTGTTTTGACGGGTCTTGTCTGCTTAAGAATGTATTTTTACTCGAAATTTGATAAGTTCATTGAGTGAAGCTACCACTCAATTTTGTAGTATTTGTTTTAACAAATAATTTTCTCGAGCTTATGCGAGACTGATATTCTAAATAAGACTTTTCAGTTTATCTCGAAATACAAAAAAATTGTTGAGAAGATTCAACTTTTGAGTACTTGAGGAAACTTCACACAATATCACAACATTGTCGAAAAAAACACTAATGATCTGAAAAGTGTTATCATTTTTTAATAAAATGTACAATTTGATATAAGTGATAGAGGCTTGGATTTTTCAAAATACCTCGTTGATTTCCAATAAATATTTTTGTTTCTTCTAATCTATTTGAAACGATTTGGCAGTACATACGAAAATAAATCTACGATAACTTACCCTGTCACCTTTAGAACCACGTGGTCCTTGTGGACCTGGATCACCTTTTTCTCCCTTTGGTCCTAGAAGACCTTCGATACCCGGATAACCTCTTTGTCCTTGTGGTCCTTGTGGCCCAAGATATCCTGGGGGTCCCTAGTAAAAAAAAAATTCCCCATAGTACTTGAACTCAATAATATGCGCTCCTAAGAAATTCATGTATATGCTTGATTTTTTTCAGATGGTTATTCCATCGGGGAGTGTTCGAATTTCTCTTTGAATTCTTACTATTGAACACGTTGAGCACTCCATCTTATATCCTTAATTTCACGTTACACTGGTGTAATAAATTTTATATACTCATTTCTGTAAACAAATTTCCGACACTGTGTAGTGATTTCAACGAATTTCTTTTAACAATGTACGCAATCTTCGAAAAATGTTTTTCAAATTGCATAAACTTGAATATTTTTGACAGTGTATCAAGTATTATGACAATGGCTTATAATTCTGATTTCAATAATCTTACAGAATATACATACCCGTGATCCTTTTTCGGCAAAGCATTTTGGCACACAGCAGCCACCGCCAGTGCAGTTCTTCGGTGGCGCTCCGCTGTTCGTCGCTACAGCAGAATAGCTGCTAGGGTAATTTTCAGATCCGCGATCATATGCGCCTTGATTTTCTCCATAGCCACCGTAACTTCCGCCACTCGAACCATAACTGGTTCGGCCACCATCGGCGTAACCACTTCCTGCTCCGCCAGATCCACGTGCATTTCCGGAACTTCCGCCACTTGAACCATAACCACCCCGGCCACCATCAGAGTATCGACCTTCAGCTCCGCCGGAACCTGGTTGTCCTCCATAGCCTACGCCATTTTGGGATCCTCCGTAGCTTCCGCTGCTTGAACCGTAACCTCCTCCTTGACCTCCGTCAGCGTTGCCACGTCCTCTTGATCCGGATCCTTGGTTTCCTCCACGACCTTCACTACCTCCACGATCATATCCATATGGATATCGTGGGTCGTAGCTCCCGCGACGTTCATCGTAACTTCCGGTACCGGTTGGACCGGAAGGAGAACCACCGCCTCTTCTGTTATCGTAGCTCTCTCCGTAAGGATAACCATCGTCGTCCTCGTCGTCTTCATCTACTCCGCCGTACGTAAAGTTGTGTCGGTCCAATTGATCTGCGTTGGTTTTTAAGATTATAGATTGTCATCAATGGGGGTGAATAACAATTTTGAAAATGTGCACGGAAAGAAAAGATTAGCTGCCATAACTACGAAATGACTTGATCCAACAGGAAATGGAAATTCATGGTTGATTTGCCTGTGAATTGATCGTCGTCTACTCACTACTTACTTTTGATTTTACAGCCATAGATTAACAGGCAATTGTTTAAGATTTAAGATTGTTACTAATGAGGATAAATAACATTTTTTTAAATTTTCCATGATAATTCTTTAATTGTTTTGTCTGCGAATTTATCGTCAACCGATCACTGCTTGCACTCCATTTTGCAGTCAAAGATCCACAGATAAATAATCCCTTAGTCTAGACAGAGACTAGCCTCTAAATTATTAAGAGCATACCTTAATCAACTGACAAATCCACTCTGGGGCTTGAACCAAGCATTCATGTGTCAGTTGATTGAGGGATACGTCTGATAATTTTTAAATCGATAATAAACTAATCAAATGTCCGAGAGTTAAGATATTTACGGGAAAAATATTATTCAGACATTTTTAAGCATTAAGTTTACTTGAAATAATTTTTTCACATTATTTTAATTTTTTTTTATATTCCATTTTATATATTTGCTTCATTCGTCTGCTGATTTTTGAGATTCTTTCAAATAGAACTTTTATAGAATAATCTTATTAAAATAAATTACATTTTATTGACAGAAATGTTCTTGTATAAAAATGCAATGAGCAGTACCACTTAAAATAGTTTCTTTCAAATAGAACTTTTATAGAATAATCTTATTAAAATAAATTACATTTTATTGACAGAAATGTTCTTGTATAAAAATGCAATGAGCAGTACCACTTAAAATAGTTTGCCGTCATTTCTGGTCGACAATTTTTTCAACTCAATACGATTTCCAAATTAACAGGCGTTGAACTTTTTTTTTAACGTTTACTAAAATATTGATTTGCATCTACCGAGTACGGTAGGATAATTTATTTTAAAAAGTAAGTAAAAAATTGCTGGAATGTTCGAAATTACTGGGTTCGTTCCAACTTTAATGCTGAAAAACTCGAGTAGTACACTTAAGCTTAAGTACCGAAATCGCTCCAAGGATCGCCATTATCGTCTACGTCCTTCCTGTCGTCTGGGACTCCTATATCGCCTCGTTCTGGTCCCCTCCATTGATCTGCCGTCCTGTTGTACTGTTCCTGTTGAACAAAAAATAAAAACGAGATTTACAGCCTGTGGTTACATTGATTGTAAACTTTCGCGCAACCGAATGTTCGCCTCTGACATCAGTCTGTGCATCGAATGAGGTCGTTGCTTGCGCCCTCACGCAGTGAAGTATATACAGATATAAATATAAACCGCTTGGCGTTGAGACGCTACCACATCTCTTAATATATATGGGGCATTCTATTTTATCTTCGTTTTTTTTTAAATATAAAAATATTAATATTTGATACACGATTTATGAGTATTTTGTCAGATCTCTAAATTGCGCTTCTTAATATATTCGTTATAAAGAATCATAAGTATATAAATTGTTTTAAAAAAAGCATTAAATGTAAATTATAGTTTTTTGTGAGAGATGGAACAATAAGACACGAAATCGGGAATGAAATCCGAACGATCGAGGATCACTCCGAGGTCAAGTTGGTTTAGAACGGCCCATACATACGTATATATCTATGTGCTTATACGACGAGAGGAGAGGGAGCTTCAACTATAAAGATAAATAAGCCTCGACGAGTATATTTGCTTGCATTAAAAAATTTCGGTGTTTTATCTATACACACGAGCCGAATTCGTGGTAAAACCGTTGCCCGTGTCTTCCCTTGACCCTCGACACTTCGTTATTTTGATTCCGGAGCAAATCGAGACAGAGCGGAGTCTGCTTTACGAAACTCAAACGAGAATTGCTTTATCGAGTCCGACATAAATAATCGAAAAGCTTGATGGTTGCAATATCATCGAAATTGCCATATTAATGAACGATGGCGTAATATCAAGTATGGAAGGGTGAATCATTTTTCGTAGCGCGTGTCATTGGCTTCCTCGACTTCGTCCTTTTTACGCGCGGGTATGACACGAGCGCTTTGACAGGAAACGTCCGAGCGATAAGAAATGGCCCTTATCTCCTGCAACTTGATCACTCTGTTTACGACCAACTATATGCACAGGAACTTGAATTCTCGGTGAATCTGAGAAGCCTCACATTACCAAGTAATTAAAAGAAAAAGGATGCGAAGCAGAACCTCGCATATTGCTTCCTCATTATTTTCAACATTTCAGAAATCTGAGATAGATACATGGGCGAGTATGTTCATCAATTTTGACTTTCTCATAGAGGCAGTTTTATGAGATGTTGCAAATTATAAGAAAGCAATATGAAAGATTTCACGTTGCATCCTTGTTTTAGACAAATTTGAAAATATAAATATTATCGTAATTTTTGGTGACGAATAATAACAATGAAAAATTTTAATTCCTATATGATCCAAACCCTACAAGCGATCTCCACTAAATTATAGATCTAGCATGGAAAAAAATACATACAAGATATATTGAAAAATATATCTCGAATATATGACATATATCTTGTCCGAAAAATACTATAATTGAGATATATTTTGGGATGTATACGAAATATATGCGCATGAAAAATATATCTGGGATACATCTAAAATGAATAAGAAATATATTTTTATTATTTTATCGTCCGAAAAGTTCTATATGTCAGATATATTTTTGTATATTTTTATTTTCCATGGGGGATCACTGAATATTATTTCGTTTACGTACAAAATTTTGACCTAATAGCTTTTGTTTTTCAAAAGTTAATGCAATACCGTACATTTCACGTAAGTCAATAAATACTATAAAAGTCGATCGTTCTTTCCAAGTTTGGCAAAATTCAATAGCAAGCTGTATTAAATATACCAGCCTTTGTATAATAGTATTCAGCAAAATATTGATTTTACAAAAATCAGAGCACTCGCTATTTTTGTTGAATAAATTTGAAAAGCCGTAAAACCTACATTTAGGATTATTATTTGAAGATATTAAATAATCATTTTGAATTTACTGGAAAGGAAGTAATGAGTATTAATATGTCACAGTCATTGTACGAGAACGCGTGGACCGATTGCGTATAGAAATGCGTTGTCAGGGGAAGGTCGAGACCTTGCGTAACGCAATATATATTACTTATGATGTAAGGGGTGTGAAGACGATTCGATGATGTGTAGGAAAATCTGGAGCGTGATTCGGTTATCATCGCGGCTTACGCGATGGATTATATTAATTTTGTTATCTATAAATACGCAGAATTATGCGGATATTCAATGGCGCCGAAGTTAATTTACATTCAAGAAAAACAGTTTATTTGATAAAAATATTCAACGTATCAAAATTCAGTCACTAGACTTTGTTTATCTACACATAGGAAATGAAATCTAAGCAGTCATCGTTGTTGAAATTGATCAAACATATATAATACTTAAGGCTTCCACGGTCGGAATTCCTATCAGAATTTAAGGCTTTCGATACTGATCTTTGGAAGCCTTAAATTATGTAAACGTATAATTGGCTTTTTGCAAAATATCTGAAAATAATTTCTCTATGTAACCAAAAGTCACAAGAATTTTTGTCAATTGAATGAAATCCCGTCACTATCTCCAATTAATTTGCTGCTAAACCAAATGTAGTCAAGGTCAGCCGTTTAATAAATACTTTTTGAAACACCAAATAAGAATTCGATTCAACTTATTTGAAGAATATCTACAAAATTATTACAATTTTAAAATTGATATGTATCCAATGATATGAAAACAATTTTTCTGGCATAACCAACATCTTGTCACTACGCTTAATTAATCACAGAAAAAAATGTAGGCAATTACTTAAAAATGGAGAGAATTTTCATTTAATGTTTGGCAAAATATTAATTAAAAATGCTTTTATTGTAATTATAGATGGTTTTCGTGAAAGTGCAGCAATATTTTTGATGAATTTTTCAAATGGATGTTCCGATGTGGGTGATTAATGATTACGTGATTAGTGACAGATAAGGATTCGATGATGCAGGATATTTGACGGCCTCGTTGACTCCGTAACCCAATTTTAAGTCACTAAAAGATACTAGATATCTTTTCGTAACGGTTCAAGAATTGGTCCCTTTTATCATGTATTTCTTGCCGCCTTCGCGGTATTATATGTGTGTTAGTTGCGCAACGTCGACCAAGTCTCGCGAGTCTACTGTGGCAACACGAGTAAACCGTTCTCCGCCCTCTACTCCTCCCCCTCATCATCATCACCACTGTCATCATCATCATCTTCAACCGCATCCCACTTACTCTTCTCTGTCAACGGGAGCACCGCCACTGATCTGACGCTTATTCATTCAGCCGGACACTGCGCTGCTCTTGATCCGATAACGAGTAACCGCGATCCCTTTACCCGATTCAAACGAAAAGTCTCTCACAGACAGAATCAAAAAATTAAGGCATGATTATGGAAATCAAAAATTTTGTAATTCCATCGCCGTGGACCACAACTATTTTTTATGGGTGTCTTTAATTTTAGCAGCCCTCTAAATAAATATTGAATAGCTAACGACTTGTTTTGATAACGACTAACTGCAATCCCTTTATTCAATTTAGGCGAAAAGCTCTCTTCGGAGTCCAAAACTTAGGGCATAATTATCAAATTCTTAAAATTTGGTATTAAAAAAATGTGGTCCACATTTAGGACATGATTATGATATTTTTTAAATAGAAATTTAATCTAATGAATAAGGTCCACAACTTTTTGTACAAAATATTGAAACTTCAGCAGTTATTAGAAAAAGTTTAAAAAAATAATCTCTATATTTGTTAGAAAAAAAATAATATTATCAGGTCGCAAAATTGTTTGAAAAATTTCATTGAAAAGTTTCCATGAAACTACAACTTTTATGTTGATACAATTTTTTCCCATGACTTTAATCTTTCAAGATGTATTGACTTTAAAGACACACCCTACTTTCCGTACTATTTAGTTTAAAAACCTTATAAAATTGGGAGTACTTTCAAGTGGTACTAACATCTGTCCAATTATGGGATTAATCAAAGAGTGTTGAACAAAAAAGTGGCTGAATTGACGAAGAACCGCTCATATATTTTGGGCCGAAATCTTGCATAAGCAGTTTAAATTTTCTGCATCACGTATGAATTGCCATGTGTGTAAACTGCGACAATCCATAGAATGCCGAGCCTACGACTTCCAGTCTGGACCTCTCCAGCCGATCGCTAATAAACTATTTTCGGCCATGAGTAAACCAAACGAAAGTCCCCAATGCATTGCTACGCGAAGGTGTATACACGAGTTAAGCGTAATACTAACATTAACATTGCGTGCCGGTGCATGGTACTTTTGCGGGGAGTTTTAACTGTAGGCGGACGAGTCGCTCGCGCGTGGAAACGCGACAGAGTTTCTCGCTCGGCTACACTACGATCGTCCCACACGATATTCTTATCCGTCACTCGGTCGACTCGATTTTTTTCGTCTGATGGAAATCAATGGAAAGCAGTAAGCCTGAATGCATTTCCAGGAAATAACATAACCCCATAAGCGGCTCCATGTTTTTACAGTGATACACTCAGAGAAAATCTAGCATTGATAACAGCAAACTCACAACTATTCATTTTAAAACGATACAATTTTTGTTATACTTGTCACCTTTTTTTACCACAGTTACCGTAAGAATTTTAAAAAAATGGTGATACTATTTTCTAGACAATGCGACAATTTTTTCAAAAATTTACCGTAAAATAGTGAAATAGTCTCAAAAATAAATTAATTTCTCTATGAAAATATAGTTTAAAATATTTTCATCGTTATTCATTCACGCATCTTTATTTATTATTGCAGCTGCGATTTTTTACAGTTACAGTTTTATATAAGGAAATATAATAAGGAAAATAATTTCCTTAACTACGAAACTGTAGTTATCATAAAAATAAAAATGAATAGTCGAGTCTATTTATCTATAATCCCTTCAACTATTTTTTCACAATTACGATAGAATCAAAAGAAAATCTTACCAAATTCAGAAATATACCATCACTATTTAATTCAATTCACCGGAACTTTTTAAAAAATAATCGCACGACTCAAAAACGACTGGTTGTCACACTTTATAGTTTCCAAAACTACCATGATGTCTCCGAGTCTCTAACATATGGACCAGAGTTTCGTATACGTGGTCAGGTACAGCTGACCCCATGTACACACACACACCCCCACCCATACATACATATATATACAACGACTCTTGTTGCAGATCGTGGTGATTGGCTGCCAAGCCCTAAAAGTCCAAAGGACCTAAAGAGATGGAGGGCCGTACACATTTCGTCCGTATCGAAAGGATCGCAGCGCGAGAGCAAACGACAGAGAGAGAGAGAAAAAGAGAGAGCGAGAGAAAAATGCAATCCTGCTCGTCTGGTCACCACATGGGTCGGCGAGTCTCGCGCGTGTTTCGCTCGCGGCCCAGCAACCAAAATCTCTCTCGTCACTCGTGAACCCTCGTACAGTTGCATCGGAACGTGCGGGGGCGTTCGACGAAGCGAAAAGGGCCCAGAAAAAAAAAGGAAGCAAAGAATTCTGCGTTTGTGTTATTTTTTTTTTGGTGTGCGCAAGTATTAAATCGGTTTTCAGGTGCTTTTGTAAAGGAGTTCAGAGTGGAGGAAATCCCCATCGAGAGGAGAGAATGGTGTTATCTATTAAACCACTAGGGAACCGGAAGACCTCGTTTGTGCCGTCCCTGAGTGTAGCGTTAAAGCGGAAATGCATAGAACAGCATTTTTCGTGTAAATCGGTCTCGCGACTGCACACGGCTCTTCACCTTCAAATTACCCTCCCCCTCCTCCTTTTTTTTGTCCCGCGCTCTCGGACCCTCTTATACTTTGAAAGCTTCAGGGCAAAAGTGACGGAAATGCGAGCACGCGACTGCTGCCCCACCGCGAACGTGATTCCTGCTCGGATTCCGCTGATCGCTGCACCAGACGCGATTGCACAGTCGCCGCACTCTCACACCGACATGCATGTATATATAGGCTGATGCACACACTGCAGGTGATATCGTTTTTGAAAGAACATATGAAAAATAGTCTTGACTCACCCCTGCTACAACGGCGATCAGGCAGACCACGGATGCGACGAGTCTGGAAATAAAAAAAAGGAACAGATGTAATATATGTGAATGCATTATTAATTTTTTTTTCTTGGCGTCGAGTCGCTACCGCGACTCTTGATGTATTTCAACAAATATAAAATGCAATTTTCCGTAATTGGAGTCAAGTATTTACGTTCTATTCCACGGAAATCGGTATTTGTGGGGCTTAATCAATTATAAAAAATTTACAAGTGTGCGCAAATTCGAGAGGTAGTTCGCGATGTAATTACCGATATTTGTTATTTAATGAAGATTTGTGTGACAGAACCGCGGATAAGAAAGCTGATCGGGATCAACTGTGAAATTGCCGGGAAATGTTATTCAATACTTTTATCGTATTACACGATGATGCGGATTTTTGGTAATGAATTAATCGTGGGACAAACTTCGCGACGCGTGAAAACCTGATCGAAATCGGCTGTAAAAGTCGCCGAAAATGTTATTCAATACTTTTATCATATAACACAATGATGTCGATTTGTGATACCGATTTAATCGTATGTCGTTATTACGCGGCCTGCGAAATACTGATCAAAATCTGTTGTTAAATGTAATTTCGTAATTGTCTGATAAAATAAAAACTTAAATCGGAAAGTATCAATTAACAATATGTCATTTTTAGCCGATTGCACGATGATACCGATTTTTGGGCCGGACATAATCGCGCTCTAAATTTCGCATCTCGTGCAAAGCTGATCGGTATCGGCTGTAATATTCCCGGCAATTTGTATACAATACTTTTATCTTATTACACAATAATACCGATTTCCAACACCGAATTAATCGCGCTTCGAAATTTCGCATCCCGCGCAAAGCTGATCGGTATCGTCTGTAAAATTCTCGACAATTTCAATCCAATACTTAAATTCTGTTACACAATGATACCGATTTCCAAGATCGAATCAATCGCACTTCGAAATTTCGCATCTCGCGTAAACCCGATCGGAATCTGGCAAAAGGGTTCGGCGTTGGCCGACGGAGCACAACGCGATGCGCTCGAGCGCCGAAGGGACAGAGGCAAAAGAAAAGAAAGTAAAAAGAGTGAATCTCGGAGCCGGCTGATCGCAGCGAAGCATGTGAAGTATATGTAATAAAAACAAAAAAGAGAACGAAAAAAATAAGTGCAAAACGATGAGACGTCGCGGTATCCTTTTGGAAGCCCTTCCAGGAACACTTTTGCCAGTGTTCGTCTCGAAAGTCACTCACTCTCTCTCGCCTACTCGAAAATGTGCGCCTGGCAGTGTGTATATATCTCCTCTATATGATGTCGATGGGCCTCGAGTCACGTCCTTGAAAAGGCTCGTGTATACTCAGTGAGAGTAAGAACTTAGCTTGGCTATTCTGAACAGACTGACTATGATCAGTCTCTCAGGAAATGCCGTCGCGATAAACGCCACAGAAATTCGCCACACAAAGTACAAAATCACCGATACAACGATAAGTGACAAAAAAAAACCAAAATGAACAAATTATCCACCAGGGGATGAAAAAAGTGTGTGAAGTGAAACAAATTCTCGTTCTCCAAATGCGTAATAAAAAATTCTCTCCAAGCGCGTGATAAAAAATTCTCTCCAAATGTGTACAATAATAAAAATGAAAAAAAAAAAAAAATTTTAACCAAAGTACTCACCGTAATGCCGACCGAGTCATGTCGAGCATGCACCCTATTCCTCCCTGGGTGAAGGGAGAACCGCCGCTGGCCTAGCTCTCGCAGCTTTGGCACCAGCCTAATAAACTAAAACCGTGTGACGAACCAAACAGACAAGTTACAGCTAGTGTTATAAACGGTAACGGGAGCTGAAGAGAGACACAGAAAATATCGCGCGGCCGGCACCGAATAGTCGTGTGTGAACCGTCCCATCCAGGGAGGGCTCTGAATGAACTCGGAGGGAAGGTGGAGGCGGTCACGAGCCACGCCAGCTAGAATTCCTCCGCCGAAAGGATCGGATGGAGAAGAGATCGCCTCTCGCCGAGCCGCTATGCCGTTGCTCTTGCTGCGGCAGCTACTCTCTGTTGCTCTCCGCTGCTGTCCTCTTCTTCCTCTTCCTCCACTATGCCACCGCCGCGACGACCACCACCACGACTTCTGCCGCGCTCCCGTCCACAGTCTTCTTCTTCTTCCTCTTCGTCGTCGTTGTTCCCGGAGCCACCACCTCCACCGCGACCTCCTCCACTTTGGCTCCTCACTTTTTCTCCTCTTCCCAACTTTGCCGCCCGGTTCTCCTTTTTTTTAAAAAAAAATCTATCTATCTATCTCTCTCTCTCACTCCCTCGCTCTCTTTCTCTTTTTCTCACTTCGAAACTGTTCCTGCCGATTTCCAAGCTGCGGAGAGCGCGCAGCTTTCCTCCGGAGTGTCGGCCGTGCAATCGTCGCTGTCGAATATCGCGAGTGCGCTAGATGCTTTTTGAGTCGCGTGTAAAAAACGAGGGAACGAGGCGCGCGCGACGTCCACGCCTGGGTTGAATCAGTGGGCCATAGAGGCTTCGTGCGCTGGAGAGCGGCCCCGCCACCTCCGCAGCAGCCGCGGTGCACCGCAACAGCCGCACGCCTCGCGCGCCTTGCCGCGCATCATCCCAAGAGTGTTGCGCGGTCCTCGGGCACGGCTCACGAGGTCTCACGAGCGATATACCAAAGCGCGCAAGGCGCGACACACTCGATAGAGCGCGGGGCGGCTTTTTACCCGCGGCTTCTCCGTCCAAGTCGTCATCGTCGTTATAGTACATTATATACGAGCCGATCCGAGGCGACCGAACAACAGCTCGAGCGGCGGCGGGTAATTCCGCGCAAGGATACCAAATCAGCAGCACCAGCCGAAAGCGCATACGGGGACGAATCTCCGGAAGCGGAGAAGAGAAGCTACCGCGCGCTCTGCTGGGAGCGGAGAGGAGAGGAAACCCGCTGAAGAGGAGCACAAGAGAGAGAGAAAGAAACGCGGCGAGGGAGTTGCGGAGCCGAGTTAACCGTACCGGGGCCGTTTCTCCGTGAGCGAAACCCAGGCAAGACAGCCGGCCACTCGCCGTGGCTTTACTAGCGGCCAACACATTTTTTGAGCCTTTTACAAAAGCTTGGACGGTTTTCCGAATTTTAACGTAAATTTTGTTGAGGTTTTGGTTTTATTTTTTTTTTGTTTTTTTTTTCAATTTTTCTAACCACGTGATTCGCCTCCGCAGCGCGGCGAATTTCGGCGTAACGTTTTACCTTCGAGAAATGCGACGGGAGGAAAACTGTCAGATTCTACCGATCCGGTAGAAAACTAACGCGAAAAAGCAACTTTGCTCATACGACACTTCCGGACATTTTGTATACTTTGGACGTGAGGAAAACGGGACCTTGAAGAGGACGAACAAGTGCTGCTTGGTTTGGAACACCGGGTTGAGAAACACGAGAGCGGGAGGCTAGGGAGAAAAGATGGGGCCCAGGGGTGGTTTTCTCACCTCCTGCGGTCGTCGCGACTCTAGGGCGCTTCTTTTGCCTGCGACCACCTGCGTCCTTGGCCTGATAATCCTTGTCGCGTGGGGACCATCGCACACCGAAGCTGTGGTGAGTAAATTAGATTTACCTGATTTTTTTTTGTGGTTAATTTGATACGTGACATTTTTCTCTGGTCGATTTCATGTGTGACTTTTTCCTGGTTAATTTTATGCGCGACGTTTTCTCTGGTTAATTGGATGCGTGACGTTTCTTCTGGTTAATATCATGTGTGACATATTTCGCTGGTTAATTTTATGCGCGTCGTTTATCCTGGCTAATTATATACGTGACGTTCATCCCGACTAATTATATGCGTGACGTTTTTTCTGGTTAAGTGTATGCGTGACGTTTTTTTTTTGGTTAATTTTATGCGTGACGTTTTTTTTGGTTAATTTTATGCGTGACATTTTTTTATGGTTAATTGTATGCGTGACGTTTTTTTTATGGTTAATTTTATTCGTGACATTTCTTCTGGTTCATTTGATGAGTGACCCTTTTCATGGGGATGGAAAATGTGCGTGAACTCGTATTGTTCCTTCAAGAACTGACAGGGAATCATCAGTGCGACGGAACTGCGAACTGACCGGCGACTATTGCTGAGCAGGTAACCTTGAGCTAAAGTACGTCACCACCCACACATCATCTGACTTGCATTGCTTCTTTATTAGTAGATACGTGAAGTAAACTTTCTCTCAACAGTGTTTCATAAATAAGTGGAATATACAATGAAAAATGTTTATTAAGAAAAAAATGGATCTAAAATGGAGTTCTTCACTTCCAAATCTAAATCGTGACGTTATTCAGTCCTGCATTTTCTTGAGGAGCTTCCGGAAATTGAATTTATGAAATGAAGGACATCTTATGTCACTTCGTTGAGACATTCGTCACGATTTGTTCTCAATAGTAAGCGTCTTACATCACCACTCTATATAACCACCAATAGATATTTTAAGTGATCTTTCTCTTAACAATGATCCATAAATAAATTAAATATCCAATGACAAATTTTAATAAAGACAAAGCTGATCTAAAATTCGGTTCTTTACGTCCAATTAAATCGTGTCGTTATTTAGTCTTGCATTTTGTGGAGATCTATGAAATCGAGGTGAAGCATGACTCCGATTTTATCGCAACAGTAATTTTTTTTTTAAGAAACAGCCGTGAATTATTTTTCTATTTAGTTGACAGTGTTAATTAATATTATATTTAAAAAAATTTTGATATGATACATTTTTTACTTATGTTGTTCCTCATAACCTGATGGGTTATATATTCTGTGTATAGCTATTATGTAGAGGTATAGATAGTTCCTTGAATAAATATAGGCAAGACCGTATTTACACTAGAAATATATGCGTAGTCGGTTGCGTTACGGTGATTCACTCATTTTTGTTTAAATCGAGGTTGCTAAGACACTTCTCAATTTACTCCTACTTTTCCTGTAAATAGGATAATCAAATTTTACAGTTTTAAGAACATTCTATAATATTCCTATTGAAATAGCCTTCAACTGTGTTAACTAGACCATATGGTTATGGCATTGTATAAGTCAATTATACAACCCTTGACAAAAATACACAATAATTCGACCCATCTCAAAAGAAAATTGTCTTCCATTAGGTTATTCTTATAAAATAAATATCAACTCGCTCCTGCCCCTCAGGCTTCCCAAAATTTGTTTGTCAGATTATAATTTTTCTGTCAAAAGCAAAAATGATTATCATTTCTATTACGCACTTAAAATTATATTAATTAAATAGGCCTCAAATTTTCTTGCCAGACAAACAATTTTTTTTCCATAATCAGCATTCATTTATGTACCAATAATACTCCTAGGAATTCAAAATAAATTTATTTATTTACGACGCCCACTACATTTATTTACTAAATGATTTGTTGTTACATATCTCTTTATCGTTACAAATAAAAGTAATACACAGAGCGCGTTATTGACGCGTGACGTCATTGCTTGACCGTGTCGATGGTCATCGAACTTTCATCCTGTTGTACTGCAACCCGTAAGCCACCCCCGGTAGCGACGATGCATCTGGTTTAATAGCGAGCACTTGGCATTTGACTCGAGTGGTCAATTATCACGAGTAGCTCAGACACGCGAGTGTCTCATTCGTTTTCAATGGGGCGGCTATACGTATATTTATGTATATATACATAGACACATAGCCACATATATATATTAGTATGGATGAATGAAGCTCTGTGACGTGGCTACGGTGATCATTCAAGTCACCGCAGCTTGGCAAACGTTGCGGTTCATGTTTGTGATGCAGTACCTCGAGCGACTTCGATGCCCGATCGTTGAAAAGCCAAATAAGATTATCCTAACGTTATATGTACGGTGAAGAGGCGTTAATTGTTAAGAGGAACGCGAGAAGCTATGAATGAAGCGCTTGAGATTGAAAGTGACGGTTAGTCGAAGTTGAAGAGCGATAAGAAAGATCGGCAAGAGCTGATCGATGCTTGTTGGGAGCACAAACTGTTTGCCTGCCGGTCAACGATAACCCATTACGACTTGATCTCATTCCCTCTTCTTGGTAATGGTTAAAAAAAAAAAAAGACAAGAAAAACGAGTCCGAAAATGAGTGAACTATAAGAGAAACAAGTTTATCGCTAGAGTCGACGTTATTCGATAAGAGCGATTGTCGAGTCGACTCTTCGTGTGTGTAGGCCGCGTTCGCGGAACCGGACACGCATCGCCCCCAACCTCTTCAGGGTGCGAATCAACTTTATAACTCGTTAACTCGGTCACGCTCATTACCATGAATTTTAATATCTTGCTTGGATTCTTTTATTCTCTGTTAATGAGTTTTCTTTATTTAGCGTCTTCTCGGACATTCAAGATTCAATTGTTTTTCTGTAGAAAAATCTTCAGTGATATTGTTTATTTTTAGAAATTACGGTTAGTTTATTTATGGTATATTGTGTTTGTAGGAAATTGATTATGTTTGCTGCGATGAAAGAAGGCAGAATATGACATTGCATTATTATTCATAATGATAATGTACGGTTATAATAATAAGGTGGATTATAAAATTATTGTTTTATAATGAGAATAATGAAACTTCCTCATTTTATGCCATTTTTAAAAAATCTTGCTCTATCAGGAAGTATGCTTATTAATATTCGCTTTTGTATAGTAAAAGCATTGTAAAAAAATTGAAAATAAGGAGGTAGCAATATCCAAAATTCGACTTTGCACCCTTGTTTTAAATAAATTGAAAAACGTTTAGGGGTTCTAAATTTTTTCACAAAATAGACATTCTTGGATTATTAAAATGAATGCTTATGTTTTGAATTATTTATACGAGAACAAAAACACCGCCTAATTACTACGACTAAACATCTTAATAATTTCATTGAAACATTCAATTTTCCGTATAATTGTTACACATATTTTAAATCAGACTTTTCCTGCCGAACAAAACCATAGAGACGCCGCGAAAATGCAATAGTTACGAATCGATATGTCAAGTAAATGCAATGCAACCTCCACGCAAAAAAAAATAGATGCTACAATTCATCGCAGGCAATGTTTTCCATCAGTAAATGTAAAATCGGATTATTTAATATTTGCAATGACTAGAAACCGTCGAAAGTTACAAATCCACGGATTTCCTTGCAATTACGTAGCCGCGCGTAATTAAGGGTAAACGCAATCTCTTACGAAACACGCACGCAGCCTCGATATAGAATTATCGGACGCGCCACAAAAGTTCAACAGGTCATAATGAGCATTTGGAGAAGCGGCGACAGAATTACAGTATGGAATAGGCGACAAATCCAACACTGCCAGTTACACTTATTAATCTTATTTTTTTTTTCGATAATTTCAACATTTTGTTACAACAGCAAAGAGAGACAGCAATCATCTTTCATTGCTGTCAGTCCTCATCCGATTTCCTCCCTGCATTCACGCACCACGCAATACGTGCACGACAAAATAGTCGGCGATTCGTTCGCGCGCCATAAACACTTGACATTTGACCCACTCTATGATCTATGCGTGACTCGTGCGCGTCCGATTAAACTCACATCAACAAACTCTCGATTTCTACTATCTCAGAGTTCAATGTTATGCTCTAGCCGAAGAGTTCCGGTATCAGGAAGTCACAGTCATCCTCCCTTCCCGCCCTACCCTCTTTTTAATAGGCATGGACCCTTATATCTATTGGTATTAGAAATAAATATTTTCTTCGAAATTATTTGATTTAGAAATAAATCGTCGATTAGAAGAACTATTATATTATGAATCGTCAAAATAGCGAATGGCTAAAAGAGCAAATTCCATAATGACGACCATTCTAGATTCAGACGTTTAATCTAATTTCGAAATTCACTATTTTAACCATTCACTATTCTGGTCATTCGCTATTTTGACCCCTACTCAAACCGTAAAATACACTCTACATGGTGATTGTAAGTGATAACACGCGCCTATAAAATAAAAATTAAACATTAAATGCCTATTTCCGATAACTTATTAAATCTTGGCCATCAAAGGCTCATAAATGACAAGATTTATGAAAACCAATTATATAAATTGTTTACTTACTTTTTTTTATTCACGAAACAATAAATAATTTTGACACCTTTTTATGGTTACTCATAGTTATTGTAACTGAATAGAGTTAGAAAGGTATTTCTTCTCCAAAAGTACCGCCCGCCATTCTCTAATCACTATTATTAACTACAGTAAGTGCGCATTTACGATCATTCATTAAATAAAACTTGGGAATAGGGCAATTGGCAAGTGAGTCTCAAGCTCCGAGTCGCTATACATACAGTGCCTACCTACTATAGTTTATGGGGGTCAACGCTTAATATCCGCGAGCGAGAGCGTTTTCCAAGATTCGCTGGCGAGTATAACACGCTCGTTATTACGAGCGCATAGTGTATGGGGCATTTCATACTGACTCCTTCTGTTTCTGAGCCTCACGCCTGAAATTTTATCTGCGGATCATAAATCCGGTATCAGTTTAATATTTTACAAATCAATAAAATCAATATTTTAAAGCTTAGACCCAAATTGCCTCAGCCCTCGCTTCTAATTCTGACGAATTTTTATTCGAAATTGAAATAAAAAATTTACATGTGTGAGAATTCTTTCACTTTGGGCTATAGTTTAAGAATTCATTATCCAGAAAAAATTATCCAGGGCTTCGGATAATTTTTTTCCGATTTTTTTAAAGTGACTTTTTTCACTCATATTTTTTTTCAATAATTTATTTAACACTAAAAAAACGCTTCGAAAAATCTGAAAACATTCTCAGAAGAATTTTTTTACTCATACTTTTTTGAATCATCTATTTAACACTAGAAAAAAACGCTTTGAAAAATCTGGAAAATTTCTTCGAAACCCTGGGAAGAAATACGAGAGGTCGATCGTCAAACTAAACTTCAGTTGGTATAGAATGCCCCGTATATATCGTCTCGACTTACTTTAGCCAACACTGGACGAACGGACAACGAAGAACGGGCGAAAAAGTTGAGTTGAAGATGAAGAAGAAGCCGAGAATGAAGGAGAGACCGATAGCGCACATGTTTGCAATGCCGCACTGATGTACCTGTACTTTCGTACTGCCTACGATGCAACCTACCCACAATTCCGTTGGACCGTCGTCATCCGGTCGAGGACGACGCTTAATATTACTGCATGTTATGCAGATACATATATATACACATGCATACGTACCTATAGTATACCTATACATACAGGCAAAAGGACTATAGCTCTTCTTCTCATACTCATTCTTTTCTTCCTCTTCTCTTTCGCTTACCTTTCGCCTTTGCGGGGCCCCGTTGTACCGGGGGCCAGGCGATGCACTCTCCATCTCGCCTGGGGAGAAAACCGGGGTGATTTGGGTCAGGGTCATATCGGGTTGAAAATCGTGTAGAATATAATAATTACGTACAGGCGTTTGAAAGCCATAGTAAAAAATCTTGCACATTACTTCCTTATTATTTTCATCTGTTTACAAAGCTACCTTTAAGAGGGAATATATTGAAAATTTTTGGCTTCTTCAGGAAGCTTTGTAAAAATTCAACATTTTTTTCGGTTTAATTCGCATCGTGTCGCCACTCAAAGTTATTTTCATCTTTTTAACAATCTGCCTTTATGAGAAAGTATATCAATTTTGGCTTGGTCATAGAGGAAGTTTCGTAGAAATTTGAAAATAATGAGGAAGCTATATGCAAAACTCTGTTTTGCGTCTATGTATAACATATACCTACTGGTAAGAGGAGTACAGCTCTTCTTCTTATTCTCATTCTCTTCGTTCTCTTCTCTTTCGCTCACCTTTCGCCTCTGCGGGACCCCGTTGTACCGAGCCAGACGGTGCACTCTCCATCTCGCCTCTCGAGAAGACCGGGGCAAATTGGGTCAGGGTCAAATCTGTTTAAAAGTCATATAGAACATAAAAATGACGTATAGGTGTTTGAAAATCGAAGTGAAAAAGAAAGTAATAAAATAGTATCAAACGGGAATGTGCGGGAAAGTTGCTAATGGCTTCCACATTATTTACATTCTTTTTAAAATCCATTTCTATGAGAAAATTAGTTCATGAGTTTCGGTCATAGAGAAACTTTTGCAAAAAGTTAAAAACAATGAGGAAGCAATGTACAAAGTTCTATTTTGTGTCCATATTTTTAATAAATTTGATAACCGTAATTTCAGTAAATTTTTAGTTGTCAAGAAAAAGTATCGAAAAATTCTGATTCCTACACTTCGCTTCGCTGATCAATATTGTGCAAAAGTTGATGCGATAATTCAATTTTTTTTCTAAAATTTTTAATATTTCGCGTTTTTGGATCTCGTCTGTTGCGACAGAGATTTAAAATTATAGTGTCATTCCCTGAAGAAGCACACTACAAATTTACAATGATTCCATTGCGATATGCGCAGCTAATAATAAGAAAAAAAATTACAAAAAATTAAAGCGAAAAGGGACTCAAATAGCCCCGGTCTCTTCTATTAACAGCGATACCGGACCACACGTTCAAGCATCGAGAACGTGCGCATCGCTAAACTACTACTGCATAAACGGTGCCCCCGCAAACTTTGGCGAACGCTCGTTTCGTTAGCATATTACTGTCATTGAATAACGAGATGAGGCATAATAAAAATTTCAAACCGATTGATTTGACTGAATCGTGAATGAAGATTTTACTTGCAAATCACACGTTTTATGGCAAAAAGGCATTGAAGTTATTAGCAATAAAAATTGTGTTTGCGATGCACAATGATTTATAATTGGACTATGAGAATAAATTTGGAAATATAATTTTCGTAAATAAAAGATTAATAGAGATTTAGTAGGTTTTTATAACACGTGTCACTTGATTGACTTTGTGTTCTCGAAAATTTTTGACATGTCTCACAGTCAGATTCAATAAAATTTTCAGATTTTCTTAGATGCATAAAACCAGAAGACAACCATAATTTCACTTGACTTTAAGGATGTTTGTTTTATTTCGCAATCATTTTTTATAATTACAATAAATAATAAAATTTTCAGTACGCGCAGCAAGTTAATTTAATCATCTTTGCAAAGAATTTATTATTTCTGTGAATGAATTGCTTGTACAGCTCGAGACTCATGAACGATTAAGCGCGTGAGCTTAGAAAGGGCCGTGCGCAGACTTTTATTGAGTCCCCAGCGTTATTCTATTGAGCTGACTGCACATAGCATGTAGCTAATTGCAAGGGACAATGGAGCGACGCCAGTGCGCGATAAGAGGCAACTTGAGGCGCCGAGTCCACTACGCCTCGCGCGTGTCCAATCATTGTTAAACAATAAATTTCATTAAACCTGCTTCGAGAGGGTCATTATTCCTGGCCAAGATGGATAAACGTGCTTTGCCCCCGTTCGTCAAGGAATAGAGAAAACACGAGGAAGTAGTCGAAGGCCGTAAGGAGTCTATGAACCGGGCATTTTTTTTTGCAGTGCGCTAAGAGCTCTCCCTCATGGAAAAACAAATATACACAAAAATATATCTGACGTATACAACTTTTCGGACGATAATATAACGAAAATATATTTTTCGTTCATTTATATGTATCTTTAAAGTGACAACATATAGTAAACTGTATGTTGTCACTTTTATCGAAATATTTTCTGACCTTGCAAAATCGTTTTCTCTGTATAAGACCAATAATACGATTTGTATCATGAATTATTTAATTTACTTTTTGTTATTGAGGAAAAATATAATATTCGTACAATCTTTTTACAATTATACTTATAGTTATTCAGACCAAAAAGTATTTTGAATACAATCTTGTGTGAATATCGCCGATCGCTGCCTGTGAACCGAGCAACGGGCGAAGTTAGCTGGAATAACGATATACAAGAGAAAACTCCAGCGTCGCATGCATCAGATGCGAAGCTCTCGAGAATCGCGTCAACGGGTTCAAAAACCTCGAGATGCTCTAAATATTTAGAGCTCGAAACATCTCCTCGGTCTATACGCCATACATTTTACGGGACTCCCTGCACGATATTTCCCGTGGCAACATAAAAATCTTCGAAACCAACACCAGTTCCCAGAGTTGTAGCGTTTTAATTTTATCTCCCTCCTGCTTGTAATACATCGCGCCCCATTTTCTATATACACGCACATATTTATCGTCGCTATGCTCACTTCTATTTTGGGAATAATGTTGTCACTGCCTTTTACAATATCAGCAGATTTATAGCACAAATGGAATATATGGACATGAGATTTTCTATATATTTGTTGGTAGACTTTTTTTTGCGATAACGATTGGAGAACGCTCGCTTCAGATAACCTCTTGAGATCGAATTATCTTACCCCAACGAGACACGCACCAAAACGTGCTATTCAGATTAGCAAAAAAATATTAGAAAATTTTGTGGAAAAAAAATTAATTAAGCGGTTTTCCACACTCGTGAAATATGAAAAAATGTACAATATTTCAACGTTTGCAATACTGTCGAATTTGGAATATATAATGAATTTCATAAAAGTATAATAATGTGGAAAACAAAATACTACTTCCATTAAAAACTCTCTCATTATTATCGAAATTTCAGGAAATATTTATTTTTCTGTATTTATTAGATTGTCACAAAAATCCTTGATGTAAAAAAATGGTAATATGTATAATACGATTCCTGTAATACGGTTGGATATGTCAATGCTGCGCAGCTTTTACATTTCTGCACGATTAAGCGTTCCTAATAATAGCGGTGTACAATGGAATATAAGAAGTGGAGATCAGCCGTTGTGCGTAATTCGCAATTGGATTATTACATGTATGCGCGCCCGCGAACCCGCGCGGAATTATGTCACACACGCATATAATAGTACTTGTGAATAACGTTCATCTTAACGGGGTTTGAGGCCGCGCGAACGATGCACACGCATTGCGTCATCGTGTTCCCGATGAGCTCCGAGATTAAGTGCGAGACGCCGCTAAAGGGAAATCGCTTCGTTACATGGACAGCCTGACAGATCGAGACGGACACGCGCCACGAGACTTGATTAACTGTTTAGGGTGGAAATTATGGGTGGTCGTAGTACACATTGCTACTCTTCATCTTAATTAACGTGCAAGTGCGATCGACTCAAAATCCCAGGAATTATCGAGATCGCTTGGCGTGATATTTTTTCTACAATGCTCTTATTAAGTCCTCGGCAAGAAATTAATTTTTACAAATCTTTGCGCAACATTTTGCGGAAGAATTTATTAATTTTCCTCGTGGAAGTGAAAAAATATTTAAAAAAGTAAATACCAGTAAAATACGCTTTTACTATTTACATATTTGAAACGAGAAAAATATTCAGTATGTTTGAAATGTACTGAGAAAAATAGTAGATCTCATATTGGTCTCTTCGAATGTAATAAGCGAATATGCCTTCAAAATCAATTATCGCGAATAACTTTTCATTATACAAGAACATTTTCAGAGTATTCGCAATCAAACATAAAAGTATTTTGAATAAATAGTTGACGAAATATAATAAAAGGTTTATCCAATTGTTAAAACAAATTCTCTTGGAAATATACTTTTGATAAACGAAAATTTATTTAGTGATAAGATTCAATGATTTTGAAATAATAGCATAGAAAAGAATGTGAGAGTGATTTCGTAATCCTCAACCAATTCCTGATATTTGAACCGAAAAGTATTTTCAAACAATTCTTTTTCAAATATAATGTCTGGTCCAATTAATTAAAAGTACCCATAGAAATTAATTTACCGATTTAAAAATTTCTCTGTTTGGTGTAAAAACCGCTTACAAATTTCACGAATGATTCACATCAAAGGGAGTTTAAATTAAGAAAGTCGGTGCGTGACACATCCAGTTAGCCGCAAACAAAGCAGAGGACGTACTTCAGTAAATGTTAAATGTTCTCCATTTCGATGGTTCAAACTCCTCATTTGTCTGTGAATTCTACACACATTGCCATAAAATTTGTGAATCTTGGAAAAGAAATAAAAATTAACTATGACCCTTAAATTCACGGATCAATATTGAATGAATTTGTCAATATTCTTGAATATATATAAAAAATAATGTCTTTAATATTGTAGACTTTCAAAATATTTCATTAAAAAAGACTTCTTCAATATTCTTGATTACTTGAATATTTATTGAAAATGATTTCATCAACATCCTTGAATCCTTGAATGTTTGATAAAAATTAGTTCATAAGTAATTGCGTAATCTTAAGTTCTTCAATATTCATTGAAAATATTCATTGAAAATAAATTCTACAATATTCTTAAATTCATGAATATTCATTAAAAATGATTTCATCAATATTTTTTAATATTCTCGAACTTTCAAATATTCACAAAAGATGAATTCTTTAGTACAACTAGGAAAGACCGCTGAAAAATTCCACGAATAATTCACAGTAAAGGGAGTTTAAATAAAGAAAGTGTGTGTGACGCATAGGATAAGCCGCGAACGAAGTATAGGGCGTACTTAAGTAGATGTCAAAGTTCTGTATATTGATGGCAGTGTTTGGTTGGGCTTGGGGTCTAGCGAGTGCACTGCGACACCGATAGGCCATCAGCCCAATTCGAAATAGAACTGGTATAGCGTGTTCCTTGCACACATTTATATTTAGCTTTGTGGAACAAAAGCCGGATGCCATTTGAGATTTTAGCGTTGGGCTATTAATTTTTTATTGTCTCAGCTTGTACATGTGACGTTTCTCACCATTTTTCTTTTTCACTATGTTCCAGGTCTGCAGAGATTCGTACAAATGCAACTGTACAGGAATAAAAGGAGGACAAGGAATTCAAGGACTGCCTGGACCACAAGGACCTCCAGGAGCTTATGGTGAATCCGGACCGGATGGACCGCCCGGACCTAAAGGCGAAAAAGGTGCCGGCGGTGAATATGGCAGCACTGGAGAGAAAGGCTATCGGGTAACTAAACAATCACATACTATTTTTACAGCTTACGGATTCCGCCATATAGACTACCAGTACACCAGTGAATGAACACTTCCGTAGGAAAAAAATGCCTGAATTTCAGTCATTATATTTTTTTAAATATTATCATTAGAAATTCATAATTTAATTATAAACAAATATTACAATTCATGAATGAGCCAAAAAGGAATTTCTTTCACTTATAAATAAATATAAATACGAAACCTAGACTTGCTAAGATTTTTATTGAGTTGAATATATAAATAAAATATTGATTCATTTATTCGAGTATTAATTTTTTGTTAATTCTCAATCTGGCATTAATACGTTAATAAAAAAAATCTGATTGCAAAGAACAGATTCATTCGCTGGTGCACTGAACTCCGCATCGTGTTCCTCGTCACCCAGGATCTCTTTCAGCGTTGTAATCTCTCTCATAACTCCGTTTCCGGCGATGCGCGAACAAATTTAAGGAAGCGAAGCAAAGAATTATAAAAATAGTCAAGCTGAAGCTGGCAAGCTGAAGATTTTTCAGAGAAGCCAAAGAGACTGCCGATGATAAAATCTCAGTAGCATTTGAAAGCTTGCCTCTGAATCCCAACGGGCCGACGACAGGGCAACGCGTTCGAAAGCAAACGCTCCCGAAAAGCCATCAGTAAACTCACTCAACATTTCCGACTATGCTGCACCGTGTATTTTACGACCACGAATCGGTTTGTTATCGTTTCTCTTCGCTGAATTTCCGGCCAGTCGCTTGCTCCGAAACTCGACCAACGTCCAGTCTCTGGTCTCGTTGTTTGAATTATTTTTTTATCTTTTTTTTTCTCGTCTTTAACCTCGTAAGCGTCAGACGCGAATTCACGATTTCGCAACGAGTTACCAGAAAGTGTTAGGGATAACGTCATCGTTTATATAATTCCTTACCTCACCATACGATAATCTCTTAGGCTATTTCAATTATTCCACCCTCAATATCAAACGCATTTAATGCTCGCTATTTAATGATAACCCCGGCAAAAGCCTCGTCAAAGTTTATGGGCAGATCTATTAAAATATAAAGACACTTTTAAGGTATTTTTTTTTCATCCTAGATAATGATGAATAATTTATGATTCTACGAAGTATCTAGTAATATTTTTCAGACGGATTTATTAAAATACAAAGACTTGAGCTACTTTTACTTTATTGAATCCTTAATATTGAACGTGTCTAACGCTCGTTTATAATAAAATGAATAATTCTACCCAACACCTCACGAAATTTGTGCGGGCAAATCGCTTTGAATGAAGAGATACTCCGAATCTTTTTAATTTTTTCCCATGCTTAATGTCAAACACATTTAACGCTCGTATACAATGAAATAAAAAATTCCACCGAACGGCAATTGAATTACTTCCGGCAAATTTATTAAAATACGAACACTCTTTCAACTCATTCACTTTCTTTCTTGCCTTCTTAATATTGAACACATTCGACACTCATATATAACAAAATTAATAATTCTACCAAACGCATCGTGAAAGTTGTGCAGGCACATCGCTTTAAGTACAAAGACACTCTCAAACTATAATTTTTTCCCATGCTTAATATCAAACACATCCAACGCTCCTATATGAAAAAAAATTAATAATTCACCAAACGTCTTGGGAAAGTTTGCCGGCAGATCGATTAAAATAATGAAGACGTGAGAAAAAAACGGCGGGCGATAAAAAAATTGATGAGAAGAAAGTGGGTGAGCAAACGAGCTTCGTGGCCCACATCACAGCTTCGCCCTGCACGTCAGCAACGGAAGAAAAAAAAAATATATATATATATATACAGTCATGACCATTTAATCCATTTCGTAATGCTCTGGTTTTCGATAATCTGCTATGGGCTATGTGGGTGGCACGTGCTCTTCTTTTTTCTTTTCTTCGTTGGTACATCTTGAATCACGCCTTCACGAAAACATTAACATTTTTTTTTTCCACTGAATAATTGCGACAGCAGAAATCCTCACAAGATATACTCCCATAGACGTTGTTAACGCATTATCAAAACGATTATCCGGAATTCGTGTGATATCATAGAGCATTGCGGTATGTGGAAATTCGGTCAACGGTCTAGCTACGTCGTAGGGAATAATCATTAGCAAAGAGAGAAAAAAAAATGTAAACTCGCGCAACTACACGTGGGAAGAGCAAATCTTCCGCATCCTCGAGACATTCCATCTGCTGAGATCGTCGAGATTGGGCCTGGGTTATTATAGTACTTGCAATTGAATCGAACAATCTCTGGATCGGTCGTTTAGGCTTTGCTGCAACGGGAATGAAAGCTTTGAGTCGCAAATTCCTCTCAATCGGAAGTTGTAAAGATTTTATTAGATAGCTAAACAGCGATGAGCACTTTCGAAATCAAAAAGCATACTGAGACAAGAAGTTTCGTTGACTCATAGAAATCTTCGTTGATAAAATGATGTACTTGAAACAATGAAAAAAAAATAACTC
Organism: Tromatobia lineatoria; assembly: GCA_949699805.1. Taxonomy (NCBI): domain Eukaryota; kingdom Metazoa; phylum Arthropoda; class Insecta; order Hymenoptera; family Ichneumonidae; genus Tromatobia; species Tromatobia lineatoria. Next base: position 22,436,002 of record OX453038.1, on the reverse strand, counting down.
TGTTCATTTCTTCGGGCTCAATGAAATCGCTTGGTGCATTTTAGATAGCTTCTGAAATTGATAATTATAAATAATTAGTGAGAAAATATCAATGTAGGTGTTTGCAATAATTCCATATAATTAAGGGTAGTTTTGAAAGCTGTCGATATCTGCTATTTCACAACACATTGAGAGAAAAGAATATCGTCGATCCAACTATTTTCTTATATTTGCTATAACCATAAAATATAGTCTTTCCTCCTGGCAACTATACATTATAGTTAGATTATCGTCGGACTAACTTTTTTTTAAATTGAATTACGATATTTTTCTCTGAATTCAGCTTCTGCCGAAATTTTTTGAAGCTAGTACGATTGATTGAATTTGTTCGAATTAAATATGAGCACCTTTTGCATGACAGAATTTTATTTCGTTTAATTGGGATGTATTATTTATGCCGAGCATAAAGTTTATTTAAATTTAAGGAATTCTATTATGTAGGGGATTTATTTTATTCAAGCATATGACCCAATTGATCCTAGCAAATCGATAAAATGGTAGACTTGGTACATTTTACTCATTTTCCTTGGTCCAAGTGGAAATTCGATACCCTGATTATAAAGATATCCGAATTTTATCCTCCAACGAACGAAAACGTAATATATTATGTTTCCATTTTGCAATAAAAAAAATCTCTGAACGTTGAATCAAGATAAAGGGTGGTCATAATTTATACGTCTACTCTACAGTCATTATTCATTTATAATGGATTTTAATATTTCTTAGCTCGAAAAAAGTACCAAGTTAATCCTTGAATGACCGAACCTGTTTTTCATTAGGTAAAAAGTATATTTTCATTTTTTATTTACGTTGAACGTTTTTCTGTATCAAAATAAGGAAAAAATAGCATATTTAAGATACATAATTATATTATTATCACGTCACATGCGTTTTTATGTTGGGCAATCAGAAAAAGAGATGCTTTTCTAATTAAATTTTACGGTTTGTTAAATTTTCATATTTGCTTAGATCGACAATACTTTTTTGAAAAAAATCTGTTCGCCCTATACACCAAATATATTACGCTAGCACTTAAACATTAAACTCGACCACTAGTACATCAAATACTTGTTATTTCTGTCCAGCTCTTCTTCCCAGCCCAGCCAAAAATAGCAATGACAAATTGAGATCACAAATCGATATCCGTAAAAAAATTACCACTTTTGAGTTGCAATAAGACGAAATGTCTCAGAAAATTTTGAAGCGATTTCAAGATCAATTTAACATCAATTTAAGCCCTCTTTCATCAACGTTACTCGAATAAAAAATTTCCTAGATTCATGAATACCGAGTCTAATCAGGTAACCATACATACACACTTTATTTTTTATTTTCGTTCCTATATGTTTTTAATGAAAATTAACTTTTAAATCTAGCAAAATCCATCTCTCTACCCGTGGAATGGACCATACATACACAGTTTATTTTTCATTTTGGGTCCTATATATTTTTTATGAAAATTAACTCTTAAATTTAGCAAAATCCGTCTGTCTACCGCGGAATAGCCCATATATAAATTTCATAAATCCACATGCTGTATCTATACATTCAAGAAAACTGTAAAAGCAACGAGAGTAAAGAGTGTACATATATACGATTCTCGTATCTCGGTAATGCAAATCGTCCGTTATGGGACATGACGAATCGCCGGCTGAGGCCCCTTTCATTAACGTTCATCAGTCTGCGAGAGGCAAACAACTTTACGAGGACCGTCTCCGCGTCCGTCTGTGTATATTCCTCCGCGGTGCACGTAAACGCTCAATACGTACCCGTTGAGGAACAGAGTCTACTGCGCTCGCGGTCTTTCTCGATCCTCCGGAAAATATAAGCAGCAACTCGAGGCTCGGTGACGTCAGGATCCGTCCTAGCAGCGATACTACATAAGTGGCCTCGAGCTTGTGCAAGCTCTTGAGGATCAGCCACTGACTGGTGCGCTTGTGCAAGCCGCTGCAGCTCCACCGCAAAATGACCGTAGGAGTCGAGACTACTCTATTCTATTCACCGTTCAGTCCTCCAAGTATAACAATTTATCGTGGGCGTTAATGACAATTATCGCGACTATCTAGCCTTTGGCATTGATCCTCGCGCCAGTAGAGCAACTCGGCGTGTACCTACATACTCGAGGTCGTACGTCATGCGTAATATATGGATTCGTTACGTAGTGTACTTCACATGTATGTCAAATTCGGCATTTCACTAACTTTTACTTATTTTTATTATAGAATAACAATACATTGCAACAGAGAAATCGATATGGTAGTTTCATTTGTTAAAAATAGGGATATTCTTGTATCCCTTATTTTTTATATTGTAATACAATGTGCAAAAAAGTCTCACAATAGTTCGATTTCTGAAATATCGTAAACGGAGAGCCAATCCTGTCTAAAGTCCAGGCTGAATAATTATTTCAATTAAAATGGACATCCAGAAGTTATTATAATTTTTTATAAATTATTCATCACTAAGATTATGAATGAATTCGTTAGATCAAAATAGTTTTCTATATTTAGTATTTTATGGCAATGTCCATGTAAATCAAATTTCATCGAGAACTTGAGGATGATTATATTAGCGTTAAATACAATCCAATAACTCATGTTCCGTACTTGTTTAAACGTTCGATAAACAGTTATAGCGAGAGCTTCATTTTGACATATTGATCGGAGTGAGTAATTTGATTCGCCGGGTCAACTAAACCCAGCAGATACGGGCTATTAAATAAATATTCACTCAGAGCAACCAAAATTTTTATTCCTGCAACAGTCGTTCGGTTCCGTGGATCAAACAATTATTTTAGTGATCAATAGATATTGTTGTCCTGATTTGAAGTTTATTTGTTCCATGTCGACCAGAGATAGAGTCAACGGCTGCGAAAAATATGGAAGTCGATTTCAGAATTGAAGCAAAATGCATTATTAGCATGCAGATTTACGCAGAATATGCATTTTAATATTATTTGTTAATTATTGCATCACGGAAAAGGTGGTCATAGAGTTTTTAAAAAAAAATGCGTAAGCGAATAGAGAAATGAACATTTCATTGAATTTATTCGGCGTCGTAAAGATTCAGGGTCAATAACTTAAAAATTAATTCGCGGCTGATTTTTCTTGCCGCAAATATTAGTTTCGCTTTGAGAATGAAATAAAAACGAAATCTACATCATTTGTAATTTATTGCACGTGAGAAAATGTCGGTCATTTTTCTAGTGAAAGGAATACAAAAAAAATTAGAAAGAATTAAAAACGGAAACCTATTTATTTTGTGTTCTGTTGATTTAGGGCCACTATCTGACAAAATTAAGATGTTGCTCACTGCGGATTTTTGTTACTGAACATTTCAGTCTCGTAAGAATAAAAACAAAAAAAGCTGCACTACGCTTGCAAATTATTGCTCTTGAGGAAATGTCGGTCATTGAGTTTTAAAAAAATGAGTGAGCGATTAAGAAATTAGGTAAAACCAAGATACACATCATTTTCAAACTATTGCTCTTGAGGAAATGTCGGTCATTGAGTCCAAAAAAAATGAGTGAGCGATTGAAAAATTGAGCAAAAACAAGATACACATCGTTTTCAAAACATTGCTCTTGAGGAAATGTCGGTCATTGAGTTTTAAAAAAATGAGTGAGCGATTATAGAGAAAGAAACGACGGAACGCACGTCCTTCCGGTGCAACAGTGTTGCAGATGCTCTCAATTCCGGTGGTTCGTCATAGTTTTGCAGAGAGCGAGTGGCAGTTGCAATGAAACGCGTACGCGATAACGAAGTCTTTGAACGGATACGAGGGGGCTCTTCATTGTTGCATGGAGAGTAGGTATCGCATCGCGTGGGGGTGAGAATCGACTTCCTGCGTAGTCTGGCAACCCACGAAAACCCGGCTAAGCGAACGTCCTCCTTACAATCTAAATGTGATGTCCAGCTCGACCTTTCCTCCCTCCTAATAATCTTTTCATTGATCTACATCGATCTCCGCATAAAACTACAATCATTTCTTATCATAGTACCAAATTATCGCGCTCCAAAATAGTACTAGGCACCAATGAATGAAAGCCGATAATTTCAGTGAATGGAACTGTTCACAAGCTTTTTTGAATGAATCTATTCATGATTGAAACTTAGTGGAGAATCTGAAACTGATTAATTAAATACTCTTCGAGCTCTATAAATCGTGATTAGAGTGGGAGTTGGACAAAATGTGCAGAACCATGAATTAATTTGTTACAAAAGATACAGTAACATTGTATTTGAATTGGACATTCATTCAATAGGAGTTTTGTGGAAGCTTAATACGAAAAATGTTGATTGTTCTCACAAAAAGCGTATAATTAACTCATATGTTTAGACATATTCATCAATAAAATTTAACCATTCATTAATTGGTTGCAAATCGTATGCAGAAATCTTAGATTCAAATTAAGCATTAGATCAACAGATAGATTTGCTTTTCATATTTTTTATGGGAGCTCAATACGAAACTTTCATTGCCATAACAAAAAGGAAACAGTTAATTTTTTTTAGATATTTTCATCAATAAAACTTAGTGGAGCTGAATAATTAATTGAATACTTTTTAGACACTAATATGAATCATGATAAGAATTGAAATTAGATAAATTGTGTAGAACCACAAATAAATTAAGTTACAAAATTCCGGGAATGTTAAACATAAACTTGGCGTTGGTTTAACAACTTAGTTTTTTTTACATGTCTTTATAGTTAGGTGATATTCGCTGAACTCGAAAAAGCTGGTTCGGTTCATATTTATAATTGGTGATCTATCCGACAATGCTGATAGTTAATCAACAACGTTCAAACAAATTGAAGTTAGTTACCGTAACAATTTAATAGTTCAAACAACTATAAAAATGTTCGCATGGACGAGCCATTAATTGCTGTCACTTAATTGTAGCCGGGACTGTAACGATTATTTTAGTCCATCACGCAATTCTCTCCGAGCACGAAATGTCAACTTCAGTGGTGAAATAGCGTGACGAAGGCATAAATAAAATTTTATTTGATTTTAGACCATTAATCACGATTAAAAAATTATTTGATTTAATAAATATTAGTAATTTAATTGTTTAAAAAATATATTATATTTTCAATGTGAAAATAACTAGCGAGATTTTTATATCCACAAAGTTTTAAGGAAATAAATAAAAAGCAACGTTGTAAGTCGCCAGTACTTTTTTACTGTTACATAACAAAAAATTTAGGAGCCGGATGAAAAGTTTTAGATTCGATGCCCAGACAAATTGGCGAGTGTATAATTGTAACGGCGGAATAAATTAGTCGCGAGATGCAAATATACGCACTTCCTTTAGACTCGCGAAGTGCATCCGTGATACGCACATGTTTTTTGAAATTCGCTCGAGGAAACGCGTAAACGAATGATGCGCCGAGTGGAGAGACAACGAGCGAGACAAAGGACTCGTTATCTCAACGACAACATTCGCACTCTGCCCTCGGTAATAAAAATCGCGCAAAGCTGTCAAGTGATATCCGGCGTCGTCAGCTAACCAATCGAAACGCGACCGAGCGCTTCATTACACACCGCTTCGCGGACACGAGATTTATAATAAGTGTTATACGCGCTATAATAACAAGTGCAACATCAGAACAATGAGGAATTGTCTACATTATTGTGAATGAAAGGAGAAAGAAATATGACAAGAAAAGAGATAGAAAAAAAAACGAGGCCGCGCCACGTGTCAGCCGATAAGCCACTTCCACAATGTGACAATATGACTCGGTCCATCAGCCGGATGCTCCCCGATCTCGTATTCAGATATTCACCACCCACCTTGCTCTCTCACATTTGCTCGGAAAAAGCGAAGCACCCTCATTCTTACTTAAGCATGTATGATACGTACAGTCCCGCCAAAAGTGAGTTTCACTGACAATTTCGATCACTTCCCGATGGGCTAAAAATCGAAAAAAAATAATACATATAAAATAATCCCCAAATATTATTAACAAATTGGTGAAACAGACAATTATTCAACAAACAATCAGTCGACCTTACTTTTGTCCTAATGAAAATGATATGTTTATCTATTTGAATGCATACGAATTTTTCCAGATCTTTTTCTTAATTTTGATTTTTATTTTTTTTATTTTCATATCTTTTCAAATATTTTCATGTTGAGAATGTAACTTTTCACAGCTATATTCCGTTTGTTGTTCCTTATCAAGAGGATGACTTGATTGTCTTTTATTCGTCTTGAATCATCTAGAACTGTCACATCGTGTCTTTTTATTTTTCATGTATCGTTATAAATAAATATACGATTAATTAATTTCATGTGAATATTCTTTCACCACGATTCTACATCGTACGTTTCAATATTTCAATCAAAATAGCGAATGATAAAAATGGCGAATGGCTGCACAAGCGAATTCCATAATTATGGCTATTCTACATTTAGAGGTTCGGTATTTTTAATTTACTATTTTAGCCATTCGCCATTTTGTTGGTAATTCGCTATTTTGACCCCCAACCCTTTCTTAGAGGTTGATCCTGGCATTATAGCATATATGTCACATTCGAAGGTTACTGAAACTTTTACAAGCAGTTGGTTTCCATTGGTAATCGATGCATTAGTAATGAGTAAAATTGAGGATGTATCAGTAATGCATTCTACATTTTTATTTCATGGAAGAAAAAATACATTTAAACATAATAATGAAAATTTTATTTTATTCACGAGTGTAATTTTTATGACTCCTTAACCACTTCCGTTAAAATAATAATAACCCATAACTTTAAGTTTTCCTGGCAGTTAGTAATAAACTCTTATGAAAAATCTCTATTTTTATAACCTTTTTTTTTTGATAATAATATAGGAATTCTGAAAATAATTATTTAATGATAAAAATGGAAAAGCAGCTACATAAAAAATATGAATGAATAGTTACAATACTACAAGCAAAGTGATTACTTGTTAAGTTAAGCACATTGACCATTGAACAAATTCACCGATATTCCTCTGTAATACGGGATCTTTTGTCAAATATTTCCGAGTCAAACATTAGTACGACAATTAGAAACCTTTTGAACGAAGTGTTACATGGTCGCACGTGCCGGAGTCACGTATCTCGTAACGCGCTCAACCTCTTCCTCCGCGAGCAGCGTAATCCAAGACCCGAGCATCCGATGAAACGATAGAGGCGATAGAATGCGTCGCCTATGGAGGGAAAGTGAGATAGAGAGTAACTACAACGAAACTACTCGACTCAAAGGAGTTTTCTTCGTCGCATGCATAAAACGTCATTGCTTCAAGCAAATACATCATTGACCGTGCTTCGAACTATAAGCTTTTACAGCTTACACCCTGTTAGCTCGCTATCACTCAGTTTTACGATAGTGACTCTTAAATAGGTCGGAACGATAACGGCCGGCGCTCATTTACATGCATAAATTCCTTCTCTCGTCTCGTACCAATAGTCCTACTTGTCACATACGATCGTTGCGTCGGACCCTCAACGATTTTTCAACTACAACAATTAGCTACTATGTGAAAAAGCACTAACTCCACAATGGGCTGTAAACTCTCGGTTAAATGGTCGCGGAAATAATTTTAAAAGGGTTGAACATCTCTGGCAAAGGGCCAGCAAGATATCGAGACACGAGACACAATGTATATATGCTCTACTCGACCCTCAGCGACGATATAAACCGCAAAGAGAAGCGATATGTTGACTCTCACTCCTTAAATGGCGAGAATTTTAATGCATGCACTCTCGAGCATCAATTTGCGGATTACTTGACGTCAAGCCTGAATGAAATAAATTGTGTCAAAGATTATAATACCGGTGCATATAGCTTCGAGAGAAATGACTCATCGAACCGTTCACTGCAAGCCCACCAAGTCAGATCTTATAGGCGGTCTCATACGAGATATACAGTTAAAAATAAGATCAGAAAGATATCGATACCTCACACGATGATTAATTAAACATACCGCGAAATTACTTCAGGTATACTTTATCGCTCAATAGAAAATGGTAATTGCACGTGTTTTTGCTTTTTAATGAAGACAGCTACTTTAATTTTTTTTTTACCGAGATTTTTATGTCTGGATACTCAGAATGGTCCGAAATATCAACAACAAAAAAGTGGTTCAAGAAAAATGTCAATGAAAAGAGAAATTCTTATTTGGTTAGTGAATTTTATGTGAAAATTTCAATTGATTATTTCCTGTGTCATTGATTAAGGAAAAATTAAGGTTTTATTGTTTGTTGGCTTCACAAATGACGTCTTCAAGCGTGTGATACTGGCGTCGTCTCGAAGGAAGAAGGAACGCAGAGATAATGAAGAAAAAAAAAAAGATTCGAGTTTCGTCAAGGACTCGCTGACACACATGTTGCAGATAAACGAATCTTTACATGGTGTTTCTGGCGAAGCCCACGTGTTCTTGCAGAACCTCCAATTCCCCGTACAAGATCCCCACCCTACGTATACAAAACATGTGCTTTTCGTTTTTTATAACGATTGAGGGCAGACGAATTTCAACTCTTGATTACTTTATAAGGCAACGAGGGTTCCCACCCTTTTCTCAAAGTCTTGATTACGTTATAGGACATCGAACTTTCCAACTCTCCCTACCCAAAACATGTGCACTAAATTCTATTTTTTACGACCGAAGCTAACCATTGTAATTATTCATAAGGTAATAAGGTCTTAATCAGCTCTTCATTATTTTATAGGGTGATGAAGGTATTCGAGGCTTCACGGGGACTCCAGGACTTTCGGTAAGTCACGCTTAACTTAATTTTTTAAGCCGATCCACCTAAAGACCAAAAAAAAATCGAAATTTTTTTTTTCTTTTAGAGAAAGTATTGGTCGAACTCAAACCATTTATTTATTAATCAGTTACCTAAAAACACATCATAAGAAAAATAAATGTGTTAATGATTCTCTTCTGTTAAAAAATCTGCATTTGAACCTTATCAAGTAGATACCAAGTATCGTAATCCTGCAATTTTGTAAAGCCATAGAGTGCACCAGAATTATATGTGGTGAACGATAAAATATTGAACTTGTCATTGCTTTCAGACGAAACCGGCGAACAAATCTTACTATTGTGTGTTTTATTTCATCTACCAAAGAATATATTCTGAGTTGAGTATAGCGATTCTCGATGCAGTGCAAATTAAATTTTCTGTGACAAATTGTTTAGTAAGTTTTTAATTAAGACAAATTTATTTACACCTTCAAGATCACAAGCTATGAGACAAATAAAACATTATACTTTTTTTACCTCACACTATTTTGGTGCACTGTATGTTGTTACAAAATTGCAGAATTACAATGCTCGTTATGTACTTAATGAGGTTTAAATGCTCGATTTTCTGTAAAAAAAAAGAGGTATTGTGTACAACATTTTTTACGCAGCTCTGTTTTCCTAAAGCGAGAACGAAATATATTGCTGAATTAATTATAATTATTGCTTTTTATAAATAGGGTCGACCTGGTATAGCTGGGGTCACTGGACCCGATGGCCTGGACGGCTGCAATGGAACTGATGGTGCTGGTGGTGCCCCTGGTTATCCTGGACCCCATGGACGACGGGGAAACATGGGACCTGATGGTTATCAAGGACCTGCCGGTGAACCTGGCGACGGTGGAGTTAATTCTGTCGGTGTGAAGGGAGAACGCGGTGTTCCGGGTTACGACGGACCGAAGGTAAAACTCGATGTCACGATATATAATAATTTTGTAAAATCATATCGCCAGTTGACGAAGCGAAAACGTGTCAGCTTAATTTCTGAATTTGATAAGAAAAAAAGTGTAACGTCCTGATTGGTAAATTTATTTTAAAAGTAGCAAAATGATTCGATAAATTTCAAGTATGCAATTTGAGTTTTCGTAAAATAAAAAAAGAATAAAGCAATTGGTTACGTCAACAAAAGAAAATTTTAAATTAGAAATGGCAGAAAACTCCTACATTTCATTTCAAATTGCCACAAAAAAATAGCTATATACAACAAGTCATTAAAAAATCGTCTCATTCACAACAAGAAAAAAATATTTTTTCTAAATGATTTTTGTATTTTTGTATGACAAAGAAATTATGAAATGAACAGAATTGGTCTGTGAATATTTGTGGATAAAACATTATTGTTTACAGTACGAAAATTTAAATTCTACTTATAGTAGTAGAAACAACATCAGGTGAACTCGAGTAAAAATTATAATCTGTAAATTGATAAGTAAATTTTTTACAGGGTTTTGATGGACCTCCAGGCATTCCAGGTGAAACCGGTTTTCCAGGAGAAACCGGCGACTTCGTAAGTAATTTTTAGTCTTCCGGTTATCATTAATAATTATCAATTCATGTCACTAAGCGAACAAAACATTATAAACGATTTTTACCCCGTATTAAACATTTATTCGACATAAATTATAAATGCTCGTGTCAATGCTACTAAGCATATTACAATACGAGATTAAAAGATAAATTCACAAGATCCACGCGACGATGTCTCACTGAGTTCTTCCCTCGTAACGAAACCTCGTGTAACTCGAGGCGACTGGACAGACAGCGGGTTATTTGCTGACACGAAGCACAGATATGAAGAGGGGCTCTTTCTTTCTTGAGAAAATTCCGTCAAGACGACTAAGCTCACGAGGCAACGTTATGATGATCCAATGACGAGCGTCCATTCAATGTATCTTTGAAAATAATTCATTAACGAGAATCCCTTAAAACGACCTTGCACATTTCCTCGATACATCGACTCGATTTCATTATATTACACTTTTCAAAGACGTAATTGAGTTGAATTGGACTCTCAATGAAATCTTACTCATCAGCGATTGTAATCGAACGTAATTAGAGCCGAAAATTACTTTTTGTTAATGTCGCTTTTTCTATATGTACATACACATGTTCATATAGATTTACACAAATATATGTCAAATATATATATAAAGTATTTATGAAGCTTGGAAAAATTTTCTACAGGCTATGTGAATCGCATATATATTACAAATAGTTTTGGTTATCGTGTCAGTAAAAGAATATAGTTGAGGTTTCTTAACTTACTATTTATAATAGCTAATAGAACGCCGTTGTTATGTTGCGTCGGATGTGAAAACGCGAATACGTATATGTGACATATAATTTGCAAGCATATATAAATTGCATGCAGATTATTTAAAAAACATATTTTACTTCTTTGAACCAGTACTTACAGTATAACCGATAAGAAACATTTTTCTAAGAGAAGATAAAGTAATAAATTATTGTTTCAATCCAGGGACCTGCAGGTGCGCCTGGGCTTCCTGGTATGCAAGGGGAGCCCGGTGAATCGGTATGGGGTGAACCAGGAACACCTGGAGACCGAGGTGACATGGGAGAACCAGGCCCTCCGCCGGATCTTCCTCACGGACGAGGCCGAGAAGAGAAGTTGGTGAGAGGACCACCAGGTCCAAAAGGTCCTCGCGGTGATTACGGTGATCGCGGTTACAAGGGCGACGTTGGTGCGAAAGGTCCGATGGGTCGTCCGGGTTTCGCCGGAGTAAAGGGCATGAAAGGTGAGCACGGCGAGGACGGACCCAGAGGAAAGCAGGGTAATCACGGTCCAGCCGGACCCGCGGGCGAAAAGGGAGACAAAGGAGCACCGGGTTACGAGGGTGAATCCGGAGAAGACGGCAATGACGGTGAACCCGGAGAAACCGGAAATCAAGGTATTCCCGGAAGACAAGGAGCTGCCGGTGAACCTGGCAAATACATTCCCGAACTGGACGAGATTATCGCTGGAAATGTCGGTCTGCAAGGAGAAGTGGGACCTCCTGGAGAACCTGGAGAATCCGGAGCCAAAGGAGCCCCGGGTAATGTTGGATACATCGGACCTTCAGGTTTGCCCGGTCCTCCCGGTCTACCTGGATTGAAAGGAGCCAAAGGTTCTTCGGTAAAAGGTGAACGAGGTGACGACGGTCTCACTGGTCCACCTGGACCCCAAGGAATGATGGGATTACCCGGGCCACCTGGTCCAATTGGCGCTAAAGGCTCACAGGGATTAACGGTCGTTGGTCCTCCTGGTCCCGAAGGAAAACCTGGTCTCGATGGCTACAATGGACCACCCGGAGAACGCGGTGATCCAGGTTACGTGGGTCCCAAAGGAGCCCCAGGCCAAGGCGTGAGAATTCGTGGGCCTCCTGGTGATCCTGGTTTACCTGGAATTCCCGGTAGACCTGGTCGCGATGGTTGGCCCGGTACACATGGTCCCAAAGGCAAGAGAGGACTCCGTGGTGACGATTGCGGTGTCTGCGCACCCGGAGCTCCAGGTGCCAAGGGCGAAGTCGGAGATGCTGGACTAAATGGTTCTCCTGGAGCACCTGGATATGCTGGACTTCCTGGTGCTCGAGGATTTAAGGGAGAATATGGTAAACGTGGACCGGTTGGACCTCAAGGGCTTGAAGGAGATGGCGGTCGCGAAGGACTTGCCGGCTCTCAAGGACCTAAAGGTGAACCCGGAAGAATCATTTGGCCGCCAAAGGATAAAATCGTGATACCCGCTGGTGACTACGGTGACAAAGGCTTCCCCGGCCCCGAAGGACCGCAAGGACTTCGTGGATTACCCGGTGCAGACGGAGACAGCGGATATTCCGGACCCAAGGGCGAAAAAGGAGATCATGGAATTCCGGGATTGGCTGGACGAAATGGTCAACCTGGCTGGAATGGAGCACCTGGAGAAAAAGGCGAACCGGCTAGTGCCTCAATGGAAGAACTCCGCGGTGATCCTGGCTATGCTGGAGCACCTGGAATCAAGGGCTTGCCTGGAAATCCTGGACAAAAAGGAGCACCTGGAGATATGGTGGATAACTTGCAGGAAGGAGGCGAAAAGGGCTCAAAGGGAGAAGTTGGCGATCGCGGTAAGCACCTTTCATATGTTTTTATAAATGACAGTTTATAGAGCGAATAATTTGGAACTTTGAAACTACCCGTTGAACCATTAAATCTTTTAACTTTGAAGATTTATTGAATTGCATTTAGAAAATAAGAAGAACTTTGAAGGAAATTATCTAACTGTTACATAGATTATTTCGTATGAAAATGTGATACAAATAAAAAGTTTTGCGATAATTAAAAAAATTTTTTTTACAAAAAGAGTTTCAAGAAATGCTCGAGAATTACAGAATAGTTTAGGTCTTTGGAAAAAAAAAAATTCAAAAACATCTGTAGGTTTTGTTATTATTATTTAATAACAATGTTTTTGATATTTGTAATGATGTTGAGATTGAAAAAAAAATTGGTGTCATCACAAAGTGCTTAAATTCGATTCACATCAGAATTTAGATTGAGAATGCGTGTGCGATGCGTTCGTATGTGCACCTGTTAATGCGTATTTGGGAGTAATTGTGAATTTAATGTTCACCATTGTTGACAGGGTTCCCCGGCAGAAAGGGATACCCAGGAGAACCTGGCGATGAGGGTTTTATTGGCAAATCCGGCGCACAAGGTTCTCCAGGATTATCGCTTCAGGGTGCTACAGGTTTGAAGGGATATCCTGGCATGCCAGGAGACATGGGTCCTCGTGGTATAGCCGGAACTCCAGGTGAACGAGGTCCTACAGGATTTCCGGTACGTTAAGGAGGCCAGCCAGTTAAGAATAAGTCTCTTTTATTATAAGGACACCTTTCCCCCTCAGCGAAGAAAAATAATGTCCTCTCTTCAGGTTGAACCTGAATAATTTTTTTTGTAAATTAACTAACCGATTCCGTCAACTGGTTGCTTCGAAACTAGATCCATGAGTTTCACACTCTCCGTGTGGTCCACTCTTCAAAAATTTCATATAGTTTATGTCGAGAATTGTTTTGTTAATTATCAGACTTTCAAAGATCCACGACTCAGATGTCAGAAGTATTATGATTATTTCATTTTACACATTTGTCCACAACTCTGCTTTTTTTTTCTAAACCCTATTTAAGATAATAAACAAAATATGTAAATACTACTGCGGCAGTATTGACCTCTAAAAGGATAGATTAACAGGAGTATATATTTTTTTTATCAACGATATAATTAATGTGATGCAATTTATTGCTGTTGTGAAGAGTTTACCGGGACAAAAAGGAGAACGTGGCGATGTAGGCTCAAATTTGAACGTGGGCGTCGTCGGAGAACGCGGTTTAAGAGGATCTAAGGGTGACATTGGATTCGCTGGTCCTCAAGGTAATCGCGGTCGATCTGGAATGGAAGGGCCTCCAGGAATAAAGGGCGGCAAGGGTGCACCTGGTTTCGAGGGACTGACAGGCCTGCAGGTAAGCTCCTTCGTATATCTTACGGACATTATATGTTCCGTACCGATAAATTCTGTTCATGATTAATCAACTAATCACACATTCATTCAGGGAGCCAAAGGCGTAAGAGGCGACAGTATACAAGGCCCACGAGGCTTGCCAGGTGCAAATGGTACTCCAGGACTTCCAGGAATGATTGGAAACATCGGTATCAGAGGTAAAAAACATTAACTACTGATATGGATCAATTTTTCATCGGCAACTTTTATTTTATTAGAAATTCTGTATGGCAATATGATAATAAATGAATATTACTAAACTTTCTTTTATTTCCCAGGACCCGATGGAATATCTGGATTCGACGGTATGAAGGGATTGAAAGGTGAAATCGGTTTACACGGTCGTCGAGGTGACGACGGAGACCAGGGTCCTCAAGGTTACCCAGGAAGAGATGGCGCACTTGGTTTAGCCGGAAAGATTGGTGAAGACGGTGACATAGGCGAAACGGGTGAACCCGGAACTCCAGGAGTAAAGGGCGAGGAAGGTTTAACCGGACCTCTAGGGATCAAAGGAGAAAGAGGAGACAACGGAACTCGAGGTCTCCCAGGACCACGAGGTCCGCAGGGTCTCCAAGGTTTTACTGGGGACGTCGGCTATGATGGACTTCCGGGATTGCCGGGAGAAAACTCATACAGTGGTCCTCAAGGTGACTTCGGAGAACCGGGCATTTTGGGAGAAATTGGAATACCTGGCCGACCAGGTTTCGATGGAAGACCAGGTGAACCGGGTGAACCAGGCAGAGAAAGCTTTGGCCTCAATGGACTCAAGGGAGAAAAGGGCAATCCCGGATTTCCTGGTATCCCTGGACGACATGGAATTAAGGGAGAGAGCGGTGATATGGGCGAAGATGGATTCAAGGGTCAACGAGGTAACGATGGCTTCAAAGGAAGAGCTGGCACACCTGGAAGTCATGGAAGGAATGGCGCTAAGGGAGCGAGGGGCCCAATCGGACCTGCTGGTCCCGATGGTCTAAAAGGAAAGCGTGGACTCGACGGTATCCCTGGCAATATGGGACGTCCTGGTTAGTCATTCCACCATCTACTAATTGAACATTTTTGTCGGGCCAACTTAACATAATACTGACACCAAACTTGGCTAGCATTCTTATTACCTGTGTAGGAAAGTTTAATTGATTTGTCAAAATATTACCTGAGTTAGAGCAAAACAAAGCTTTTTCGAAAAATTTTCAAATCCAGTACAGATTTGGCCCAAATTTAGTACACACATCACAGTGTGTATATTGAAAATAAAAATTCTCTCGAGTCACAGCGTTTACGTACTTTGTTCAGAATTTTTTAATTTTTATGAAACTGGAATCAATTAAGCGATTTTTATGAAATTTATAAAAATTGAAGATTAGTCAGTACTGTACATGTTATTAAAATTTCAGCTAATTCTTCTATGAAAATAATGACAAATCTCAAAAACACTTTATGCGATCGAATATCACTTACAAAATGCCTTTTTTCATAAATTCTCATGCAAGGATTCTTGAGAGATAGTACATATGAAATTGACATATATTATAGAAGGTATTTCACCAGTCGTGGTTCGTTATTAAGCATGAAATCTTCTATTCTCGAGAGCCAAGCCCCATAATATCTTCAAACCAGTTCGTACTCATCCATCCGCTTAAAAATGATCATCTTTGCTTTTAGGATTACCGGGTGACGTAGGAATACGTGGATACCAGGGATTGCCGGGTTACGAGGGTCCGAAAGGCCAAGTCGGTGAGCCTGGTTTACCAACCTTCTTCGAAGCTACTGTGGGAGATATCGGTGCTGATGGACTGAACGGTCTGCATGGACGAAAGGGCATGAGGGGTGACATTGGGCCCGAGGGATTGTATGGTCGCAAGGTAAACTTTCATAATACTTGATTACCATTTACACGCTTGAATCATACATTTTTTGGTAATAACCTGAATTCATTTTTTTGCAATATTAGGGTGAAACTGGCGACATTGGATACCAAGGTATTGCTGGTTTCGAAGGATTACCAGGATTCCCCGGTTTGCCAGGTGACCAAGGACCTCAAGGAGCGCCAGGTAAACAATTAATGATCATCCCAATAAATCCCTCGTTTGGCTAATGCTTATAATGTTATGAAACCTTTAAACGATGTTATCAGGTTTGCCGGGACAATTTGCGGAACGAGGAGAAAAAGGACTGGACGGTCTCGATGGTCGACCTGGTATTCCTGGAATAAGTGGACCAAAAGGAGCTCCCGGCCAGTATGGACCTGATGGACCGAAAGGAATAGCTGGACAACCGGGTGGAATAATTAGAGGACCGAAAGGATCTCGCGGAAATCAAGGTATAATTGATCCAAGTACTTTTGCAGTAAAATTTATCTCTTCCATAAGTATCTTATATTTCTCAAATAAAACTGGAACCTTTCCTCGGACTAAGCCCTTGAAATACTTGTACACTTAAAGGCACCGCTTCGATAAATATTTTGCTGATCATTTTTTAAATAAATTTGGAACATTTTCCCGGCTAAGTTTCCCATACATTCTGGCAATAAGTTATTGTGATATTCACTTCAATAAATAGAATGCGCTACATGAGAAAAAATTCGAAAAATTGCGCACAGGTCCTGGTGGTTACGAAGGTGCGCCTGGAATCCCGGGTTTGAACGGCCTGCAAGGTCGCCCCGGATACGAAGGACCAAAGGGATATCAAGGAGAACCTGGTATTACGCTCGGCGCTCCCAAAGGTATGACAGGTGATATTGGATATCCTGGCAGAAATGGACGAACTGGTGATAAGGGTATGGAAGGAGATGAAGGACGACCGGGCTTGCCTGGAGAACCTGGCCCCAAGGGCGAAATTGGTGACATCGGTGCTCCTGGATTAGCTGGTCTTTCTGGTCCCGACGGACCGCAGGTTAGCGAAAGTTGAATGAAAGTTTTACTATCGGTCAAAAATTCTCAATCAAGCATTTTAAAGTACTTTACACTAAACGAGCCAGTGTCAAATTTTTACCATCATTTCTGTGAAGTTTTTTGCAACGAATGACATTAATAAGAAGAATTTGCTGAACCAAGCTTCGAAAAAAAATATTGATAGTGATGAATTTCTAAATTCATTTTCTTATTGACGCTATTCTCCGAAAAAATAAGGTTGCGTTGAGTTTTCGGCAAGTATAATGAGTAATTACCGGTTTTTTCTACCGCGGTTTAAATGCAGATCGATTTCTTTCCTCTTTGAATTATAATTTATTCGCCAGACTAAATACTAAATACTGTAAAATTACAGTATTTACTATTTAACAATGACAGCTATTTATTTATGAAACCGTTTTCCTCATGGAGTAAACAAAACTGGTTGTACTTTTCCAACGATTAACACTGTCAAATATCCGAATGGTCAATTTATGAAGCATCTTTCAAGAAAAAGATAAATTCATTGCACGTTAATTTTTCATTTGCGCCTTTTTGAACATTCTTTATTATTTTATCAATGTATCTTTGATTTTAGGACATATATAGGAATTTACGCCAAATACCTCGGGCACAAAACTATGCAGATATTTTTAGAAAATATTGTCACTGACTTTATTATTGCTACGAACATAAACTTTCTTAATCTCGATAAAACGAGAGAGGAAATAAATCATCACAACAAATATTTTATACCATAGGGACCGAAGGGAGATCGCGGCATCAATCCTTATCCGTCGTTCCCGAGAAAGGGTCCTATCGGTGATATCGGAGAGCCTGGATTACCCGGTGAATATAAATTTTTTTGGTCGATATAACATCGAGCCGCGCAAAACGTATAGGAGAATTTATTAACGACGCAATTTCACAGGTTTCCCCGGAGCCAATGGAATGATGGGCGAACCAGGGTTAGATGGCTTGCCAGGATTGGCAGGACTAGAGGGTATGATTGGTGCTCCAGGATTACAAGGTCCTGCCGGAGAATACGGTCGACCGGGATACAGAGGCTTGGACGGACCGGTTGGTCCACAAGGAGCACCAGGTAAACTAAGCGTTTCGATAAGCTTCCTATTTTTATACTCTTCACAATGATCAATTAATTCACGCGAACAATTTTTTTGCTTCCTCTCATTTTAGGGGCTATAGAAAGTGTAAATGCTCAAAAATTCGCCGATGTTCTGGCCTTTTTAAAAAAATATATCATTACATCGAATGTTTTTGAACTAGAAAGGTGTATTCATTCATAAATGAACTATGTAAATAACTTTTTGGTACAAGAATTATTAAATACTAATCACTTATTCGCCATTCCCCGAGGCTCTAAAAAACAAGACACTTCACCGTTGCAGTGATTGCGGTCGCTATAGTGCCTAAAACAACAATGCTGTTGAACTAGTAGGTATTCTTCATACCATGAACTCAGATTTTGGAATAATATAAACATCCGTCAAAATGGCGAAGTTAGGAAAATGTTAAATTTTGCCTTTGAAAAATTGTTTTTTCAATGACAAATTGGTATTTTTCATGCAATAAAAAAAATCGTAATTCACAGTTACTACGAAATATGTTGTAAATGCGCTATAGAAAATGTAAGTCGCGCATATAATTTGTTCTTGAGTGGCAGCCACAGCAAAATTAGAAGATAGCCGCTTTTCTGACCTGCAAGTAATTGCTCTTTAGAACGCTACAATTCTCAAAATATTCGCGTTTAAACCTTAAAATTTTAATATGATATTCTAAAAGATATAAACTTTTAAGAAACGCAAAAAAAATTCGTTCCTTCCAATTTACACTGGTATAGCCCCTTGAAACTATTTTTATATAATGTCTGGAACATGTGCTACCTTAATTTTGTATCTTCTTTGTAACTTGAGCATAAATTAATGTTGTGCTGTAATTTGAAATCTTTCTCCTCTTCAGGTTTTGCCGGAGCGCCAGGTGATGCAGCTCTGCCAGGTCCTGGTCCAAAAAGTCGAGGCTTCCACTTTGCTCGCCACTCGCAATCGGAAATGATTCCGCTCTGTCCGAAAAATACGATTAAAATGTGGGACGGATTTTCGCTTCTTCATATCATGGGCAACGGAAATCCTTGGGCCCAAGATCTCGGTAAGAATCGCATTTTCTAATTCTTTTTTTTTTTTAATAGAATCATTCTTCACATACAATTTGAATTTTAGGGGCTGCTGGAAGTTGCGTCAGGAAGTTCTCAACTATGCCGTTCATGTTCTGCAATTTCAACAACGTTTGCGATTACGCACAGCGCAATGACTACAGCTACTGGCTGAGCTCCACCGAGCCAATGCCAATGATGATGACGCCGATTCCTGCGCCTGAAGTGGGCAGATACATATCTAGATGTGCAGTCTGCGAGGCTCCGACGAGAATGATTGCCGTGCACAGCCAGTCAATGGCTATACCAGATTGTCCCGGTGGATGGGAAGAAGCCTGGATTGGCTACAGTTTCCTGATGGTAATTCTTGGGCTTTTATGTATAGATAAATACCAATAGAAACTTCTCGTAGTCTTTTTTTGGACTTTTAGTAGCGGTTTCGTTAAATCGAAAAATTAAAAAGCGTAGAATTACCGTGCTTAAATAGTATTCGCGAGAGATTTAAAACATTTTTCAGAAAGTATACGCAAATTCCGCTGCAATAGAATTTAATTACATGTTATAAGTATTTAATTTTATACGATGACCGATTTATCCTTTGCTTATTTATCAAGAATTCTCTAGTCCAGGTTTTTTAATAGTCTACCATCTTTTGTATCATGATCAAAACTTCATAAAGTTTTAAAAAAACATACATCCAACTTTATTGGAAGACTGTCAGATTTTAGCAAAATAAGTGATTAACTCCCGATAAGGATATTCCCTGAATAGGGACCTCAAACCTCTGATGAAGTCTTTCTATATTATTCCTCATTTTGGAACGTTGAGACACTCTTTTGTGATATGGAATAGTTTAAGAACCCGCGTATTCTTATAAATCATAAATAACTTCCATCCAACGATTTTCGACAAAAAAAACACATATATAGAAAAATGGTGTTCGTGCAGTCTAAAACTTATTAAAACTTATATTATCAGATGAAAATTCCCTTGTCTTCAATATAGCATTAAATTTTTTAGCAGTCACGTTTCAAATATTCTTGTAATCGCATTTTTAGCAAAATGATTCTAAACCATCATACGCTTTTCGTCGTTATGGAAGTTGTTACTCTATTCTTAAGCGACAAATTCCCAGTCCCTGTAAAATCCTCCTCCATATTAAAGAGTTGAAAAAAAAAACTTTGGAAAAAGGCCTGATATTAATACCAAAACCGGATTCCAATTTTTTTCTTGAGACCGCAAAGAAGTACGTAATTTTTAACGATTGTGACTTTAATTTACAGCACAGAGACGCAGGATCGGCTGGTGGTGGACAATCGCTTGTCTCGCCTGGCTCTTGCTTGGAAGAGTTCAGAACGAGACCGTTCATCGAGTGTCGTGGACTTGGCACTTGCAATTACTTCTCAACGGCGATTTCGTACTGGCTCGCGACGATAAAAGATTACGAGATGTTCCGAAAGCCGCTCCAGCAAACGTTGAAAGCGGATCACACGTCGCGCGTCAGTCGCTGTGCCGTCTGCATACGTCGCAGAATAAACGGAGACACCAGGTTGCCGCCTATTAATTCTAACGGTCATCGTTATGAGCCGGCAAACAACGAACGAAGAGACGAAGACAGAATTCCCGATTGGCAACGTAGACGCATTCCCCCAAATCGAGGAGGCCGACCCGGTGGTGGTTACAATCGCGTTCCCGGTCAATATCGCAGACGAGCTCGTCCCCGTAGACCGCAACATCCATCTAACCAAAAGTCATAGATTCTATCGTAACGCAAGAGCGTATAATTTAAAAAATTTAAGAATAAAAAGCAAAAACCTATGTATATAAATAATATAATCAATTAATTGTCTCCCGCTAGTTAAGTTATGTCCGACGAATTTCCTTGCGAATATATACGATAACATCGTTTTTTCGATAGTGCCTGTCACAATAGCATGGCCATTAGAGGAACCATGCACCGTGCCATACGAGAGTCTTATTCCAATTCACAAATACTGCCAAATACTATATCTACTACGTGCGCCTCGATTGTTATTATTATCATTAGTAAACTCTGGGGGAATAACGCGACTTACGTTAACGACGAGATAGTTTTTTTTTTCGAAATAACATTTATACCATTTATCGCTATTATAAACTATGTATCGAATTTGAATAAAACGATTTTGTATAAGCCTCAATATTAACGGTTCCTTATGACTTTTTCTTGTCCTTCAATTAGATATTTTCGCTTGGACTAAAGAAGTCTTCACCAGAGCGGCGCTGACAGTTTAGGAGCCGCAAACATTCTTTTTATGACAAAAATAAAATATACTCCTTTTTTACCTTTTTTTTAAATGTCAATTTGTATCCTTACGTTATTTCTTTTGATTTAGTCGGAAAAAATTAACATTCAGTACGATAATATAGGTTAGTTTATGCCACGATGACGTTTGCAGCCTCCGAGAACGGTGGAGAACCTAGCGGTGAAAGATTTCAACTATCCTGGAGTTGCTAAGAAAAAGGATTGTGAAAATGTGACGTAATAAGCAGAGCGGTAGCGACAGCAGCAAGGTAGTGAGTAAGCGCACACCTTGAATCGGTATTATGTTTATATTTATAAAATTATTCATCATTAGAAAGCACATATGATCTATCTATATGACATAACTCACTATATACACACACGCACACACGAACATACAGCGCGTGTACTTAATCCGCAACGTTTTGCGACATGGCTACGCGTCAATGCCGCGGTACACACGTACGGTATGTTCATGTACATATTCAGAGCGGCTCACGAACGTGTTTCCCAGAGAGTATACCTTATCTTTTTGTTTCTGTTTTTATTTTTATTTTTTTTTGTTCTTTTTTGTTGTTTCGTATTTATCGAGAGAAATAAAATGTAGCGGAGACGTGGCGAAGGCCAAACGCGCTTAAACAATCATAACTATTACACAACAATGATTTTATCTCTGTTTCAATAGCGCAGGCAGGAAACACTGACGTTTTAAATTAAAGAAGGAAATAGCTAAACACAACGAAAAAAACATCGCCAGGCTTTTTCAGGAGCGGGGTATAATAATCACGATAGAAAAATTAGCCCTTTTTAGTATACAGGGTACTCTTTTTGTTTATTTAATACGGTTTTTGTCAAATAAAAAAATATAAAGAACGACGGAGCTCAGTGTTTCCCACCGGCATTATAGCGTTGAAACAATTTTACGAATGGTATACGAATCCATCGATACCATTCATTACCAACTCTCTCCTTTTTTTCCTTTCTTTCTTTCCTTCCATCTCGTTCTTTTTTTAATCTCTTGCAGCCTTAATAATTGCCGATAAACTCCATGGAAAAATAAGACACTTGCGTGAGATTTCTTGCATATGGATGCATATATACACATACATATGTATACATATACATATATATATCATTAAATGTTTGGTATTTATATAACAGATGTGGTTTAGAAGTGATTTTTTTTAGTGTGCATCTAAGACCCAAAAAGAGATTTACCGAGCTATGCAAAATAGAAGGTCGATTTCTTTCTTTAGTACATATATATGCATGTATAATATATATGAACTTTTATATAAAGGTACCCTTATCGTAGAATAGAAATATGCATACGCAATGTGTTCAATAATATTAATATCGATATCAATAATGATGATGATAATAAAATAATAGTAATAAACCTTATAAATATGGTAATAATGATGTAATCATAACGAGAATATTGATAATAATAATAGTAATAATAATAATAATAATCGTTATGTCAATAATAAAATAATAAAATAATAGTTATTATATTATAATAATTATTATAATCATATTAACAACAACAAGTTTTCTTTGTCACATTTTGGTTGCAGATTCTTACAATCACAAATATATTATTCATAATATAATAGTCAAAAAAGATGTTAAATTAAGAGAAAACGTAATAGTGCTCTATTTCTTTCTGTGTACAATAATTAAACCTATAAATAGTTCTATGTTCAACAGCCAGTGGTATAATAAAGTATACCTTTGAGGTACCTACGTAGTTTCTTTCAGTGGATACCAAGTACTGTGCCTACCGAGTACGCGGAATTTTCTTCCCGCTCCGTTCAAACGTTCTCTACAATTGCTCTCATTCGAATCCTCAAATGTTCGACGCTCAAAACGAGGTGAAACATTTTCTCAACACTTCCTCCTTAATTAGCCGTGAGCGTCACTATTCATATTTTATTCGCAACCATTAATGTTTCACCTCGCCTCAACCACATTCTCTTATCTCCCAGGAGATTTTCCGAGACTTTCGTGTGCTCAAAGAAATACCAAAAAGCAAAATATCCTTTCGACGAAATAATCGAGCTCTGTCGATCTAATTGTCATTATCAACGATTAATTAAACTACCTTAATCTTGTTGGAAAGTACCGCGTACCAGCTGACAATGTATTTGGCGATACGTATCTGCATACTACTTATATGTGTAGTATTACATACATAATACAATAGTATCCATTACGTATTATAGAGTGTGGATGTATGTAGGTGTAGTTCGTGTTTTTTTTTTAAATCTTTTTTTTCTCTTACTCAAATATAGTATATTACATATAATAAATCTTCATGGTGAGAGGGGCCAGCAGCCGGCAGTCACTCGGACAGTAACTTCTGCAGAAGGGATGACTTTGGATCACCTCGTACCGCCTCCTCCATAGTAGTCTGCAAACAAACATATTTTTTTCTTCTGAAATTTAATTTTTTTCTTTTATTCTCGTCCTATCATCTATTAACGTCGTTTATCCTGTCCTTGTCGCTTTTAACGCAACTATTTGTCGCAAAGTAGTAAACTAATGTATTTGAAGATAGCACATGTCGATAATTTAAATACAGAAAGCTTCTTTACTCACTCAAATAGCATATTCTCATTTCTAGTCATATCCTCGTTTAGCAACAATCAATCAAATCAATCAATCATATTGATCAAATTTTCATCCGAAAAATAAGACGTTTTTATTGTTGCAAAAATTTATCATTATAAAGGATGTTTTGTATATTTTCATACCAAGTGTTTGAAAATCATCAATTCTGCTATTTGACAGGCTTATTTGCATGTGTAGTATTAAACCATCGACATGAATGAGTAGGCAAATCACACAAGCTACAGGTCAGCTACATTCCAATGTGTACCAGACACCATTGCATGAAAACACTATAAAAGTTCAACTGTATGGCGTCGTTCTGCTAGTAATAAAATGCATGAATTCTGCGAACGTGAGGGCAACGCCTCAATATTCTCTCGCGCTTTTTAGTCGAACGTTGTCCGTCATTCGTCAAACGACAAAATCACCAGTTTGATATTACGTCCATACAGTATCGTAAGTAAGTAAATATTATACGACTCAATAGCAGCAGCGCTCTCGTAAAAGCAGTTACTTTGCATTACGTCAACAAAGCTACGTACACGAGTATAAGAGACATAGGTATTAATAAAAAAAAATGTAGAAGTTCTTTAAGGGACTTGTCAGCTCTTCAGCACATACACACGATATGTATATGCATGAATAATGCTTCTTTTTCTACCTACGATATAACGCGACGAGCGTTCACTCAAATTCTACGGAGTTTGTCCCATGCATCGTACTTGATAATCATGTCCTTATCGTAACGTACTTATCACACTATAAAAAAGTGTAATACATATCCTAAGCGCATGAATCTTGTTGATTCACTGTGAAAAAGCATTACCCTCCTAACTATAAGTACATTATCCAAGATTGACAGTGTACTCGTAAATGAGAGCTCAAGCTTTCGATAACCCACAACCTTTCAGCCAAAGGAAAGTAACAGAAGTAACGCAAAAATACACTGTAAACGACGCGCAACTCGCAGATCACTAGCACTTATGTTTGATTATTTTTTTTGTAAAAAGAAGGCTGAGATATGCAATTATTTTATGGATAGAAGGGCCTAGAGCTGAAGGAGACATTCAGTTAAAGAGAAAACGTCAAAGTGAATTCGCGTTGGCTTGTTCTTATCTGATTAAAAGATTTGTTGTTAAAAGTGTCGAAGGACTAGATTTGAAAATATCGTCCATTTGCTTTTTTAAATATCTTCAAAGTCAAGAAATTGTAAGTTGTAATCAGTCTACTGCACACTGAAAAAATGACAATTTTCAACATAATAATATTTAACAACTTTTCTCAAGACACTTTTTTTTTATTCCAAGAACCGGATGCTTCTATTTGTAAGCAGTTACAAGTTGATTGGCAAACGCGACTCGAAATGAAGAATTTAAAGGAATATATCCGATGAAATGTAATCACCACTACTCTACGTAATTATGAGTGTTTTCCAAAAACATGCGAAGAGAAGCAGTAGTATAACTAATTAATATGACTATACCCTACGATTAAAACGCTCATTCTTGTAGGTATAGTGATATGTAATATAGTATATAATAATTAACATGTCGTGCACAATAAGTTTTGAAGCCAAGCGAAGAGGGAAGACAGAGCATACAAAATCAAAATACGTAAAGTAATTGTCGGAGGGATCTTACCCTGGAGGAGGAGGGGGCACTGCCGGCACTCCCAATGGCCCAGCTCTTGGCAGGGCCATCGCTAACCACAGCCTCACCTAGTTGGGACATTGTAACAATACATGTTACCATAGTCTTCACACGATTTTTGCCTTCGAATAATAATTTACGAAATTTTCTTTTTTTAAAATCTTTTCGTACGTTTAATACTGACTATTTATCTCAAAATCAAATTAGCAAACTCGCAACATTTATTCGTCAGTACGACAGTCATGTACGTATCTAACAGTATGTTAATATGCTTTAATACAACTGAATGGCAATATGGATACCGAGGCACGTGACCATCGGCACTGTGTGCGATTATTCTTTACGTCTAAGCTTCGAAACTGCCCAGTAATACTTTTTCACAGCATCATTCAATCTGTCGTAAGGACAAAGGGTTTCAAGGGGCTAGTTCTAGAGTTGCAGTAGCGATAGCTTCTATCGTGCTGTAACTATTCAAACCGGCAAGGATTGTGTCGTATGCGAGACAGAGAAAGAGACAGAAAGTACAATTAACGGTATAGGGACGCAGTGACAAAAAAGGTAAGAATTAAAGAAATGCGCTCGGGTCGTATTTATATTATTATAGTATAATAATTCTATCAACTACTGCATCGAATCCGTCGAACGGTTTTTGCGCACGATGCAATAAACGTGCTGTGCTGTGGGGGTGGGCGGGGGCTGGGGGGTGAAGTCTAGTGGCATCACGATTAATCGTGAACAAATATATTTGCCAGTCATTAGGAAATTCGTGTATCTCAGCTACGTATATTATTTATTGCTTTACGCTCATCAGTATTTGTGAGATTATGTTGTATCTCTCTGTATATCGGTTGGACAACGGTTGATCGATGAGTTATTGAAACCTAACGAAGCGCGAGAGCGTCACGAGCTCCTTTCACTCTTAAGCCTGTTGCGATTGTCACGCAAAAAGGAAACTTACCTGCCGAAGACATTTCGAATGGCAGACCCAGAGCTTCGAGATCGTCCTGGGTAACTTGGCCCGAGAGGTTGCTCTGAAGATTATTGGGTACCCTTTGCTGTGTCCGCGCTCCTACAACCGCTCGCAACTCTTGCCGCACAAATTCGGAAGTCATGCTGCCGGTGCTGCTCGTATTACCTGCGAAATTACAAAGGGAGAGCTTAAAACGCGGTGAATGATGAGAGGTATAAACAAATCGGTAAACAAAGTGAGCACCAATAGTTAGGTGACACTTGTCGAACGGTACTTTGAATAATAGCAGCGATAATTTAAATATATATATACGTAAATATATATATATAAATGAAATGTACAAAATATCGTCTCGTCAATAAATGTCTACTGTACGAAAAATCTTCGCGCTATTAATCGCTGGGTTTCTAATAAAAATTCAACTACAGTGGCTGCGGGTTTGGGTTCAATTCTACATTAATCAAGTCTCAATATTACTGAGCAACAACAGGTCATTGTTCTTTTTTCTCTTATCGAAAATGATTTTCTATAATTATTCGTCTAAGTGGGTTACAAAAGGCGTGGAGGGTTTTCTACCGTGGGTTTCCCCGTGAAAAGAAGAAAAATTTATGGCAATGAAAGTTCAGGGGAATAATAGAGCAACCGTGAACATTGCGGCCATGATTTATTGGCGTTTAAAAGGAGCTTTCATCGGTTATCATTGCCAGAAATTCTTAACACTCGATATACAAGTATACAAGGACAATTCAAGAGTATCTACTAGTACTTTTGATAAGGTGACTGTACATTATTATTTACAATTTCGTCTGTTCATAGTAGTAATGCTGAAATGGTCGGAATTAGTATTGAATGAATTGGTGGAGCGCAATCCAAGTGAGCAGTAGTTATGACACGGATAGTGCTGAGACAGCAACGAAGAAGCACCATGCAACACTTAACACTATACAATTCACAGGTATAGTTGTAATTATACAATTTCTCATATTATTCGAGGATGATCGGATGAATAATGATACACTAAACGATTATGTACACAGACGTTGGCGAAGCTGGTATCTTAAGTCTTTTAAATCCTGATACAATGCGTTGAATTCATCGGATCATTATTGACAAATGGTCGATGAGCCAGGCGCCGGATTCCTTTCGTATATATTCTTTTTTTCGTTGCAGTTGCCCGCAAGCTCGGAGATTCCCTTCCCATGAGAAAGCTTTACACTCTTCGGAGCTTCAGTGTCGCGAGTGCGCACTGATTAAAGGCCTTGGATGTATTTCTAAATTTAATGACGATTGATGATGGGCATGATGAAATTACTTCGATCTGCATTTTTATATTCTTGGAATCTCAAAAATTACATTCGTTGCTTTCGCACAATTGACGTCGTAAAACTTTCAACCACTCAAGAAGTATCGATAGATCACTCAAAGCTCTGAGTATTTTTAGTACTCCCTGAATAATGATTTTTTTTTCTGCAATTGAGTACTCCTTAGTCGTATATTTTTTTTTTAATGAAAATGATCCAGCAATATGCAGACTTTCAGGAAAAATATTTATATCTGGTGCTGACGGAGTTTAAAGTTAGATTTTATAAGATCTACAATTTCCATGACCTCCTTCTTTTTGTATGCAGTTATTCACATCAACTCAAACATCAAAGAAACATGTTGTTAAAAACAACTTAAATTGACAAGTTACCGGTAAATACTAATTCTTTCCTCAAAAATCTCTTAAGAAACTGACTAAAACTTACATTTGGTCAATAATAGGAAAACAAAGTAATACGGTTAGGATGGAATACAAATGGAGGCCAAACATCTTTGTCCCTAACGATGAGCCGTGTTAACACGGGGGGAAAGAGCAGTACCACAAGCCGATGGGTGAAGAAAAACAATGATCAAGACATTGACCACCGAAGGATATGTGCGACGATGTTACATATAAATGATAGTAGAGGAGATTTAATAGATTCGGTGAGTGATTGATAAGTGATGTGCTCGGTAAGCGCCTGTGAGGTGGGGCTTATTGGTGGGCGGCCGACGGTATAGCATATTCTTGTTACATTTGTTTTTGTTTTATAAGCGGAGATGGCGGTGGTTTTGGTGGTGGCGGTGGTTGTGGAGGAATGATGATACAGTGATGGTCACATGACATTAATAGGTCATATGACTTACCACCCATTTGGTGACTGGCAGGATTACTAGGAGGCATAGACCTGGCGTCCTGCGGATCTCCAGGCCCCGAACCGTACATCGATACGGACGTTCGATCGTAACAAAACTGATTGTTCTGCACATCAGCGGCGTTGAGACTATTCGAACTCGTATGATAAATCATGGAAGAGTGTTGTTGATTAGAGTAGTGTTGTTGGCTGTTGGCCTGATTTTGTTGATTATGGTTTGTCGGCGGAGGACAACCGCTGTGCGGATGACTAGGTGATAGTAGAGGTTGTTCCTTGTTTACACCACCCCCGTAATGCCGGGGAGAACCGAGACCACCTGCAACATTTAATTTAATCTACCTCGGTTCTTCGGGATATCGCGAGCACAACATGCTCTCTACCAACATCATCGAAATTCCTCCTATTTCACGAAAATATATATTCAAAAAAATACAAAAGCATTCCTTATCCTCGGCTCAAACGAGGGCAATCTTCGATCGGCCGTGCTCTAGATTTATTTATAGTTTTTTTCTTTTTAGGAAGTAACTTGACAAGCTTTACACATGTAGAGACTGAACGTAAGTAGAATCTGCAAACGTTGAAATATTTAAAGTTGTATTATACTTACCTATTCTTGGCTTACATTGAGAAACTCTCGAAGCACAGAGTTTCAAAATATTGGAAAACAAAATTAAAATAATTGAGAGCCTATGTGGTTGGTTAACAATCATCGACACTTTTGTCCTCTAAAACGCCCGTTGGAAACACGTTAACCAGGTGTTGAAGCGGTTCGAGTGATTTCGCATTAGTTGAATTAGTCTTGAATATCTATTATCATATTTACACATTTTTAGAATTTAATGCCACGGGGAAGTGTGAGTTGTATTAAAGCATTTTTTCATCATTTGGAAAAATATGGATAGCGATGGTTGTAGAAAAATATTAACTCTTTTTTTTTCGAATATCGGTCGGTAGAATTTTATCATTTCCGCAAAGTAATGGCTCATTTTCTTGATTAAAAGCTACTTTACAAATTAACATGAAGGCATTTTTTCGGTAGGTTAAAAAGCGTCAAATATTAAATGATAACAATTTCAAAATATCTAGGTATCCAATGTATAGATCTTGTGTACAGAAGCGAAAAAATTGTTAGTCCCCATAAAAATCGGAAAAGACTCCTTGAAAAGTAAGAAGATAATATTTATCGAAAATCCACCGCAATTGATCTTTCTCCGAAAACTTTTTTCGATTGCGTAAAATTTTGCAAAAACGATTACATAAATGCAGCACTGATTCAGCTAGCGAGAAAGCACTTTAACCTGCTTACGAAGAGTTTACAGTGAGTTTTAGAAAAAAAAAAACAATATTGGTGCCGTTTATTAAATCTAAAATTTTTTTACGTTTTTCGTTTTGTTCGGAATAAAAAATAGAAATGCTATCAATCACTGTAGTCTCTCCTGGAGTCGTCAAGACGATGGTGCGCGCGGTTATTTTGTGCTGTTAAACCGTGTCGGAAAATCGGACGTCGCGAAATACCGGCGTCAAACGTCAAACACCGCGAAACTTGTAAAAATCGGTTAATCGCGATTGATAGGGGAAAATTGCTATTCGGTAATATTACCTGGTAACTGCGTCGTGGCAGTGGGCGTCGAAGAAGCTCGCTGAAGTCGATACTGCCCCGTTGGATTGGCGGCGTTTGGATTAGGAACGGGCGGGAACTGACTCGCTGTTGGGGAGGCTGGAGGTGGGAATGCTTCAGCGGGAAAGGGAGATTGCCGCGCCGAGGCCGGAGTGCCTGGCGATGGCATGGACCGTTGTTGTTGCTGAAGCTGTTGTTGAGACGTTGGCGGTTGCTGTTGTCTCACCTGATTCACGTTAAACATTCTCGGACTGTTACCGTAGTTTCCCTGATGAAAAAATAGGCAATTGTTCATTAATTCAATGAAAATTGTTTCGTTTTTACATTTTTTGTGTGAAGACATATTTAGCGATACGTTTTCAGGCCTAGACGAAAAATTTGTAAATTCGGACAAGTATCGTCAAAAAGCAGAACGAAACGTTTTTGAACTTTGTAATATCGAGCTAGATATTCGTAACGAGAAGCGTAACAGCCCTACTGTCACAAAACTCCGTCCCGTAGACAAAAACAACTCAGCAAACTCCTCCGAAAAAGTGTCTCGAAAATATCTTTGAACCGCATAATTTCTTCTATTTTTATTATTCTTCAAAACTTTAGCGTAGAACGGCAAAGATACTTTGCAATATGTCTTCACATAACATAATGAGTATACAAAGTTTACTCATCACTTTTCTGCAAGTCAAAGGAAAAACTCACTTGCGAAACTCGGGGTGAGAGCGGTTGAGGATGCGAGAAGGACATCATACCGGCTGGCGAGTGTGGCGAGAGCCGCGCAGCGGCTGCCGACACTTGCTGACCACTGTTGAAATTGTTATTACCCACCGGACTGAGAAAATGAAAACCGAGTTAAATAAGATGAAACCGATGGAGGTTTACATTTAATTTGTGAAATTCGTTAATTACTGTTGCGGTAACGTTGCCGGATGGGAATAAGAGTGTGCAAGGCGGTGGCCCGAAGGCATCTGGACGGATCCCCCATAGCCCGGCGAGACTTGAGAATCTGGTACGCTCGAACGCTGAAATTATTATTTATTTTTTTCAAATCCGTCAGAATTAACAATTGAATTAATTAATAGAGATATATTTGGAGAATTGTAGAGAAAATTTACCTGAAGCGATACATTTGGTGCTACGGTATTGTTGAGAAGGCTGTCGATATTATGAATGCCTGTTGCTATTTGGTCTGGCGCCGTAGCGTTCGATGGTATGACTAATTGTTGTTGTTGCTGCTGCTGCAAAAGCCTGTGCTTTAACTGCTGTTGCTGCTGTTGTTGCTGTATCAATTTGGTGCGTTGCTGTTGGTGTTGCGCGAACTGTGTTTGTCTTATTCCTGGCTGAGCGTTGAATCTTGCCCTGGATTGCTGCTGGTACATCGGAGGTGGCTGGTAATTGTGGCTCGTCGTCACAGACGTGTTACCCAACTGCAGTTCACAATCAGATTCAACAATGAGGATTGGCATAGAATTATCTCATAATTGACTATTTATTATTGATTGAGCAGTTTCCGGAATTCCGTGGATCGAAGATGAGGAATTATAAAGTCGTTTCATTTGCTTTTCAATTGGTTATTTCAGAGACTGAGGCTACCACTCTAAGCTCTGCAAATTGAGTTGCATGCTTGATGAAAAACATGACACTGATACCTAATTTGGTTTTCGCATGAAGTCTTGCGGTCTTGACGACGAAATTGACTTATACCGTATTCTGTTATAAATTTTCACTCTATGGTATGTTAAAAATGGGGTACGGTTGGAATAAAAATTGTTAGAGCTCCGAAACTGTTGATAAACGTAAACGGCTTCTATTGCATTTGCGTGGAAAAACTGCTGTTAAGATTTGTGGACTTACCGCTGTCGAATAAGCTGGAGGTGTGCCAGGCATCGTTATCGTGGAAGACGTAGGATTAGCGACGGTCTCACAGTCCAGCATCAGTGACTTTTGAATTTTATCAATAGCCATTTTTTCGTTCATATCGTTACGCGGTGCCGCTAGCACGTCTAGAAGATTGGCTATTGCCGGCGATTCTGTCAACCGAGACGCAAGACCTATCATAATATTACTCTCTGTCCAAAATTACCAACATTTTTTAATCATAGAATCAAGGCAATGTGATACGTAATCATAAATTCAAAGCGACGAATGCAATTTACTCAGAATCGAGTGATATTTAACGAAGCAGCTATTTCGCTCTCATTCCTCTGAGTAAAATTTTTTTTTTTTTTTTTTCACAAACATAAATTAGAAAGAAAGTTTTGATAACTATTCCTGAAAATGTATCACATCGACCTAAGGAGAAACACAAGTGAGAACGCCCACAAAAAAACATGTTATTTTTTTTTTCAAGTCCAAGATCTCGCGGTTAAAAATTGATACTTGTTATTTTTCGGATGCATATCAGAAATCCTAAACAAAATAAATGGGTCCGAGAATTTTAAACTAATCACAGTTGCAAATATTTCTGTTCAGTATTTGGAGTGTTGCTCAATTTTCAAAAGACAAAAGGCAGTAATAAAATGCTTGTACAGTTTTAAAAATTCGAGATTTAGCGATTTCAGATGCGTCTCCCCTCAAAAAATAAAAAATCGAAAGCGTCGATGATTACCTGCAATAGCAGCGTCAGGCACAAAGTCAATAACTTGATCGAGGATTTCGGAGAGATCGGGATCGGACGATTGATTATCCCACGCGTTTGGATCAGTTCCCGGTGGACGATACTCTCCGCTCGGAGCAAACTCCGAGTCCATTTGTCCCATTTGGGGCCTTTGTTGCTATTTAAGTGCAAAGATAAATGAAATTAATGAGAATATTCGTGAGGCAAGAGATACGAAAGCGAAATTCCAATGCTTACTTGACTTAGCATGTGACTGAGGTAGATATTTGTGGCTTGGCGAGGTAGCTGTCTCGGTTGGTTCTGGAGAGGAGTACGCGCCGAGGTTGCTGTTGATGTAGTGGTGTTACTACCAACCGGTTGCATACTGCCTCCTGTCCATGGTTGTTGCTGCTTCAAGCGGTCGGCAACGCGCGGCAACTTGTCCTTTATTTGCATGAAAAAGGAACACGAATTTTAGGGTCGTTGTGATGTTTTCTCGACGATCAGTCAAAAGATTATAACGATTTTTCGGACGGTTGCTCAGCAAAGGCAATATTCCGTCCGAAGCTTATCTTCCTTTCCGATTTTAAATATATCAATAAAAGATTTTTTTTCTCCAAAAGCTCGAATAAAAATTACTGTCGATTACGTACTTGCGGCGTTCCCGATATCACAGATGCAGGTATTGGCGGAATCGTTGCAGGCTGAGAGGGTTGCTTAGCCAACAACGATGCCAACATTTTATTCTTTTCCCATAATTTACTCGTCGCATTTGTCGACGAGACTTGATGGGAACCGTCCATTGGTCGTTTTACCGCCATATTCATATCACCGTCTTCTCCTGGCCTTTTTTGACCGACTTGTGATCCTGAATGCGAATGATCCCCCGATTGCGAGGGTGATGGGGTTGCTGCGCGGAAACCAAGACTTCGCAACAATGGATCGTCGTCTCGGCTCTGTTACAATAATATTAATTTTGGGGTAAATAATCGAATAGTTGAATTGAAACGAAGCTTTGACATTTAATTAGTTAAACTCACCTCGCGCTGTTCCTGCATCTTCCGATCTTCGTCAGGATCCTTTAGTAGCTGCTGCAGAAGTTCGTTCTGTTTTTTCAATCCCGCTCGAGCTTCCTCGTCCTCGTCATTTTTCTCATTCAATAACTTAAAATGCGAGAATGTGAGCATGGGTCGAGAATACGATTGATAACTTAAGCCATGAATCGGAGAGAGAAAATAATGCATGAAGTCTGAATAGGATTGAAGTGGCTTAGCGATAGGCCTGAAGATGCGAATATTAGTGATACGGGAGAAACTTGCGGTATCTCGGTATCGCGTAAATCACGTCGCGCACGCGGTTTCGTCGTGCGGAGGAAGAAATACTACGCGAGAGAAGTTGGTAATGAGAAAGAGCGAAAAATGCATAATTCGCGAGTTTGTGCATCAGCGAATCGCTAAGCGGCTGAAACCGTAATACAAGCCTTCCATCCTGCTCGACAAGAGACGCATCAATGATCTCACAGGGAGCTCTGAATGAAATTTACGTTAACGCGAATAACCCCAAACGGATATGCTAAATCTGCTTTGAATGGAAAACAAAAAAAAACGTATAAATAATTGTTACCTGCAGAAGCATGTTGTTGCCAAGCGCAGACTTGGAATGCTCGATATTCGATTTGGCTACGTTGCTGGGACTCGTGCGCACTTTAGTATTATGTTCCGAATGGTAGTCATCTTCGTCTTGTTGGTTTAACAAAATTTTTAATATCCTATGCTCGTTTTGCTTGTCGCTATCGTTGTTGGTATTGTCCTGAGTGTCCTCACTAACACTTGCTCCTTGGGTCAACAAATTTCTGAGCCTACCAGAGTCCGTAGACACAACACTGTTTTGAGTTTCGTGAGTGGGTGGCAGCGGAGGCGGTACGTTTGAGTTGCTCGAACCATTTCCATCGATGTTGCAGTTGTTTCCGGAGGCGCCGTGTGGGTTTAGCGCATTCGGTGGACATCCCTTAACGTCCTCGTGTCTCTTGCTCGTCGATGGACCACCTCCACCAGCGCTGGCACTGGTTCCGCTACCACTGGCAGTGCCACTACCCCCGTTGGCGTTAATAATACCACCGGCGGGATTGGACAAGGACGTCTGCGACTCCTGAAGCGGACTGAAGGGGAACGAATTACTGAAGGAGTGAGCGGCGTTCACCGAAGTCGGGCTGAACGCGCGGAGGGGACTGCAGTGCGATGCGACCGCCGTATTAGAGGAGTACGTTCCCTGAGGGCTCGGAGATGTCGGGGTCGGCTGAGAGGGTGGTCGTGAATTTGGTGGCCCGCTTTCTCTCGATTCGGGTCTATCGGTGGTCGGCCACCCGCTGCTACTATCCAAGTCCCATGTGGAACTCGGGAAGAGCTCAAACTCCAGATCCATGTTGCTCGAAAAGTGGTTGAAGGGATTACTCGAGCTGAGCGAGCTAAGGGGATTGTTGCAAGAATCCCCCGCACTAAAGGCAATAGAGTTTGATGAGGCCCCGCCGGATCCTGCAGCGGCACCGCCACCGCCACCCCCAACGACAGCTGAATTCCCCGTCAACCCTCCTCCTCGACCACCACTTACAACACCACTCACTTGACCGTTTACATGCCCGATTGACATCAGCGGGCCACCCACGTTATTGTTATTGTTACCATTATTATTATTACTATTATTCGCACAACGGTTACTAGAGTGTCCTGAGCACATTTTGTTGTTGGAAAGCTGACCACCCTCGCTAGGCGTTAAGTCATTGTCCCTATCGTGGACAAGAAACAAAACAATACATGAATTTCAAGTTAGTGCATCCTCCTCAGAATTGGAAATACCTTATTCCTTCGGAAATACTGTTTTATCGTGCAATTCGCTTCGTTATGTTGCTTTCATAATAATAACTTGCAGGGATTATCATACAAATTTTTAACAACTCCAAAAATATATTATTTTCAATCAAATTTTGTGGTTATCTGTCCGAAAAATACAATTGGAGTATTCTTAAAGTATTGAAGCACAATTTCTCTCCCACGTTTTGACAATTCATTCGAATATTTAATTGAAAATGAGATTTTTGTTGCGGTTTTTTAAAAATCTATACGTAATCTTATAATCACTGCAAGTTTCAATTACGGAAATGCTAACTACAAAACAAACTGTACTATAAACGTTATTTCTTTGAGTAACGTGGATTTACAACACTGATACTTTTAAACTCTATTAGTTTTAAACACTATTACGCGGAACTTTGTTTGTGTTCTCTGAGAAGTAAAATTCGGCTCTTTCACACAACTATGTGATGTATGTCGAGATTCTAGTTTTTTATCTCCATTCGTCGCAAATCATTCGGCATCATTCAAAACACTAATCTTGTATTGTTGTTCTGTGTTTTCTGAGTGTGCTTTTAGCGAGATGTGAATACGAGGTTACAGAAAAACCACCAGCAATATTAGATACGCGAATCTACGTTGTGTTATTAAATCTACGAAAAATCCAGGTGAGGAAGAGATAGAGAAAGTTCCCGAACGTTTCTATCCTGCGTTATGACATTCGTGACACAAATTAAAAGTAGAAATATCGAGTGTGAGCTGATGAAATGATGAGAAAACAAATACACTTGTTGTCATAAGATTATTGCATAATACGGCGATGCGGCTGGTTTAAATTGTGCGGGGTTGCTAGGCGATTTTAACAAACGTAAGAAATTGAAAAAACGGAGCGTGCTCGTGGACATTCGGCTCGCCACGTTCACGACGAATAAGAAAGATTGTTGCGTTTTTTTGTTGCTTTCAAGAGTGGCCAGATCTCCAACACCTACAGGAAACGTATATTGGGGTGCATGCGGGAATTAGGGTGTCGAGGGTGCTGTTAAAAATAAAGAAGAAAAAACCCATCGGCTTAACGCCGGGTTGGTGAGTTTTGGCGATAGCAACTGAGTTACGCGGTTGCTCAGCCTCAGGCTTCGTTCGGTCAGGTGAAAAAAAATGTTAGCGAATTTTGTGACGTGTAGTGAAGCAAACATCGTGAGATGTATGAAAAAAAAAATGAGAGCGGTGCTGTGGCTTCGATCTTAACTGAGTTCTTTCAATAAATTCAAGGTCGAAATGATAAATAAAAGGTGAAAAAGCTGACTCACCCAACAATTGAGTTGGTGGACATCACAAACTCCGTTTCGTTCATCACATTTGCTTTGAAAACTTTTGACTTGGTTTGAACGTTGAGGAACTTGTCAGGGCAGACGCGTAGTCGGTACATGGAACTCGTTCCTTCGCCGGCTTGAAGCGTGTCCTTCAAATGAGCAGTTACTTTACTGAGATCATGCGGGTGACACAAGTCCTGTATTGTACTGCCAACCAGGTCCTGTAAATGTTTCATCGACGTTTAATATTGATAACGAAACGAAAGATTGAAGAGTGACGAATGTTTACGTTGTCATTTTACCTTGTTTAGGTACTTTGAGTAAGAACGTGACAGCCAATTCGTATCGACGGCAATAATCTTGCCATTAGTGTCCAACTTAACGGTGAACTGCTCGATCGCTGTGCCTATGGGCTTTTCGTTGAGGGGAATTCTTCGGGCGACACACATGACGCAGGGACCAATGTCCGACGATTCTGAGGATACATCACCGCTCTCTAGACGATCGCTGTTGTTCGGAAGAAGGGCGGAACAAATTTGCATTAGCTCGTACTTTGATACACGTTGTTGCTTCTCTTCCATAGTCTCGTCCTTATCATCAGGAGGCTTCACCAAAAAGCGACAATTGAAGGTACGATTCCTCGGTTGGGTCTGCGGCTCGTTCGTCCACACTGGGCCACGACAATTCGACGTATTAACAATCGCCGATGTCAGAGTTCGAACGAACGGGAAGATAGTAAAAGGAATTAAACTCACCTAAAGACACCGGCAGTAGACTTGGCATGAAGGCTTGGTGATCTCCATGATGAATAATATTATAAATATCCTTGCCGAGGACATCGTCCTTAGAATAATTTATATACTGGTTAATATTATCCGTAACGTATTCGACGCGACCCTCGGTGTTCACAACGAACAGAAAGCCATCTAACGCCTGTAAAATATGTTTTATTTTCATTAATACCTTACTTTTGTTTCTCTGCAGCGAACGCGTAAGTATTAACGATGACCGTTATACGATTATGTTAGGATTTACAATTGAGAACGATCCCACACATTATAACACCATTATTAATTCATGAACCTTTCCACAAACGATTCGGTAATGATATGCAACACGAGCTCGCGATCACGCGAAAACGGTGGGAATAGATGATTTAAAAGAAACATTTTAAATTTCCGTGTAAACTTAAGTGAACAACCATTAACTTC
Source organism: Tromatobia lineatoria (assembly GCA_949699805.1). Taxonomy (NCBI): domain Eukaryota; kingdom Metazoa; phylum Arthropoda; class Insecta; order Hymenoptera; family Ichneumonidae; genus Tromatobia; species Tromatobia lineatoria. Next base: position 22,397,332 of record OX453038.1, on the reverse strand, counting down.
CCAGGGTTTTTGAACGACTTGCGCTTTAACCGGATGGAAAACACTTACTTTGAAATTCATTTTAAACGTGTGCGCGGTGCAACGGAAAATAAACAGGAATCTTAGCGAGCGTGGACCGGCGAGACGCTGGAGATAAGCAAAACATCGAAATTCGTCATTTCACCCCAAACAACTATTGTCTCTTGTTTAATCCCTCTTACGTGGAATGATACTCAACGTTTTCTGACAAAACCCTCATATCCCTCAAATAACGTTATTTCCTGCAAATAATTCGAGAGTTTAGCTAGATTTAAAGTTTATTTACCTAAAGAACAATAATCAATCGCATTACCGGCTCTCGTTTTTAATCGTGCAGTCAAAACTCTCTGTACTAATATTTAGAAAATTGCCCCGAGGATAATCAACAAACAATTTGAAAATTTATCTAAGCTTACGTTCTTTTAAACTCAAGAACCGAAAATAAGTAACGACCGCGGATACAAGGTAAAAGGGAGAGAATATTTGGTAGATTGTCTCCGCGAATAATCAGCATTTATTCTCTTTTTGCGGCATCGTTTTGCAAACGAGAATTACCTCGAGCAAAATCGGGCCAACTTGATCGTTGGACAGTATGTTTGGATTGGAAGAGGATACTTCTCCCTGTTGAACAGCATGACTATTCGAGCCTTCTTGTTGCCTGATGTGCCGAATCTGAAACACAAAAACGAAAGAAATAAGCGACGGAGATTTGGGCTGTCGAGAGAGTTGCATTATTTCAATCTAAAACAATTAAGAGGATTGTGCGCCAAGTGTTTATGGCCGCGAAGAAGGAAGTCGGAAAGTCGAATGGTCGGTCGAAATTCTACTGTTACCGGCCGCATTCGGTGGCGCGGACTCGCGAAAACTGCGTCCTTGGTCTTATATTTCCCGTCGCCGATAGATCGCGTCGTAATCTCAATGAGTTAACATGTGGCCTCGAAAAGTCGGTGACTCCGCGAGAGAGTCCGCCGACAAACGCCGCGACTGTTCTGCGACGTTGCCGTACTCTCCAACGTTTCGCGCGGTCCCCCTTATTTCGCGCATCGGCTCCTCCTCGTCCTCCGATTTGCCATAAATTCTTTCGGAGCGCTACCTTTCCTCTTCGTTAAAGAATCGACCGCAGCACCGGCTGCCTTCTACACTGGCATCGCTCTCGCTACAGTTCGCTCGGCTAGTCGACCTATTTTTCTTTTTTTCTACAACCTTTCATCCGGCCATTCCTTCAGGAGCCATTGAACGAGCTCAATATAAGCTTCCTTTCACAGAAACAAACAGCAATGGATTTTTAAAAGCTCTGCAACATTCTCCGGTGGATGAGTCAAGGGATTTTTCCTTTTTTTTTTTTTTATTTCCCAACGAGAATTCCGATCAACAAGCCATTAGCTACTGTAATATTTTCTCGAGCTGTCCTTTGTGAAAACGCGAAACGGAGACAAAGACCAGTGGCGATGATACGCAAAAGCTTTAATTCTCTTTTCGAGGGTAGCTCTGGACGGCGAAAACTAGAGATTCAACGCGAAGATGATGAGAATCAAGTACCGTCAAACGGAAGTCCACTTCCCCCTCTCCTCTCCATCCTGGCCCTGGCCCTGGCCACGCAATCTACGTACTACAACGTACATACATGCGAGTTAGCAACGATTGCACACTTCGTGGAAGTTGCGCGGCTCGCAGTTTTATCAACACCTCCAATCGGCCAGTAGATTAACGAGCAGCATTCCTAATAATAACGCCGATCCGTGCTCTTGAACCCGTCCATAATTTATCAGAACATTGGCACTCTCCGCGAGACGCATATCTGGGGCGTCAACCGCTTGTACGTTATAATATGTGACAACGGTGTAGAGGGTGAGGGAGAGAGAGCCATAAATGCATTTTGACAGCTCTCACCTGATCGACGGTTCTCTGGAGAATTTGACATTTGTCAGTCTTGCCAGAGCTCATGTCCGTGGCGGAAATCAGCTCGGCAAGCTCATCGATATAAAGGTTCTCCTGGGTCCGTCGTCTTTTCTCGTTAAGGCACTTGTTACTGAAACACACAAAATTCATCGTCGGTTAATTGGATTAGCACGAGTGTAAACGTCCTTCAACGTTCAAGATCGATAGGAACAGGGGGTAAAAAATACATAGATTTACACAATGAGAAAAAAAAACAATTTTATCTAATTTTATCTAAACAGCTACGTTTTTAAATAGCTATTTTCGTCACATATCCTTACTTTTTCCAGTTTGTTCACAATTTTATAGACCCAACACTGATATGTGCAAAGTCCATAGAATGATTACCAGAGTGGGCAAAATTTATTTGAGACTAAAAAAAGGTTTTAAATAGTTATAGTCGGTCAATAGATGCAGAATGCCTCATATGTACCGAGTACTAAAAATAATAGTCATAGTTAATGAAGAAACACTCTCTCTAACTCTTAAAATTTATTCAATCAACTAAGTAATACTTTCGATCAGTGAAATATTTTATTTGCTGCCCGCACTCAGCCAAATGAGCCTGAAAATATTATTCTTATCTAAACAATCCAATTTGAACCAAAGAAATACGAGGTTAACAATTTACGAGAAAACAAAAAACAGAATTTAATTCCCGGCCTAATAGGATTATTTAATTGAAATAAATTTCATTCAAGTCAAATGGATTCATTAGATTAATTTTTCTGGGTTCACAACCAATTAGCTTAGAAGGTTCAAGCCTCTTTCTCTTTTTGCATAGTCGATCAATGGCAGGCTGATTTACGTCGTACTTGACGTAACTTACATTTGCGACTGAGGTTTTGCATCTGATTTCTTTCTCTTCTTGGTGATGTTGCCAGTAATTGCACTCATTTTGACCCACAATGGGTCTTGTAGGTCACCCGGGCCAGGCCTGTAACACAGAACAAACGAGACACTTTAGTCAAATCGCCACTTCAATTAACAAACGTTCGACGACAATCGCTTTGCAAACGACACTCTGGGGACCGGACTACAACTATCAACCCTCTGAGCTCTAGGTACTCCTATACTATCGAGTATGCTAATTTCATTTCAGAGCAAAAGGAGAGCCACGTGGTTCTGTAGCGAGAGAATTATGATTCAGCTAGAAAATCCAGCTTCAAACTATATAAATACATATATACAAATAATATATATATATATAGAAATCTGTCCTATCCTTTGACTAGAGGAGAAGCTCTTTTGAGACCGAGTGCCAACTTAATTTTCGCTCGACTCGCTCTCGCTCTTCGTCTGGTAATCGGAGTGCTTACAGATACTCAATTATACACAAGAAAGACGTTCCTCGCTGCAGAGCCACGCTCGCACATTCCTGCTTACTACAGTCACCCGGACATTCGCCTTGCAATCTGGAGGAGAAAAAAAAATACGTATGGAACATACGGCCATAACATTAGCACCCGTACGAATTTGACGAAAATTGCTGCACAAACAAACGCATATACGACTCGTCGAATGCGAGTGAAGCAAGACTCTCTGAGTGAGCGAATGAGCGTTGAATGGCTTTTGCCAAGTTCAACGAACTCTCGCAAAGAGTTATGAAATCATCGGTCTGTCCGAGCATGTTCTTATTTATTTATTTAATTTAGTTTTGCGATTCGGCACGATTTTCGCCGAGGAATTTTTTCTTTCGTGACTATCGCTCTGTCAATTACGTATTAGTCGGTTTTGTGTTGTGAAGTTCACATGTGCAGTTAATAATATGCACCAGAGTGATTTTACCGCTGACAGAAGGTGGCGCAGCAACGCGGACGACATTTATTCTCCCTTGAGACTAGATGAACGCAGCGCACGAGCTACCCTATCGATAAAAGCCTCAATACCCGCGGTATTAGCAAACCCCCGGCTGAACCTGACGCGCCCAACAATTTTCTCACGGTTCGTTATCGCCACAACGGTTTGCTGCCCACGGGTTTTGCGCGAAATAAAAAATAGAGAAAAATAAAGAAAAACCGCCCTTTACTGAAAGCCTATCCGAGCACGCGCTTTTAAGCCCCTCGCATTATGGAAAAGCCATTGATTATTACTGTGGTGTAACAAAACTTTGATGATTATAATCGAGGCGTCCCTTTGTCAAGTTTTTTAAACTTGTTGCTCATGTCTGCATAAGAGAAATTATTCTGCACCTTCAATCGCAGGTACAATCATAGTTATCTTAATTATTGAGTATTTATTGCGTTATTAAGATAGATAGATCGATTGGCTGTCTAGTTAATTGGATTCTGTTTTTTTTTTCATGGTTATCTGAGCTCTTGAAGCGGATTTGCTGAGACTTGAATTGTGGCAGGAGGGAAAAGTTGCTTTTACTGAATTTGTGCATGTGTAGAAACTGATAGGAACGATGTAATTGGTTCATTCAGGGCTTGTTTAGAAGTTCATTTCATGCCCTTTGGAATTGTCGAATGCCCAACATTTTTAATACAATAGTTTTCCAGAGATATAGTTTAATGGAACAAGCTGTATTTTTTTATTTTTCGATTTTTAGAATCTATTCTTATAGAAAATTTTTGTTAGAAAGGTCTTATGTCGTCTAAACTTTTCCTCGTCAAAAATGAAATATTATTCCCAAATAATATACTCTTCTAAACGTCAATATAATGAAAAAATGCACTTCTTCAAATTTTCACACCTGAATGCGTTTTTCATCCATAAAATAAAAATAAAAAGTAGAATTCTTTGGTAAAAAGTAAATACTACATTCTTAATTCGTTTAAAACTCTACTGTTCGTCAAATGTTTCCAGGATGTTGTTAATTATAATTTAAAAAAAATATTTGTATGAATTAATTTTTGTATTACAACATTTATCTTGTGACTATAACAAACAGATTCTACGTTTCCGGTCAACAAAAACTTTTTGCTTAAAGTAAAAGAAAAGTCTATTAAATTCCTGTGTATAGTTACTTATTAATTTTCATGTAACTAATAAATAGACTCTATTTTTGTGTAGTTGCAAATCGACAGGATTTTGGTCCAATTACAAATGTACAAAATATTAATTGCAAAAATGTACACAGTAACAACAAGTTCCGCTCTTTTTTGTAAACTAATTTATTTTTCCTAAAAGTACAAAAATATAAATTTGGACCTCAAAATTTGATGCAAAACAGATCGATCAATGGCTTATTAACGAGGAATATTTTTGAGCTCGGCATTTTAATTACACCATCAAATTACATGTATCGTATTTAGTGATAAAAAAAAGCATGCACCACCAATTTAGTTGCTGTGTATATTTAGTTAACTTGAATGAATTAGTTTGAGAAAATGAAGGGTGTAATATCATCGAATCGTCGTCTCAGTGCTTTCTTTGACTGGACGGATTCGTACAGCTATAGGATTCATCTCCTCCGCTGCACTGCACGTGGCGTTGAGTCGCACGTGTTCTCTCCTCTCTTCCCGTCTGCAGAGCGGGCGGTCAGACACTACAGAGGCGCATGGAGGTAGATACTATCCTCCGCGCGTTCGTGTAACGATGGAACGGGAAGAAGAGACGTGGCGCCGTGATTCCTCTCTTCTCCCCTCGCCTCGCCCCATCGTCATTTCCTCGTGTTCGTTAGAGCCCGCCACCGTGCAACGAGAACCGAGGCAGAATCGTCGTGCGACCACGATACCACCATAGAAAAAAAAAGCTCTCATAACGAGCTGATACTGTAAGGCACCAAGGGCTTGAGACAATTTCGTGCTGAGTAACTGCCAGCCACGATGATTGACTGCGTAGCCCGTCACTCTTTTATCTCGTTTTCTAGCGAAATGCCGAATAATCTTGGCGCAAGTACTGGATAACAAAAGCAAATAAAGCGCAGTGTACGAGGTTATCGCGAAAAAGCGCTCCAAGATACAGCCACTGCAAAGAGACGAATAGATTTCATGGGAGATTTCATGTCGACGAGTGTACAACCAAGTTGTAAGTCACCATTCATTTTTTAGATAACTATTTACAGTCTCGCTGTTTATATGATTATCTTCTTATAAGAATAATAATTAGCGATGAATAGATTTCATGAAAGATTTCATGTCAACGAATATAATAACGAGTTGTAAGTTGTTATGAATTTTTGAGATAATTGTGTACAATGTTAGTATTTGTATAATTATATTTTTAAATATAAAAGGAGAATAGATTTCATGGCAGATTTCGTGGTAACAAGGGTAGTAACGAGTTGTTAAGTCGTTATGAATTTTTTTGATAATTATGTAATGTTATTATTCGTATAATTGTCTTTTTATAAAAATAATAATTGAAGACGAATATATTTCATGCTAACGAGTATACAAACAAGTTGTAACTCAGCAGTTTTTATTTGTGCAATTCTTCCCATATTTATTATCTCACAATAAACGCCAGTGTTGAAAAAAGGTATTTCAAATTGTGTTGTATTGTATAATATTGAAAATATTCTCGTGCAGATCTCTATTTATTTTTCAACGCATAAAAAATATGTCATAATTACCGTCAATTTTTATTATTATTATAAAATTTTATTATGTTTTAATAAGAGTTACACAATAAAAAATAGTTTAGGAATTTTTATGCATTTCAACTCCGTGAAATAAAAACTTATTTTTGTATGAAAAATGTATAGTGAATTTTGTCAAGATTAAATAGTTTGTACGATTTTTATTCGGAAAAGAATCCAACATTTAATGAGAATAGTTTTGTCCGTGGTAAATGGGTTCAGTGGTTAAATGATTAAATAACATGGTAGAGAGGAGAACCCTGATGTACAGCCGAAATAGTTAAAGAGAAAAGAGACGCGGTACGTGGGGTTCGCATTCACTTATCAACGAGTCTACTATTCCTATGATTCCGTTGTTTCGAGAACTCCGTCTGCGTGTATATAAAGCGAGGCCGTTCAGGGAGTATAGAACATTCGCGTTGTTGGTTATTCGCCCGTACAAAAGCGGAACAGATGGGCGTACCATGGGCACATTCGCCAGTGTCTAGCCCTAACCGACGATAGGATTAGAAGCAGCAGCCTGCTTAGAGGTTGTTTAGAATTGAAAGGCCGCTCTAAGACAAGGCCTGTACTTCTTTTTTTTCTTCGAGGAACCATTTCTATAGCGCTCATGTTCCTAGGCCCACGTAACTTGAGATATTGCTGAGTCTGAGATCGCCTTAATGGTCTGCCAATTAAATATAACGTCGTCCCTATCTTGATTCACTCGATATATGTTAATCCCGGAAAAAGAATGTAAGCCTACTCAGATAAAATAAGCAATTTACCGCAAATCCAATTGCAGCTTGAATGTATTTGAAAATGTTTAATTATTATAATCGTTTAACGCAATACTTTGATGCAAGAATTATTATCGATTATTTTCTCAGTGATGTTAAATATTCTGAGGCAAAAGGTCAGGAAAACTTAATTGCGGAGATTGAATGTTATTTCTGAAGAAATTATTCTGTAGAATTTGGAGGATGACGAGTGAGACTTTGCAGGTTGTATCTCATATTTTTTGAGGGGATTAATGGAAAAATAATGTTAATGAAAGGGTTAATAGAAGTTTTCGAAAAAAAAATTGATTTAATATTGTTTCGGCTGTTCTTAGTATGGGAACGAATATGATTTAATATTTATTTAACGTCTGAAAATGTTCGTTTTTTCAAACAATTATTCTTTATGCGTATTTTATCACAGTGTTTGTTTCTCTCTTACTTCGCCGTGAATGCCATTAGTTCTGTCTTTCTCGCACTTAGGCATATATCGCCTCTCCTTAACAGGGTGGAAACGTCAGTAGTCCCCAATTCGCACTGTCAGATTATAAATACCTACAACTGGGTTATTCCAGATTGTCTGTACTGACATCTGGCCGAATTTCGAATCCAAGGCCTCAAAAACGATAAAAGTTTATTGAACCGTCAATTTAGAGCCTCTTGATGATTTTGAAAGCGCAACTCCGTTAGCACAAAAACCCATCCAAATCACAGTTAACAGGCCTGAATGTGTTGTACTGGAATGAATGATGTTCACCGGCAGTAAAAAAAATAAAGCAATTTTCAGTCGAAGCGCGCGTTCATTATACGAATAAAATATCGGATCTTTTGAGTCAGACAGGACATGATGTGATTCCAGAAACTGCCAGTCATTATAGACCGCATTGATATATGAATTGGTCGACAACTCATTTTTTTCAAGAATAATTTAAAATCAATTTGAGGAATAGCAATTTCTGACGCATTTGCACTCAAACATAAAATAAAAAAGCGAATTTCCACTAATTGGATTAAAAAATGTTCAGAATTTATTTTCCTTTCAACCGGAAATACTATTGACCATCAAAGGTTTAAAAACGACACATAATCCAACATTCAAACCGCAGAGGAAATTCCAAATCTAAAAACTCGCACTTTTCTACGAAAAAAACGTAACTTTCGATTTCATCAAAAATTAATCGAAGTCTTACTTTTCCATATAAAACGGCACATAAAATGACTCATGAGTAATATATTTCCAGAAACTTCAAGTCATTACCGACCCCATTGATACGAGAGTCGTTCATCAACTCGGTAAAAACAAAATCATTTTCAAAAGCGTACATTAGCGACGGCCAAAAAACAATCAACGTCCTGTCAATCTCCATCCACGGAATTAACCAAAACCCGGGGATAATCTAGAGAGTGTGTGTGTGTGTGTGTGAGAGAGAGGGAGAGAGAGGAAAAAGCACCTTGCATCACGAGTTGTGTGCGATCCACACGCGGCCGTCACTCGGTTGTCACATCGACGTGTAGAACGACGACAAACGCTTCGGTAACACCGCCTATTATATCTTCCTTGTCTCACTGCAGTGTCCGATCGCCCTATCGTTCGTTCACTCTCCACTCTATTGCCATAATATACATATATATCACATAAACGCACACATAAAACACAGACACATAGAAACAAGTATTATTAGCACGTACACGTATAAAATACGTGTACAAGCCTTCAAGAGCTTTCCCCTCCACTACAATACACTAGCAGCCCGAGTCGTAGCCTCACACACTATACATCAGTCGCGAGTGAATGTCTTTCAGAGCCCGCGAGCTTCGAGGAGCGGATAACTCGCTTAAATCCTCTCTCGTTTTCTCGAAGCAAGCCCGTCCGAGAGTTACGACCGCGCTCGGGGAAGAGCGGCAACGGTTTGCGCCGCAGCGACGGCGAGCAGAAGAGTCGAGTCCGATTCTCGCTGTTGCGAAGGGAAGGGACATTCTCGGATCCTCGTGGTGACACAGGAAGCTCGTGGTTCCTGTGATTCAGACCGGACATCGAGGGCGAAACACTCACTCGCGTATTATCGCCTTCAAACCAACAAAACACGCATATTCCAAGAAAAATAAAATAAAAATTTTACTAAACGTAAATATCACTGTTATGTCTCACTAGGTGTCGTTGTGTTTTCGTCTTATCCCATGGTTTCTGTAGTTTGTACTAACTTTCGACATCTCTCGCGCGTTAGAATCACTGAGGAGAGGCAGAAGACTAGCTGCAGTGAAGCAGAGACCAACAGGAAGAGGAGAAAGCCTCAATGCCCAAGTTTCCCGTTGCGGATGGGAAAGATAGTAGTACTAGATTGAGATAGAGAGTGAGACAGAACGGTATACAGAGAAGACCGACGGATAGAGAGTCGCTAAGAGCCGAAGCGTGTGGCTCGCGAGTCGCTAGCTCGCAACGCTCGCACGGCCGAGAGTATTGGTCGTCACAGCGCTCGTATGCGGGACCTGTACCGCCGCGCTGTGCGGCGCGCGCGAGTGTAATATAGGTCAGTGGGCCAGGGCGATCATGGCAACGCGGACATGCGCGCCACCGCGGTGGGCCACGACCGCGCGAGCCCGAGAGCCTCACAACCAGCAGCACCTCTCTTACCTCTTCTATATGTATGTATACCTACGTACCTACGCTTACGTACGTACAGAGCTTTGTAGCAAACAGCCAATGGGAGTATATATGTATATATATGTCTATATGTACGTGCTCAACTGTCGCGCTTAGAGCGAACGTTTTGCTTCGCGTCAATGTTGTCACGCTGGGAGAAGCGAGTCTGAAGGGAGAATGATTTTTGTTTTTCTTTGTCTTCAGAGACGCAGTGGAAATGCGGCAAGAAACCGAAAAGTTGTCTGATGAGGTTCCTCGAACTTGGTCTATCGTCAGCTATGCGTTATTATGGAGGCTCAATAGTTTTATAGTGAGAATACTCCAGCGGGCTTATGGGAGAAAGTGGTGATATGATAAAATTTCGAGGGGAAATTGACCGCTTATGGGATTAATTGTGAATGGGGTTGTCATTGGTAAATGGACAGTTAAGCAGAGAGATTTGTTTATCATGGGTTTTTCTGAAATAAAGCATTTCTAGACGGTCGTTGAAAATTTTATAAACGAATTACCAGAATGGCTAATTATCTAATTTAACTGGAAGATTCTTAAAAAAAGAAATCTGAAAACACTAGTAAATGAACAGAACAATCTAACCTATGTTTTAGTTGAAAATGAGCTCCTGCAAAACAATTATCGCAGTAGATAACTGATAAATAGATAAATGAAAAAGCAAATGTTCAACTAAGTCGTCAAAATTTCTTATAAACTGTTAAAAAGCTGTTGTCCATTCACTGTTGACTGTTTAATTACCCGAGTATTCACTCTACCACGGGTTTGCACTTTCTACAACTACTTCTTTCCGTTCATTCAGAAAAGATGTTGTGGTCGTGATGAATATTAACGTGACAATTCTAACTTGATAGTCATGCTAATACTTCTCAAGATGCATCAAGCAATTAATAGTCAGAGCTATAATTAAAATTGATTTTAGTAACAATGAAATTATAAAGCTAGGGATCTACGTCGGCGGCTCGTTGACAATGTAAGTTACAAAAAGTATAGATTACGAAGTTTCACCGTTGTTATACATTTTGTTGTTTTAATGGCACTTTGTGGCATGAAGAATTTCATTGAAATCGCTCTAAGTCTGCTAACATTTTCAGCCCATGCGAGACTTTTTACCAGACTGCTGACATTCATACTTTTTTCGGTCTGCTACTATTGTAGAAAGTTGTAAGCACTTATTACTTGGTAATTCCCTCGATTTGGATATTGATTCTATAAATAATGTACCATTCACTAGTTCTTCGAAACTTTAACGTTATAGTCGGTAAAATTTATAAATATTTTGTAGAAGCAGAAAAAAGGAAATTTTTCACATAGACACGCTTAAAAATGACGCAACTATAAAAAAAAAAATCAGAGGGAAATAATGGCCCATCACTGTATTAATTTCTTTGCCTTCCAATTTGTAATACGAAGAAGGGTCAATATGAAATTATTTACGGAATGAATAAACAGATATAGAATGAAAATATTGATGTACTTAATGGACCATTACAATTCTGTTACTGGTTGATGTATCGACAAAAATGGTTGTGTAGAATAACGATTAACCCCTTCACTGTCAGTGACGCATAACTACGGATATAAAGATCGTGCCACTTTTTCTTCATGCCTTGTTTAAGTGCATCTTGAAAAAAGGATATTTATACTACAACGATTTTATTGCGCTTGGGTATCTTGAAGTTTTTGAGGCTGCCGAATTTTCCAACACTTTTTTTTATTTCGCTACTGACTGCCAACGGGTTAACGGATGTCTCCTGAGGGATGTGGACCATACTCGGTCGGTAACAGAAACTGTAATCCATTTTATTGAAAGGTGACGATGGCTTGTGGATAAAAGGAAAGTTTTACATCATTCGTCTTGTAATCCCGTATGATGTATAACGTTTTTTACTCAGACATTCTTGGCACCCTTAAGAAGAATTGATTACAGTTTTTGATACCGACTAGGCACGGGTTGGACGAACTGCAGGTTGCTGCAAATCACCCTAACGCTAAAAATACTCTTTCGGGTCTGATAAACCTAAACAAATTTTTTAAGTTCCGCAGCAAAAAAATTAAGCACCTTTTCTGCTTTATATTAAACTATTCGTCAGATGCATATTCAAGATTTGCAAGCATTTTCTTAATAATTTTTCCTTTAGTTAAAAACATATATCGTCGAACTTGAACTTATTTGTGTGAAAACGAGCACTAATCCCAAAATACATATATTATCTTTTGTAGCAATGAATATTACTTTTATGAAACAAGAAATAACTTTTGTGTAGAAACAAATTTTTTGAGTAATGATAAAATTGGTGGGTATAAACAGAAATCCTTACAAAATTGATAAATATATAAACTGATATTTAGTATAGCATAGATTTTGCGACGGCGGATAATTAAAATATATATTCATGTGCTCTTATTAGAAAAATTAATAAGAACCTCTTATGGAATATCTGCATAAATAACGGAGAAATCTAGTCTGAAAAAATTGTCTGCTCTTTTATATTGTACGTATGCCTAGTAACTATGCAATGGAATATCGGAACAGCGTGTAAATGAAACTCTCGGTGCTTCGTCTCGGACTCGGAGGGATACATCGAAGCCCCACCCCCAACGGGCTTCCCCACCCACAACGGAGCGCGTCACGATATTTACTTGAACGTCACAATGCAGTTGGCGCTCCGACGATCTATATTTACGAAGTGCGAGAGCGCGTCGAGCGCGACCAGCAGTGAGGATGGACTCTCTCGCTTTCGCGCGGCACGGGATGGACGTGCTGCTGCGTGGCAATTGCGTAGGTATGCAAGCGTTTGCGGACTGTGGTCGACCGGCCGGTCGACAGGTGACGACGATACTCTCCCGAGTCAACGCCATGAAACACGCGCAAAAATGATCAATTTTTGCTGTACTTATTTTCTATGGAAAAATATAGACTCAATGAATTTTAATTCGCCGCACAGCGATTTGAATATAAATTATTTTGTTATGCTGCAGATATTTTAATCCCCGGAACTTTCAGTTGACGGTTTCAAAGAATAGATTTCTTTAACATTAGTAAAAAAAAATTCAATTTCTTACATTAAATAAAAATTGTCAAGTGGGATGTAAAATGACACCATTTTTCATTGAGCCCGATGAACATTATCAAGTTTAACATGTAAATATTTGTAATTTGGCTACACGCGTATATTAATTAAAAAATATCCGCTATTAGCCGAAAATATTTTTTAATATTTTAGATTTGCAGGCATTTGCGAACCGTGAGCAACCGGCTGGTCGACAGGTGGCGACGATATTCTCACGAGTCAACGCAAAGCTTTTTGAATCTTGATTTATCGCAACAAAGACAGACGCAGACTAAAGTCGGTATACTGTTATTTTATTATGTTGTAACAATTGTGATAAGAACCTGCATTTTTGGTGCATGTTGACGAAGAAACTATTTTTTTTTGCATTGAAAAAAAAAAATTACACCACTTTTGATTAAACCTTATGAAAATTATAAAATTTTACATATAAATATTTGTAATTTTGCTACACTTGTGTATTAATTTAAATGTATTAGCTGTTTGATAAAATGTCTGGTAATATAAATTTGTAAATATTTGTAACAATTTAGATGTGCAGGCATTTGCGAACCGTAAGCAACCGGCCGGTCGACAGGTGACGACGATATCGTCGCGAGTCAACACCGCGTGACACAAGCTGTGTTGGCGCGGGTTGATGATGAGCTGTTGCACGAAAACGACCGATGACTGGGAGAAAAAAATGTTCTAATATTTTTGGATGGCGACACCTACGCCCGAATTATAGGGACGATCCATCATTTTTATAAACTGTCGTTTGAGACTTAAAAAAAAAACACGTCTGGCTATCGCCGGGATTCTGCGAATCGGACTGTCGTGTCGCTACTAACGGGGAGCTCGTGTCACGCTAAATATTTAAATAAGAAATTAAGTAATTAGGAGTTCCAGGAAAGTTTTAGCAAGTTAAAGATCGAGAAGTTCACTTCGGTTTAAAAGCGGAGATGGAGAGCACTCGAATTAAAAAAGTTATTAAAGTTTCGACTTCTCGCATAATTATCGATTTATAATTAACCAAGTGGCATGTCTCGCGAAAATTGCTTTGACATTTAGTTTGTCACTTATGTTATGAAGAGAACGAATAGCAAATATTATCCTCGGGGAAATAAATCGTTTTGTTAATATCAATTGTAATGGCACCTAATGGCCATTATTTCATTGGGAATTTAAAAAAAAATCCATTTGTTTTTTGTAATCGACGATAGTGAATAAATAAGTTATTTCGTTGGTCAATTTACTTTCATTAAAAAACTGAATTCTATGTATAAAAAAAAGTATTACTTCGCAAAGAATATAACAAATGTGTTTACTTCTGAATGAAAAAAGATCTTTTTAATGTTGCCTGTTTATCTCAATTGAGATAGTGGAAATATTTACGTTCTTTTTTTTTCAATTTAATCTTGCGAATATGCATTCCTATTATAATATGAAAATGTAGGATTCTGAAAAGAATTCCACCTCCCTTTTTTGTTCAGAATTGCAAGTTTTTAATTAAAATAAATGCTTGACAATTAGGAATTTTATATTAATCCAACGTAAAATCACAAGCCTCTAATTAATTTATCAATCATATTAACTCATTCATTGCATGAATAATTTGATATTCAGCATTGTATCCACATGCTCATTCTTAAAATCTTATTAAAACTGGAAAACAAATAACTTTCCACGAGAATTTTTCATCAAACGGCATTAAAAAAATGCTGAATAATGAATAACGGAAAATGTAATATTCTTTTTTTCGCGTCGAGATTAAATTCCATGCTTTGATGAAAATAAATTTACGAAACAAAAGAACGAATAGTATGGCCGGAAACATGAGAGTTGCAAATCTGTTTCAATGATAATTAATCAAATTATATTCGTTCAACACAAAAAGAAATATAACATAGTATAAAATTATATTCACGTTACACATTAGTATAGTGTCTTTTCCATGTATAGTTTTCCGACTCTGTTATTAATTAAGCTAAAGCGCTGATCTCTCACGATGATTATGGGTGAAGTTTGTAATTACACGTGCGAGAAAACACGAGTTTTCTTACTTTGTATGATAGTAGGTACTCGATGATTCTAGCATTTACTCCTTGTGTAGATTACCGATACATAAGCCTGAATACGTGCGGTTGGTGCATATGTATATAACACTGTAACTCGTCCTGATTGCATAACCAAAAATCGTTCTTATCGATCCATCGAGGTTTATATTTCAACTTCTGTGGACGCATGCATGCCTAATGCAGTTTGGTCTCTCGCTGCTACCAGATAAGAATAAACTCGTGTGCAAGTCAATGGCTGATCTCTGGAGGGCTTCGTCGTACGATTCCGCACCGCACATCAACGTCACAATAACCTTAAGAACCACTGCCGAGTCTCGTACAATCCAACACTTGTCTCCTATTTTTACTCGTCGACTTTTCTCGAGATATCATTGCTACTTTTAAATTGCGATGCTAATTCTGTACCTTGTACCTAATTTATATTTTTGGGGGAACATCCTCCATTCTAATATTTCATTACCTCAACCACTAACGTAGGATATACGCTAAATGTGGATTTATAAATTCTGAACAAAAAATTGATAAAAGTTAGCAACACATAGAAAAAATCGGATTAATGGTATTGTCGCTGTTTTATTCGTGCTGTGGTTGGCGGCCAAAAGAACCGTTGTAGAAATCATGGAAAAAGTATCAAGTTTTTAAAAATGGGGTTTTTTAAAATACTTATAATCTTTCAATTCAGAAGAGCATATTATGTTTCGGAGTCAGCAGAAAGATGTGTTTTTCAGATTTAGCGAATCTTTTTCTTTCTATTAATACTGATTTTTTAAAAGAAAAAACGCGGAAATTTTGTTTTAATTGAAAACCGGATATTCTTCTTTGACAGAGGAAATAACAGAGTATTCTCCCGTAACGTTAATTGTCGCAAAAAAAAATCTCCACACTAAAGCGAATCGACGTTCTAAGGTTAAAAAAGTGGAATAACACTACATCGTACGAAATCGACCTTAACTCAGTGTTATTCCATTTTTTACTCTAGAACCTCGATTTGGGCCACTTCCGTGATTTTTTTTTGCTATGAAAACAGTCATGAAAAAAATATCCGTTTTCGAATAAATATAAAAATTACAACTTTTATGTGGGGACATTTTTCTCCAGTAACTTTAATATTCCGAGATATGGACGCTTGAAAAAAAAAAATCGAACTTTAAAATATTAGATTAGAAAATCTGACGAAATCATATAGAGGGTCTTTTAGTGGTAATTTGTTATGAATAATTATGGAGCCGATCTGAGATGGTCGAAAAAGAAGTAATTGACATAGTAGTATGCTTCATATAGTGAACACTGGAGGAAGATCCTCGTCTCTTACCCAGAGAACCGAAAATCTTTTTGAAAGTGAAGGCACTGAGGATAGCGAGTGAAAGCTGTCGATATACCGCGGCAGTGAACGTGACACGATGACCAAATTGAGATGTAAGTCAGTGAGTGGGTATGGAACAACTACGAAGACGACGACGACGACACCATGTCGAGCAGTGGTTATACCGCAGGGTCACATACTCGTCGGGCGGAACCGTTCCATGTGTACACCTTCTTTCTTCTTTCGTCCTCGCCACCAACTCCGTACATTTGTAATCGAGTCAGTGCTTTCCCAGCATTCACGAAGTCCGCCCTGAAGGAGGGGATCGAAACTTTCAATGAAAACTTGATTAAGCCACATTACAAGTAGTTAAGCCCTAATCCCGTTTAACCGTTTCATTAGCTGAGTTCAGACTCTGTTATGTGGCTGATTAAAATGTAGCTTTTCACTTAGATTAAGTGAAATAGCGATAGTAATATAAATTTGATTAATTAAAATGTGATGTGGAATACACGTGCGGCTTATTTGCTTTACCAAAATGCTTTAAAGGCTTCTTCTCTTTTAAATGATGATTAAAATAGCCGTGAGCTTTTTATTTCATTTTATTAAAATAAAATTCATTTAATTTATTTTATTGAATTCATTTTAATATGTTGAGCTTTTTTATTTGACAAACTATTCTATTTCGACAAGCGTTTTTAAATTCCAATATCAAATCTAGGATGCATTCTTAAGAGAGTAGCCTTCTGTCTTGTTTAGAATTTACGGTTTCAAATTATTCGGAAAAAAAAAGATTTCATATTTCAGCAGATTTTTTGAAAATTAAATTGATACCAAGTCGTATTAGAATTATTATTTATTCCCATACTTTTGGCCCATGGCTTTTGTCAACCAGTTCAATGTCGCTTCATAGTTTTAGGTTTTCATTATTAGTATCATCATTATTACTATGGTTTCTTCAATCACACCCTTTATCAAGAGCCGCGGTAGCGACTCGACGCCAAGTTAAAAGGAAAAAATGATTAATGCATTGACATGATCATTCTGTTCCGTCTGTCTGATTTATTAATTTCTCGAGTGATGACTGCTTGGTGAGTCTAGAGAGAAACGCAGCGTAGGTCCGTAGTAAGGCTGATTCGTAAGGTAGTAAGGCTGATTCGCCGGTGTAGTCACGGGGCGCGTAGCCTCCGTTGATATTTGATACCTGCTGGAGCAACGTCGAGACGGGAAGCATAGCTCCTCTGAAGCACCAGTACTAGCACCGCTAGATGAGATGCTGCTCCCGAGGGTAAACACGACGAACGAGACCGCGGCAACGCACGAAGGAACGAGGGAAGCAGAGAGGTGCAAGAGAGGCTTGAAAACGTATGTATAGGCAGGGAGAGGAACGGCGTTGCCATGTCGACGCTCGACGCCCGGCGTACCCCGCGCGCTCTGTTGCCACGATGACGTAACTCTCACGTCTTTGCGTCACACGCAGCATAGCAGCAGTAAAGCGGCCAGCCCAGCCGGCTAGAAAGAACAGATACGCCATAGGAGACCGCGGAACACAATCAACTTGCGGTCTAGGCCAGGATTTTAAGGGCCCCCTCTTTAGCGTGCGGCAGAAGCTTAAGGGGACCAAGTCACTTCAGATTGGTCACATTAGAAAAAATTCTGTTGATCCCTTCTTCTAAAAATTCCCACATTTAAATGGAGATTGAGTGAATACGAAGTTTTATGATCCTGCAATTTTGTAGAGACCTAAAGTACACCAAAATGGTACAGAGTATTTATTAGATCCTGGATCCTGGAAAATAGTATAACGGGGAAAAAAGTAAAATTTTGTGAACTGTAGCTTTCAGACCAAAGTGGTGAATATATTTTAGTCTCCGATATCTTATTTCATCTGTGTGAGAGGGCATTCGAGTATGACTGTAGGAATTTTTATTACATATCTTTGTGACAAAGCTGTAATTATAAATGTGTGAATAAATAATTCTTTATTAAAAAATCACTAGGTAATTGGTTACGGTGAATCCAATTTCCACTGATCCAGTATTGCTACAGTCATATTAGAATCCCTCTTCGAGAGACGAAATGAGACATCGAACACTAAAATTTGTTTGCCAGTTTCGTCTGTAAGCTGTGATGACTTGAAAATTCGATTTTCCTAGCTTACACCATTTTGGTGTATGTTTTTACAAAATTGCAGAATTATAATGCTCGATATGTATTTAACGGGGTTTAAATGTAAGATTTTTTTAAAGGAAGCAACCTACAGAATGATTTTTTTTAGGTTTAAAAAAAAAATGTTTGCTTTGTGGTTCTTTTACACACGCGTCGAATTTAACACGGAATCATGGTCTACCGATTGCGAAATAATAGACAATACAATATAGTGCAATGGTACACAAGCGGGCCGAAAAAATTAAACGGGGGGAGGTGGAAGGTGGCTAGATTATTTTCGTGAGGCCGAAGAGGAAAAGGGTCGGTGAGAGCAGCAGCAGGGAGGTATAGAGGAGCGCACCGAATCAATGACCCAGATACGCTTCTGGGTCGGCATCGCGCTGCTGCGTCAGGCAAACTATCCTCCTGCTCGCTGGTCTTCACTTCTCCTCTCCTCGTCGCTTTTGTCTCTCTCCATAAATTCAATAGGAAATAGGATCGCGTTTCCACGATCCAAGCGTTAAATTCTGACTTGATTCTCATTTTTGAAACACGTGTGCGTCACTCCGTTGACCATAGGAAACGTGATATAATTCAACTTTGGGACGCTGGACCCGTGGGGAAATTATTTTATAACGAAAATGGGATGCAAGGTAGGAACCAGCTGAATGGCGTATATTACCAGATGATCTTTTGGAATTTTGAATATAAAAAGTAAAATCATTTCAGGGAGAATTGGAAATTAATTGTTAAGAATTAGTGTTTGATAATGTTTTTAAAAAGGCATTTTCTTTTCATAATATATTTTTTGTTGAATTTTCATAAATTGGTAAAAGGTACGAATAATTTGTAATTTATTATGCTCTCTTAAAAAAGACATGGCACATCCAAGATCGAAATATCGGAGACTGAAGCTACCTTTCTAGCATTCTGATTGGTCGTCGAACATTCCAAATGCACATTTGAAAAATAGTCCAACAAATTCAAAGAAAATAATGCCATGCAGAATTATAAGCAGAAAAGGTCGAATCATTAAAAGGCCAAAGTTTTTTTTCAATTTGAAATCTCGTACTCGTTGGGCGTTCTAAATACATTGAAGTCCATGAAAAAATCTAATAAATTGAAAGTAACAAATAACAAATAATAGTTTATGTCTTAGAATAAGTGAATCTAGTTGCTAATTATTAATTGATAAGTTATAAATTACATATTGCATTTATACTTTTTTTGAAAGTAATATGATAATACGAAATTTAAAAAATTTCATTAGAAATTTTATTGAAAAAATATGTAGACAGCTGGAAGTAGCTGAAGCACCAGAAGAGAGTCGCCTGTAATATTATACAAAAATGCTTAAACTTTAATAAAAGTGCGGGTATAAAACTGCACGGGGCACTTCTTGAATGACAGGTTTACTAGAGCAGTATACCATTTCCTATTTCAAAAAGAATGCCGTAGATAGGAAGAGACATGCGGAGGATGGTTCGGGGGAGAGAAGGAAGAAGACGTACGGGCCCGGCCGAGTTCCTCGAAGGTCTGTGGCGGTGGCGGCGGCCGGTGGTAGCGAAATTAAAATCCGAGCGCGCGCGCGCGCGCGCGGGTGTGCGAGCTGCTGATTTAAGGGGCCGGCATCAGGCTACACGAAGAGACGTAAAAGACGAGCACATGCCGAGCGTCGACCGCTCTTGCCATGTTTCAGCCAGGTTTCAGCAATCGCTGAAGCACCAGCTAAGACTTATGTGTCGACGATGCGTATGTGGAAGCTTCGCCACATTTATGACTCTATCATCACATTCCGTAATAAAATAAAAGCTCTACGATATTTCGACAAAGAGAAAATAAAATGTGCTCACTAAACACAATCGTCGGATTCCTGATAACAAAGTAACAACAACTAATTAATGTTTCATTGATACAATGGTTTTTTGCTATTATATAAACTTTTGTCAGCGTTATCATAACTATTTTCAATTAATTGTTGAAAATTAATCCGTAACAATGAAAAATGTCGATTATTGTATTATTATAAATGGATCGATTGACATTTAATAGTTGTCACAACTTCAAATACGATTTGTTAATGATAACAATAGAGTGATTATCTGTTATTAACTTCCGGGGTTGAGAATTGCACTTCCACCAAAACTTACTATGGCACCTCCAATGATTTGTATACTAGTACTCACTATATTCGGTATTGAAGTTCAATTGTTATTTCCGGTATAACAAAACTTAATCAGTCAAAATAAACTGATGTGACAATAAGAAAAATGAATACATGGAATCAATAGTTGTCAGGACGACCACAATTTTTCCGCGTTTGCGATTGCTTTCCGGTATCAAATAATGGTAGATTTATTATTCTGGAAAAAGAATCGATGGTCGAGTTCTAAACGTGCCAAAGCGCATGCATCACAGTCGAGTCCGGTTTGTGGATAGCGCCACAAGGTCAGAAACAGGGCATCGACGAACACAGCGACGCTGCCGCCTCTTCCAGTAAGCCATCAGCGGCAAAAAACTGCTTCAAAATCGTTTCTTCCTCTATTTTCAGTTCTACGCTTTTGGGAACGGCAAATGAACTACTTGGAAAATAGTAAAACGCTGAGAGCCTCCGAGGCGAACGAAAGTTATGGCTGATTTTGGAACAGAATGTTGTAGAACGAAGAACGGATATACGGGACGCACGTGTAGTGACTTCGATACGAGACTGGCAACAGCAGCAGAGAAAGAGAGGAGGAGAAAGAGAGAGAAAAGCAAGATCCCGCATGTAATGCCTCTACCGGGTGGACGTCGTCGTCGACGTCGTCGGCGTCGTCACGAACCCGCCCTCTGTGATGATAAAACACGATCGATCGATCCCGAGCATTATTTCTCAAAGATACGAGAGAGGCGCGTACAACATGGCGCGCACAAGCGAACGCGCCACATCAATAAAACTAATTTGTATTTCTGACGGTTCTCCTGTACGTACGGCTTCACCTGTACATACACAAACGAGTCAATGTGAAACGCATATTGACTCCGGATGTTACAAGCCCGACAGATGTTTTTTCCATGCGATATTTCCAAATACTTCGAGCGTGGCGACATCGCATTGTAACAGAAACTGTGTGACGCCTGATAACGCACGTACTGCGCTTCTTTTTCTACCGCCGTCGGAGTGAAATTTAAGGTACGACTACTACGTTTTGAAAAACACTTTTTTCAGGAGGTTAACACCAGTAAAATCGGGGATAATTTTATTATTCTTGCAGACAAAAATTGGGTGAGCAGACACGAGAAAAGGGTATTAATTTTACTTGGTGCAGATATAAAAATAGTTACATGACTTCAGCATCAACTAAGCTATGTCAAAATAAATGTAGTTAATGAACGGTTATGTAAAGTTAATAAGCACAATCCTAGTTGTCATATAATACTTTCTAAGCTACCAGAAAGTCTACATTATCACAAATACAAATTTGTGATAAATGGTAGAAGAAAAATTGATATTCCATTGCTACACTTTGGAAAATCTAGTTCTGTATATGATGTGAAAACTATTAATTGGTTTTCGAACTAACTTTCTTTTTAGTGTCAGTAAAAATTTTAACTGCATCAGGAGTTTTTCAGTGACAGTTACTTTTCTAAAGAGTAACAGTTGTATTCACACAAAATTGTTATAGCAATTTTTTAAAAAATGTTTCCTTTTTTACCGTCACCAACACCAGACTTTTCGCAGTGCAGATATGTCACGATCCCTTGCAACTCTCCCTGCAACGTTACATTTGTATCATTGGGACAATTTTTTCTTTATAGCTTCAACTCGATAATGATTCCGAGAATCAGGGACTGCGGAGAGTATTGCGTCTCAGAAAAGGGATTCGAAGGGCTCTAGTAGAGCGGACGTAGTCATATATAGTAGTCTTGAGAAGCCGGAGGATCGATGCGAGCGAGATACTTGTTCGGAAGGAGAGCGACAGCGATATTAACGTGACACGTGAAGAGGCGATGACGAAATGCGATATAGGCCCCCCCTGAAGTACCCAAAATGGCGAGCACTCGAGTTTCACGGGGACACGTTCGTCACGCTTGAGGTGACACACGTAATTCTTTTTTTCCAACTTTACTTTCTCTCTCGTACCTCACTTTGTGTCGTCACGTGTCGCATGCCCGACACATCAGTCTGAGCGAAGCGGGTCCTGCAGAGGGGAACGGAAGTCGCGGCTAAGGAAGTGGAGAAAGATACAACATAGTTATATGTATGTATAACACACATCATGCATACGTAGATGTATATATATACACACATCGAAACGCTGTTGTCGAGAGCGAGAGCGGTTTGCCAGCGAGTTTGCGAATCAGCAAGAACAGCAGCAGGCGCCTGACCTGCCCCAAAATCGAGTCGAGGCAATTCTACTCCTCTGTGTGCGCTCACAACGTGTACTATAAACATGTGACGGCCACCATAATCTCGGCGTTTTTTTCTCAGCGTATAGTGTGGCGTATAGAGGGGAATTTAGAGTCTCATTGGATTTTAGGGGAGAGATAGAGAAAGAGGCTGAGTCTAAAAAGGTTAGAAGGAGCGTTGAGGGGCAACGAAAACTATGGGTAAAGCAGCGCCATAACAGCGAGACCGACAGACTCGTGCGTTGCTCGAACAAAATCCACGGCGACCTTCCATCGAGCAGAAGCGGGCGCTGCTACGTGACGCACCAACGTCCCAACGATCCACCACCGAAGCTATTTCTCCCTCTCTTTGTCTCTCTCTCTCTCTCTTTCTCTCGCTCGCTCTTTCTCAGCGGTCTTTGGGGAACGTGGTACGTCATCGCGGCGACGCCGACGCTCTTCTTCTTCTCCTTGTGCTCGAGAAGCTTGTTCTCCTCTGTTCTCTTGGTTCTTCCATCGAACGAGAGAGACAATAAACGTCTTCGTCTTATAATTTGATTTCCGAAAAGCGTCTCCAACGCAAGGTATATGTATTTACGCCGGACAACAAGCGACGGAGAGACGCTCTCGTAGAAATTGACGACTCTGGCTCCTCTCTTTGTGATACTTTTGTGGTCAAACACAAAGATATCGTGATTGAAATAAGAATTTTTATTTGGACTTGGTTTTAAGTGTTTCTAATTACGTGTTAGAATAAATATATATGTCGGAATTAATCCGTGGTTTAATACCCAACTTTCTCTTGTGAAAGTATCGTAATTGGCAGATTAATTAACTTGAGATGATCAAGGGTTATCAGGAGACGGGATCGCGGCAAGGTCATGTTCGCTATAGCGTCCAGACATTAGTTATTTCGCCCAGAGTAATCGTTTGGGGTTCATGAGCAAATTTTGTGATTTGGGAAATAGAATTTTGCAGAACAATTTCTCTGGAACGAAGGGAAATTTATGTTTCGTAAAAGCGCCTGTCGCCGTTATGTTATTTGGCACCATATGTGCACTATTTCGAGTGTATCGCGAAGCACATTGTAGCACATCGTCTGGTGTCATCTTTTGATGAAGAAACAACGCAAAAATGGGCTTTGAAAACCGTAAATTGTATGATTCGGGATATATAAACGTACAGAGCAATATCTCTGCAATGTAAGAAAAATTCCGGTTAATAAGGACACTGTTTGCGGTGAATGTGATCTGGCGCCATATATGCACAATTTTGAGCGTATCGCGGTGTACATTATAGTACATTGTAGAGTACAATCTCTAAATGAGGAAACAACGGAAAAAGCGCCTTAAAAACAGCGTGAGACTGCAGACTCATTCCTTACATTGTATAGCAACGATTCTGGCAAGTATCTACATGGCGATAGTAGCTAGAATTACAAAAGAGGATGAGGATGTACATTGCCGGCTATATTTCTTCAACGAATACGACTTTTTATGAGGATTTCACCGGACAAGAATCGTCAGATGGCAAATGAGATCAATTTGGATATTTGCCTAGGAAAAGATATTTTGTTCTGTAATTTTTTTTCGTAAAATTAGGGTTTTTGACTATTTTTTAATTTTGTCAGGACAAACTTTGAATTTGGTAGAAAGAGATTTATACTTTCATATTTTCTAAGAGCAAATTCCAACAGTGTTATCGGCAATGAATCAAGACAGAATTAACGACGACAAATTCCGGTAGGGGATGCTTCTGAAAAGGTCTTTGACACCCTCGTTGCGAATTCAATTACAACTCGTGGCTTTACAAGGTGGCAAGTGAATTAATGGCGGTAGACAAAGGAGTGGGTAACAAAGCCGTAAAAAAGGGTATGTCAATTCAACCGTCTCGTCCAACTTCTCGTAAAAAGTTATCACGTGGCTAGTCCTGCGGTTGAGGAGGCCAGAAGAAGTGCCTTCCCAAAGTGATCCACGACCGAAAAAAAAGAGAAAACGCTGTTACATCGATATCGGTACTGCTGGGATTATAAGTATGGCCTGTTCTTATCGGTGCGTAGTTCGAAAAACCGACGGGGATTCAAAGTAACGAGTGCTGCTGCTGTTGCCGGGGTAGCAGCAGCAGCAGCAGCAGCTGGATAGCTCGTTTATCGACGTAAGCTCGCACCCCCGCTTACGCAACACTGCGTACTCGCCAGAGCTTTCTACCCTGTTTCGCTACGACCGATATGCAAACTATGTTCCAATACTTTTCTAATTTTATTAAAAATTCTAACAGAATTAATAATGAAAACTAATATTGATTTGTTACTGATTTGCAAGGATTAAATAGTTTCGTGGTTAATGAGTTCAAATGACAATTATTATTTGAATCTCGCGAAAGTTTCTCATAGTTGTGGCAAATTATTCTTACGTTCTCGATAACGACGTTAACTATAAGATTCATAAACTAATAATTAAAACTTGTGATCTAATAGTGACAAGTTCTACAATAATTATCTCAGCAGTAAAAGAATAATCTGGTACTAGTACCTATAAAATGACAACTATTCATTTTTATTTCCTACTACTATTTTTTTAATAGTTATCATAACTATAAAAGTACAGTTCTAACTGTTTTATAGGTACGATGCCATTAAAAAAAAGTCACATGAATTAAAAAGAAGTAGCTCTCATTTTACAGTTGTCAGGACTCTCACGTTTCCCCTGAAAGGGTCATAAAAATTCTCTCTGTGAATTATATAGTGAGATAGATAAAGTTTAAGTTAAAAACAGTTTTATTTTCCACATAACGACTGAAAACAATGAAAAATGAATCCAAAAATTCTTTCTCAGAAATCCTGGCCTTCTTTATCATAAGCTTGACAAATACTCCGTGATATAATTATACCTCACATTATAAAACATCCATAACTACACGTGTAATCCTAAACTGATAATCCATGATAAATCCGAGCGATAGCAAACAATATATTATCAAAAACCTTAACCAGAAAAAAAGGGAACATATTGATAAATCCAAAAACCTTTTTTCACAAAATTTCGCTGCCCTTCTCAATGTTCAACAAAACCGAGTGACATAATTATTCCCCACATTACAAAACATCTATAACTAAAAATGTAATCCTAAGCGGAGTATCCATTAGAAACCGGAGCGATAGCAAAAAAAAGGAATAAAAAAAAAAAGCTCTTTGCCTCGTGGACCGTAAGTACCTCGGGATAGGGCTCTATTGGTAGGGAGAAGAGAGAAGCGCGTAAGCCCGGCTACGGTCCGTCGAAATCGATACAACACGCGCGCAAATAGAGAGGGATGAAGTAAAGAGAGAGGAGGGAAGGGGGAGGCTTGTGGGGTGTCGACGGCGACGGCGTAGGAAGGATCGTGTCGTTGGAGAGAGGAGAGGGGAGTGAGTTTCTCTTGCGAAAGAGAGAGGTTTCGTGGGGGATTTGAGGGTCGGTGGTGGTTGTGTTGGTTCAGCAGGCTGGCTTATCAGGGGGTGCGCGACGAAGAGGAGGAGGAGGAGGAGAAGGAGGAGGAGGGAGAGGAGGACACACCATCCATATCGACCAGTCTGCAAGGAACTAGCGTCAACCGAGGACGGAGGTCAAGGTCGCCGAACGTACCACGCCTCCGAGCTGCTGCCACTGCTGTTTGAGCTCTCGCGTTACTACGACATCGACGCTAGCAACACACGGCAACGAGCGCCATCTTCTGGCCCAGGAAAAACGAATTTTTTTGCCACCCCCGCGCAATCCAGCCCAACGCCCACTTTCTTCGCGCCTCATATTTTCCCTTGAAAGCTTGCTCTTTGGTCCATCACTCTTCGTAGCCTCCTTCGCTTTTCCTCGCCTCTTTGTTCTTCTTTTTTTTCTTTTTTTTTTCCAGTTTTTATTTTATTTTACGTTTTTATTCCCAGAGTTTTTCGAGTGTAAGAAGGTGCCGCCCGAATGGCATATACGTATGGACACCTGGGTGGCTATCATTAATAATACTCGCGTCACCTAATACGGCCTCGTTGCTATATGACGGTGACACATCGTGTAACACGGACCAAGTTTGACGAGTAACCGAGAGATGAAAATAAAAGAAAATTGAGTATCACGTGTGTGTGTGTGTGTATGCATAGCAGATAGACCAAGTACCGCGTCCCATTTTTTTTTTTGCAAGCATCTTTTAATATTATTAGAGTGCGACGTGGCGTCACGAGATGCGCCATAGGCTTCGACACCTACGCTAATTTCGAGGAGGCTTATACGCTCTCTGGAAATTTCGTTGTACGTGCCATTCGTGACATGACGGAGTATTGATGGCTGATAGAATTTTAGGCGATCAATACTCGCTTTGTGAGCGAATCGCAGAGCTAGGAAAAAGGACCGAGTACTTTGCGTACCGTGAAGTCATTACAAATTCGTTCCGAAACTAATTACTTACTGAAAATAATTAGTATTATGCCTTGGACGCTTTGCAGCATGTGAACGACTTCGTACTTTTTCGCAACCGTGGTTTGTATGATAGAAAAGAGCTTTTTTACAGGTCTATCGACTGTACGGTCTATTGAACAGACCTCTGCCTTTTTTTAAAAGATGATACTACTTTTAATTGCGCGAAGAAAAAAAAATTGGTTCGTTTTATTCAATTCCAGGGATTTAGCAATATAATAGAAATTTTATATACAACCCGTTTTTGCCGGATTTCGACAAACCAACTAAATACATTTTTTGGTGTCAATTAGTAGTCGAGATTGGCTAATAAATCTAGACTAAAGCAAAATTTTCCAAGAGTCATAAGCTTGCATAATTCTGTGTGATAAACATGAAACGTATTGATTTAATATTTATGATTCTGCAACGATTTTGGAGTGTCTTAAAAAAGATGTCGCGTTTTTATTGCCAAGATATTATAATTTTCAATAATAATTCCAGTATTTTTATTGAAAGTAAATTTCAATGCTGTCGTTGAGCATCTTTTTATAACTAATTCAGTCAAGTATCATGTAGCAAGCATTCCAAAAATATATGTTTATTTCATGAAATAATGATACTTTACAGCTTTGGTTAAACGCTGTTTATCAACCCGTCAATTCACGGAATTAAATTTCGTTA
This sequence comes from Tromatobia lineatoria, assembly GCA_949699805.1. Classification (NCBI taxonomy): domain Eukaryota; kingdom Metazoa; phylum Arthropoda; class Insecta; order Hymenoptera; family Ichneumonidae; genus Tromatobia; species Tromatobia lineatoria. The sequence goes on along the minus strand of OX453038.1, from coordinate 22,369,394 downwards.
AAAATGAAGCATTTGTTTAGAAAGTAGCCGGCACTTTTATAAACTTTTAGTTATATCACTTTGGTCGAAGAATTTTTCTCAGACAGTTATTTGCATATAAAATAGCAGTTACTATATTGCCGTCGGAGGAAGATTTTATCGAGAAACTTTATCGCATCGAATGATTAGGCGGCCGTGATCGTACGGGAATTCCTTGGTTCTTCGTGAACGTGGTCACGTCAGCAACGCGCTGGTCCTACGATGGTCCTCGAGTCTATATGTATACAAGAGTGATACAGCTGTGCTACTCGGTCTTCCACACGGTCACTCTTTCTCTCTCTCAGGACTCCTCCACTTTAGAGCGGAGACTATCACGAACGACCTTCGAAAGTTTGTGCAACTCCCATTAGAACGGGACAAAGTTCTCGACGGTGAGTTATCGTTGCGTTGCTTGAGGAGGAAAGTCGTCGACGAAGCCGATGCTCCCACGGACTCTTATCCTTCGACGTAGCTATACTGTCCATTCCTCCTGGTGATTTTCTCCACAACTTTTGGATTCCGCTGACTCCCGGAATTTCCGAACTCTAAACACATTCCATTCCATCCAAACCTGTAAAAACTTGGGCCACGTTTATTGTCTGCTTTTAATTAAAATGCAATCAATAGTGATCATGAAAGTGATAATAGTATTTTAGGTACAAATCTGATAACGCCTATTCGTGCTCTGATGGAGCGTTTGGATAAGATAGAGGATAACAGTTTGTATTGGAATTGTGATTACTATTAATGGAGTGCGTTATTACATTCAAATGCTACAATTTTTACGGTTACATTTTTTAAAACTTCAAGAGAATTGTGAATATCAGTTCCTCCAAGGGATATATAATTTATAGGACAGTTGGTTTTGTAACCCTGATTTCACAATAGAAACCTGCAGTTATTATCAATTGATGTGATACTTTTGGAATAACTGGAAGGGAAAATTATTTCGCATAAAGCATTTTGATTTTTCGGCCCCTCTATTTCTTTTTTTATGCATTCACTATATTTTATAATTTTATTGAGAAAATTAGCCTGGAAATTTAGTTTAGCGATTCGAGAGAAAAATTAGGGTATACGGATTTAAAGGAATTATTTTCTAATAAATTATCAACCAGCAGCTAAACAAGTAAGATATTTGTTACCAAATATAACTAACTTTCATCTGCAACCCCCAAAGGTTAATTAACGATGAAACTATTATTGTCAGCATATATATAGTCTAAACAAATAACGAATAATTTTCATAATCATAACAATATTTCCAAAGTACTATAAAATGACCTGAATAATGCCCATTAAGTAACCCAAATATTGATAGAACATAAATATTTATCATATAATCGAGTTATACAATTTGCATCATACAAGACCTAATCTGTAGTTTGCAAAATTGTAAATCAGCACACAGAAATTTTCTGCCTCTGCAAACAAACTTCTGCTCTTTCATTCAGAGGGTAAACATAGACTCAGAGATTCGATTTAGTGATGCACAATAAGAGAAAAGATTACAGAGTGACAAACGTCATCACTTTTCGACCTTTACTGTTAGCCTGAATTCTTCTCCGCGTAGCTAATGATGCACGAGAAAGGAAAGTTATCAATTCACGAGGAAAATTACGCAGGAAGGATAGATAATATTATTAGCAGTGTTCGATCGTCAGTGGGGAAAGAGGGACGCAGCAATTTTCTTGCTCTTGGCAGATCTCGTGATTCACGAGATTGGCCCGCTCGTTGAGCCTCGGTTCGCAGCCTTTCACGCGGCCGGAGCTCGAAGGAGCGAACGGCTGGTCGCCTGCGATGCTGGATCGACTGACTGAGTGACTGACTGACTATACTGTGAGCGCAAGTGCCGCGCGCACTCATCGTTCTGATCGCTCTATGTCAAGGTCACCGTCCGACGAATCTCCTCACAACCAAGTCACGAATTCCACGTGGTTAAGGCTTCGGCTCGCGATAATCGCCAGATGTGAAACTCGAAGGACATCGTTCGTCTAAAATTTCGAGTTTCTTTCGTTTCGTCCATGAGCAATTTCTCTCTCGTGGCCCAGCGCACCCGTCTCGCACTTTCTTTTTATACGCGCCAGCAAGATTTCGTCACGTGACGCCTCCAAGTCCGATGATCGTGAATTTTTCGTGAACGGGTTTCGCGCATGATAGACTTTCGTTGACTCTCTTTTTCCGTCGACCATTACCGACGATTTCGAGATTGTTGCGTCTATCAACGATTCGTTGCGACCTCGTCACTTCAACGAAAATTCTTGAAGAAAATATTACGAGCAGAGTTGTACAGGAACATTTTTTTAAAATGTAATGCATATTATATGATTTGCGTCATGATATCTGTATTATTGTAATAACACGTGGCTTTGATAAAAATCCATCTTAATGGATTTATTATTGTAAAGAATATTCATCTTTGAAATCCCTCACACATTATTTCATGTTTGAGAGCATTAATGATTGATAGAAATTGGAAAACTTGTCACACTTGCGAAGATGATTTTAGTATGGAAGCGTATTTTGAGCACTTTTCTGACTAAATTATGATAATGCCGTAGGGACAGAGCTGTAGAGGAAAATTTTTTATGTAATGCATTGTTTATGAAGTTAAATTAATGATGTTAGTATTAACGAACTGCGCTGATAATATTGCATCGAAATAGGTTCATTACTGTGTGGAAATTAATTTATAATAAACTTTGAATCATATATGGCGCAGTTGAGAACGTTGATAGTCAATAAAAATTGAAAAATGATATGCATTTGCGGAAATGCATGGTGTTATTGCTATATATGTATTGATACTGGTATTCATTTTCATAAACCTTCGAAACGATGATTCAATGTTCAAAGGCGTAAATATTCAGTAGTAATATCCCGAAACTTTAAAAATGATCGGAATACCGATAATTTTTGGCACTGGTGAATACTTTTTCTGATCTCGTGTGATTACAACATTCGCCTTCGGTTCGTGCTGCAAACTCCGACTCGTCGCGAAAAAGTTTCATCGCACTAGTATCGTAATAGACTATTTACTATATCCAATGCTTCTAGTAGGATGATCGAGGATTTATTGTAACCAGGTTTTGGGCAAAACAGACTTCACTTGATTATCTTCTTCTCTCGACAATTGCCGACGAATCGCGTCGCCAACTTCGCGTCTAAGACTCTGGGTATCAACGCTTTGTGTCCTGTTCTTAGCTTGGACTGGAATGCGTGAAGAAAATATTCCTGCACTCATCGCTATTCGAGTCTCAGCTATGGTAATGAATACTGCGCTCTCTATGGTCACGTTAATAATTTCATGCCTCACGAGATCTCGAAGGGATGCTTAGACATGTCCAGAATGTCGCTCCTGCGATATATATCTCGAGAATTAACATCTTCTCGTTGGGTCTAAATGAAATTCCTGCCACAACAATGTGGGACAAAGTGAAGATTAAGGATCCAGGGACAATGGAGCAACTCTTCTATTCTTACCATGCAACAATTGAGTCGATAAATAATATTGAAAAATGGTTCAATCGTACAATTTGATGTTTGGCTCTTTTCAATGCACTTTTGAGGAAAGATGGAAATTCGATGCGGAATGCACTATATACCTAATTTGTACAGCTCTTTTCATGCAATGACAAGAATATTGTTAGAATATAACCACAAATTCGGTTTTTCCATTCAATTCTTATACGGCACTTAGAATCCTAGGGATTGCACATACTATTAAATTTCCAACGCTGCTAAGAGCATTTTAACCATCAGGTAGGTATTTAAGTGTGTGCGTGAGTGTGTGTGAACAGTCTATTTCTATTGTTTCTAACGATTGTCCGCAGACAGATAGCATATTGCAGCATAGGATTTCAAGTGAGTTTCTTGGACATTTAGCTCATAAAAAAAGTTATTTCCTAACACAAATTCACAAATTATCTCCGCTCGCAGATATTATGTCATCTATTTACATTGTTTTGTCGCAGAGACACTAAATATGTGACAGTCTAATGCAGAGCGTTTAAGTGGTTTCGTAGAAGCGTGTATACACATAGTTTACGAACCTTGACCCACAATGTTTGACGGTGGAAGAGAAGAGCGGTTCGTCTCTCTGACGCATCGCTCAGCCCTCGGAAAAGAAACCGACAATGAGCGCGAGACGACGACAAAGCTCAAATAACCTTTCGAAAATATGATAACTCGTGTAATTCCGGAGATTTGCGCGTCTAACGAGGCAAAGCTCCAGGAAAAAGGGAATAATGAAGGATTTATGAATATAGGGGTGGATGACACGTGCAGAGCAGTAATACCCTCGAGCACAGTAATAGTCCCCGTCGCGTTACAAAGGAAGAGTGAAAAGGAGGAGGAAAAAAGGGTCTCGGGTTTTTGCAGGGATTCTGCTAGTTTCTGTCGCCCAGGACAACGACACAAGCCATGACTGCTTCTTTTTCCTCTACACGGAGAAATATAGTTAATCACAACCAAGATATTGGTAGACACAACTAAACAATTAATTTAATTCCTATACAACTCAGCTTGGCTCTGAGAGCAAAAAGAATTAAAATATTTGAAAGGGTTCGAATTTGATTCATATACGGATTACACTCAGAGATAAATATCGTAATTTAATAATAAAAAAAGTTAGTTACATGATAATTAACTATAATGTATAGTTGCCAGGAGGAACGAATATATTTTATGGTTAAAGCAAATATGAGAAAATATTTGGATCAACCATTTATATAATTCCCAGGAAGAACGTCTATATTTAATGGTTACAGCAAATATAATTATAGTAGAAATTATCAAAATTATGATAGTTTTAAAAACTATTCTAATAGTTTCAAATATGCCGTTTTGTTTCATATAGGATTTCAAAGTTTGTTTTCAATAAACTTGCAAGTATCGTTTATCGAACCATATTATCATCACTTTGACCATAAAACGTTGCAAGCCTTCCTATATGCTTTTAATCATGTGAAATCGTTGGTTCAACAATATGCCCTCAGTGTCAAATGAAATAAAATTTAGGTACAAATATGCCACGAAACTGTCCAGCGATTCAGATTTTACAACACTCTGATTTTTGAGAAAAATGTCTTTCGAGCTAAAACAAGCTCACAAAGTAGAACCGTGAAAAAAGCTTCCTCAATATTTTGTGCTCTTTAAAAAGTTTCCTCTATAGGGAAGCCAAAAACGATCAACATCTTTTCTCATAGCGGTAGTTTTGTGAAAAGCAAAAAAAATAGTGAGGAAGCAATTTATAATAAATTCATTTGATCCAAATAACTTCATTTATATCTCAACAAATTAATGTGGATCCAATAAGTTCATTGAGCTCTTTATAAATCTATTTGGACAAAATAATTTATTTTTTGTTCTGTGTAGTTTACAATCTGAATAGAAAAATTAAGATTGTCGTTATATTCTCACAATAATCACACAAAAAAATTGTACACATTTTTTTGAAATTCAATGGGGTTCTTGCCAGAATTGTGGTGTTCGCTGAGGACAACGACAGAAGCCGGGAGAGCTTCTGTCTTCTCTACTACAAGAGTGCGTTGCGTGTTGCTTACCGCATGCGGCGGCCGGGTTGAAAACTCTCCTCCTCGCTCGTAACACTCGGACACGGCAACTCACGAAGCCGCGAGAGCTTGTGTAACTCGTAATCATTTCCACGGCCTTCCAGCTCTCCGACTCACCGTCGACTTTCTACGCAAAACTCGACGGCGACGATCGCAACGACGAGACTTTACTGAGAACTCGGAATAGCGTTTCGCTCGCTGTCCACCGGCTAAACGCTCTTACGCCTGCACAGTCAAGTATTAAGATTAGGCCGATGCGTGTACAACCTTTGAACTGTTAATTCAGCATCTGGGGACGTAAATATTTGATAAAACATCGGTAAATATGACGCATTTTCGGGATATAGGGTATTACGATGAGAGAGTATTTTTGAGTATACTTTGACGTAATTATTATAATTTATTACTAATAGTGTTGGAAAAATGTATCATTTTATGAAATAGGTATTTGTTTTAGAATATGTGTGTCATGATCGTAACGACCAGTGCTGATAAAATGATATCGTACTTTTGGGTTACAACAGCAAAATTTATTTTTCATAATCTGTGAATCGTTTATTTATCATTTGACGAATAGTTGAAAAAATAGTTGATTTCAGAAATTTTTTGACGAAATTATTAACTGTTATCAAGACCAAAGTCGTGAAGCCTCATTTGATGCAATAAGCATTTATGATATCATTCATTTCTTAATGTTTGCATTAAGATAGTCACAAAAGGTGAGTTTTTTTAATACCTGAAATATGTTTTTGTATATCACTATTCTGCGTAAGATCAACGACTTAATCTTTGTATTACATATGTTTTTTAAATTGGTAAATTGGAGAAAAAGTATTTGGATGGGTAAAACTATTTTCAAAAGCTACTTTGGATTATCTGACCGAAAATACCTCATATTTCTAAGAAATTGTTTTGCAATGGTATTACAAAAAAATTCTTAATATAAAAAATGATTGATTATTTATTCGCAGAATCTCCAAAAATATTGCAGTATAACAATATAAGAGTAAAATAATATATATATTATACTATAAATTTCAATCTAAAAAAAAAAGTGGCGCCCAATTCTGAGGCCACAAAATATTATTATTCCTCATTAAAAAAAGTTATTACTCTATTCATTCATATCGCAGAGGCGTTAAAATTTATTCCTACACAATAATAAGTTATAATCAATTTATAATAAAAATAATTCATTCACTTTTTCCAATGGTGACAACGCTTTTGCTTCTGACGGAACTAATAAATAATCTGCGTAGTGTTTTTACAGATTTCTTTATTTCTTTTTTTTTCAAGGTGTAATTCCGTTGATTGCGTAAAAAGTGAGCGAGAAGAGGGGAAAGACTACGATACGATACGGAGGTGATCACGATGAGTGAGCCTCGAGATTGTGTGCAGAGATGTTAACGAATTGTGTCATTGGGTTTTGTACACGCGGTGCAAGCAAGGCTTCTTTTTTAAAATTCTTATCAAGGAATGCAGTGAAAGAGTAAAGATTTTATTTTATGCCCAAAGGTAACATTTTATGTTACCTCCATTACAATGTAAATACCGTCCACACATTCTCAGCAGGAAGAACATTTACCGTTACGTTATGATACTTTGTCGTGTAATTTGCTTTTTAAGTAAATGACAGTTATGACTCAAAATGATAAGCTTAATACTACGATAAGGTTTAATACTACACTATAAAGTATTTGCTATTTAACAGAGTCTCTTGTGAGAAGCGCAATAAATTAAGAGTTAAAGGACGCCACGGTCAAAGTCTGTAAACACACAAAGAATACGAAGCTTGGTGAATATCAGAACCTCTGACATAATCAGACCCACGAGGTAGACATTTACGTAGCAGTGTTGGACCTTTTTAAATTCGATTTAATGTCAATTGGACCATTTAAGAGGTACGTTATTACTCTCACTACAAGTGAAATTTACCGTCCGTCAACGAAATCTAGATAATTCTACTGAAATATTGAATAAATCTTAATTGCTAATTCATTTTTAAATACACATCGACAGGTTAGGATTCTGTTTTTACTACGATTAATTAGTTGTGCTGCAACTTATCAGAAGTGATTAAGGCTGCGATAAAAACCATTATGTAAATGTATAACCATCGATTAATAGTGAAGAGATTTTTTAAATAGAACTATAAAATAAAATGTGTGATTTATATTATTCCATTAGTGAATGAAATATTATCATAAATATTTGAAGAATATTTATTGCGATGCGTTTACAAACGTCGTAAAATAAAAAGTTGTGTGAGTCGTTTCAACAGTGACAAAGCTTAAGTAGTAATAAAAAGAAGTTTTTTCATGACCTGTAACGAAACACTTTCGTTCACACACGACTTCTGAAACTTTTAGTCAATTTCATAAACTTTTTTTTGCTGGTTTCTTGCTTAACAAAAGAAGAACAGAAACAAGTTGTGCACACTATTTCCATGTTCTGAAGCAGTTTGGTTGTTACAAAATATAAATTATTGAACTGGGAAACATTTTTTAAATAATTTAAACAAATTTGAACGTAAAATTTTCGTTACTTTCAAAATTCATTAAAAAAACTTACGGACAGAAGAAAAGTCTCGTTAATGAGACCGATAAATTATAAATTCATTCATATATCAATTAATAAATACATAAATAAATGTGTAACGAATTATGTGTATTTATTCAATCATTAATTCATGCATCAATCAGCAAATAAATAAAACAGCTTACGTACGAAAACTGACACTTCCATGTACCAAAATAATGTTCTACTTTGTAGTGCTTGAAAGTATTTCTTTCTCCAACTGAATGCATCAGAAATACAGTTTGAGATCGAATCGTGAAGCCTTATTTATCGCATTATCTCTCTCGTCGTCCGTTGCAAGAGCAAAGATAACGGTGAGATGGCATCCAGATAAAATGTCGAGTAACGAAGAAAAAAAGAGACGGACTCGCTTTCGAGCTGATAATTTATGAAGCCGGTAAGTATATCGACTACCAGATAGATTTCAAGAGTCTCGGGCACAGCTGCGCGAATGCAGTGGACGACAATTATTATTCCGAGTATCGATACACACCTGCAAGAGAATCATATTATTTTACGCGCGTTTATTACAATGCCACGAGTGTTATAAAATACTGCGGCGCGTCTTTCGGTCGCAGCGAAGAAATAGCGAGAGCGAGAAAGCTCGTAGACGCCCCGGAATAAAGTATAGCGAATAGCTCTCGACTGACATTCGGAAAGTCGATACTCGCAAGGCGCGTAGCTGCTCTACGATGTCGGGAGCCACCGGCCGTTATTTAATACCGACTTGACGTTCACTCGCAGTTCGGCATCCATATCTATACTCTCTGCTACTGTGCTCATGTGTGTCTCTTCCTATCACTGTATTTGTGGGAGGTACGTGTACACAGAGAAAGCGACGACTACAGGATATTCCTCAAGCTACAGATAGAAACGCTCCGCCTGCGTATTACTTACTCCCGAGTCTTCTTTATTGTAAGGGTGTTGATAGTATTGTTATTTTGTGTCAGCCAGGACAATGTTGATGTATGATATACTGATTATAAAAATGCAGATGTGCGCGATCTGAGAATCGTGATATTTGAAGCGTTTGACATAATCGCTGGGTTAGAATTTAGCATTGGATCGCGATTCAAGAACAGGATCGTCACGGTAATTAAAGCAGTTAACCTTCTTTTGTTTATTTATTCTCTATATTTACAAAGGGTTATCTTGGCAAGTTGAAAAAAAAAAAAAAATTCGAAATTAAATGTAAGGTTTTGAATAAATGGAACAATAATTTGGGAAAATTGACTTTTTTCCATTTTCCGTGAGAAATTGGTTGATAATGAAAACACGGTTTATAAGCGACTGCCGAATATTCGTGAAGCAACCGATAGAAACGCCGCCTGCTTGGAACTTATTACCGCGAGTCTCCTTTATTATATGTTGAAGGTATTGTTGTTTTGTGTCTGGCAGGACAATGTTGACATACGATACACTAATAAGAACAATGCAGATATGCGCAATAAGAATTGTGATATTTTAATTGTTTGGCATAATCGCTGGGATTGAATTCAGCCCTGAATCATGATTTAAGAAATGGATTGTCGCAGTAATTAGAACATTTAACCTTCTTTTTTTCATTTAACTCTATGGCGTTGTAAAAAAAATTGCAGTAAAGTGTTGGTTATTTTCCAAGATGAATGATTGAAATTTTTGCCCTTATTAGCATTTTTCCGCTAAGCGAAATGATTTTTTTGTTTAATGCTGGAAAAGTAGAAGTGATGAAAGATTCATATTGTTCAGTTTAAAAAAGCCATAAGTTTCTGTAAAGTTAACAAAAACATTCTATCGATATTTACGGCCAAAAATTTTTTATCAAAAGTATAAAGATGTAGGTTTAAGTTTTTACTATGCATGCGACTATTTCCACAAGTACATATACTAATTACTAGTTACGACACTTAAGAGTGTGCTACGGTAGTAATTAAATAGGTGGAGTGACTACAAATATATGTACTAAAAATCAATAATTATCACTGAATACTTGCCAAACACTATAACGATTATTGACATGTATTACAAAATTCCTTCTGTATAACGTAACGATCTCCGTTCTCACATTTCACGTTTACTAGATAATTCGATTGCTCCGGGCGCAAATATACATTTTCTCGACGAGCTCAACGACTTAATGTAGAAGTGCAAAAAGTGAAAACTTCATGTAACTTCTTATGGAGCTCAACGATTTCATATAAAAGTTTGAAACTTCATGTAACTTCTTATTATTAAAAATAATTTCATTCAAACATTTGATGATTTCCAACAGATTCTTCTCATTGAAGATTGATAAGAAGCTGGTTATATGAATTACAGTAAAACGTTTTTTATGCTGCGTTATGGGAGCAAATAGACTTAGTCTGAAATCTCTCTCGGGTCGAAATCATTGCGCCGTTGTAGCCTGAGGCTCGACTTTGATCGAATCACAATCACGATCGATCCATCGGAACATTATCGCAAAATTCAAGTAAATAAAGTGTCAGAGACTGCATATAAAGAACGAAGGCATTACGAGGCAATTCGATTAACGTCCTCGCTCACGATCTTATCTCCCCGAGCTATCCAACCTGTTGAATTGTTTAACGCATCGTGCGGTAAACCTCTTGCCGTTCGAACTCATAACCACCGAATGATTCGCTTCCTGATGTAATCGCTAATCGAGCCGCGATGCATACGTTGTCGCTGCAGTCGTCGCTCGTTGCGTGCAAAACGCTGCGAAAGCGTTAGCGGGAAAATGGATCTTGGATTTTCCAGACGAATAAATTTTGTTCGTACAATATTAGAAAAACATTAGAATTACGTTGAAAGCAACTGCGAATAAATTGTTCCTAGCTCTTTGTTCTTCCCATTTGCCTACTTAACTCAACCTATGGAAATTTAATTAAAAATTCTTTCTCCGTAAACAGAAATAATTTCATACATAGAAAAAGTTGCATTTCACCGCAATGTTCCAGGCATTTGAGTGATAAAATACTTTTACTTTCTCCATTCACTTACATTGTATGGGATAAGAAAGTAAAATGATGGACTATGTAATTAATAGTATAGAAAAATTTATTTATAGCTCCTGAATAATTTATTGCGTCAAATTTGCTAAATCGAATTCAAAATAAGTGGTATTTTGAAGATTGCAAAATTTTGGACTTTCGAGAATATATTTACATGCAAATAACATACAGAACTAAATGCCAATATTCGAATAATAACGAAATAAATAAATGAAAACGCATTCATTGAAGCTATAAATTCTTTATATTCAATCGAAAAGAACATGAAGTTTGGAGTCTACTAAATTTTGTTTTAGTTCATTCGATAGAGATCAGTTTATTTTCCACCCAGAAGAATTGTAAAAAAGCATTATTTAGTAAAAAAAAAAAAAATCGAAAAACCATATTTTTAAATTATGTCTAACAAATTATACTAGGAATGAAAACCCAGAAAGCAACAAACACTTACGTCTTAAATTGACGTAAATTCACAAGCAGTGAGCACAAGTAACGCGACAATAATTGTATTCTAAGAATATTCATTCCACAATGATATCTCTCTCCCTCTTTAATCTAAAACGCTCTAAAAATTTCAGTTCGATCAAGTTTTTACTTCATTTATCGAACAAATAATCCTTCCATTCCCTTTAACGGGATTCTGAAAGCTATTTAATTTAGAAAAAAATGGAAAAACCCTGCGTAGAATAGGAATCCGTTTGCCAAGCAATTTGACGGCTTATCGAATAGAATGTATTCGATGATAAGTTACAAAAATATCATTATCTATGACTAATCGTAGAAGAAATGAAAGTCCAGAACGAAACAAATACTTCCAATCTCTGAGTGACGTAGGTTTGTCCAGCAGTAAACACAACTAACGTGACAATAGGTTGCCTTAAGTGTGTTATTAAGCCCAGTGAACGTGATGTTTGAAACTCGTGTGAGAGGAGCAGACGAGGCACTTTTGGGAAAGTCGAAACAGGACAAAAGATATCCACGTAGGACACGGAGCATCGTGTTTACAGCGGGACATGTTCGCTCGACCGTACGCAGCACACAGAGCTAATGATGACTCCTCCAGTCAGCACCATCACAACGCAGTCGCTCCCAAGGGCAAATTATTACTATTCTGATTACAGGCTCTCGACAAAACAACAACAAAAACTCGTACTCCGGACGCTCGAAGCCCTAAACCAGAACCCGAAGGAATATAAGTTCGGGGAAGCTGACTAAGGCTGACTCTTCTTTCCTTTCGATAAATAGAGCAGCCTTCTCACTTTTCGAACGAAAACTAGCCATCCACAGCGTGTACCTTCTGTCCCAACTTCCAACGACGACGATATTCGGGATCGCCGATGAAGAAGAACGTGAAATAGTATTCCACTTGGCTATGAGTATAGGAAACTGCGGGAAACGATAATACAGGCGATCCAACGAGTCAGCCAGTCAGCGAGCGAAGGAACGAACACGAAGAAACGAACGAACGAACGGGGCTATGAAACCGGGCCCTGCTTACCTGCTGTTCCTCCCGAGAATTTCTCGACTAGACACTCGCTCCGACTCCCCGATACGAAATAACGGTGTGTGCCTCGCTGCTGCCTCTCCTTCGGACCATTTCGAAATTCTCGGAGAACGTCGTAACGCACACCCTCGAGGTGTGCGAGCTACCTCGCGAGTTTCACGTTCACACTCACACGTGATCACGCAGGCTCCTCTCGAATTGCGATTATATCTGCATTTTTTAAACAGACGACGTTACTAATTATGGGACGAGGATTTATTGATGTATGGGTAATAGATACATGGAATTTTGGCAGAGTTTTCGGAAAGGGAGGTTCTTTTTTCCGAATGGAAGTTCGATCGGTGAATTCTGAAATAGGGAATGACCAGAAGTTTTTTTTTTAAATCACAGTGAAAAAGTTTAAAACTGTTGATTCCTGTGATGAAATATACGACTTGAGCATAGCTGTGAAGGCAAAAGCTAAGATATCTTGAAGGCGAAAACGGAATTAGGTTTAAATTTCCGACCGGAAGTCACATCTGTAAATTTTGAGATCAGAAATTATCAGAGGAGACGTTTTTTTTTAAATTACAGTAGAAATTTTTGAAACGGATGTTTCCTCTGTGAAACATACGATTTAGGCATAGCAGTAAAGACCAAAATTTGATATGTTGAAGAGAGTTGGGTTTTATTTTACGACCGGAAATCGCAACTGCAAATTCTGAGCTCAGCAATTACTGAAAGGGCCTTTTTTTAAATTCACGGTAAAACGTTCTGGAACGGATGGTTCCTTGGTGGAATATACGATTTGAGAATAGCAGTGAAGAACAAAATTCGATATCGTCAAGAGAAAAGAAGTTCGGTTTTATTTTCCGACCACAAATCGGATCTGCAAATTCTAAAACAAAATAAAGACCAAAAGTGATTTTTTTGTTATTACAGTGAAAAGGTTCGAAACGAATGTTTGCTGTCATGAAATTTACGACTTAAAAATAAAAGTGAAGACCAAAATTTGATAAATGTTCGATATGACATTGCTGATTTACTAGTAATTGTATTATTAATAATTCAACACAGTATGACCCTGACTTATATTTTCCTGTACTACCCGTTATTGTTGTTACTTTTCCCTAAACTCTTTCGAGATATAACAGTAACTATTACACTTATAGTTGAAGAACTGGGTACTGTACGCATGAGGTAGGTGAATTAAGGAATGAAACGTTCCATTGAATGCCAATTTCGTTTTTATGTCGCTCTGCGGACGAGTAAAGACTCCCAGAGGAAAGCAAAATACAACCGTACTTCAGTCGTGCAGTCAGAGGGGGAACTTACAACTCTGTGCAAACTCGTGCTCGCTACGTCGTGCAACAATGTAACGGCATAATCCTACGAATAACCGCACATTTAGATAATTGAAGATTCGGATAACCGATCTTCAGATAATCGAAATTTCATACTATACTAGACATATTATTGTATGCAAGACCCGTTATAATATTTTTTATCAGCATCATGCATGCATTGTATTATGCAGCTATAAACCTATTGCAATATTGGTATTGATATTGCATTTACAATCCGTATACGCTTTTATCTACACTCAGAGAAATGATATTAGCAACTATAAAGTAAGAATAATTAAATATTGGTCTATGTCAATATTTTCAGAGGTGGGATAACGATTTTTTTAAAGTTGACAATAATATATAAAAAATAGTCACGTGACCCAGAATTCGATTTTCCTTCTACGCTATTGAATTTTCGATTGCATAAAGCGAATGCAACTTACATGTTAAAAAATAGTAGAATAAAATCAATTCTTCTAATAACAGTTATATTATTCTGATTTAATTTTTTTCATTCAGGCTCGTAGTTAAATTAAAAGGCGGTCAGCTAAAAATTTGCAAAGCACAAGTTGTAGAGTGACGATAAGATTTCTAGCGCTTATTAAAGTATTTGCAACATAGAAAAGCGAAAGTTAGATGAATCAGCTGATCAAAAAAAAAATACAACATTAAGAATTATTACAATAAATGTCCTCTTAATCGTGACTCGCTGGACAACAAAGAACTTGCACAATTTCCAGGTAATGAAAGAGGCAAAAAAACTACGGATACTCTGAAATCTATAAGGACCTTGAAGTTGGCATCTTGCAGAGTTAGTTATAAATCTGCACTGACTTGGAGGTATTGTTGGGATAGGTAATTTAGGCGTGCACACAATATACGTACACAAAGAGTTGGCTCGTTCACCTACCCGAGATTACGTACATGACGATGAGAATAATTCTCGGGGCATCCGTCTCTCGACGCATATACAGGTATACATATTACGTTAGGAATGAGAAGGACGGAAGAGGAGGGGAATTGTGTTATCTCACTAATTGCATAGCGCACGCCTAACGAGGAACCGACGACTAATTGTATCCTTTGATGTTTAAAAGGGCATCAATAGACACGTTGCATCTCAGAGACTGTGGACATTGGGATTAAAATCTGTTTGTTCTCACGAGGCTATGTCAAATTCGCTTGGAGCTTCACAATCGCAATCTGCATATAGGCTTGCAACTTAATTATTATTTAACAATTATCGGACTGGTTTCGTCAATTCTATTATGGTAAGGTTGTTCTGTAGATAACCAGAAGGAAATCTCGCTTTGTGATATCATAATTTATAAGGGAAATAGAATTGCGGTTTTTATTGTATAGTACAATATTTTGTATGGTATTTAAAAAATGGGTGTAACACTTCCAGGGCATCTATATTACAATTTGTACCTCCTCGATTTTTATAGCTTTTTTTCTTCTAGAGATTCGGCGAAAAAATATGAATGATTTGTTGGTATTTTAAGAAAATTCACTAGAACGTACTTACACAGATGGCGAAATAATAGCCGAATTTTCAACAAAACTTCAGCATTCCTGGTAACAAGATGTTATTATGATTTTTTATTTCGTTTTAATAGTTATTTCCAATTGTCAGACGTCTTTACTTTTTTAAATTGAAAATTTATGGCATTATTCATTCCGTGATTTCCATCTTATAATAATAACGAGCAATGTGAATAAAATGTTGTCTCAACTTTTATTGCTACCAAAAGTTTCATTTTTCACGTTATTTCAGTAAATAGAGGAGTCCACGTTTCCATCTATTTTTCGATTTTCTCTTGTTTACGACGAATTCTCCATGAAAAAATTATGAAAAATATTATTCATTTTGCTTAGAGTAATAAAACATTTTCCATTGTATTTTTATCATTTCCAATAATACATTTATCACTATATTCTCCAAACCATCATTGAAGTTTTAATTTTTTTTTAATAAAAAAGGGTCAGAGAATTCCGAATACCAAGTGGCACAGGGTCAAATAAGTTCACATACACCGAAGCGGCAAATAAGGAATCGGCTGCTACAAGTCGAGGGTCTGCAGAAGCAGCAGCAGGACGAGAACCTGCCGGTTGCGAGCGCAGTTTGCGGGAACGACAAACCGGCTGATCAGCAACAAGCAGAGGACCGCGTACCGCTATAACCGCGCACGCCCTACTCATTCCTACTACGTACAGATGCTGCAGCAACAGATTCATCCTCACTCTCAACAGTCTCGGCGCTGTCTTCACTCACGGGCACCTATGTCCGCCGCAGCGACGTCTTACAACGTAGCTAAACGAACATATTGGAAAATAAGTCGTCTACATATCCATATACGAGGCAATTTACCCCGTTTCGACCAGGTTTTGACCTCAACCCCTCCGATTTAGCTCATAATCTTTCTTAGGCTTAGTTGGTCGCTTAATTACACAACAAAAATTTATTTAAATTTTTTTTGCAATTTTTTTGTAAATACATTTTCAATTCGCATAATTCGGATAAATCAGAAAACAATAAAAAAATCTGAAAAAAAAATGGTTTTACATAAATAAGCATTCAACCAATCGCCTGTAGTAGATTTATTAATTTACATATTTTTCAATAATTTTATAAATCAAAAAACCTTAAAAACTGTTATAAGAAAAATCTTCTCCACTTTGGCTATAAGCTAGATAATTTTGTTATTAAACAAAGTATTTTTCACAATTTTTTCAGATTTTTAAATTATGACATTCGATATGTCACTTTAAAAATATATTTAAAAAAAAATTGCAATAAAAAAAATGAAAATAAATTTTATTGCGTAGTTGAGGGTCTAACTAAGCCTAGAAAAAATTATGAGCTAAATCGGAGGGGTCGGGGTCAAAGCGTGGTCGAAACGGGGTGGATTGCCCCATACACACACATTACCTTACACACAAAAAATTCATAACACAAACGTAAGAGCATTGGCACAAAATTGTTTAATTATCCAGTCATAGCCATTGTCGCTAAACGAGCGGTTAATTGATGTTAAAACAGAAGAAAAAGTCTCGGAGAGACTGAAGAAGACGTAGAACGTGGAAATTCACCCCTGACCTATGGATATTAGAGACACAGGCCGCGCAGGGGGTGCGGCCAATCGGCTGTGCAATAGGCATGAATTTATATTCTACAATACCGGATGTGTGGAACAGTCGCTTCTCAGGAACGCTCTCGCCATTCACATTCTTCGATAGTCGAAGAAGTAGCGGAGACTCTCCATGTTCATTCTGCCTGCCCACGAACCTCTTAGCCTCCACTTTTGTTTCCGTTAATGCCGCCGGCTAACTTTTACATACATCACATTTACCCTCTCCATTATAGTGACTATACATCGGCATAGTCACCTATCACGCATTTACCCACGTGTCGCGTTACAATCATCAATGAAAATCACGCTGGTTCTTCTATACGTAGAAAAGTATATACGTACATGAAGCGCGCAACTCTGAGATGCGACGCGACGCGCTCGATGGAATAACGGTTCGCAGTCGTTTCTCGCTACACGAGGCGCAGGTCAATGCTGCAATATACCACTAAGTCGGCGCGACCGTCGTTCGAGTGTTTGTAAATCCACGAGAGAATTCAATCGTACACAACGAAATAATAAAAATGAGTTACAAGTACGCTTCGTTGGGCTCGAGGTGCGCAGCCAGCAAAACTTTCTCGTGTGTCAACCTTGAGGAGGGCTTATCGGAGGTGGCAGCGCGGAAAGGGAAACTACCGACGACGCCAAAACTCACGACTTTTGCGACTTAGTTGCATTCATTAATTATATGTGTCATCGCACGATTTTAATACGGATTTTGTTTAATGATATAGAGATGATTTTTATGTTCTATGACAATTATCGACTTGAGAAGAGATTATCGGAGGTGGCAGCGCGGAAAGGGAAACTTCCGAGTTTTTACGAATATATGCGTTTATTTATTTGATATCGTAGTTGCGCGATTTAATTAAAGATTCTACATGATAGAGCGATGGTTTTTTTTCATGGGAACTTTTAACGTTGAGTAGACGTAGATGTTTTTGTCAGGTCTTAATTTAAGTTTTCAAAGCACAAAGAAAATATGTCCTACTGGCACACACAAAAAAAAATATATACGGAAATGTATACTTCGTATGTGAAATACATTGTTCACGAAAAATGAATTCGCATATGGAATATATCACTATGAATATATGTGCAAGATATAGCGAAAATATATTTTTACACGAAATTTTTTACATTTCGGAATATCGTTTTCATGGGAGACTTCCAATTTTTTGTTATATATCACTAAATGCCGCACAAACAATTACAGGGGTCCAGAGTTTATTACATTGTACAAAAAAATTATTTTGTCTATCTGCTGATTAATTTGTTTAGTATCAATCGCTTTTTATACGAAGATTTGATTACGATAGACGTTTTCATGGAAGAAATAATAATTATAGTTGTACATATTTCAATCGAAGCTTGCGTGACTAAAGTCATATGGATATTTTCTATGCCCAGAGCAAATATACCTCATAATAATTGTAATAACGCGACTTCGCATAACCCCTAATTATCCAATTAAAAATCACGGTCTCAGAAACCACAAAGAGTTTCGGCAACCTAGAGATTAACTGATTGCACAAATAACAATGAATATAGGATATTGGAGAACAACGTAGTGACGTCACAGCCCCAAAATGGCGTTCCACCGAGATTTATTGCGCGCGCAATTTTTTCCCCACTAACCAATAGAATCGTACATCCGTAAGTCGTGGCTTGCCACAAAAACCCGCCACCAGATGTCCTATCACAGTGTTCATGTCCCAATTTTTTTTATTTTACTTCTCCAACGTCTATAAAAAAAATCCTTATTTACCTTTCGTCACGTTCGACGTTAGTCATGAAAATCCTAGAGAAGAAATACGCTTCGCTAGCTATTCGATATATCTTTTTCCACATTAATAGCCAACTTTATATTATTATTTTGCATTATAGTTATTCCTCAGCCTTATTCGGTGTTACGACTTGTTTAATGCCTTCTCCTGTGATTCCGACGCGCACATGAAGACAGGCAGTGGCTTTTAGTAGACAGAGTGCTTTTTACCGCTTTTGGACAGTATATATAGATATAGACACGTGTGTACACAGAAATACAGGAACACTCAGTGCTTATAGACACTGGGAGGCGAGTCAGTGAAGCGCGGGCGAGTTTTGCCGTCATCGAGGCGAGCCTACAACCATTCGAAGCTACCATTACGGCCTATCTCTGTCTGCCTATCTCACAGAGTCTCGCCAGCAGCGTGTCCGTGTGTTTTCCTCGGCAAGCCAGAGAGAGAGCTTTGGCGCTTTGTCGAGAACGTCACGGTGAGTAAGCGGCGTGCTCTCTGCGCTTCGGAATCCGCCGCACGAGAGACGACGAGGTGCGTAAAGAGGGGCACCACACCAGTGACGTGCTGCAGCAGCAGCAGCAGCACGAGACCCCCTCGACACTCCGCGACGTCGCGCACGTTGTCGAGAGGAGAAAGTTGAATAATATAGGTAATCTCATTGTTGTCGTTGTATAATGAGAAGGTAACCTACTGAGCAACCGACTTGCAACCATCTAGCAACGTTTTACTAACCTTGCGCAGAGCACGTGACTTTCAAACCTTATTAACACTGAAAACTATTTTTTCAATTTTTCGTCTAGTTATTCGAGTACGAGGTCAATAATTAATTATGCTGGATTACATAATGTTCGTAAATTACTGGGATCTCCGATTCTATTTTCTTGATGCAAATATTATTCAACAAGTGACATGTTGAATAATATCAGTAATTTCATTGTTGTCGTAAATTGAGAAAGTAACCTAGTGAGCAATCTACTCGAAATTTTTCGTTTTCGGGAAGAATAGATATACTAATTCGACCATGATAGATGATATATGACGACAAGGCTTAAAAATGTAAATTAACGCCTCTATCGAATTACACAAATTGTATTCCTAACAAATGGTACATGTATACAATGAGAAATGCAATAGTTACAATTATTCATAAACACTATTTTTTACATACTTCATATCATTGTTAACTCGAATTAAAATACTAGTTGGAATGAATAAAAATTCTTCATTACGTTCAGTTTTGCACCGCAGATAATATTTCACCCAGTTATTTTTTTCTGTTCCTGTTATCTCCGGCCATACATGCTGGGCGGTTCATCTGCATATACTTTGTGTATGTCGTTGACTTTTTTGACTTACTGAAGATGAAAACAGTTTTACGCTGTTCAAATGTAAATGATCTTTATAAACAACACCGTTCCTATAAAGTTATGAACCACTTATATGTATCTATATCAGCTACATTGTCAAAAATGTTCAGTGTTTTTTTTACTTTGATTGCAATGTAAGATGAATGTACTTGTAAAATAGTAGTTGTAGCAAAAATGTGAAAAGCATGGAGTTCTCGAGGGACCTTATGCACCGAATGAGGAATTAAACCGGTAAAATAATATTTTTTGCAGCTAAATTCTGTTTATTATACAGTAGGAACATAACGTATTTGATTACAAATTGGTTCTGTAAAAAAAGAAAACTTCCTGTGCGTACAAACTTTTATTTCGATTACCCAACAATTTCTATATAAAAAAAACTCGAAGAGGTTTGAGCGTAGCTAAAAAAGGGCCGCAGTTGCGACAAGTAAAAGTAGCGGTATCGCCTCAGCGGTGGCCTCTCGTTGTGACGTCATAAGAAGGTTAGAATACTTTTAAATATTTTCTAATACTTTAAGTCGCGCCACGACCGAATTTCGTGGTTCTCAGTTTCATATTAGCTTTCATTTAATCGATTTCGACACAGCCATAAAATATATTAATCGTGTAAAAAATTATTTAGCCAATTACAATAAAATTATATTTAAAAATAACCATTTACTCGATTAAAATTATTGTTAAAAACTAAATTTATGGCCTATTGATAGCGTATCTTTTCGAAAATCATACCTCAATTCCACCACTACTTTTCATCATTACTCAAAGTGTTCTAAGAAAAGTCCGTACATTTCAATCTCCTTAATAATTATTTATCTCAATCTAATAAAACCGTATTCAAACATTTTTGAAAATAAATTTTTAATATTGCATCTTCTCCATGAATCTTTTGGCCCATTTACGAAATGTGTTTCTCTCCGAAAAAGATATCTCGATTCGAAGATTAAGACTGAGCATTAGTCAAAGCGTTGCGAGATCTGTTATAGAAAAAAAAAAAGGTTCAGAAATGTAAGTAGAGTTACACGCCCGACCGAATCTTATCTTTGGCTTTGTAACTTCGTCCGCGGCATAACGATCATGTTACACGAAAGCGGAGGACTCGAGGCGGAGAAGCTAATGCATCCTATATATAGCGAGGAAGGCTATACGAAAACCGCGAAGAGACCGAGAGAGCAGCGACTTATCACGCGGCCAATCTTTTATTAATCCGCACCTCGACCACGCGCGTTCCCATCGTCCTGCCCGAGCGGATTCAAGAAGAAATGCGGGCCCGCGCATAAGTACGAGCACTTTACCTTATACTCATCTACTTGAAGAGGCACTGCGAGTAACGAGAAACGCAGAAGCAGAAGAGGAAGAAGAAAAAAGCAAGCATACGGATCTCCGGATGACATCCGTCACGCGAGGACCACACTAATTAAGATAATTATACAAACACGTGTCATTAAGATTTTTCCAGGTCCTCCACAAGCCCTACAATTATTAATACATTTCGCGCTCTCGACATTAACGGTGTGCGAAATATAAAAAAGTAAAAAAAAATATCTCCATAAAGATCACGACCTCTGAATAATCTACCGAAGTTTCTTAAGAGGGGTTGAATTTTATCATGATAATTATTACTTGAAATATTAATATTAGCGCAATTTCCAGTCGCAACATTAGAGGTTTACGAATTATAATAAAGTACAAAATATAATCATAATAATCACCTCTGAATCCTTTTTCAAAGTCTCTCTGAAGTTCAATTTTATTATAATTATTATAACTTGAAAATTCTTATTTCACAGCTGAAAAGGATCGCCGATGTAAAAGATGATCAAAGACAACTTTCGTGAATATAATTCGACACGGTTGGTGCGTTCCGTCTGCCAACCCCCTTAAAGTAATGCATAAATTTATTATATTATATGCGGACGAATTAGACGTTATGAATTTCTAATGAATCGCGATGACGAAACTTAGAGATCCGTTTTAACGATGCAGACAGGCAACTCCGTCACTTCTTTTTTCGATTCTCATTTACCTCCGATATCTTTTTTTCTTTTTTTTTTTATGCCACGTACGTTTTCGGCTAATAATGGGAGTGGCTCGGCTGGGAAGCCACGACTTTTGATCCGCTGTCCCGTAGACAATGCGTTATTACCGAGTCACCAAAGGCAGAAGCAGTAGGCGTGTTTACGTATGCGCATTTACCTTCAGTTTGGACCTACACAACGTCGACACACGTTCCCTATACTATGATGCAATTAGGGTGACATTGCCATGCGTCGCGAACGCTACTGCGACTGATGCTGCGCATATATTTTTAAACGATTTATTGGTCATGAATATTGGAAATTCTTATTATTTGTCAATATTTAAAAAATTCAGATATGAGTCTCCAGCGGCTACTCTGACAATATCTTTTCATGAATTTTAATTTCGTGGGTTAAGCTAAAAAAAAATTATTCGTATTTCTCATCTGTATTTCAGCACAAAAATTCAATTTTTTTATTTTTTTATTTTGAAGAAGTCACTGATTAATAATTATTTATGATGGCTGGTAAGTAAATCAGTAATTCAATACTACTTCATTGTGCTCAAAATTTTGTCATGGAAGTAATGTATATCCTAAATGAATCCAAATCTGATTCGAGTGTCGAAATGTTAGATGCCAGACATATCTTCGAATATATATCTTTGGAAAAAAAAAAAAACCGAGCAAAAAAGTAACAATTGTCTTAACTTATTGTAGTGAGCATTTAATGATATACAAATGCTCAATTCCTCAGCGCTCTTGAAATGTAAATCGTGTGTATAAATCGTGTATACAAGCTTAGGGTCATTTTAGTAGCCGTCGAAGATCAACTAAAACGATCGGAAAGTCGTGTTTAGTGAGGCAGCAAATATTTGGTTATCTTTTTGGAAGCTAGCCCAATGCTAGACTTTGGTAGATCAGTGTTCGGCTCGTCGGACTTTCGGACTTTGGTATGTGCCTGGAGCGGCGAGTCCATTTCTCCCCCACTTGGACAACTATTAGGGCAACGACCATTCTCGGCTGACGAATTACAAACACCAAGAACGAAGCCATCCCGCAGGAGTATAAAGAGACTGCGAGTAAGGAAAAGGCTGAGAAACAAACAAACAAACAAACAAAATGTTTGAAAAAACTTTGAGACACGTGAGTGTGCCTCGAGACAGAAGCCAGCCGAAAGAAAGCCAAGGCGACTAGCTGCTATTTTTCCTGCAACAGATCAGCGACGAAGAGACAGAAGAGCGAAGAGAGGGACGACATAAGTGCAGGCTATGCTGCTGGGCGGGCAAACGTGGCAACACCGCCACGCCGGATCCATATCCCCACGCGCGCTGAGCCTCTCTCGTCGCACCACGTGATTCACTCGTTATTAGGGAAATATATTTATTATCACCGTCCATATTCACCAGCTCTCTCCGTTATTTCATTTTTCTACACAGCCAAACTAAAGCTTTCTTTCCATTTTACTAAATGCTCAATATTATTGTCCTTCTCGATCAGTAACTTCAAGTTTACCGACAGAATTATAAGCTCTCTTAATTTTTTTAAGATGGTCATTCACGGTTAATCTTGTTTCGTTCCGTAATATCAACTGGCTGTGCTATGAAAAATGTGGAACTTGTTGAATCAAAAAAGGTTTCTTTTAGGCACAAACTATTTTCGAATTTTCTGAGCGCTGAATTATGGTTTCCTTGACGTTGAAACATTTTTGGTACATAAATTATTTGTAGTATTGTTTTCGGAATGGTTATTTTCAAATATTAACCTGCACGGTTATTAAAATATGTCAAGACTTGTAAATAGTATATGCAAGAAGTTGTAATACAAATATACA
Source organism: Tromatobia lineatoria (assembly GCA_949699805.1). NCBI lineage: Eukaryota > Metazoa > Arthropoda > Insecta > Hymenoptera > Ichneumonidae > Tromatobia > Tromatobia lineatoria. The sequence continues at coordinate 22,345,280 of OX453038.1, read as the reverse complement.
AAAAATTGGGAAAAGAATCACAGTATTTAACTTTCAATTTCGTTATTTTTTCAGGGTGGTTTTTGTTAAATTTTTGTCATAAACAATATTAAACATGATCGTTAGAATTTCGAAAATTTTCTGAAATCCATAACCATTATATTAATTATACGATAAACGTTTATTAAATTAAATTATAGCAGTTTACAACCCTGTTTGCAAGGATGTGGCCCACGAGAAGTTAAATTCCATGCTGAATACATCGATAGGCTATAAGAATATGCAAAAGAAACTAGTTTTTCGAATGGTCGTGACAGTATAATGGGATTCGGAATGGACGCGCGAATTTGAGCTACGATAAAACGTTAATGGCAATTCTCGGTGTGAGGCGCGACTTGCAGAGACAGAAGAGGAACGACGAGTGAGGAAAGAGGAGAAAAAAGAAATCGAAGAAAATAACCAAATAAATAACGACGATGACTAGTGTCGAGAGCGAGCGAGTCTAATTTCGTACAACTCGCTGGGAAGGCGAGACAAAGAAGAAGAATCGGAGGGAAGAACGCGTGGAAAATGCGTGCTCGATGCTCTATCGTGCAACGTAGATAAAGTCGAAAGTTAAACTATAATTTGACGTGAAAAGAATTGAACAAAATGTCGAAAATAAATTCATTAACGCGCATCTGTTTCTAAATACGCAGTTGGAAATTTCACGTAGGCCTTTCACTTTCTATTCAAGGAGGTCCGGTCGGTTAAATGAATTCAATGAATGACTGAATAGAGAAAAAAAATAACGTGAGCCTATTTTCAACCTTCAATAACATTCAATACAAAATTAGCGCTCAAATATTAAACTTCTGAGATGAAGTTGATGGCAAAACGAATAACAATGGAATAGTAAATGCGGAAAACTTTGAAATGCTTCACAAATGTATAGGTTTTTATTTAACGGTTCTTTTGCACCGTTAAAAGTTTGTGGTTTCATTTATCGTCTCGAAGAACTTGCATAACAATAAGTCTTCTTAATGTAGAGAAAATTCCATCGTCAAATAACACTGATAAAATTCACCCATGAACATTTCTGGGAACATGATTTTCGTTATTTTTATAAAGAAAAAATTACAGTGCTTATTCGTTCAGGATGTAACAGATTATTTTGACAATTGGCCGATGCTTTATCGAGTTCCCGATTAAATTTTCTATAGTAATCATTTCAAAAATTACAATTGATTATATTACGTTAGATTAGAATGAAAAAACAATTATCACTTTTTAACCACAAATTAAAAAGTGCACTTCAAAATTGATGGTACATTATCTAATTAACAAAATGAGCTGTTACCTGTCATGATCGGACTTATATAGTTTATTTTTACAAACCATTGAACAAAGATTTATTTAGTCAGATATTAGCATACTGCATTTCCTAAGGGAACGTTGCTGTAAATGGATCTATATATCAATAGTTCCCTCTTCGTAACAGTTAATTTCACCACCAAAAACAATGTAAACGCTTTTAATAACATAACTAATTAGCCTAAAATGAAGCGGAATAGCTACCTTGAATATAAAACATATCCAAAAACCACCAACACATTTATTAGTGTCACAGAATAAACTCCCATGCGTTAGAATTTTTCAAAAATATTTCTTATCATAATCCAGTTGCCACAATAAAAAGAAAATGAAGACCGTTCGTTAGCAACACAAAGTATCCAGTGAGTGATTAACTCCTAACAGATCTCAGGAACAAAGTAAACACTGCTGTGTTTGTGCTGATAAAAAGGCCCATTAAAATACAATTACAGATTTCCAAAGTCCACAAAAGTGTCTTGGCAATCTTTCCGAGCATTGCAAACACGACCCAGTCAGCTAAAAACGCTTTGATCTCTCCGTACGTCTTGAGGACAGCCTTAATCGAATCTTGTCATTTTCTCATTCTTTTTTATTCTTAAATTCGTGCGACAAGTTGCTCGTTTAGCTGCTGAGATTATTCAACGAAGCTCGCTCGGAAGTCTTCTGATCGTGGCACGCGTAACCCTTTAAAATAAACTCGATACACTCTGGACGGGTGTGAGGTGAGCAGGCAGGCGTCGTCGAGGGGAAGAAGCGCGTGCAGCGAACGCGAGAGAATCGAGAGAGAGAGAGGAGGAGGAGAGGACACAAAAAGTAAAGTGGGGAGACAAAATCGTTGAAGCAATCCCCGGCGGCCTGGTGAGCTGTGCTAGCGGCTGCCGATGATGATGCCGTGCGACGACAACATCGACGACGACGACGACGACGACGACGACCATGCCACGTACATAGTACAAGTGGCTCATGGAGTGGATCTCCTCCGCGTACCTTTCAACGCGAGTTTCGCTGTTCGCTGCTCGACCAGGGTTAACCCAGCAGCAGCAACGAAGCAACGAAGCAACGGAGCAGAGCAGAGGTGTAGTAGCACGAAGCACAGTGTTCGCTTCTCGGATCCGGGCCAAGGCCCCCCCTCCATGAGCTCTACGCTCAGGCGGTTGCGATTTAAACGCAGGAAATCAGCTGGTGGCGCGCGGAGACATCAACGGATTGCCCTAGCACATTGTTGACCCTTTAAGGCGATGTGAAGCATGTATGAGTGCGAGGGAGATGGTCATCCACCCGATTCGAAAATTCGCCGTCGATGCTCATCGATGGGGTGAAATTTGCCAACGCCACTCTGCACTCGGAGAAATGGAATTATTGGGTTTATTTGAAGTAAATATGGGTGATGGTTCAGTGGAATAAAATTGGATTTAAAATGACTCGAAAATGGGTGATATTTGAATCCAAGAAAATTGTATTTTTAGCAGAAACATATTGTGGGTGGTAAAAAAAGTTTCTGTTCGGTCAGATAAAGGAGTTTGATCGGTTTATTAGAATAGAATATGGGATATATTTGAGAATTAGACGTACTTGAAGGGTACAATTTTATTCAATAAAATAAAATCTTGTGAGGCCCGTATTTGAAGGAATACATTCATTTGGTAGCCAAACTGGTAAGATTTATTTATTTTTTATTGTATTTACATCAAATGGATCTTGTGGTTTATTAAAATAAACTTTATCCGAATTCAATAAATCTTATTATATCGAAACAAAATTCGATGAGGTCATCAGTTGAAATTTCCATTTATTTCAAAGGTAAATTTATACAGAAATTATTCAATTGAAATGAATTTCATTTTATTAAAAAAAAATTAATTGAAAGCGTATTAAGCCACTAGAAAAAAATTTCTCGGTGTTTCAAATCTTAAGTCAAAAGCCGAGCTTGTAAAATTTCGAGTCAGAGAAGGATAAATCCCAGTTTTTATTACCGAGTGAATAATTCTCAAATGGCCTGAAAATCATTAAATTCTTTTTTTCACTGACAATATCCGTATTTCCTTAAAACGCGGCAGCCATTTTGAGATGCAACCACCAAATTGAATAGAACCTGCCTGTGGGACTAGTTAATACATTGTATTTTTAAAAATATATGTAAGCGTTTGAAAAGATTTCGGCGGTAAACGTATCGTCTCTGCTCTAAAATTTCTTATTTTACCGATCGCTGAAGGAGCTTAGAAGAGACTACTGGGCGCAGTGAGAATCTCGCGGTCAGATGCATCCGGCAGCTGTCCGTCGCAGGTTCAACGGTCTAACTCTTGTTTTTCATACGCTCGTAGCATCGACCCACAGTATATTATCTGCCATAACGAAAATCCATTCACCGCGTCACGCAATGTTATGTTTCAGCCACAAAATAACAAAAGAACAGCGAATATGGTAATAAAATTGAAAGTGGTTTGCTGCTCTGCTCTGGTGTGCTCAATAAGAATGCAAGTGGCAGCTGAAAACTCATCGAGACTGGTGATGTTTATGCTTACAGTTTGGAAAATTGTAGCGACTAAAAAAAAAATTCACTAAAACAAGCCTCTTAAGCAACCTGAAGAGGACTATGTTTTTATGATCATAATAATTATTTTTATTTATTTTTCCCCTTTTTCAATTGATGGGCCGCGAAATATCATTTCTCTGAAATCCCTGTCCGTTACCCAGCAATAATATTGCAGTATAGACTGCAACCCATATTTTTGGGAATACTAAGAGATGGTGAAAGAAATCGGTAATGAAGAAACGTGTCAATATCTTTTTATTTCGAGGTAACCGAACAGGTAAGTGAGCCATTATAAGGCACATACCAGCATTATACATTCTTGACTTTCCCTGACCAACTTAAGGGGTCTGCGTAAGCTTGAGGCCCAAAAACATGTCCGTTTTCAATATTTCTTTGTCAAGAGAGTTTTGGCATGACAAGATCAGGATTTCAGCCTGAATTAATACATAGTCTTGCCGATTAGTTATCTTTATTTCTTCAAATATTGAGAGAAAAAAAACAGTCACTATTTTTTTAAATAAATAGTGACTGTAAAAATACTTTCTTAAACGACAGACTACAATTGTAAAATAATCAACGCTATATAGAATATCTAGGCGGTCAATTCGTAGAGTATATTTACAGAAACGATTGAGCTGTTACTCATTCGACTCGGCAAAAAATTACAGAAAATACTCGGAAAAAGCTGAACGAAAATGTATCCTACTAAAAAGAAACTTCAATCAGTTCATCTTAAGGTAAATCTATCACTATTGCTTATTCTATGGGTTAAGCCAGCTTCAATAGAAATCACCCTCCACTGTGGTTATTTAATGGATAAGACTTGAAAAAATCGATTACGAAAATGTAGCACTGATTTGACTTAAAAAGTCGTACTGAATCTCCTTAATAAAATTGCAGAATTATAATGCTTGGTATTTGCATAATGAGGGTTGAGTGTAAGATTTTGTAAAAGAAGGGTATCATCAGTTCAGAACTCGTTCCGTATAATTTTTTTTGGGTGACCCATAAAAAAGATCCTTAAAATTCGAAATAAAAAGTCCCTCAAATTCGTCATTGATGTCTTAATGGCGCGACTGAAAACGTAGACAATATTATCGATAATATTGAGGGCACTTACCCTGCATTTTCAGCGGCAGAAATGGACATGTGCCTCCTCTCATCGGGGGTGGGCGTGGCGCGAAAGTGCCGAGGGTGATCCGTCGTAACAAGGTTTGCCTGGACAGCTCCTCGACGGATTCACTATTTTGCTTTTTGAATATCTTTTAAATATCTCCAGTCGTTATCTCGGACGATCTAAAGGTGCCACAGAGACGGAGAAACTTTAGCCACGAATCGTTGGTTATTTGCACCGCCGCGTTAACACACGTGCACACGTCAACTGGCAACGACCAGAGGACAAAGGACAACAACAACGGTCCGAGTGACTCGTCTCTCGTCTCGTAGAGTCAAGGTTGCGAGCGAAGCTTTCGCGACTCACTAAAATCGCCACACAAAAAAAACCACCACTGGTTCACTTTTCTCTGGGCTCGATAAAACCGCGACACCACAAACCTCGCCGCGCGCTAGACTGGCAATCCTTCCTGGAAGTTCCCTCGCTCGTATTGGTCGGAAGACTCAGCGGGAAACGACGGAGATCCCGTTTAATCGACTATTCGATTCGTCCCTTCAATCTTTTGCTTTTGCTTTGCTTTTTCTTTGCTCACGAACCAGACGATTCTGCAAATCAGAAGTTAGGCTATTCTGTACTTTGCTCATCTTTGCACTATATTGTTTATGGATGGTTGACTTCATGACTTTGCGAATGACAAAAGCGTGTGCGTTTAGATAAATAGAAGCTTGTGGGAACTGTGAATGGTATGTTAATATAAGTATGGTAAAAAATGTCGACTATTTTTTGTACCGTGGATGACGTAAATATTTTATAGTTAGAATCAGAATGCTCACTATGTAGATACATACGCGTTGATTATTGATTATAAAGCTTTAAGTATTTTTTGATAAAATGTATAATTAATATACTTTATATTTTAAATATAATGTTTTGGGTTGTTCATCAATTTCTGAAAATTTTATTAAAAATAAGTTCTGAGAGCGAAGAATACATTTTTTTCGCTCACACAGTGAAGTCTAAATAAAAATTTACAAAGAGCCACGGAAATTTTTGAACGATTGTATAGAAAACTTTGATAATTTTTAGATTTTAGAATCAAAAAGTCCAAAAATAAATTATTACAGTAAAAATGTAAAAAAGTACATTTTTGTTACCGACAAAATTATTCAAAATGTTATTTTTACTGTGCACTGGTAATAATAACGTACAATAATTTTCCCCGCCACTCACATAAAGATGGTTTTGTTAATAACATTTGGAGTGTGCTTTGATTAACTTAACTTAAAATAGTAATTGTTTCACTGAGGCACCGCTTAATTAATTATAACGGTGAAAAGTTATTTTTACTCAAATTCAACGTTTGGAAACGAAGTTTTGCATTTTATTTCGGTCCGATGTAATTTTTAATTCGATTTTCAGAAATAAGTAAAACTGCATTATATTTTCTGTGAATATTTCATTATGATTGTTCTAATAATATAGCTAGTTAAGAGTATATTTTCAATATGATTAATCAATTACGTATTGACTACGCATTATTTGCATAGAGGTAATAAAGTCATGAGTAGTTACCGTAACGATATCATAGTTACAAGAAGTGTACGTAACTATACCATTAGTCATAATAATTGATATTCCTCACTTAAATACTGGGCTTTCTCAGGTAAGTACTGCGCTGTACCTGCGTGATGGAAAATTCATTTTCACGGGATCTCGCGACTTCCGTTAATCAAATTTTCGCACGTTTCGCCCGTTTGCGTTCCGTATTTATGTACTATACGCGGAAGAAAGTACGGTTTGAGCTTACTGTGCAATCATTTTTATATAGAATTAATAACTTTATAAAAATGTATTTCTATCTAAAAAAAATTTCCATATGGACATTTATTTTTATTGGAAAATAAATTCCCTATGAAAAATTTCTTTTACCGCTATAGTAAAGTCCTCGTTATGCAAATGTTCAGTAATTAATATTAGTCACATGTAGTTGCGAGAACCGCCGAGATTTCTCAGAGTGAAATGGAATCTGCACAGGAAGATCCGTCGCCGAGTGCTTTCGAGTACGTAAATACTGCATTATACCCGCGTAATCGAAAATTCATTTTAACCGAATTTCGAGATTCCCGACAACCGAATTTGCGCGCCACACGTCCGTGTGCGTTTCTAATGGTGCGTGTCTGTGTGTTTTCGACAGAAGCAAGGGCTTCAGCTAATTGCGTATGAAAATTGAAAATCGATGCGTTCCTATTACACGTGACGTATGATACAGTTGCCGCTGTAGTGGTTGTGCAATCGTCTCGTATAACGTGCCACGTGACCTAGGAGACGTTGGAGATTTAATGGGGAAGCCTGCGGACCGTGACAACCCTAAATATCGATCGACTAGTCGAGCCGTCCTTGCACACACGCCAATCGAATGCAGCAGATAGTACTATTCGGATAGGACATGTACACCCTAGGGGATGTTGGGTCGCGATAGGAAAGAAAGGAAAAAAAAATTGTTTGCGCCTATGGCCAATGCCACCGGATGAACTTCAAATATCCGCGGCATATTCCAAGGGTGTAAAAAATAATATTCCCTACATATGGCCCCAATATCGTGTAATAGATCGATGTTACACGTGTCGTCATCCGTTATTCACGCTGGATAGAGAATTGAATGTCACGATAGCTATAAATTCTGGCTCAGCGACATTTTGTGTAGACGACGTGAAATCGATTTAAAAAATGGTGTAACTTCCGGGCCGAGTGTTTGTGTGCCTTTATTCTCAACAGCTGAAACAGCAGCTACAAACCGAACATCGACAAATGAGTTTGTTAAATAAAAAGTTGCAAAAAATACATGTACGAGGATTCCCAAAAATAATTGTTCTAGAAGTTCGTCCACCGGATCGACTTTAGACTTCGAAAGACTATAAGGCTACTAACAAACAGCTACAAGAACAGTCTAACAAAATTCTAGGAAATATTACGCTCAAAATCATCGCAATGTAAATATTTCACAAATATTCAACAAATATATGTTAATTATAAATATCAAATAGATTTATTATCATCTCCAACACCAATTTCGAAGTCTGCGCAGTGAAGTTATCACGTACACAACGAATATACATGTGCTTTAGATTTCAGGTTAACTTATTGTTTTTTTTTTAAATGCCAGTTCGAAGCTCAAAATCATCGCATTGAACAAACTTTCCATAGTCTTAACTCATTGGCCTCACTTTTTTTGTTGCATTCTTTCGCAAGGTGACGCACATGGCGATCAATGACAAAGGGAAACGATAGGCGAGCGATTGTATTATAACCAATACAGATAAAAGTACTCACCGTGTTTCAGGGTCGAAGATAGAGCCTCTATCATGTCACACAATCGTCAATTAGTCTCGAGTACGCCGTTATTAAGTCTTGGTATTATGAAAACAGCCCAAAAATCTGTCTTAAACTCAACAAAAATATGTCCGTGAGCCGAATAAGATCGTGGTGAGTTCGTCGTTAATCCTTAATCTAGCGGATCGTCGATGAGGTTGAGATACGCCGGGCACAGTGGCCCGAATTCTCTTCTATTGCGCGTACCAGCCGCACAAACCAACATGGTTGAAAAAACCACACTCAACACACGGTAACACATTCACTCTCTTTCTTCCCGTTTCTTTTTTTTCCCCCCGGCTCTCGTTCTTTCTGCGTCTCGTCGATACGCGCACGTTTGCGTACGCAGAAGGAGCGATTAGCTATCTGCCGTTCTCGTTCCTCCCTCAAAGCTCTCGCAAACCTGCTGTTATAATCCTTGTCTCTCTTAAACACTTGTCCACGAAGGAACAACCGAAAGTTGTAAAGTCGCGCTCACCAACTAACGAAAAAAAAACAACCAAATATCTGTTCACCTTCCGGTTAGCAATATACACTCGTCGCAATGGAATGATAAGCCCCCGTAAAATCTCTCGGTCTGAGAAAAATGGTCTGCGTCGTCGTCGGCAGCACGCTCCCGTCTCTATCGTCTTCGCTGGCGTTCAACCTCTGCCTCCTCTCCTTTTTGCCGGTTCGCGTAGGTTATGGCCAGCTTCCCGTCGAAAAACACCGCGGGGCGCCACGGGACGTGCTGCTACCGCGCGCACTGCACGCTCCCCTACTACTTCCCTTCGTTGCTTATTCTTCTTCGCATACTGTGTATTGGCGGCTGCATCGGCGACGCACGTGTGTGTCTCTCGTGGAAAATGCACCGTACAAAATACCTCCAACTAGCTGAACGAAGTAACCGATGTTTATACGGAGTTCTAATGAGCTTAGGTCTTCAAAACAGTGAGCAAAACCTTTCGCCACTTGCTCCGGTATTTACTGCGTCTCTTTTCTTCGTCTTATTTTTTAGCCTCACGACTAGTCCCAATGTTTTCGAAGAAAGACCGTGTTAAGTCGTCGCACATGCGTTGAGCAACGGCGATATTGTTGGGAAGATATTGAGAATTGTCCTTCGCGTGTTAACGCGAATGCGTAGCCTCCTTACCTCTCGTCGCCACCGCCGCCACTCACTGTCCTCCGTAGCAGTCTTCTCGCGATAACTTAGCTCGGCGCGCGTTGCCTCTGTCCCAGTCTCCTTCTCCCGCTGGTTCTCCTCCTTGGCTCTCGGCTTTCTCGGCGTGTAAAACACGAGCGAGAAGAACACACCTCTCGTTTTATTAGCTGATGAGGGCCAGATTTTCCGGTGGTGCTCCTTTGCTCGTTGCTTCACTCGCTCGCTCAGTTTCTCGGTCCTTCGACTATATATACGTGTGTGCACTTGATTAGCCGTGTGACGTCACGACACGGTTACATTGCTCGGGATTGTCACTCGTTGTACGAGAAATACGAGCTCGTCTCGAAGCTCCTTCCTAATGTTATCCGAGTCTTGGCTCTTTCGATTATGAGATGCTTGTGTTAAAAGCTTATTATCGTCGGCTTGTACGCGGTTAAAGGAATAAACCGGCGCTGACGGGAGCCACCTTGAAACAGTCTCGCGGTATACGTGATACACAACTGAGTCAAAGCGAAGGCAAACTCGAAAAGCGCGTACGGAAAAGGCAAGGCCCCGATAGACGGCGACACGGTTTATCGCGACGGTGTATACTGCGAAGAGGGCAGCGCTCGCCGAACGGCCGTTCTCTTTTCCGTACCTCACCCATCAAAGCAAAACCGATTCCTCACGGAGTTTACCGACTTTTCTCACGGGAATAAACGAGAACTAGCGACTCTCCACGAAGCGGCTATTCAATATCAAGTGCACGAGTACACGACCCAAGTCCCTCGTGGACTTGGCTTTTACCACTTTGCTTTCAACTACACCGACACGATGTATATACTACTGCCCAATTGCACCACTTTTACCTACGTACTCGTTCTACACAAGTACCTAGTGCTCTTGCTTCATGGTATTATGTATGTACTATTATCCAGCGGGAAACCCCACCACTTTCAGAGCGCGTTCCATTGCGAGATCAGTCCGCCCAATGCCCATTTACCTTTCCTCTAGGTGTAGTCTACTACCAACTATATGAACACCACCGCTTACAACTACCGCGCTATTACATTACACAATATGGTTGCGCACGTGGCATCGAGCTCGAGGCGTGAAACTTCAAGGCGATGTTTGTATACGAAAATTTAGCAGGATTTTGAAGAAAATTTTGTCCATTTGAGAATTGGGATGTTAGTATTGACACTGACGGTTGTTTGGTTCATTGGTAATTGAAGATTACTAACCAAAAGTCGATTCTCATGTGTGAAAAATTTAGGCGATGTATATAGAAAAAAAAGTATATTCATAAACTGTAAATTGAAAAATTCTGAGAAATTTCTCCCTCTGTTTTGATAAGAATGAAAAACCTGGTTTTTAATCAATATCTTGGAAACATCCGGAATTGCTATCGCGCCCTTTGGCCGGCAATTAAGTCTTGAACTTATAAACATGCGAAAAAACTACGAGTCGTAATGGTTCGTTGAAAAATAATGGGGAAGCAATGTGTACTGTGTACTACCTTGCATCCTTGTTTCTCTGGTAAATAAAACATTTGTCTGAAATTTGCAGATTTTCCATGACGTCATCCACTTCGATACAAGTCATTCGATAAATTATGTACAACGTATAAAGCCAATATCTTCGGATTGAATTAACCAAATTAAGTCTTACCTGGGATTTTGGAGAATTTTTTATTGAAAGCATACGACGTGCTGTTGCTGATGTTGCTATGATGACCTAGTTACGAGCCCGCTAACGTATTGGTGATTATTGATTAACGCAATAAGGGCTGAACAATATCTTACGCTTTGTATGCGTCTCAGTTCTCAATTACTCGAATACTAAAATGATTGCTCTATTCTTTAACTGCTGCATTAATAAATTAGTGCCCTTTCGGTAAATGAATTATTGTATTTCGGGTTTATTCGCAGACGCAATGATAATTTCACATCAGCATTGTAAATTGCTTTATTGCATAAAACGAGGATGTTAAGGAAGGGGAATTGGCAATTTGCGGTTACTACGTTGCGTTGGAAAAGTTGTCAAACAAACTGACAATGGAGGGGTTTTCTCTCTGCTGGGCGAGTTGCAAAGCGGTGCGAGAATTATTGTCGAGGACAGAGAGATCGGTAACGGGGATCAAGAGATTACAAACTGTTTGCGAAGCTGCCAAGACTGCGCGATGCAGGGCTGTGTATCCGTCGGCATCTCTGATATTCGGATCGGCGCCAGAATTCAATAGCAACTCGACAACCCGACTCATGCCTCGCATAGACGATCTGTGAAGTGAAGTCGCGTGTCCGCAGCGAGTTACCGCGTTCACGTGTGCTCCATTTTCCAGAAGGACTTTGCATATTTCACAATGTCCACCACGAGCCGCGTAGTGTAACGCCGTGTAGCCCGCGGAATCCTCGAGGTCTGCGGAAATTCCTTTTCTTAAGAGACTCTTCAGCCTGTCAAGATCGTTATTTTGAGCTGTTAAAAAAAAAAACATAAATTTAGTCGCTTTAAAATCGTCGAAAATACCTAAAGCTATACAGAGCTCCGATTAAAGGGGGAAATTCATCAGCTGAGAACCAATTTTGCCAATATTAGAACTTTTGAAAGTTCAATTCTAAGAAAGATTCTAAGTTCGCGTTTGTTCGCTGAAATGTTATTCTGAAACCCATCGAATGTGTGTTTCTCTTTATCAAAAAACTCATAATATTACCACAAACGTGTGAATATTTATTTAGGATCTTTTTTACATACCTGCATACCAGATACCGCGTTCGAATTCCATCTCCGATAAAGATTGACGAACCCCGACTTCGTTGCCCACGCTATGATTGCAGCACGCATGATTCTCGTTGCCGCAGCTCTCACTCGAATGATCCATAATGAATTACCTGGAACTCACTATTAATTTTGTTCGTGTAGCTACAAACGTTGTCGCAACGTTTCTCAAAACGAATGGGCATTTATATCTCTGTATTCCACACACCAAATAAAAGTCATTCGTTTTATACAAAAGTTAAGTTCAACAGTATCAAAAATCAAGTAATCATCGTTCATGCCATTCGAGGACAAAAGGGAACGGAGGTTTTCGACATTAAAATATTAAAATACTGCAGCGTGAATCGTAATTAAGGCGTTTTTTAAAATTCCGTTCTACCAAAGGAGGTTTTTGCAGTATTTAAATCAGCAGAGTAAATTTTGTGCCTTAATATTGACCCACTCTGTATGTAGATACAGTTACCATCAATAATGTATATTTATTACACAATTACACATGTATAATATGCAAAAAAGAAATCCAGTCATACATGACGTCAGTGTCGGTGCGTAGTATAGTTTGTATGCATAAAATAATACGGGTATAACAATTATCGGAAGAAATAGTGCAAAAATACATTTTCGATAAAACATTATGCGCTACGAATTAACAATACACCTCCAAAGACTTTGTTCTACAAGTTTAACGCCCGTGAAAATTCAAATGTATTCTACAAAAAGTCGACACTCTAATTGATTCCAACATGACTCGCTATAAAGACTCGATTTTTCTGAAAAAACTTGTACAAACTTTTTTGATTCTTCTCCAGGCGTATTTACGCCCCGTTCTTAAATTTTTCTATGTATACAGCATATTTTACACAATAGTGGAACGTGATGTTTGAAGTATTGGAAGTAAATATGCACCTTCTTTAAATGGTATTAACGACATGATCATTGCGTCCCGCAAATCGTTCGCGTAATCGATATAAAGTAGTAATAATCTCGATAATTATCTAATACTAAAAACATGTGGTAACTAAGTACATTTTCCTTTAAGTTGCACCTTTATGTGTGGACTCAAAAATCCTCGCATTTAACAAAACTTAAGATTTCTATAAAGGCTAGAAAAACGAAGTGAAGCTCCTTTGATAAAGTAGTTGGTCCTCGGGAATTTATCTGTCGATGGTATCGAATTGGAATGAAGAAAACGAAATTCCAGAAAAAACACCTTCTGTGGCTGCCAACTAATTCAACAGTGAATAATATACCGGAATTAACAGAAATGAGAAATCATCGAGCGACATTCGCTCCAAAACACATAGAACATTGAGTATGCAAAAAATTCTATGACTATCATGAGTTTTGAGTATGAAAATAATTGGACACTGATCGATAGTCGATGGGGGTGCGATTCTACTCTTATTCTAGCCACTATGTACTCGAATTCTGTACCCATGTACTATGCAGGTACAAATGCGAACGAAAGCGTGGAAAGTATTTTTGTCTTGGCCTTAAATCTCTCTCTGTAGAGTCCAGACTATCTCGGCTTCACCGGTGCTGCTCACAATCCGATAGCCCAGCTCTGCCAGAGCGTTTATGATGGCTATCGGAGGTCCTAAAATGAAATTTTTAGCGGTCATGAAATTGTTCATTTCACACATTAAACAATCAATCGCTAATTGTATATCAAAAGATATCATGAATTCTTGAATATCAAATTTGACATCATTATCGTGACAAAATAAAAACTTAAGTTCTTCCCACCATTCAGTAAAATTGCACATAATTTTCTAGCGGAATCCACAAAAAGAGAAAGAATTATGAAGAACTTCAATGAAATGGGTACGAATTTGTAATTACGGTAATAAAGCAGCTCCTGGACTAGATTGTGAAATCCATCTTCTTGAAAAAATCCATCTTCGTGAAAAATAAAATTTATATATTTCTTTAATAGTTTGGATTAGTTATTCTTCTACAATGAATACTTAATAGGCGTAATAATAGATAGTTATTTAATAATGACACCATTTCGAATATGTTTTTTAATCAAATGAATGGCTATTTCTGGGAGGGAGATAATTGGTGACACATTCTGGTATTTATTCACAGAAGTTTCGGAGTTGAAAATAAACCATCACCGGATACATAATTAGAAGAGAGCTACGATCGATAAACGCACGCCAGTTTTTGATCAACGTAATAACAATTGCAGTAAATTTAATAATATAAACCTTTCATTATAACGCCATTGACGACCTCCGTTCCAGAGTTCGGAAATCTTTTGGATAGCGCCAAGACCTCATCGCTGGTCAATCCAAAGACTGCGCTGTCCGAAGCGAACGGTGAGCCTTTTACCGCGATGTAATAGAAACTATCGCTGCCGAGTAAACTACTAACTAGTTTTTCCGTCATTGTTCCCATAGACCCTCTGACAGAGTCGTTTTAAAGATTTCTCAGACTTCGTTGTCTTTTAGTTCTAGAATGAAAGAAATATATAAAATCATTTAACGGGTATGCCGTAAATGTTTAATAACTTTAATTACCTTTCACGAGGTTTTATTCATATTGATGATAAAATGAAACGTAAACACAATTCGAAGAAGATTCTCGCAACTCAATTTTATTAAACATAAAGTGGTGTAGGTTAATCGGCTAATGGTGACTTATTAAACATATTCTACGTAATGTTCTATTGAGTGAAAATGATCATTTAATCTAAAATAGTACTTCAATACTTCTTAAAACAAAAACAATTATAATTGATTATCATGCGAAAAATAAAATTGATATATTTCTTTAATAGTTAGAATTAGTTATTCATTTACATTAAATTTTAATACCTAATAGGCGTATTATAATCCATATTTATTCAACGATAAAACGATTCCTAACATGTTTTCTAATTAAATGAATGCTCCTTTCTGGGAGGGAAATAATTATTGTCTTGGGACTTGAGAGAGATTATACGCACGGTATATTTTTCGATAAATGTTTAATACATTTTCATTAGGTGAATAACCAATTATATATGCGACACAGTTATGATACGGTAATATTCCTATGCTAACATGAACCAAAAAAACGGGCAATTGCCATAAAATTAAAAATTATACAGTCTACGGTCACACATCCGCCAATTCTTGCTCAAGCAAATGTTTTTCCCGTTCTTCTCTGATCTCCATCATTCGGTTTTCGTGTGCCATTTTCATCTCGCTCTGTGCCTTATCTCTCTCGTATTCCCACTGGAGCCTCTCAAGCTCCAAATTCTTTTTGCGCAGTTCAAGCTCTGCAACACGTCTCATTATTCTCCTCTCCAGAAGCTGCTCTTGTAAAATTTTGCTCTGGAGAGGAGAGTGGCTAGCCGGTGATCTGGCAGGAAGCAGAGGCCACTGAGATATCCTGCGGAGAGCTGGCTTCCTTTGAGATGTGCGTTCCGGAGGCGTTGTCACTGGAGAATTAATCAAAGTCAATTTACAATCATATCGTCAGACTTTTTTTAGAATTATTATGTCCACTGATTTTAGACTAAGAACAATGTATTCTAGACTAAAGTCTACAAATCGATTAATTCTAGACTAAAGACTAAAAACCACTGATTGTAGCCAAAAAATGATTTTAGACTGTAAACCATGGTATTGAGATTGAAAACCATAGATTTTAGACCACTGGTTTTGGACAAGGAACTCCTTATTTAAGACTAAAAATCACTGGTTATAGACTGAGATCTACTGGTTTTGAACTGAAAACCACAGCTTTTAGAATAAAAATCTCTGAGTTTCTACTAAAAACTACAGATTTTGTACTGAAAACCAGTAATTTTACACTACAAACTATTTTTTGTCAACAATTATTTTTTTACCATTATATGCACATGCCATAGACCGAGAAGCATTTTTTTTTTCCCAGGCTAGACATTTAAGGTAGCCGCCTCGTTATGTGCTAGTCAAATCAGTCAAAACTTTGCGAAGCATTTCTACAACCTTAACTCAATTTTCTTAATTTATAAATAAATTACCAATGACGATTTTAAAAGAAAATACACTATAATATATGCCAATATTCAATTAGATATTTCTGTCATCCAATTATATATTAGAAAAAATCATAATATTAGTACGATCATGACGAACCATAGTTCAGTTTGTTCATTGAAAGTTGCTCCGATGATTTAACAAAGGGATTTTTCAGTAAGATTATTCATACAAGAATGACAACCATCTGTTTATCTAACTTTAATGTATTCCTTGCCCGAAATCCATGAAACCATTAATCACAAATAATATTCCAAGAATAACCTACCAGTGGAACTGCTTTGGCTGGTAGACTGCGAAGTATTTTTGATATTCACCGCCTCCCATTCTTCGTTAGTGGTCTGCAAGTCGCTGTTGGATACTCGCACAGCTTCTTCAACTTCGAAAGTCATATCGACGTCCTCACTGCACTCCACAGTCTCAACTTCATAGGCTTCGTCCCATTCGCCCTGAGTATTGCTTTCGCTCTTGGGTGTTGCCCATGCGATGGTCTTAACACTCTGAGCATTACCTTTGTCTATTCTGTGTTTAGAGAATGTTTCTTTAACTGATTCTGGACATTTGTCACATCGCACCAAGTGCTTCTCCATGCGCGTTGCGTTTTGTATGTAAGACTGATTGCAAAATTTGCAGAAGGCGACTATTTGTGAACCGTCTATTTTTTTGTTGTAATAGTTCCACACGATTCCTGGTTTCTTCGTCATCTTGGATGGAGCTCTCTATTGCGCACCGATCGACAATTATTTCACTCTAAATCCCCTTTATTTATCTTCGACGGTCAACGGAATGTCCGATTTTTCAACTTGGATAGTTCGTACCAAGAGACTCGTTATCAAAGTGTCCTTAATTGATGCATAACCTCGCATACAACAAAATCCGATGCGGCGGGAATATGTCGCAACGGACTGTATTCACTCGTTCGATTATTGCTCAACCAGAAATATTTTGTTACGAAAATGGGCTGAGAACTTCGCTTGTCCAAACAGGGGTTCCACCTGCTTCAGTTTGTGACAAATTATTTGAATTAATCGCAATCTCCCCGTATTTAACGCTTTTTCTTTGGAACTACTGTTCCGTATGCACGAATCGGGAATAAAAACACAGGCAGGCGTCGTTGTCGCGCACACACACTGAGGTCACTAACCACGGAATACGCGAAGCCGATTGGCCACAGCTGACCAACACTCGAACTCAAACCAATGAGCGCAGTCGCTCGAGTATAGCGGCTCTGTGATTGGCGCTCTCACGCATCCTGCGACTTAAGGTGGTTGTGCGTTTCGGCGGAAAAGAGGGGATGGATGTAACACGCGGGCGCAACGTGCGGGGCGACAATACACAACAATGACACTTCGTGTTCCTACGAAGCTCGGAAATTCGCTCGACTTAATCAACTTGCCTAAAAAATACGCCGTTCGAAATGATCAACTTTTTTGCGTGGATAAACACGCATGATTCTGTCGATCGAGCAGCACAAATATTAAAATTCCTATCTAAGTCAGCAAGAAGAAATTTAAATGAGGGATGAGCGTAATTTGAACATGAATGGATTTAAAATAACTCAAAAGAAATTCTCCATTATTATTTATCATGCAGAGATAAAGAACTGCACTGTTTTCGTAAAATTATTTATGTATTTGAGTAACGGCTCTTTTACCATGACTTATAATATTCCTTAGGTGTAATGATCCATTTTCTGGAGAAATTACTTCAAATATATTTTCATTTAAAAGGCCATCCCATCATGGCCTTTAAAAATGAGCGTCTCCATTTCCAGGGAACCGCCAAGTTAAAAATTTCTACTTATCCATGTTAAAATATTTTTTCATACCCTTTTAATTGCACCAATATGTAATTCTTTGTTGCTTACACACACTAATAATTGAGGCTATTCAGAGAACCCCCCACTGCTTTGAAATCTTTACAATTTTTTTACTTGTATAAAAAATAATCAAACAATAATATGTTTCCTAGAATATCCTAGCATATTATTGGAAAGTATATATAAATATTTTATGCGAGTTGTAATAAAAATATCCTGACAAATTTGTTCAAAAAATGACATGGAAATCAAACTAATAGAGAAAGTAATGAATCATTACATTTATTTTTACTCCCTCTACTAAACCAAAATAAAATAGCTTTCTACTCTTCAAATAGAGTAAGTTAAGAAATTACATTTGATAGTTACAATCAAACTTGTTACATCCTCCTAATGCTCCACAAATAAGCCCTTGTCTAATGGGATTTCACATCAAAACCTATTCATAATAGGTCACAGCCTATAGAGCTTATTCATAATAATTACATTTCATAAATGTATCAGACACATTCTTCAAACACAATGAAAGATTAGAAGACTTGACTCAAAAAAAAATATATTGCAATAAGACAAAATCCTGAAAACACACTTTTTAGCAAATACGGATAAGATAACAAGATAAAACTTACCAGCTTTGACAACAGGTACAGGGTCAGGCTCAGGCTCTGAGAAATCCTTTCTCATAGTCCACATGTACTCATTGTAATCTTGCTTGACGCTTGTACTTGAAGAAGCAACAACTTTATATCCGAGGACTTCCAGTGCCGTTAATATAACACAGGGATGCTGTAGATATACTATTGTTGAATCGTCGCAGTATCCTCCAGATGCAAATCGACTAAGTTGCTCTATGTCAGCAGCTACAAAAGAATTCATTATAATTTTCCACAGACGATTGGTATGTTTTCTACAAACTTGATTGTCACAACCTAACCATCGGACTATCAATTAGTACAACAATCAGACTGATATTGATCACTTATTTACTTTACTGAAAATCTTTCAAGTGCGAAGCTCATGCAATTTTAACGCCAGAACTCATGACAATAAGAGTCACAGATGTAATCAAAAGTTGTAAGAAAGTACAATGTAATGATAATCTTCTGATTTTTTTGCATACAGTCTTATGACAATGAAATTAAAAGATGTGAAGACAAAAAAGGGTTTTAAGGAAAGGGAATGATACCTTTTAAACCAGAAACAAGAACTCTCCAGGGATACCTGTGACTGTAGGATGCGAGGTTACCACGTACCAGAATGTATGGCATCTGTGATTCGAGTTAAAACTGCAATATACAGGTACACATAATGTAAGCAGTTTGTCCAATAGAATAAATTGTATATATGTACTTTGGCTGATAAGCGCTAGAGATTCTAAATGAATTTCCATGCGTAACAAACACATTGGCCTGGCTATTGCGGTTTGGCACATTTCACACAATTAGCGTATGTAATTTGCGTATTTATCAACCAACTTCCACTCCTTGACATCTATTGTTTTCAATTGAATTCGAACTTTTGCGCTAAGTGACATTTGGCAGGAGTTTTTGAGAATACAAAAAATGAAGAAAAAAAAGGCATGAATACCAGAGGTCAGGCCTCCGTGACATTCTACAACCGTGAAAAAAATGAGTTACGGCACATTCCGAAATTCAATTGCAATACGGTTATTATTAAACAACGATAGTACTACGAGTTACGCCCATTTTTCTACTTCAAACGTGACTCTAATGTTCCCCAAATTACGGTAAGACACTTATTTATATTTTGTTGTATTTACCATTTACAATTAATCAAAAATTCATACGGTAATGTACGGCACACTGTGTTACTCCTGATCAGCTGTACTCTACTTTACGTCTATAGCACTCGGTTGTCTTACAATTACTGGTGTACTATTGCGATGGTTGCGTCGTGTTTACCTTTGACGCTAGCAGTTCCATCTGCAACAGAAAACACACTGCGCATGGATAGGAATCTTTGTACACCTGTCAGTACAATCGGAATCTTTGTACACCTGTCAGTACAATCGGAGGTATATAGTTGTGATATAGTACATTTTAGTACTAGGAAAAAAATATTCTTCTGTCAGAAAGTTGTACGAGACAAAAAAAGATTTTTCAGCCAAAAAAGTTGTACTAGACAAAAAAAAATAAAAGATTTTCCGTCAAAAAATGTGTACTACGATGAAAACATTTTGCAGTTGGAAAATTTATGGAAGGAAAAAAGCATTGAGTTTTTAAAATTGATAATTCAATGAAAATGAATGTTCAATTGCTTGAATAAATATCAATTATTCAAATTCATATCTCTTTCTACATCATTTTTCTGAAGATAGGCCAAAGTAAATATAAAAAGTGTATAAACAGGTGAAACTATAAATATCAAAAGAAGTTTTTCAAAAATTATCCACGTCTTATTGATTTCTGTGCAAAAATAACTAATGTGGCGTACGAGTTACGATCAATAAAGAAAAAATCATTCTTTAGTGAATAACAAAAATTTCTATATCTTTGAGCGACCTTCGAAGACTTTATGACTCATTCACAACGTCAATTTCGTGATAGCGAAAAACCGCAATGTCATAGATGCTTCCGAGCAAAAAAAGGAAAGAGTAAACTATCCTCATCTTTATGAACCCCAACTTCCTGCGAACTCTGAACAATTTCCTTCATAAAGTTTCTTCTCAGTTACACCGTGTATTTCGTAAGCGACAATAAAGTTGAATATTTTCAAATCCCCAACTTTTCCCGGTGTCCCAAAGTAGTACTAATTTTGAACGCGCGTGAAATTCCCCCAACTCCAAATAACCAAAAATCAAGTCAAACAAAAAAATTCCTCTTTCTCTCAAAGACCGCAATTACCCCCATAAAATCACTCTCCAATCTCAACTGCAACGAGTCCCAAACTCCAAGTTGTCCGAAATATAGCGAATGTCAAAGCGAAACCATTCAAACCCCAAAATTACGTCAACCGGAAATAATGAAGCTGCACTTCCGCTGGGGACCAAATAAAAACCCCATAAAAATCGACCAAACTACAATCAACTGATACGCCTTAAATTTGCTCGTAAACCACGCGTAAGATGATAATTATGTAAAAATGGAATATAACATTAAAATGCCGCAAACGATTTAGAAGTTCTTTTGATGTCCGTAGGACAGTGCGATTGGCAGGGAGTGCACAGAGCGTCGGCCATGTTAGCAGGGATGGGGATACGGGCAGTGTGGATGGTGCGCTGATTGAAACTAGAGTGGATCGGAGAAATAAGCAAGTCGGTCGCGCCACCGGAGAGACTTTCCGTAAAACAATAGTCCCTCGACTGCATTCCATCGAACCCGTCGGGAATAACATAATCTGGTAATTGTCCAAAGCTCTTGATCGTCGTTCGCGTCTCTGGACAATAAGAGACAGAAAGACAGAGAGAAAGAGAGAGTTTCATCGTATTGTATGTGTGTTTTAACGCCGGTGACGGTGAAGGAAACCCAGTGGCGCAGCATTGTGTGTGTCTCTCAGCGCGGCGCGCGTTGTCGCGTTTTCACCGCGTTTAGCAAGTGCTAATCCAGCAGTGTCACACTCGCGTGACTCACTCCAATAGCTTTTCTGCGTTCTACCGTGGAAACATTGAGATCTTGGAGTAGCAGCAGCTTACCCATATATATATATATATATGTACATACATATATAGTACACACAGACATATACATATATATATTCCTCCAGTGTTTGTATATCACACGTTATACTATTTCTTTAATCTTCCCCAACATTTTTAACTCCCTCTTTCATTGTCTCTTCATATCTTCTTCTTCGTCGTTGTCGACGACGTCTCCCCTTCAGGCCCAACTGTTTTCCCCAGTGCGTCCATGTCACGCGGGGGTGTGTACGTGTGACTGTGTATTTGTCGAGAGAGCGAGAGAGAGAGAGAGAATGAAAGAGCGAGAGAGAGAGAGAGCTGAAAGACAGAGAGCGCTAGAGGAAGGAGTGCGAGCGAGAAAAAAAGTGTAGTAGGAGTTAGTTCGGCCCCATCTGTTCGTACCTTGGGCGATAAGGCGATCATACTCTCGGCTATCAGGGAACGACGATAATTGCTTGTTAACGTGTTGCCAAATGTACCTCTTACGCCCAGTAGTCGGGGTTTAAGTCGCGGCTGGAAAGCTCGAGTCTTGCCGATTCCGGAGACGAGGCGTCGTCACCGTTTTGACGAGGAGCGGGTGGGGGAAGGCCGAAGAAGAGGGAAGTGTGTAACGTCCATCGCGCGCCGTGTCACACGAACTGTCATGTCATAAACGTGCACTCCGCACACGTTCTATGTTTCTCGTTGGTAACGTTGTACATACATACTATCAAAGCCACTGGAGACTCTATAAGAGTGTATCGGAGAGCCCTGACGTTTTCGCTCTTCCGCCACTCTCGCTCACCGTGGTACTCACCGCCGGACGTGGAACGTCACGATAAATCCTCGAATCGTATATCCAATTATATAGGACAACAGGCGTTCGTGTCCTAACGGTAACAATCTCTCTCTCACGTGTTTTACCACATTCTCAACGATTCTGGGAGCTCCTGTCGCGTCATTCGTTGAGCTTTCATTAACGCACTCTGTACCGAGGTTCCATCTTGTCAATTCAACCTTCCAGTGTATACACGGTAGCGCAAACACGAAACAACATCCGAACTGTGCGTCTACCCTGCGTCGCATTTTACGAGCTGTTACAAGACGTTCGACACACATTCGTAAAACAGTTATTCGCGCGGAATTTATTTTTTTCTTTTCTTGACGTTTTTTTTGTTTTGTATTTGCATACGAGATTGGATTACACAGTGCTGCTGGGGCAGTTATGATTTTATTGTCTTTCGTATATTAGACATAGTGTGCAGCCTTTTTGGTAGGATATTTAAAAAATTTGTGCAGATAGAATAGTGAGTTTTTGGGTTGCAGGTCATCATGGCTAACCGGGGTACGGCCCAGAGGCCGAACGGTACACAAGGAAAAATTTGTCAGTTCAAATTGGTATTACTTGGGGAATCGGCGGTAGGAAAGTCAAGCTTGGTCCTTAGGTTTGTCAAGGGACAGTTTCATGAGTACCAGGAGAGTACAATAGGTGGTAAGTTGACTGAGATACTTGTTTGATCTGCTAATTTTGTTTTGAGCTATGAAAAAGTTTGATTTAACCATGATTTCTGTACTTATTTCTCGGCACAGCTGCATTTTTAACACAGACTGTATGTCTGGATGATACGACTGTGAAATTTGAGATTTGGGATACGGCAGGACAAGAACGTTACCACAGTCTTGCTCCAATGTATTACCGCGGCGCTCAGGCTGCTATCGTTGTTTACGATATACAAAATCAGGTAATGTCTCTTTTGTTTTATCTGTTTAACAAAATATTGGGAATGGTTAATCTTGATGACAATTACAACAATAATAGATTAAACCAACGGATAATTATTTATTTGTTTATTAAATTGAAAGGGTAAGCCCTATCACAATATCCTAATATGTAGATGCCAGTTTACACACAGTAATTTTTCATGAATCTGTGTAATTAAGAAAACATTCTCTCTCAGTGATATCATACTTTTTAGAATCCTAATACCAGTTTTCAATAGAATTATTTTACCAAATTCATGACAATTTAAGGAATTACCTTAATAATGATAATAATTGTTTTTGTATCCATGCACAGCACCTGTTACAAAGTGATTTTCCAAATAACTCAAGCCGTTATCATTGTTAACCAATTTTCAGCATAATTTTGTTGGTCTTGCTTGAGCAACCTAAAACTATGACCTTACTTCAAATTTTTTACAAAAATACATATGGCTAAACATTTTACTAGTATTGAAATAATTATATGCAACACAAACAAATGATTATCTTATTTATAATTAAAAAAAAAAAAATTTATGCAGGACTAACACCATTAAGTTGGATGATTTTGATGAACAGCAAAATTTTCCTCTTCTAAAATCTTGAAAAAAAAATTAACATTACATATTGCAAAATGCTTAATAAACACCTACTAAAATATTTTCTAAAATAATTTGTCATAGATACTTTTTTAAAATCAGCTACTTATAACTTTTACATATGAAATCACGCAATTAATCCGAGAGAAAAAAATAGATAAACATATGCATAATAATCGAATTGTTGTTATTATAAGTTGAAAAATTGTACTTATTAATCAAACCCCGCTTCATTGAACATATTATGTATAGTATCACAAGTATAAAACGATAAAAATTACTAATTCAAATAAAATCGATTCAGGACACATTTGTACGTGCAACAACGTGGGTAAAAGAACTTCAACGACAGGCAAGTCCAAGCATAGTGATAGCTCTAGCGGGCAACAAGGCTGATCTTGCGAACAAGCGGGTGGTTGACTTTGAGGAGGCTCAGAGTTACGCGGACGCGAATGGTCTTCTCTTCATGGAGACATCAGCCAAGACGGCCATGAACGTTAACGACATATTTCTAGCTATCGGTAAGGGAACATTTCCAACATTTATAAACCATGCTTCATGTTTTTCGCTACTGCAAACGCGTACATTTTGTTGGCCGGGGTAAAACCAGAAAACGACCGATAACCCTCCGCAAGTTATCGGAGCATATCGCGCAGCGGTTGAAGGTTCGTTCGACTTGCAATGATCGAGGTAAAAAAACGAAATAACAAAATAATGGGATTACATAAAATCGTTTAGTCGACGTCGATTCGAGATGGTAATATGAGTAAAGAGAAAACCCATATGGAATTCAAACGCTCCCACCTACTATCTCGTTACGCATTCTTATCAACGGTTCTCCGGTTGCCCCCGGCAGAGATGTTCGATACGCAGCAGCGACAGAAGCCTCCGCATATTTAAACAGTAGCAACAAAATGGGAAAAATTTCGACATCCGTTGATAATGAAAATTCGCGTTTATTTACAGCTAAAAAACTCCCAAAGAATGAACAAGCAGGAAACGCTAGTACGAGCGGTCAAGGACGTCGGCTAGTCGAATCGGAAGGGCAAAAAACTGCGGCGGGCAACTGCTGCAAGTGATTGGCCAAAAAATTCGTACGTGTCAAGCGTCTTATATTGGTATCTAAACAAATATTCTGTAACGAATGAGAGAGAGTGAAAGAAATAAGATGCGAGAGAAAGAGAGAGAGAAAGAGCGAGAGAGAGAGAGAGAAAGAGAGAAAAAGAGAGAGTATGCCGGGAAGCGGATTAAATTATTCGCGACTACGCGATTAATCTGACGATCGCCGATCGCTCACACTTTTTCATACCTTCTTCTCTAGATGTATGTGTACTACGTATTTGCCAAGGAGACAAATACAACGTGTCGATAAATTCGTATGGAATATGCATCGGGTAAAACAATACAAAGAAAAATAAGAAAAAAATTTAAAAAACGAAACAAAAGAAAAACGATACCATAGGGTAAGAGGGCGCGAGGACAGAAGTAAGTGAAAAGTGAATGGACGAGATGAGAATAGAAAGAAACAAATTAGGGAGGCAGCAGCAGCAACGGCGACGGCGGCGGCAATAGAGCGACAGGGATGAAAATAAAGAAGCGAAAGAATAAAAAAACATAAAATAAAAAATAAACTACGACGACGGCGACGAGTGTGATCGATCCACGATCACTCGCTCGAGAGGTATCTGGAAAAATCAGTATGTCACAATGCATCCGACGATATCATCTATTTTGAGTATCGAGTCTGTTGGAGAAGGCGGTGAGTCCCGTTTGTTATTCTAGTAGTAATGGGCGGTGTTCGTTATAAATATATAAATATATATAAATACATTATATACAATAAATCATATATCCGATATGATTTATTTGAGGAGTAATAATAATAATAATCATTATTATTGTCGTCATTATAATTATTATTATTATTGTTATTATGATAATAAGCAATTACGATGATTATGATGAGGATGAAAATGATGATACTACATTTACGTGTACGGTATAATAGTAACAATGAATTTTTGGCACGCAAAATCTTGTAAGATAGTAGGGGCCATTCCTGCTGCTATAATTATTATATATTTTCTTCGTCAGATTGTATCGTGTAATAACAATTATAACTCTAAAGCATATTGTATATTAATTTTATTGATTACTCATGATAAATTATAAACGATTATAAACGTAAAAAAAAACAACAAAATAAGAGGAATGGAGTTGAAAAGATTTTTCAAGTAAATTTTCTCAGTTATTCCCACGTCGATAGGCTTTTGGTTAGTTCAGGTTAAGACACTGACGTGTGTTTCAGCAGCTTGCGGATTTAGCAGCCAACGTTTTTTTCTTCGTATAAAAGTGCAATGAACCGAAATATTTATCCGATTGGGACATCAAATGATTCCGTCGAGAATATTCGGCACTTATTCGCGTCCGATTGCACGATTTCTTACGCGAAACGTCCGGTAACCGATCGTAGGCAATGCAAGTCAGAACCCGATACCGGTTATTCAGTTAATTACGACGATCTCTGCGGACCTTGGTCGTTTCCGATAAACCCGTTTCACGCCAACCAAGATGTTCCTATAACGCCGCGATTATGCGTTTGGGAATTGATCACACCTGAAGTTATCGCCAACATTAAACGATGTCTTGACGATGAGACAGCCATAAAGCATTTAATCAGTGCGTCGAACTCCTGAACTGAGCTTTACGTCGAATAGATACATTTTTGATTAAATTATTTTCCTTATTTAGGACAAGAACTTAAGGATAAAGCTCCGCACGTTAACGACAACTGCAGAGACATTTTTCTTGAACTGGCTTGGTCAATTTTCAGATTTGCGAGGTACGGAAAATTTGCAATCTGCTTTAAAGTGATTTTAGTCGGTCAGTAATTTAAAAAAAAATGCCTATGAGTAATCGGATAAAGAATAAGAACGGGGAATTGCGTCTCACACTTCTGCATTCTCCATTCTCGTCGTTTTTTTTTTGCGATCACTTTCGCAGAAATATTTCTGAAAGGAATTAGAATTGTGTTTATCTTTTTCTAATATAGAAGTTTGCGAGTAGACAACTGTTAAAATTATCCCGATCTCATATTGTTATATTCGTACCGTTATGTGCATTTACAAAATCTAACGTTTAACTGTATGTGCGTGGTTATCTCGGGAGCGGCTCAATGAATTTACATGTGGATTTTGCTAATAGAATCTTACAAGCCTTGATAATATTCCACTTAATGAATATTCGTTGAATGAAGATGGGAGTTTTTGAAATGCTTGCTTTAATTTTTAGACCAACAACGAGCTGAAAAAATCGCTAGCAAGCCACAATTTTGTTAACTTACAATAAAGAAATCCTTTGATAAGTAACAAAATAAGACAATAACACTGAAGGTTACTATTTAACTAGTTGAGGGTGTTAGAAGTTACAAAAAATTTAAACGTTCTCAAGGACACAAGCTGAGAGTTTCATAAGTACTTATTACATTTACATATTTACTGGAGAATTTTTATTTTCAGTATTCAGATAGGAACAGAAAACATTTTGTATTTCTCAAGCTATCTCTAATTCGTTCGGATGTTTCTTTGCGTTATAAAGAGACAACCGATTTACCGGAGAAGGCACTTCGGCACTCCTAGGAATGTTTCACCTGACTTTCACGTTCTTTCTTTCCAATCCTTGGCGCACTGCTGAAGAAACTTACAAGTTCTTTTACAAAACTGCCCTGCTCCACTCTGTCGAGGTTTGCTGCATCCCAAATTCTCTAAATTTCAATAATTAACCCCGAAATTCTCGCAGAATCCACCGAAGAGCTGTGAAATTTTCACCTTCAAAGAATGCAGAAAATCTATCGAGTTTTTCCTGGAGATTTTCGTGAAACACTTGCCTCTGGTGCGTTTCGTTTGCCTGCCAAACTGCAGTCTCGTTTTAAAACTTCCGGAGCAGAATTAAACAGAATATTGCTCATCGATTTTTTTATTTCTATAATCTCAGGTAAATCGTATAAAAATTAATGTATCAATATCTCTAAATATCCAATAGCTACAGACAATAGTAGTATAAGTGTGTACGGTATAAAGTTAAAAAGTCGTACAATGTGAAAATGCCAGATTTGAAGCGCGAAGTCAATTCATTTGCTTGCCGAAGATTGATATCCAAAGTCACGAGCTTCATCCATGCTCGTCTCGCTCTGCCATCCGTCGTGAATTTTCTCCACGTGTCGACGAGTTTTGCAACACAATTCTTTGCTCACGCGTTCCAATTTCGGAAGCCACCAGGAATTACAGCGTGGCAATGTTCGTCTCGAATTTCTCGTTAGGCAAGCACAGCGTCGCTAGATTTTAAGATAACGAGAGTTAAAACTTACTACTCATCGCTTATGTACTTTCGGAATAGAGATAAAAAGCAAGTTTTGCACCGACCTTCAACGGTCGTGTATAAACAGTTGTGCTGGTAGCTGTATCAGTTTGTCGAGCTCTGCAAGGCGTACAACATTTAGAAGAGTGGCAAACAGGCGAAGTTTGGCAATAGTTTGTCTTAGAAGTTCGACGATTCTGATTGTGTCCCGCGATTCCACATCTTTTTCTCCGCATTGAAATTCCGCTGAGCATGTTATTGAGCCGCATAAGTTCTCGCACCGTCGCCACAAGCGCCCTGTAAATTCCCGTTGAGCCTGACATTGATTCGTTAATAACAGACAAGAGTTTTCATCCTCTACTTACTTCTTTTCAAAGGTCAATTGCGCGATGCGATTCTTTTCGTCTTTGAGCTTCTTGGATAGAGTTTCTACGAGTCTCTTCTGCTCATCCATCCAGGCACGTATGCAGGAGACTACGTGTTGCGATTCATCGCAAATTTCTGTCCGGCTAGTCGCGACACTTATTAATTCTGCTGAAACGCAATCTAGAGTTTTGCTCTTGGCTTTACATTCGCCTTTCAGTTCCAGAAGAGCGTTGTGTGTGTCCTCGAGCTAAAATTAGGAATGATATGCATCACAATCGTAGAGAGTTGCAATTTGTTAACAGGAATTTTACCTCTTTGACGCATCTGCAGCCGCTTTCTGTTAGCCGTGTATTTTCTTCTATGAGGCTGTAATTTTCTTGTCTACTCTTTTGTAATTGTCGCGACAAATTGTGCTTCGCTTCCTCCAATACTAAAACTTTCTCCTCGAGATTTTCAACCTGTTTACACGCGTCTCTATATTTTTCTGAAAAATCTTCTTCCTTCACGGCGAATTCGTCTCTTGAATTTTCTAATTCGGATCTCAGCAAATCCACCAAATCGCTCAAACGTTTGCTTTCTTTTTCAGCGCTTGTTAACTTGCCGTAGAATATTTGTTCCTGGAAAATGTTAATCGTCAGTATATTGCGTTTTTTACTGCTGGCATTGATTGTATATACTGCAACTGCGTTTACAGCTCATTTTTACACCGTTTTTATTGATTATCGGTGCTGTGCTTAGCTTACCATGGCTGTGATCGCGTGCTGCAAGTCCACCTCTCGTCTTGCCGCTTGGATCAACAGTTCTTGACTCTTATCAAAGTCCTGACTAACTCTCTGGTAATTGTCGTTGACCAGATGCAATTTAGAATGAAGGGTTTTTAACTGGAATCAATTGAATCGTTCGTACAGACGTAATAAAGGGACTATACTATTACTGTATTTTTTTGGCTTTCAAAATCCCTATGAAAACTCGTTATTTTTTATTGTTTGTATTTTAATAGTGTACAAACATCTCGAGATTCAAATATGAAAAAATATAGGTGCACCTTTTCATAATAATTATAAGTTTCACTTCTACAAACAATTATATTGCAAAGAATAAAAATCTTTTCCAATCTGTCAAATTTTGATACAGACGTATTCTGTTTTAATCAGGCTATGGTTTTAAATAATCAATGTCGTGAGATTATTACTACGATTTTTTTATTGATAAAAATAAATAAAAATGCTTTTTACAGACCTTCTCTCTAAATCCTCGTATCTCTTCGCGTGCCTTCTCTTCAAATAAACCATTTTCCGACTTGAGGATAGAGTAATCATTCTAGAAAGTACAAACAGAGTAATTCAATTTAGCACGATACTCGAGTAAAAATGACCATAAAAATGTTCTCAATACTTTCATAATTTGGTAATCCGCTTGCAATTTAGCCATCTCATCCGACTTTTCGTTTAGTAATCGTTTCAACGAACAAATTCGCTCCTGCAGAGAACAAAGCATTTCCTTAGAGGAGCGCAATTCTTCGAGACATTCTTCGGTCAGTCTTTTCGTCGACGATAACTGATTTTTCAATAGTCTTATCATTTCAACTTCCCGCTGTTTCGGTCGTTTGCACTCTTCGCAGGTAAAGAATCGATCGTCGACCTGAAGAACAATTAATTATAAATATTAACTACTATGAAATAAGTTATGATATGCACGATAACTAATTAAATTTCTGAGGCACCTCATCGCTCTGAGAGTTTCGAATACGGCGCATATTTTCTTCTGAACAGCAGTCGTTACACTCTGCTGTTCGTCGCAGTATCGTCAGCTCCCTCTTCAAACATTCATTAATTTTTTCCAGGCCTTCAGTTCTCTGTTTACAGATCGATCGATCATAAGCATCGATTATACCACAATTAAAATTGCAAACCTTATTTCGGAATATAAGAAGTACCTCGAATTCCTTTCTCATATCTTGGAGCATTCCGAGCTCCTCTTCTTTGTCCCTTGCTTCGGCGACCAGTTTATCAAGTTCAGAATGTTTTCTGTCCAGTTCATCTTTAATTGTGTCGGTATCGATGTCCTGTACGACCGATTAATTCATTTTGAAATTACAGAAATGCAAAAGTATTAAAATTAATTAATGTACGATTGTAGACATACAACAGGTAGAGTAGATGTTGAAGAATCCGTTCTCAGCATCTCTCTTTCTCTAGCGTGTTGCAATTCCGCGATCAAAATACGTAAATATGAGAAATGTTCTTTGAGCACAAATTCCAGTTTATGTTTTTCAGCTGTGAGACAATTTTCATTTTCCAGAAGTCTGTTATTCGTTTCTCTAGCCAATTCTCGGACGCGATTATCTTCGTCTAACTGATTCTTCACTTCTTGATCAAAAAGCTCAAAATCAATGCTACGACCGCAAAGTTGCCTCTTAAGATCCTCGTTTTCGCGGAGCAGAAAATTAATTTTCTGTTGAATTTCCTGATTGTCGGCGAATTCGACGGCGTCGGTCCACGTCGAACAATCTTTGCATTGGGTTTCTTGTTGCGTATTATTTTCGCACAACGATGAGGACCTATAGAGTTGTCCGCTGTTCAATAGTATCAACAATAATTTCATTAAAGCTAAGGGAATTAATATTACTTTATTTTTCGCAATTCTCGCTCCGCTTGTTGCCAAAGACGCTTGATTCTTCGGTACTTGTCCTCCAAATATTTTTTCGTCCTCACCATATTATCCATCTAGAAAATAAATTTCCTCCATATTGCTTAAACTATCTATATACTCAATAGAAATTAGTCTTCACGATCAATCCCTGAATTTTTATCGACAATTCTCAATGTTATGTTCAGCTAGATACTATATCTCAAAAATCGTTTTAGATGCATTGATTCTGTATAAATATTTCCTAGCAAAAAATGGTGTCATATTTAAAAAAAATTTCATGCGATTAAAACAAAATAGCCAGCTGAAAAGGCAGAAAAAGAGAGGTAGGAATATCGTCTCCCACCATATGCAATTCTAAGGTAAATTGATTCTGTACCTTTGATTTGACAATTCGAACATCCTGGACATGACCTCGGAACAGCTCCTATCAAACATAGCAAATCTCAAGCATTACTAGCAATGTCTTTAAAATAAAAAACATTATCTCCATGGAGAATAAAACTAGCGTATTTGTTGTCGTATTTTATATTTGATGACAATATACATGCAATACATCACGCATAGAATCGCACCTGAGTCTTAATTAATAACGAATAATAGACGAGATCTTTACGAGCAATCGTCCTCTGCAATTGTTGTATAGCATCGCGTTGGAGTTCCATCAGCGTGCCTTGCTCCGCTGCCTTCGGAAAATGTACGTGATTTGAGTCTTAAATATTTCTCATTCAATATTTATAATGCAATCAAAATAAATAATGATGTATGATTCGCTTACCTCTGATAAGCAATCGTTATATTGAGCTTGTGTTTCTTTGAGATACAGAGACAATACGCGAATGGTATCATTTTTATCGCAGCACTGCAAGAGAATGGATAGTAAAAATGTATGCTAATTTAACACGCTGAGAAAAGAAACAAAAACTCTCACAAAGTACGTACCATGCTAAACTCCAAATGGAAATTGCGTGCGAATTCATCGACGGATACAATTCTGAGCACACTAAATAGGCCTGTAGGGATGCAGCTGCACTTTCCAATTCGCTTTCGACTAATGATAATTAATAATGACGAAGGTGTTAAAATAATGGATAGGAAAGATTCGGAATGTAAAACACTATTTCTGTTTGTCACAATTATCCTGATTTCTGTGTATATTTACAATCAAAATATCTTAAAATTTACAACGGGTTAGCGTACACAGGTGCTCGCAGTCTTGTAAAAGTTAAAAGATTGCACAAATCAATTTATTTTTTGTTTCCAGTTCCTCACGGAACACAACAACGATAGTCTCGTTAGTATCACTTTAAACGTCATGCACGTCGCTGCTATTGAATATAGTAGGTGTTATTGGATTCCACACCTCACTCACAGCCATGTCGATAGTCGTCTTTTGTTGAGGTTGTTGTTGTGTTGCCAAACATCTTTTTGCCTCGACGACGGCCTCACGCAGATGGCTGATCGTTTGATTTTGAAGCATGCTCTAAAAAGTTGCATCAATCATTGAAGAACATATTTTTAAAAAAACGGAGGTCCGTAATATTTCAATAAAAATTACTTTAAAATTCTTTTTAATTGGCCTGAATTTTATTAAAAAATGGTTCTGTTACTAATTTTTTTCAACGAATTATCACAAAAAGCTTCACTTTATTTGAGAAAGATAAATTACGGTTCTGCAGCCTAATTACTTAATCCACAAATAGACTGAAGAGCATTTTGAATTTATTTTTCATGAGATTATTAGCAAACTCCGTAAAAAGTTCTCGGATGATTGTAAGTTATAGTACTTGAATCTTGTAACAAACGAACCTGCTCCAGTAAAAGTCTTTTCTCCTCTACGTGCTGGCCGATCGCAATATTTTGTGCGTCGATCTGTAATTTTAAAAATACCATACATATTGGACGCAGAAAGAATCCAACGAATTATGTAATACAAAATTATCATTGGTAGGGTACAATCAACTGTACCACTTACCTCGCCGTATTAATGACGATTCTTATCTTGAAATTCTTATCTTGGTAGGGTCTTGAGCTACTTTTATTTCAACTTGCGGATAACTTGCGCAAAAAAATTTTAATCGCGTTTGGAATCTTCGGGATAGAAATATTGGCAGGATAAATACGAACAATAATAATCGGCAAACTTTTTTTAAAGAAATACGTCGAAAGATTTTTAATCGAAAATGCTTACCTTCGTTTGCATTTTTTGGTGTAGATCTTTCAATTCAACATGCGTCATAGTGATAGAATCCTTCTGAATTCTAATAATCTCGTCTTTGTCTTCAAGCTTGAAATTAAATGAAAAGTTTCGATTAAAATCGTTGGAATATTTGAAGATTTGATATTTGAATACTCACCAACTTTTCCTTTGACCGCAGAGCATTTTTAAGCTGCTCGATTTCTGATGAGTCGGGTTTGTTATTTTCTTCGTGTTTGGACGTCATCTCAGATGCAGGCATGTTCAAATCGCTTGGCGTACAAGAACAGAGATTGCAAACTCCAACGTCGATCTATAAAAGCAAAATAACCGATGTATTAAAATAGCATTCGCAGAGAATTTCTACGCCAGTAAATATAGGCCAACTGACCATTCTCTGCTTGGATTGCACTATGGCTTCTAAGACGTCTTGCATTTTCGTGTGCGCGTAATCCAATTCTCGTTCAAATTTATCCATTCTCAGGATTTTCTCATTGAAGACTTTCTGCGCCATTTCATTATCCAATAACTATGCAAAGAAGAATTAACGATTAGTCAGCAATATTTAAATATTTAATGTTTTAATAGCGATCGTATTCTGTTTATTCCACAAGTAATTTCTGCGGTATAGTTTCGGTTAAAACATTTCGAAAAAATTTGACAACAAAATAATATCAAGAACGCATCCTATAGTTTAATACGACGAACGAAAAATACATTAACGCGTAAAAAAAAACATTTATTCAAACATTATTTCTCCATTATTTTATAATTTTTTAGTAAAAAAAATTGAAAAGGGAAAACATTTGACCGTCAAGGAGTAATTATTTTTTCCTAATTATTCATACTCACAACTCTTTCGGTTTCACATTGCAGTCCATCCAAGTTTTGATCCATGCTGCTTAATTGGCCCCTTAATTCACCCATCCAACATGCTCCAGATTTATCCTGTATTATAAATTATATTATATATTCAGAAACCTTTTTCCACATTCTATTATTACGAATAACAATTTGTAGATATTTTACCTGCAGTAGTCGTAAATAACTTACGACCTGCTCAACTACTTCGACAACTTTATCTACGACGTCCTTAGGATTATGTATATCAATGGGTCCCGGAATTTCCTTTTCAACAGCAAAATCGACGACGTCTCGAGACCGTTCGAAGCGAGCTTTATTTATCTCATTTTTAATATCTTTTAATTTCACTTGTCCAGAAGCAACTTTTTCGTTGCAAAAGATTCTTTCTTCCTCCTACAAATACAAGTGCGAATTATTTTAAAAAAACACTTGACTCGACTAAGGAAAGTATCGGTTGGTTGGAAATTTACCTGTTTTTCGAGACGGTCAATTACAGTCGATACATTCTCTTTCGTCCTTGTTAAAAGACTATGCATTTGTTTCACGACATTCGACAGGTCAAGGTACTGAAAAAAAAAAAATTACAGTCTAGTCAATGAATTATTCCACTTGCGAGCCTATAATTACTAAATTCAATGCCGAATTACCCGCTGGTGACGAGTCTGCAAGTTGCTGACAACAACTTCCACCTCTTCTCTCAAATTTTCCGTCGCTGCTTGTGCTTCGACAGTGCAGACTCGGAACTCCTCCATGGCGTTAAATTGGCGATCAAACACGTCCCATTTCTGGAAAAATTATAATAAATAATGATCAACTATATTTATCATTTCCAAAAAGTTAGGAAGGCAGCTAAAAGTTACCCATCGTTCATTGAACTCTTGAGTAACTCGAGCCTCGTGTGTCGAAATTCTATCTTCCTTCTCGCTTTTCTAAAAAGAAAGAACCTCCCATTATTGTCGATTAACCGGCGCAAAGAGAACAATTGCCGAAGAACGAACCTCAAGTGCTCTTTCCAAAAGTATAAGTCCATTGCTATTTTCCATGCAAACTTTCGAGAGGTTTGCGATACTTTTCGCAAGTTTGTGAATCGTGATTTCGCTATCGCTGTGTTTAACAGCGCTTGTCTCCGGCTAGAATAAAATTAAAATTTAGTCGATACACGATAACTTCATTTTTATTTCATTTGTGCTTAACAGTAAACGCGATATACTTTTGAAACGACAAATTCAATCGATTATTGTAGTTCAAAAATTGGTTTTTATTCCGGCATTCATAACACGGTTACAACGTAGAGCGCTTACGAGTGCTCGAGGCTCCTTTCACCGGCGAAGCGTCTTTTTAACAACGAATAAACATTTGTCAGTGTTGAACACGTCGACGAGCCAATCTTTACGTTATCTTGCTCGTGTCACTGCTCGTCGGCGTTAATATGGAATACTGAAAAACGTTTGCCGAAGGCGTGGGACATCGAGAAAAGGTAGTTAACGATGAAGGAATAAAATTCAAATACGAAATACTTACGCGATCGATAACTTCGCTTTTGTAGTTGTCTAGAAGTGTGCCAATGTCTTTTAGTTTGACGTGCGCACTCGCCATATCCCGTTTGTAATCCTGCATAAAATTTCAATAAAGACGTATTAATATTTCCGGTTATTCCATAACCGATAAATATCTATCAATGAAATGAAAAAAAAACCTCGCGTTCCTTCGTGTGCAATTCTTCGAGAACTTCCTCGAGCTGAGTTTTCAAATTGAGGAGAGCCTCATTTTCTCGTTTCCAGGATGCTTTTGCGTTGTTAAGATCAGACACGAGATTGGACTGCAACGGATTATAAAGATTACTTCATGATAGTTTAATGTTCCTGAAATTATCATTATTTCCTCTCATTACCCCATTACGATCTGCTGGTGCTTGCGACGAACCGTCGTCCGACTGGTCGCAACATTCAACGTCCGCATTAATTCGCACTCTGCGTCCTGAGGATCCTGGGCCCTGAAAAAAAGCAAGGACGTTAATCGTAAGTATATACCTTCTTTTATTATTTTTTTCTCATGAAAATACATAATAATATTTTTTAAATTAATATATAAAAAATACTTTTGTCCACAAACGTTGTTGGATTCACTATAAAAATAGAGTAACATAAACATTCTGTTTAAAATACAAGTATTTTGTGACTGCAGAACAAAACTCTCTTTAAGTGAATAAAATTCCATAAATGTTTTGAACCAAAATACATAGCATGGGAAATGAACGACTTTTTGAAAAAATATACGGCATAATCGCCGTATCCCACTTATCATAAAAGCATACAAAAAATTTTAGGATAGTGAATTTTATTATCATTTAGTACAGCATAATATGAAATAATGAATAATTAAAGAAAAATCTAAGCTAAAAATCTTCAGGAGGCAGTTTGACCTACTCTAGCCATCTTGAGTAGGTCAAACTTCTTGGCAGAAATCCTTGCGGGGAGTAGAACAAACGTAAGATCGGGTTATAGTGTTCTTGCTGCGCTCTTTTCTGACTCGTGTATGCCCGCGGGGCGACAATTTGCTCGTGTGCTTAAGAATCTGTTTATCGACTTCACGGATCTTTTTATTTCGCTCAACCTTCGATTTCAATTTATATGCGTCTCCAAAATCTACCGGACCAATTTCAATTGCCTCATTTTCTTGCATGTAGCGTTGCAAAACGAGTTTTATGTCAGAATGTCTAGGCGACGCTTTTGGAGTACACGGTACGACACCCAACTCCCAACGCGACTTCGAGAGTTTTCTTGGCGATATCTTGGTGAGGATTTCAGGATTTTCGGCATTATTACTGCTTAGGAGCTGCGAAGGTAAAGGAAAGGGAAGTTGCGAGGCTCCACGAAGAGATTTTAAAAAGATCCGAGGATAAGAGCTTACCTTGTTGTTGGGGCGTTGTTTTAGCTCCCTCCGCATGCCCTTTATAATATCCTCCTTGAATTGCATCAGCATATTCGCTCGTCGACACTGTTCTTCCAGCGCAGCCACTTCAGCACGTAGCGACATCGCGATATCGTGTAATTCCGCAACTTCGTTAGTGAGAGCTTCTGTCGTCTCCAAAGATTCCTACGACAACGCAATATGATGATCGGATAAAGGCCATTGAATTTACTGCATAGATATAATGATAATATATCAAACAGAAGTGACCAACTTTTTCCACGCAGCTCAATCGATGCGATAATCGCTCTATTTCCAAGGACTTGTCCTCTAGTTTGGCTCGCAATTCTTTCACCTCCTCGCTATCGCCTTCTGACTTGGCTTCTTTGTGATCTGGCTTTTCAGGACGTTCTTCATCGAGACTTTTTTCTGCTATTGCACTTTCCACGATATCCATAATTGAGGCGTTCTGCGTACGAGAATTAACGAGATCCCGCACAAAAAAAAAACACGCGTAAAAAACGCGTAAAAAATCTTTTAAAACAATAATATTTCCAAGCTGTTGGAAATTTAATTAAAGGCGAAATTCATCCGACAGTAAAACTCGATTGAACTTCGCGGTGAAAAACGCACATTTTTAGATCCTGCAATTTCATTCATAAATGATAAAGGACTCACGAATGATTCAAAGTCGCTTCCGGCTGGTCGCGAGCCTAGGACGTTTGTTTGATTTTTCCTCGCCGATCGGTGCTTTAAACTATCCCTGAGTAATTCGAGCATCGAAATATACTTTTTTATTGTCTCTTCTCTGGAAGCTAACTTATTGTCAAGATCTACAACTTTTTCCTGCAATTCAGCTTGGTATCTGCAATGAAGGATAATCCGTAGACGAGGTTGCATACTTTCATACAACAAATCTCTAAAAGTGGAGAAATCGAGTGTCTTACTTGCGAGCTTTTTTTTCGTTTTCGCCAAGAACTTCTAGCCGTTTTTTTAAGTATTCTACGCTTTCAGTATCACCGACATCCTAGAAAAATAAGATAAGCTAGTTTGTTAAATCAATCATATATGTTTAATATATAAATGGATAGATAATACAGGATTTTATTAGACAATTTAAAGCGGCTGTGACAGGAATTTTTCGGGGAGTGTAGGATGCAAATGCGACGGAGGGTGGGATTTATTAATAGGATAGGGGCATGAGGCGCGTGTCTGTATCATGAGTATAGTCGGAAACGGGAATATAATCAACGCAGTTGCAGAGCTTATTGTTGGAGGAATGAACTGAAGGTTCTTGCGTTAAACCATCGAGTTCCAGAATCAATCGTAATTTCT
This sequence comes from Tromatobia lineatoria, assembly GCA_949699805.1. NCBI lineage: Eukaryota > Metazoa > Arthropoda > Insecta > Hymenoptera > Ichneumonidae > Tromatobia > Tromatobia lineatoria. Next base: position 22,306,552 of record OX453038.1, on the reverse strand, counting down.
TGTCAGTACTGGAGCATTGCTTTACCTCTGTGCATGTACAGCTGAAAATAATTTTGAAAAATAAATCAATTATAAAAAATGGAAATAGAGGCCTTTTTTTTCCTTTCAAAATACGGAATAGAATGAGAAATCTTACTCTGCAGGTCCTAGGATATCATCTGCTTGAATCTCAAAGAATTTAATTCCCTTGAGGCTCCAGCAATTTTCACAACGAGCACGTCTGATCAGTTCCAGAAGACCTCGTATATCGCTTTCTAAAAATCCAATCTTCTGCTGCAAAATTCCTTCATCCTGCTCCAACTGATAGATACGCTTTGACAAAGTATTTACAGTCTGCAAATGAAATTTATATGAAACTTTAAAAAAAAACTATGTAACTGGTAAAGTGAGCAAAGATTTAAACACAATGATGCATTAATCTGGAAGTTAAGTTTAATATTCTTGGTCATGTTAAAATTGTTCTAATCACACAAAAAATTCAATGTTCAAAATAAACTATCAGAGATTCATTCAATCAAAATATATTTGGAATACTTATGTAAACAAATAAATGGGATAAATTGAATTTAAAATTTTTTAATTTTCAGAGGCAAAAGTACTTTGAACACAATTTCATTAAAGAAATAATAAAATTCCTACCTATTGAGATGCTAAAAATAAATAAAAAATTGATGGAAAACTGCCCCCAATAAAATCACTACTTCAATACTATTCAAATAACAGAAACAAAATAACAAACAAACAAAAATATAAAATTCTGTAACAGGCCAAGAAAATTTTTCATAAACAGTCTTACATCTTCGCCAGGTTTTGTGAGTCGAGACATTTTTTCAGAGACAATTCCAGCTGTTTCCTTGAGTTTTTCCTCAAGCATTTTAACTCTATAACAAGCAGCTTGCTCCAAATCCTCAACAGTGCGTACCAGCATAACATTCTGGTCTCCCAGATCCTTAATCCACTCCTTCATTATCTTCAGCTTCATCTGGCAATAAACAGTATATGAATAAATCGAATTCGCCACGTAAAATAAACTTAAAAAAGGTCTCAAAATCTCACAGGAATAAAATCGGTCTCTTCCCCGGTTGCCTCCTCTTCCTCTTCCTCTACTTTCTTCATTCGCGCTTCGTAAATCTTACGAAATTGATCGAGTATCCGGAGCCCTTCGGTCTCACCGCACACATCTCCCGTCTCGTCGTTAACAGCCCTGCAGCTGCTGTTCGTCTCATGGGGATGACGCTCCTCTGACATGACAAAACCCCCCGCGGAGCTCTGCGAATTATCGCCATCCGAGGACATGACTCGCTTTTTAAACATACACAGAAAAACCTGAGCAAAAACACGAGTGCAACGACACTTGTATTCTTTTTCCTCCCACGAAATTTATAATCCCAAGGCTTTCGCTTTTCTCCTCCTACACTCCCAAGCTCTGCAACGTCGAGCGGATACTGCCTTCTACACAATCCAGCAATGCGTACTGTCAAACCATTTATCGGTAGTAGTATTTATATAAAGATTCTAGTCGTTGTGCGTATCGTAGTTTAGTAGTCGAAGGGAAAAGCTCGGCACGAGCTTCACGAGCTTCGTGGGAAATCCGCAAGATGGCGTTAATCAGATCGTCGATGGTGGGACGCGCATTCGTAAATTGTCCGCCACGTGCTTTTTATCCTCAGTATTCTTTACGCCAATTCCGAGACAGCGAGGCTTTGCATCGGAGCATGGACCAGGATCCGAAAACCATAATTTTCTAGTGATTGTATACATATAATTGAGGCTTAAAGATGCAGGTCTCTAATCCAAATAACGTGAAGATCTATAATTTGAGCGCCGGTAAATCGTTACCCGAGGTTAGTAGAATGCGTCAGAAGCGTGGAGAGGTTAGCGGCAGACTTAGAAATATTCAGGGTTCATATTCGTTGTTATTTACAGTGGCTGTCAGAGAGAAAGCGTAGAAGCTTGTTGAAAAAAAATGTTGGTGAGTGATATTACGATTTTTTGGATCTAGGATCTCTATTTTCGTTGTTGCTGTTTATGTTCATGACTAAATTTTTTTTAGACATACGAAGACGCATTGAACTTATCCAGGATTTTGATATGCCTGGAGTCAGCACTTCGATCAGAATGTCTAAAGATGGGCAATACATCTTGGCAACGGGAATTTATAAACCGAGAGTCAAGTGTTTTGATGTCAATAATTTGTCGTTAAAGTTTGAGAGGTGCTTTGATTCCGAAGTTGTGACTTTTCAAGTTCTCTCGGATGATTACAGTAAGGTCAGTGTTTTAGGATACGTGAAAATATTTTCTTCAAGTTTTTTATTTGAATATTGGTTAGTTGAGACATGTGAGTCTGTAAGATCGACGCATAATAAGAATCTCCATTACAATGGAAATTGTTTAAGTCATAACAATAGAAAATAATTAGCAATTTCTTTGTTAAAAAAAAAAACGCAATTGAATACCCGAGTAAGTAAACAGAGTACAATATCTAAATTCTTTTTGATTACTTCCAAAATCAAAATGTGATATTTTGCGCTATTTCATTTTCCTCAAATCATTCTTCCTTACCTATATTTGTTTTGTCAGAATTTTATGAAATCTTTTTTTTTGAAAATTTATAGTAATTCGATTCACATTAATAATTTTAAACATGCAATTTTGATACGTTTTGTTGATTTGCAAAGTTCAACCCTTAATATTAACATATCAGAAGTAAAATTGCTGTAGAATCTTCATTTTGCATAAACTTGACTAGTTTCTAAATAAGTGAAAATATTATTCTCGAGTTTTAAGATACGTGGAAAATTGGTGTCCTATTCTTGTTAAATCAGATTTTTACTATATTTAAGAAAATACATCACCGATAATCACAATTTATATGTACAGGTTGTTTTTCTGCACTGCGATCGTCACATTGAATTTCACGCAGCTCATGGAAAATACTACAGACTAAGGATACCGAGGTTTGGTCGGGACATGGATTACCATTATCCTTCTTGCGACCTTTTTGTTGTTGGCGTGAGGTAGGATCTATATTTTGTTAAACAATGCCTTAATACTTCTACCAAAAAATGCAATATTATAAGAATTTTGTAAAAAAAACGCAGCAATGAGATCTATCGCTTGAACTTGGAGAGAGGACAATTCTTGCAACCGTTCACGAGCGACGCTTCAGCGATAAACAAATGCACCATCAATCCCGTGCATCATTTATTAGCCGTAGGTACAAAAGAGGGGAAAGTCGAAGCTTGGGATCCACGAATGCGAAATAAAGTCGCAACTCTTGACTGTGGTTTCCATTGTGTCACACAAGATAGCAAGTAAGTTTTTTTTTTTCTTCTTTCTTAGTATTTAGCCAATAGCAACTGAGTCCATTGATTATCGAATTATTTTTTCTGCTTCAGATTGGAATCCGTTCCGTCGATCACAGCACTTAAGTTTCACGGAGGTTTAACGTTGGGAGTCGGAACTGTTACCGGCCAAGTTTTGTTATACGACATAAGATCAAATAAGCCATTCATAGTAAAAGATCACATGTACGGTCTGCCGATAAGAAACGTTGAGTTTCACGATAAAATGGAGCTCGTGTATTCCATGGACAGTTCGATCGTGAAAATATGGGAAAAACAGACGGTAGGCATTGAATTTCATCAGAATTTCGTAAAAACACGATTTTCTGCGGGTTGTAATAATAATCGCTTCTTATTTGCTTCAGGGAAAATTGTACACGTCTATAGAAGCCGAATCCGATTTGAACGATCTTTGCGTGATCCCAAACACAGGAATGCTTTTCCTGGCAAACGAAAATGCTAAAATGCAGACGTATTACATACCGAGTTTAGGTCCCGCGCCGACCTGGAGCAGTTTTCTTGACAATCTTACCGAAGAACTCGAAGAACTTAATTACGAGACTATTTATGATGACTATAAATTCGTCACTGAGAAGGAGCTCGAGGAATTGGGTCTTTCTCATCTCAAGGGCACAAATCTATTGAGAGCTTACATGCACGGCTACTTCATGGACGTTAGATTGTACAGAAAGGCTAGGGACGTTATCAAACCTTTCGCCTTTGAAGATTACAAGAAAAAGAAGATTCGCGAGAAGATAGAAGAAAACACGTCGAACAGAGTTCAAATAGACAAACTGCCGCTGGTCAATAAAGAATTGGCTCTTAAATTGATGGACAGCGAGGTCGACAAAACCGCGAAGGGCAAGAAAAAGAAGAATGCCGCTGCGGCTGGTACTCTTCTTCAGGACGATCGATTCAAGGCACTTTTCAGCAATCCAGACTTCCAGGTTGATAAGGAATCCGAAGAATATTCTTTGCTTAATCCTGTAGTTTCTCAGCTCGACAAGAGCAGATCGAAAAAACTACGAGAAGCCGTCGCCCAAGAAGAAAAACGTCCGAGAACTGCGGTCGAAGAGGAGGAAAATGACACTGCTAATCGTAAGTACTAACGTATTGCCTCGTTAAGGTTATTTGTACGTAAACTAGTTCCAACTTCAACTTTATATTTTTGAGAAATAAAAAAAAAATTTCAATTTCTAAAGGAAACTCAATCCAAGGCTAGAAAATAACGGTCGTCGCCTAGAATTTTATAATCGAGCTTTGAGTTCGGCAAACACAAAGCTCGTTTCATAAAACGCAGATAACTGTACAATTTTTCTAAATTGCCATATAATATCTACGCATTTTTTATACTAGAAAATTTGCGATAAGTAAAACAAAACGAAAATCGAATTTCCAAAAGAAATGTTTGAATGTATCCTCCTGAATAATAACTTAATTCAAGCAGTTAATAGCAAACAAAACGATCAATTTTTTTTTCAAGATGACGGTGGTTCGAGTTTGGACGAAGATTCAGCCAATTCGAGTTCGGACGATGAGAAACCTTGGGTGAAAGAAGTGCAAAAGCGTTACAGAATGGTTAAGAGGAACGAGAAGAGGAAAGAGATGGAAGAAGAGGCAGCCGAGGCAGCGAAAGAAGAGGAGGAAAATCCGAAAAAGCGCGGCACCCAACCCAAATTTTATGAAATCAAAGAAGGCGTCGAATTTAAGGGAGGAAAAACATACATGAAAAAGAGGGCCAAGTGAGTGAACATAATTCAGTAACTTATAAAAACGCTCCTCCAATTTACTCAATTTTTCCCTAATTCTTGTTTCAGAGCTAGTCTTGAAGATCGTTTGAGGGATGAGGAAAGTCACAGCGTTAGAGTTACCGGTTCTAGAGGAAATAGGGAAATGACGTTCACCACGGGCAAAGTAAGTATATATCTAAACGCTAAGTTTACTTAATTCACTTGATAACTTTCTGTCTCTAATCGATATTTGAAAAATTCCAATATATTCATTCAATTTTGAGTATTTTTTATTGACTGATATCTTATCGCATTCTATTATTGCAGCGCAAAACAATCGTAAAGCGGGACCAGGTAAAGAGACATAGAAAAGAAAATAAGGGACTTCTTCGACCTGCTGGAAATATTGGAAAAAAGAAGTACTGAATAAATATTTTGATTTTTAAAAGAACGCTACAGAGAAGAGTTTATTCTCCCAAACCAACTTCCTGCATTCCCAAGATCCGTTCACAGCGACACATCGAAAAAACGTCCGATAATCCGCGCGAATTAATAACTCGACTGCACACAAGCAGCTGATATCTCTCGGGAAAGGTGAAGTGTCATCGCTTACCAGCGATATAAACGAAAATGCTACGATAGGATATATACTCTGACCGTTGAACTATCGACACAATTGATTCGTACTTTCGTACCGGTTAAACTTTACGGTCTTCGCGACAGATGTCTCAGGTAAGTCGAAGAAATGCTTTGATGATATTGATAAGTTTACTGAATATATCGATGGGATGTTATTGTGCGATTCGACTGAGTTGTTACAATGAAATCACAACACGAGAGTGCGAATGGTTAGCGTTACGAGGGGCGAACAAAGAGCCAGTATCTGACGGGATTTGTACGTAAACAAAATGGTCCACTGAGCTCGCGCATTAGTCTCAGACTGATATTTAAAAATGAGTCATGAAGCAAAAGATTTTGAGCTCGCTATTGGCAACGAACTTAGCCAGTATCCAGTAAATGTCATATATTTTGTGCTCCGAACGCTGTATGCGAAAGACACTTGCACTGACGAGTAACCAGACATTTGCTTCCTTGAATTTTCAGACAAATTCGAGTTCTCATGGCTCGTCGAACAGCAAGGATCCGTCGAAAACGGAAGAGAATCGTCAGGATGGACCGCAAATATTGGTACCGTCGGTTCTATCGGATCTGCAGTTGCAAAGCACCGAAGTAAGACATCCTCACGGAATTACGTGTTTTTTTTTCTTCTTATTAATTGCTCAGAGATGGATCTCAAGATCTACTGTGATGGTGAAAAAAGGATCTTTGAGACAATGCAAAGATCTTTCGACAGATCGGAGTGATCGCGGAAATGCCGGACTACGAGAATCTCAGCATTTCAGCGGTGCTTCATTACTGCAAGAACAAGATACTCAGACCGTATCTCAGGCTTTTGGCTGTTATGGGATTGCGGCCTACCAGCAGCGACCACTCCGAAAGTTTTGCCCGCTATTGCTTCGCCAATTTTCACACACTGCAGGTCACGGTTTTTATGTGCATTGGATATGTGCTACAGTACATGGCTTGTTTTAGGTGAGTAATTTAAACTGTACTTATAAAGATTTGTCATCTTTTTAAAAACCGTATGGGAAGGCGCAGAAAAACTTCGATTAATAGAGGCACTGAAAAACTCACGAATATTTCTGCTGTCAATAGCTGGAATTTTTTTTTCCGATTATTACTATAAGAAGCGATTTTCATTCTTTTCAATTACTGTAATGAGTAATGTTTTTGAATTCGAAACAATTTAAGTTTTTGTATGAGGAAATCGAGTATAAACTTAATTACTGCCGGAATAAATTCGAATCGCAAGTATGCACTTTTTTTTAATTCACCATTTACCAAATGTATGACTTTAAAAATGTACAGCATTTTTAACTTAGAAGAAAATTATTATTACTGTCAATCAATCTCAATTATTCAATGAAATTGAGCATTATTTTGTTAAAAAAAATGATGGATCATGATTTTTTACGGTCATTTAATAAATATAATTTATTTAATGAATCATTGATGTCAAAAATTGTGTTATTAATTTTTGTGAGCTTACTTTGATATTGCCCCATACAAGCGCGATTGATTTAATAAATTGCAGGAGGGACCGAGGATTTTATTACAAGCTTTTGCCGATCGAGTACGAACTGGAAGCCACCCAGAACATCACAAAAGCTCTGTCTTACGAGCAAATTTGCTACGGAAATGCAGTCTTCAGCTATTTAATACCGAGCATTCTGCACTTGATAGCCTACCTCTACACAGTGTACTTATTCAGAGTGAAGGAGAACGAACAGCTTCAAAATTTAATGGAGAGAGCGTTTCTCTTGTCATCTAATCCAGTGAATCGAGGCAATCAGAAGAAATTGGTCAGAGTATTGTGGTTCTTTATAGGGATGAGTGTTGTCTGGATGATCGTGGCTTTGGTCAGTGTAAATGTTATGATGGCAGAAGGCACCATTCTATTTCAGTGGCTGGAACACAGGTAATTGCTTTAAGAAAAAAAAAAACGATCACAGTGATACATAAGCATTGTGAATTTGGCCATAATTTATTTCCAGCCCAAATCACGTCAAGCTCATAGCCAAATGTCTCTTGATCATTTGTACTCTTTGGCACGATATGGTTCAAGGAACTATTATTACCAGTTACTGTCTGCAAGGCCAGCTCCTAATGTCTCACTTGACTTTTCTGAGAGCCAAATTGCTTCAGCATACTTTGCCAGCCTTGGACTGGATGAAAGTGAGTTTTGGCTGTTATGTAGCTTTTAACTCGAAACAAAATATATTCTGTACAATCCTTAAAGAACGTCGGTCCAAACTCTTCATTGCACAACTTTTTCAAGACAATATAATACTTATTTGTGATTTCTAATGACATTCGTTCGACGCGCACAAGTTCGTTTAACAACACAATCAGTCATTCGGCTTTGCTCTTCCACTTTTCTCAAACTGACGGCGATATATAATCAAACTATGAACAATCTCCCCGTTCGACACTCTCCTCCAACTTCTTGCTAATTTCTTCCTTTTGAAGAAAATCATCGATAATATCGATGACCAATTGCCAATATATGAGTGTTTTGCATTATCAATAAATCACGATTACTATTAATCATTGATAATAATAACAATAACAATAATGAATTTCCTCGTAGGCACGTGAAATTTTCAGTCAATTTAATTTATTTAATTCTTAATTGCTAGGAAATATCAGAATTCAAGAAATTACTGAAATACTTGAACAACGATTTAGGACCTGCAGTTTGCATCTATACGGTTGTAAATTTGTCGTGGGCGACGGCGGGTGTTGCGTGGTTACTCAAATACGATAGTATAGATACCAAATCCGAATGTATCACTTATGTCAGTGTCATAAATGTGATACTTTGGATACTAGTGTCTGTAGCTCCGTTTATTCAGGTAATATTATAAATCTGAGCACGAATCACTGATAATAAATTCTATAGCAAATGTTATTTTATTATTAATTACAGGCGGCGCGTTTAACGACAGCCTGTTCAATGATACAGAGCCTAGGACACGAAGTTCGTACTCGACCGTTCGTTTATCAGGGAACTTCCGGAGAAGATCTAGATACGATACTTCTCTACTGTTCTTCGTTGAAAATGTGTGCGAGACTCTTCAGGGTACCAATAACTGGTCGCTACCTCTGTCTTCTCTTGACTGTCGGTAGCATATCCGTTTTAACACTCGGTCAATGTCACTTTTTTTCATAAATATTATATCTAGTAGAAACTTCACGCGTCCGTTCATCTCATCTTCGTGTCGTCATTTTATATTGTCCATCGTAGTGAGCACATAAATTTATTATGGTACCACAATTTAGGGATTGGTATTATTTATGGTATCCGGGGCTTGAATATTTAATGCATATACAACATGTGAGACGATTAAAGAAAAGTTCCTTTATAAATAATTTCGATTAAGATAATTATATGCTTGTAGGAAGATACAAGGATTCTACGTAACTTTTAAAAATATAGCAGCTCCGCTTTAGAGAACATTGTTGTTGATACAAGTTTTTCATTATTAAAAATCTTTTACTCTTAATGAGACGAATAGAAGCCGAATCTATTCCTAAATCTTTCTTCCTTTCCTGCGCAAATTATTTCCGCTTATGCTAAAATATTCGGAAAAAAAGTCTGTCCGAGAATTATAAAGGAGAATAATATTCCAACAAAATATTCAACCTAGCAATTATCATTGTGAAATAAAATCAATCTTAATCATATTCCGAATTGAACTTTCGTCCATCATCTCGGAAACTAGAAGCATCGTAATTTAAATATATTTTTTCAAACTACTGTGACTAATTGTTCCGATTAAGTGAATTGAATAATCTACTTAAGTTCCAAAATATTTACTGCCAAAATCCCTCAGAAAATTAAAATAAAAACGGAAGTAATTCATAATTTCGCGCCATCGCGTCGTACGTAGAGGGAGCCACTCGACAAAAAATGGTGGAATTAAATAACAGAGAATGCTAGCGAGCCAAACACCGCAGCAGACTAAATTAACCTAAAATTAATCACGTCCTGTCGTACGCTGACTAGTCAAAAAAATTGTTTTCAATAATTCTCGAAAATCATGCCGGCCACAGCGACGCATAAGTTCGTGACGTTTCTCGGATTCGTCTCGATTTTGCACGCAGCGTATTCCGCAGCACAACGTAAGTTCCCACAAAACATAAACTTTATTTTGTTAAGGCGGAGCCAATTAACGATTGTTCGTATTCCAGATCGTTCTTACCTGAGAATAACAGCACAAGAGTTTACGACTCTTCCAATTGACGTAAGTCCCTTTTTTCGAAACACTTTATTATTTAAAGCATCACATAACGAATATTCGGTTTTGCTTGTTTAGATTCTAATTCAGGGAGTTTTGAGCCTCTTTGTCGTCATGTATGGAGCAATGTACATAGCTGGTGATTTTAAAGAGATTCGCGCTGTCGTAGACCTGGAAAACAAATCGTGGGAAACGCTACGCAATTTGCCATCGTTCCAGACCTTCAATCATCGAGGAAGATCTCTTTCGCCTGAATATGTGCAGCCATACTGAATGACCAAAGATCAGCTGCTTTCAGCAGCGTTTTTCTACTTTCTAAATAAATGCTGCACAGTATTTTGAAAGTGCACCATTTCTTGGTATTAGAAATAGATTCGTTAATTCGTGATGCTCAATCACAGAGAAATCGTATCGGAATAACTTGGAATGATGACAATGGGTCAAAATAATGAGACAAAGATTTCAAAAAAATCGTGCAACGCCCTTACAAGCCTCATTATTAAGTATTACGTTCGTTTATTCGATGCGAAACATTAAAAAAAATTGATAATATCGATAGATCACTTCTTCTGCTTTTTCTTCTCGGCCTCCACTTCCTTCTCCTTCTCGATTTCCGTTACGTATTCGCCTATCGTATCCGTGTCCAGCATCTGCGAATTAACATTATTTCTTCGTTTAATTGTTGCACTATAGTGAAATTTGAAAAATAAAGTGCTTAAAAAAATATACCGAAATATCAGTGTAGAGAAATTCACCCTCTACAACTTTTTGACTCATTACATACGAAATATTTAAGAAGGGGAAGTATCGCAATAAATTAAATAATCGACTCTTGGATTTTGATGAAAAAAAAATCTTTTCATATAAAAAAACCTATTAAAAATCTAAAAGTGTCGGATGGGAGTCAAAATAGTGAATGATCAAAACAACGAATGGCTGAAGTAGCGAATTCCATAATGATTGCGGTTTTAGATCCGGACGTCCATTATTTTTTAATCTGTTACATTAGCATTCGCTATTTTGATCCGCACCCAAAGGGATCAATAAACTGTCAATATCGAAAAAAGGGAACATAACATTTTTTTCAAAGGTCCCGTTTTAAAAAAAGCATTCCATGTATTTTAATATTTTCTATGAGAGACTCAAAAACCGCAAACCTGTAGAGGCTGGCCGCGACGCATCACTGCAATTTCTAGATTTTTCTGTCCAGACTGCACCACTTCCAATAACGCTCTTATGGCAAGTTTGATTGATCCTCTCTCCGACGCAACTTCCTCGGGTGTGTAATACTTTTCTAAGAATTCTCGGACAGTTTTAGCACTCCGACCAGTTGCGTTTGCCTGCAAATATATTTCAAATTATTTATTTAGCAACAGGTATGAGAAAAAACAAATGGGGTTCGAAATGAGATGATTCTCACTTTCCACTCGTAATAAATGCCGGATGGCTCCGTTTGATAGAGATGAGGAACACCGTCGTAATCGAAGCCAGCTAAAAGGCAAGAGATACCAAAGGGTCTTCTGCCGTTGCTTTGAGTGTATTTCTGCTTGAGTCCTAAAGACATAAATACTCTTTACAAATATCATCCAACCAAACTGTTAAATATATTTGTAAATTTACTTTACTGCAAGTTTCTATACATAGATTGGAACATTGAAGTGAGTATACCCATATATATAAAATTGAAGGACTTTTATGTTGAACGAATCTCAGATTATTTCTATATACTGTGAATGAATTTTGAACGATGGTTATAAATGAAATTTCATTACGACCCACTTATGCATAAAATTTGAAGCAAGATTATCTTAAATTTCAAGTAGATGTTTTTTCAAAATCTATTGACCTGAAACAACAGCAATAATCAGGATAAAACATATTAGCTATTGCATTAGAGAACATTGCTCATATTATATATACTTAATGTCTCTTAATGCAGAATAAAAATCTGCTAGAGCTAATTTTTAACCCTTCAACTTCTTTTTGCTGGAATAACTATTTACAATCTGTGTATTTTTGAATAATTTCCAGTTTTCATTCATTACAAAAAAAAAAAAAAGTATTGTCAAACTCTAATTAATCTATTATATTTCAATTTGAGCATGGCAACCAAAGTAGCATGACAACCACATAGGATTTTTTTTTCAAATGAAAAAATAAAGCTTTTTTTCACTAAATCATTAGGAGATCAATTTGAAAAAATCCTAAATAGAATCACTCCAAACAAGATAAATCTTGTGTTTTATTTAAACCTTATCTCATAAAAATCTTCCTAAATCAACCACGAGCCATCGATGTTTGTTTTCAAACTTGACTTGTATGCAAATCAAAACTATCAATAATGATAAGCAAACTGAATGGAAGTAAACAAATACTTCTCCATATACAATGCAACCGATATCATAGAAAAATAATCTTGAATTACCTGCAATGTAGCGCGTTATGTACTCCAATGTGACAGGATCTTCGACAGTCAGTTTATGACTCTGACATTCGATCTGTGCGCGATTGATCAGAACCCTGGCATCGGCAGTCAAACCTTTGTCGCACAAAAACTACATAATAAAAGCTCCAAAAAAATCTCCTACAATCAATGGGATTTACAATATTACCTGCAAATGCCATAACTACATGATCGTCCAGGAGGCATATTTTACGGACTGTGCGCTCCTCTTGAAGTTTGGCAACCGACTTCTTTTCGACGCCCAAAACAACAACGTCAGTGCCGCGCACGCCGACCTTAAAAATGAAATTGCGTTTTCGAAATACTCTAAGAATAAGCATTAACGTAATGAGTGCAATGAAAAACAAGGAAACCGGGTACTCGAGGAAATGATGCGGAACAATAGTTTGTCTGTTATGGGCTTGAGGTTAAATCAGACAATGAGACGTACCGCTGTAGAACCTTTTCGCACAGCTTCCTGAGCGTATTCTACTTGGAGGAGATGTCCGTCCGGTGAAAATACAGTGATTGCTCTATCGTAACGGGCTGCCATTATAAATCTTTACTAAAGAAAATTCTTCGTGATATTACAGAGGTAAGTCAGCTAAATGACTTGACCGTTTCCCGGTGCGACGTTGATAACTTCACCCGAAACTGTCGGCATGGTTGTCAACCCGACGTCGTTGCATGGCGATGATAAAGCGTTGCCGTGTCAGGTTGGCAATATTAGCAGAGCGCGGTAATCGAAAATTTGCGAGTTTAGCTGCTGACTTCAGAGCAATCGAGCAAAGTTCTCTCGCAACGCAACAAACGCAGTGATTGTCGCGGCCAATCTGACGGTGGATCGCCGGCTGGGAAGTACGGTAGTTAAATGAAATCGAAAATGTCATTCGACAATAGGTGTCGTACAGACCAATGTCATCTTATGGCAGCTTCCGAGTGAATAATGATTAGCGAACATAAAGGAGATTGACAGACCGCGACGTTGTAAATACAAGATTGTGGGATATTTTTTTAATAGTGTATTGTAATACAATAATGCAGGCTAATTTCATTTATTGTGGTATTGTAATAAGAAAAATGCGTTGTTGAGAAATACTGATAGAATTCAATACAAATGGAGAACAAACGCATGGATACCGATAAGTTTCTGTAGGGATTTATGCGGATTTCTCCATTTCTCTCGGTTTCTATCAGTACTTTTCAAGCGCGCGTAGAACATTTTTTGTATTATAATTGAATAGCGAAGGTAATAAATTGTCGGTGGCTTTCGCTTCATGAGGCATTTCATATTGTTTTTGGCTCAACCCACACACACACACACAATTTTTCTAAACCACTTTTGTCGGCGTTTCGGGTCATTTTGAGTGTTCTGACATAAAAATGTCGAAGATTTTTTTTGGTTCATTAAAACAAAGCTTCTTCCATGAGAAAGCAAAAGCTTCCATTAAAAATGAAATTGAAAGTGCGATAGGTATAATCTTATCGCAGCATCAAAGTAAATAGTAATTCGCGAACAAAAATAAGGAGATCGATAAAAATCGCGGCATTGTAATACAAAAAAGTGGGAGACTTTTTTTGTATTGTTGGATTGTATACAATAATGCAGAACATTTTTTCCATTAAAGAACATCTAAAGAACATTTTCTTTATTAATGTTTGATAAAAAACGAAGTTCTTTTGGAATGGAATAATCATAGTCATTATCGCGGTTTATCTGATCGAGCCGGATATGTCATTTCACAATAGGTGTCGCACAAAACAATGTATCCTTATCGCAGCATCATCTAAATGGATAATAATCCGCGAACATAAAGAAAACCGATTAAGATTGATTCATTTTGATACGATAGATGTCCTGTATTTTTTGTTTCACAATTTCATAGCGAAGGCGCTGAAGCACCGATCTCTTCACTTCATGAAGTATTCCATATTATTTTCATATCATTTAAGCCAGAAGAGAAGTGATTTTTTGAAATTATTTGGTTAAATCAGATTACGTAATTGATAATGCAATAATGGAATATTTTTAATTTTTAATCGACATTTCGGTGCCGCATTTTCCTGCAAAGTGAATTAAAATATTTATTTCATTATTTTACTATAAAATATTGTAACAAAAGTACTTAATCAAATCCAAATTAACTTTATTCTCACATGCCATAAAACAACGTACATTTTTATATTTAGAAATATTATGCAAAACATACGCAAGATATCACTATTTAATAAATTATAAATTCTAAATTACTTGAGAAAATATGCCACTTGACGATCACTCGAGTTGCCAAACGCGAAACTTGTATATCGGACCATTCATAAAAAAACCTTTTTTTTAAATTCTGACTCCATCAAACTATTCCGCATATTCTCCACCATACATTAATTACCATTCAAGCGCGCTGCTCCCTTCACTCCAATCACGGAACAGAAACAGAAGAGACAGTGCAGAGCGCTCTCGCATGCGCAAAGTAAAAATGATAAAGAAAAAGCGGCAGCTGCTCTTCTGAAACATTGGCACATAACTAAACCGCACATTTGTGTATGCGGTAATTTGTGCACTGAAGGTAATCATTAGCTTCTTATCTGATCCTCGAGGACCACTCGAGTGCGTCAAGCAGACATAATAACCACGGATATGAACTCTCTAGGATATGATCGATAGAATCGACAGGTGTCTAAATATGGTTTCAAGATACATGCGGTGATAGAAAATGTGTCGAAACCGCGAATTCCATTGGAGCTGCAACGTAACTCTCTAATATCCGGTGACTCGACACTTATAGATGGGATTATAAGGCAAGATACGTTTATTTTTATTACTTTCCGACAACCGCGAATGTCTTGCGAACCGTTTTGGTGGGGGAAGCGTAGATTAAAGCCTTATTACAAGCGCAGCGATACTCTCTGACTGAAACGACTGGTCATTGTGAAGCGTTCAGTCGAGCGTAGACACCGAGCCCTGTTAGGTACATAAATCGGTCCTGTATCGGTGGCCGTCACAATATGTTTTGCGGGTATGTACATTTTTTTTCCTGGATCTCCGTTGTGTTTTTTTTTATCGCGCGTGTTGTGCTTTCGTTTTATTCGATTTTTGTAGCGTCGTGTTTTTTATTATTTTATTATCTTTGAAATCGAGGTGAGTTGTGTTTCCTCAAGGATCGATCGCCATCAAGTAAAGAGTTACGAGCTCGGCGATACCACGTAAACCGGTATAGTATAGTGCGCGATAAATAGGAGGATCAATGTTATGTAAACACGTCGTCTGTTATGTATGTCGAGCACTATTTAATGCCGATAATGTGTAAGGAACGAACTGAGGCGATAAACGTGTCACTTACGGTGGAGAATCAGCGAGAGGCGTATTAGGACTATGCATTGTAGGGATTTCAATGAGATAATGGTACACTTGTTGCATGTACATAGGTAGTGCTATTGATACCGAGCTCATGACATTTGTAGGTCGCTCGTGTTCCTGTACACACAGTAGTTATGCCGCGGGCAAATCCATGTGATAATATAATCGAAATTGTGCAATATATTAATTGTATGTGATTGTAAATATATTAACCATCCTTTTGTGAAGGATCGACGTGAAATCGCAACACAGTGAAACGCTTTCAATTTTACAACATTTTTGCTGCACCCGAATGTTGGTTCGTTAATTCTATATAATATTACACATTTTAAAGATACGAAAGAGGAATTCGAGTGCTTCTTCGTTTACTATTTTTTTTGATGGCATTATGAATTTAATAAGTACGACGATCTTTTTTATGGTGATGATGCATAATTTTTTTCATTCCCACGTGTTTGAAGAGAAAATATCAATTAAATTCTTGAATAAAGAATAACTTCGATAAAGTGACGAAGAAATTTTAAGTGACGAACGAATTAATCATTTTTTATATTGTGTTCAATCTTTTGAACACAATATAACGCGAGCAATGTTAACTTGATTTATTGCATTAGCACAGGTGTCTCGTGGTAATTTATAACTTTGCACGTTATATGTAAGGTTACAACGCACAGAGATCGTTGTATGATAGTCTTCGCTACTCGTAAAAATAGAACATTATGTCGGAAATGGTGTTTTTCAAATTATCTGCACCAGTAAAACTGTTGACACATATGACCCTGAAGATATCTGCATCTGCGAAATGTAATGCTTGTGTCAGCTATACCTTTGTAATCCTGTGGTGAATTCATCTTCTTCAAAGGTCGTTTTGTTTATTTCTCGTTTGTCACCAGCCCATTACTTTTAGTTAAAAAAAAATGATTCTGCTAAAGTAGCACTAATTTTCTATTTTTTTTGTTTTTTTGTTATTGTTAGCTGTACCATTTCACCACTGTATTCAATAGAAATAAATAAATCTAAGCAAATGGCCTCGAGACAATCGAGAAATTATTAAATCTGCCTCGAAGATATATTTATTGAAAGAACTGTATAAAAGGTACGGCTGACAATGCGCAGAAAATGACATAAATGAGTGCTACTTTTGCAAAATCATCAAAAAAGTAAAAATGGAAAAACAGCTTGGAGATAAACGAGAAATGAACGACTTTGTCTTTAAAATAGATGAATTCACCCTAAGATTACACAGTTATAGCTGCCACGAGTATTGAATTTTGCAGAATACAATTAGTCGAATACAATTCATCAAAAGCAGATTATCGAAAACAATTCGTGGAATAGCAATTTATCGAATGGCGATCAATCGAATAGCAATTCATCCAATATAATCCTCTATGTCCTCTTCGTTAACTTCAGGTGCAGATTGTATACGACGAATTATATCGTTGACCTCATGCCAACATGGCGAAAAAGTATAAGATTTTTGTATGATAGACTGTTATCGATCTAGACCGTCGATATCCGATGAATTGCTATTCGATGAAAATCTTTTGACAATCCTTACGTTGGAGTTCGCTTCAACTGAAAAAGTGGCTATAGATAGAGAATAGAGATTTTTAAAGACCGGTCCATTTAAAGACTTATGCAAAGTTTTATTCACTATGCAAATCCTGAACAGAAGTATTGACAAAGTGCGCGCTGAAAAAAAAATGAAGCGATATTTAACACTAAGAAATATGATCTTCATAAATGCGTACATAATATACTCAGCCGGTAGTATAAATGGAATGTGGTAGAAGGACAATTATAATGCCGTCGAGGCACAATTTGCTGTCGGCCAAGTAAATACGCTTATTTCAGTAATATTTTTCTTAGAGTATTTAAATGAGCAAATATTTGACCGACAATGGTATAAATTTTTATTACTTCTGCGAACTTTAAATACTGTGTGGACAGGGTTTCCAATTTTTCAAATTTTTAACTATTAGTATGTCATATTATTAGAAGACTTTTATTCGTATTCTAAGACAGCTCATTCTGAAACTTCGTGCGTGAACTTAATGAGCATTGATAATGAGCGTTGATCGAGTGGAAAATAGATTGGGATCGAACGGCGTTTCTTAATGTTCGACATTTGAAAAAGCAGAATGTTACATATTCTTTTTTAACAATTTTTTATCTTTTTACAAATTTGGCTATATGAGAAAGTATGTTCGTTAGTTTTAAGTTTCTCATAACGGAAGCTTCGTAAAAAATTAGAATAGGTATGAAAAATTGAAGTTTATTAAAATTTTAGTTCCAAACAAATAATACCGAACAATTGAAGTTCTTATATTATCAATTTAACAAATAAAATATTCCTCCTCATTAAAAATTATTCCGTTATGTCACTGAAGTTTACAACGTTGAAACAATGCAATGATCTTATCTGTCAGACGACGAGTAAATATGGATAACCTTTATAACTCTATGGAGATATTCAACGTCGCTGAACTTTTTTTAGGCAGATATTTTAACGCCCGGTTGATCTCGATAAATATGATTAAACGTTGCGGAAGATATGTACCAATTTTTTTGGCTCTAGATTCCACAGAAAACTTTTTACAGGCGATTAATCCAGTTGATATTTGAAGCCCCTTAACTTTTTTGTACTTGATATTTCAACGCTCGTTTCGGCTCGATAAATATTGATAAACATTTTCAAAGATGTGTAACAAATTCTATGTGACCCAATTCCACTTACAACTTTTTACATTCAGTAACGTTCTTTTTTCGAGGATTTTAAAACCCATAAAATCAGAACCACTTTTCCGGTTCGGTGAAATTCAATGAAAAATAACAACATTGAATGGACTTGTACTGATCGAGAACTACAAAATATTGAAACATAAAAGATGAGAGGTCTCAACTATTTCATTCTTTCAAGTTTTTGTGAGTCTTTGGCGCTAAAATAATGTGAATCTCTTAATAAATTCCATTGTAGTTTCAATGCAAAGATAAATTATCTGACCTTCTTCGAAAGAGCATAGAAAAAGGATTTTGTAAATACGATTACTCAGAAAATCTTGGATACAACATAGCGTAGGTATCTATTCCACACATCGAATAATCTGCTTTTCGCGGGATCCGCAGTAAGATCCGGTTTGGAAATCCCCTATTTTTATTCGAATACGGACGTACAAGTTGCTGTACTATTTCAACAACTGAAGACGTAATGAGAATTGGCAGTGATAAAAATAGATTCAAAGCGAACGTCGTTTGTCGATGTTTGTCATTAAAAAAATGTGCACGTCATTATTGCGGATAAAATCGTACGTGACATTTTAAAGTCTTTCTACTTTATCCGACCTTATCTTTAAAAAGTATAACGTGTATTCTATGCAAAAATATCTTGCCGCAATCCAACATTTTTTTAAATAATCCTAGCAATTAAACAAGTGAGATATATTTAAGTCAATATTTACGGTTTTATCCCACTTCTTCCCCTCAAAATTCTAGCTGATTTTCAGAAGAAAAACCCAATTAAACGTCACTATTTCGTTAAAAGTCACCCTTAAAAATTAACAGAAATAAAAATGTACATTTAAGGAATAAAAATTGAATTCGTTTTTTAAAAATTATTTTGTTCTAAAGAAAAATAAATAATGCTCAGATTCAACTTCGACTATAAGTCAATGGCTGTGTAGTTTAATATTCTTCAATGTCAGTTTACGACTTCCATGAACAATCGTTGCTTTCGGTTGCTTTCAAATTTACTTTTTACTGCGAGAAGAAAGTGATTTGATGTTTTAAAGCGATTGTTATGAGTGAATTATTCCTCACGAAGAATTCCAAAGAAGTATTTGCGAATAGCTGGAAAAATATGAAACGTAGAAAGTATTGATCAATATTAACTGATCTTGCGCAAGTCGATTAAGTTAAGTGATAATATTTCTCGCATCAGCTATACGATTGGATATCCGAGATTTAAGGGTGCTCAATATCGGAGATAAGCATCTAACCAGCTGTCTGATCTCCTTATCTGAAAAACGGCACTCGAGAATAATTCGATTTGAGAGATGGCAAATATTATTCATCATTTTCATCTTGTCTTGATTAGATGACCGAGATTATATGTAATCGTGTTGAACGTACGTCAGTATGGCGATATCGGCGCCTCATGATGGTGAAAAATATTATCTTAACCTTATCAATAAGCCTTGTTCGGATTTTTTGTGCTGAGTAAGGAGAACTTGTTCAGAGAATACTTTCCTTTCATTTCCGATTTTTAGTTAGAAAGTGTTCATATGTAAGGAATTCATTCAGCCATTACTAATTCCATGAGAATTGGTAATGGCTGTTTCTCTGTATTTTCTCTTTTCTAATCCCTTTTGAAACTAGAATAAAAAACAAAGATGTATATTGGTGCGTTCAATGGAATATTCGATTATTAAATTAAATCACAATTCCACAGGAATCACTATAGAAATGAAAATTAATCACAATATTGATCCAAGTATATTCCGCACCTCACAATTCCAACTTTGCTGATTTTTTGTTTATAGCCTAGTGAATAAACAGATCTACTCATTATTAGATGCTAGTATAGATATTATTAGATCTGCTTATAATTCTTGAAAATACTGAGAAAAGTATCAATTAAAGCGACGTGTGTGTAAATAAATAAAAAATTTCTTGCTAAACTCGGTCGTCACGCAAGGATCGCATTTTCGTAGGTCAAGTGTTCCGTTACTAGATTGCAATGGTTTTAATGACGTATTAGCTCGTCACGCGAGCTTATACGTAGTCGCAACATTATTTCATGTGCGATCAAGCATCGATGTCCCTGTACGGCTTTCATCGTGAAGTAGTCAAGTTGTGTAGTACATATAGCATTGTTACGATGTACCGCTGATGTAAGACCTTCAAGACATGGTGTAGCTTACGGATGATTTATATTTAGGTGCATATGATACTGTAACGCCAATTCTTACTCCATTAAATCGAGTTCGTATTGAATTAGCGCCAGTTAACTGTTTCCAGTAAATTGTCACTATATATACGTATATATATATACATATATATTCCTCTGTAGCTATCCGACTGTCGTACGTGTCGAGAATTTCTTACGTTATCACGCTGCCGAGGTTTAGTACGCGTTCCGATCACTAAAGCAAGGAAGAATGCAATGCGCTTGGTTTCTCTTTCCGCGACCTCCATTAGATAGAGCACGTGGTATTTGTATTTGTATTGGCTCGTGCATTAAGATCAAGCTTCTATACATTGATTGATTATATCTTGTCAGTTATTAAATTTTAACAAGATGATTGAAAAAAATTGTAGTATTAATGATTCGCAAAAAAATACACTGCAAATGTTTTATACAATTTATCTTCTATGTAAAATGTGCAAAAATTAAGCTTGAAAAGAATGATATTAAAAATATTGCGTAGAGTTCCTCCTCCGCAAACACATTGCGCGAATCGTGCAAAATCTATATTTTATAAAATAATTTAAAAAAAATTATTGTGTAGGATTTATTTTTTACAAAAAATATAGAAGAAAATATTGACACTATACAGAAATTATTGTGTGACGACCATATTTATACAAAAATTAATGATGAAATTTTTTGTGCGTGATATAGTGTTCGATAGAATTATTGAGTAGGGTTGGTTATGAATAAAATAAGTGTGTAAGATTGTCTCTCTGCAAAAAAGATAAGTAGGATTGTTTTCTTGAACTTGTATTAATTCTCAACAAATAATCATGAACATTTTTTGTTCACTGACAGCCGTGATGGATTCATGTATTGTATTGTTTGAAGAATATATGATGTAATAATATGAAATGCTACATATACAATGATGTAATCATATTTAATGCTACGTTGTATGTAAGGAGAAAAAAAATTGATCCCTATTGCTTGCTTCTAGGATTAAAAGAACCAAACTGATAGCCGGTACAGTTGTCCTGTTGGTAATTGTAGCCATAATCATCGCCGTAGCAGTACTAGTGACACAAAATTCCGAGGAAACTCCTGCAAACAAACTTCCAAGCCCTTCCGAATTAGGAGTCTACTCAAAGGTAATTTTCGAAACTTTCTCTTAGCGGATTGAGTATGATTCATTAAGAAATTGCCATAAAATTGATTTCTGCAAGAATTTGGTAGTGCTTGATTCATAAAAATGAAATGTGAAAAGTAAATTGTCTACTATACCAGTAAAATACTTTTATTAGGCTGCGGTCGCGGCGAACGGAGCAGAATGTTCGGGAATAGGCATGAAAATGCTCGAGAAGGGTGGTTCTGCGGTCGACGGTGCTATCGCTACATTATTGTGCGAAGGAATAGCATCATTACACAGGTGAGTGACTTTACTGCCTGTATTTCGATCCTTGAGCCGTTAAGTTATGGGGAAGCAAGTTAAAAACTTAATTACTTTGATAGCATGGGACTCGGAGGCGGATTCTTCATGACTATATGGAATCCAGCGAACGGAGGTGAGGCCACGTTTCTAGATGCTCGAGAGACTGCTCCGTCCGCTGCACATAAAGATATGTTCGAGGGTAATGCGACTGCCGCCATGTACGGTAAGTCTTGGAATCGATTATCCAACTAATTACCACAATACGAATTTGTTACGTCATGGACTCTCAGATAGTTTACTGAAATTCACTTGAATATCAATGTACTCAATTTAATGAATGAATTATAAATGAATAAACTCAAATCTGTAAAATGTAATAAAAGGGAGAAAACTGAAAATGGAATTCACAACTTACTAATCGAATATGAGCTTAATTACTTCCATCCAGGAATGGGCATTATTCGAATAAAATTGTATTCAAAATACATTTTGGTCTGAATAACTATGAGTATTTGTAAGAATATTGCATGCATAATATATTTTTCTACAATAACGAGAAGTAAATTGGATTAATTAACAATTAAAAATTGTATTATTGGTCCTAGTTACGAATTATTAGCAGTTATTTAAATTCAAAAATATTTAGAATACATTTTTATTAAAATATTGCCCATCTCTGTTTCCAACAGACTTATTAGTCGAAAATTTATCCCGCGAAATTTCTTGCAATATTTTAATATTGGTATAAAGTAATTTAGTTGATTACACAATATTTGAAATATAGTATTTAATATTTAATAATATGATATTTTCATATTTTATAATATTAGAGGACACGGTAAATGTAAGATCTCTATATTTTTCAATCAGCAGAATGTGGTGAAATAATATGAAAGGCGAGTCATGGGTTTTTTCGATTAGCTTTTTTTTGTACTTCAATCAGCCATTAAGTGAGCCGTCTTGCAAGTCCGCTTATTTTGCAGTTCCATACATTCACACTCGATTCATCAGCATTTATACATGTTCACGTAGCACTTCCAATCATCATTATGGATCACTTATAGTCCGTCTCATTCATTTATTAAAGTCACACTTATTCATTGGAAGAATATTCGCAGGAGAAGCTAACGTTTTTTATACAACCTTATTGATTAATTAACTAGACCCTTCTGAGAAGCACTAATATTATGGCGATAACATTTGCCTCTTCAAATTAAATGTACGTATTTGATCAGGTGGTAAAGCGGTAGCTGTACCTGGTGAACTATTGGGCTACTGGGCGGCTCACCAAAAATACGGAATACTACCCTGGAAAACTCTATTCGAGCCGGCGATAGAACTGTGCAAAACGGGATCTCTTGTAAATAAATACCTAGCCGATTCACTGATGAGAAAAAAAGATTTAATCCGAGCGGAGCCAACGATAGCGGAGATTCTCATTGATCCCAGCACGAATTTACCGTGGAACGTCGGTATCTGAACTGCTTATCTCATTAATCGTCGTCTATAAAATGCGTCGAAGCGTGGATTTGTTTACTTACAATAATTGATTGATGTATTTCTTATCCTTGACACAGGTTGGAAAAAGAATAAGGCGGCCGCTATTGGCTGAAACCTTGAAGAAAATCGCGATGGCAAATACCACCGATATTTTTTACAATGGCTCCATGGGAGAAGAATTAATTAAGGAAATTAAGGAATTTGGCGGCATTATGGAAATGCATGATTTGCGGAATTACACGTACGCACAACTCATTTGTATAAAAATTACATATTTCATTCTCTCAAAGACTTCAAAGGAACACCCATGTGGCCAATAACAATTAAAAGTGAATAACACTGTGACATGTGTGAAGCATCGATATTTTTAAATGCTAAAGTACTTTAAAATTTGTCCCGAATATATTATTGTTCTTCAATAAGCAATCTTAGCCGAGCAGTTTAATAATTTTTATTAATTTTATCGCAGAGTTAAATGGAAAAAGCCGGTCGTTTCTAAGCTGGGCAAATTGACGATGTACACGGCACCTCCACCAGCTTCCGGTGTTATTCTCACTTTTATAATGAACGTTTTACGCGATTTCGTGTCGGCGATTGACGAAAAGGTGTTTTGGCAACGGATCGTAGAAACCTTTAAGTGGGCATACGCACGACGTACCGAACTTGCCGATCCGGACTTCGAAGACATAGGTTTGTTGCTATTTGAGCTTTAAACATCACGGGTAAAAATCATTATCTATGATCATAACTTAACTTGGTATAATAATAATTCCAAGATGTTATTAACAAATTGATGAAATAAACTATTGTTCAATAATTTATCCGTCCAATCTAACTTTTTTTCAAATTAAAATGAATCTCGCATGAGCGACCACTAAAAAATTAGCTACATAGCTCCCCTTCCACCAAAACGTATTTCTGTATATATTTCAACTTTTCCATCAACAGCCGAGAATGTTTTTTTTGTGAAACACCTTCATGTCCATACATAATGATTTTTCCTGGGATTTGTAGGCGAAAAATTCAAGCTAAAAATTAGAGTACATACATAGGCGCATCAACATTCCAGGCAGTCTCGTCAATAATCTTACGTCACAGTCTTACGCTGACGAAATACGAAATAAGATAAGAGACGATTGGACCAGTCAGAATCCAAAATATTATGGTGCTACGGTTGAACCCCTTGAACATGCTGGAACCGCTAATGTTGTTGTACTTGCGCCTGATGGCTCCGCGGTTGCGGTTACATCGACCATCAACCAGGTGTAAGTTAAACAATACTTTCAGTAATCGATTTGATGATACGGTTTATTATCACAACGAAATCATAACACTAATTATTCTAACTCTAGAGTCATAATTTTACCATATTATTCTCATTGATGAAATGTAAAAGAATTTTATATAAAAACATAAGTGACATTTCTGCCAACAAAAAGGGCTTCAAACAGCTTAAAGGTTTCTCCAAAACCATGTGTCATGTAAAAGAAATTTTCTGTGAATACGCAGTTTTTGGTAAATTTGTAAAATGAAGCAGATGTTCTCATAAAACGTGACGGCTTTTAAATAGAAAGAAATGTCTTTGAAATATTCTGTTACATCGTAAATTTGACTGAATTTGGATTGCTTTCTTTAAGAGTTCTTTGAAGATGTATTTTATAGATATATATTTTTTTACATACGTTATCCGCAGTTGCAACCGCATCTTATGTATGGTACAAAACTTTGCTGAGATACATGTGAGATTTCATTTACAAAAATTGCGTGTAAATTAATTGTTCAGTCACGAAAAAAGCGGGTGTTGAATTCTTATGCTGTGCAATACAGATAAAGATAAGAATTATATGAATATTATTCTTATTATTATCAGAAAGATGGATGATAATTACAACAGTTCTTCCGCAGTTTAGGTGCTATGATACGCTCGAAAAGTACGGGTATTATATTCAACGATGAGATGGATGACTTCAGTTCTCCCGGTATTACAAATGGCTTTGATCTTCCGCCGTCTCCTCAGAATTTTATCAAACCCGGTAAAAGGCCGCTGAGCTCTATGACACCGACGATAGTCGTGAGTCTTTATCCTTAGCTTCTTTAACAATATGCTCACATTCTTTTTAACTTCTCAATCCTCATCGCTCTTTTTACAAGGTTGACGAGAATAAAAAAGTTCGGCTTGTCATCGGAGCTGCTGGAGGTACGAAAATAACAACGGCAATTGCTTCGACGATGATATTGAACTTGTGGTCTGGATATAACGTTAAAGAAGCTGTTGATGCACGAAGGCTTCATCATCAGGTATTTCTGCGTCATTTATTTTAAACGAATAATGCCAAATATCGATTCTGAGCCAGATTATGATAGATATTGAGCGGCATCAGCATTCGCTGAATCACGCATAGTTTCGTAATGAAAGTTAAGAGCGACTTTTTTTGTCAATTAAAAAAACGTTTTAAAGATCGGCAAGTAACTCATACTCTAAATATATCCTCAAGATAAAGACTAGCCATTAATTTTCGAAACGACCTATAAAGTTTTTATGGTTTTCGCTACGCAAGCTGTGCGGAAAGTGATTGCATAGCTAAATAATTGTGATTACCGACAATTTTCAGTTGTTGCCGATGGAAGTGAACTATGAGCCAAAATTCGACGAGTCTATATTATCGTACATGAGGAGACTCGGGCACAACGCCTCGGCTTACCAGGGAATTGGAAGCGCAATAACAATGATAGCTCAACATGATGGCCAGATAACCGCTAATTCGGATTATCGTCGAGAAGGAAGCGTCGCTGGTTACTGATAAATCATGTTGAAAACG
Organism: Tromatobia lineatoria; assembly: GCA_949699805.1. Lineage (NCBI taxonomy): Eukaryota > Metazoa > Arthropoda > Insecta > Hymenoptera > Ichneumonidae > Tromatobia > Tromatobia lineatoria. The sequence goes on along the minus strand of OX453038.1, from coordinate 22,280,152 downwards.
AAACGAACACAATCGACAATTTTCCGTTCTGATGTTATAAACGTTAAGACGTTTTGTTGTTACCAATGGGCCAGAGGAACGAAAGATGTATTATTAGATGTTATTATTTTTTAATACAAAAATAATTTGATTGACACAGCGATGGAAATTATTCGATAATGACGTACTGCATGCTACCGTGATTATAAATTTGTCTCCTTATAATCAATCAAGTAGCTGCACTCAAAAAGATTAGCCCCCTTTTTATAACGTTTTGTACCATACGTTTCAGTACCTTCGAATTTTTTGGCTTTGGTTTTTGGCTGAATTACCGTAAAAACCACTGTCAAAACGTTGGGTGGTTTCTTGTAAAGGTAGAACCTAAAATAGGTCATAACGTTCACGATAAACCAACGGTGGTTGCGGTTGATAGACCCTTTTTTAACCTTCTTAAGAACCTCAATTACTTTTAATGTCTACTTCAACGCATCGGCATTATCTTTCTCAAGCTACATACAAGAATTCCGCATGAGAAATTAGTGATCCCGAAATAACGTCCTTTTCTCTCACAGTAGCTGTCCAGAAGCGTCCGTGACCTTCAACTTTGGGGGTGGGGGTCAAAAAAGCGAATGACCAAAATAGTGAATGGTTAAAATAGCGAATTTCGAAATTAGGAACGTCTGAACCTAGAATGATTATCATTATAAAATTCGCTTTTTCAGCGAATCGCTATTTTGACTACTTGCAATTTTTTACCTCTATCTTATTAAAATGCATTTAAAACAGCGAATAATGAAAATGGCGAATGACTGAAAAATCGAAATTCAACATTTATAGATATTTAACATTTAGACGTTCCTTATTTTTAAATTCGCTATTTTAGCCATTCGCTATTTTGACCCCAACCCAACTTTGGCCGTCGATTCCCCACACAACTTTTATTAGGCGGTGGTACAGGGAAAATGATTGACTTAAACCGTTTTTTGGCCCAGACAAGAATGATCAAGATTTACAGACGAACGGTTATCAACATTAAGACGTTTTGTTTGCTAGAAATTATTAGATATACTTTTTAATACAAAAATAATTTTATTCACACAGCCTCAAAAATTATTCAATACTGACGTACATGCAATCCTAATTACAAATTTATCCCCTTATACTTATTTAAGAACTGTCACTGCTCTCGGAAAGATTAACTACTTTTTTAACGTTGTGTACCACACGTTTTGCTTTCTTCGTTTTTCCCGGACCCTTCTTTGACATCCTAAAAACCTCGATCGCCTTTAATTTCTTCTTGAACGCATTCACTTTATCTTTCTCACGCTGCGGGATATATTCCTCGACATTTTTACCGTTACGCAAAGCGGACGCCACGCTCCCCTTTGCCACTTGGTTCTCAGACGGACCGGCAACTTCTGGTCCCACAGCAAGTGCTTCGGCCGTTCTTGCCTCTTCTCCCACTTCCTCCGCCGTAAAAAAGCCCGATTCGGTTTCTTGTTTTTTCGAGACTCTGGTTTTGCGTTTTCTAGGCGCTTTCACTTTACCGGAAGTTTCCGGTTCCTCGACATTATCGTCTTCTTTCGATTGATCATCTGCAGCTCCATTGCCCAGTCTTTCCACAGCTTTTTTGACCCGCTTGCTTAAATTAGTCTCAATCGACTTCGGTATCGTATTTACCCGGAAATAGGACATAATGTCCTTCTGACTTTTTGCTTCTGCCAATTTTTTCACCACCGGGCCCATCGTTTCCTCGAATTTCAATTTTGTCCAGCCAAATTTTTGTCGCGTGTAGTCGTTGAGTAGCGTTAAATTCGGCTTGTTCCATGTAAAGGCTTCTTTCGATTCGTCGACCGTCGGAAACATATAGGCTTGAACCACCGCCTGACTCGGGAATCCTGAAAAAATAGCCATTTGGCGAATTTTTTAGCATGACTTTTTTGCAGATTAAAAAATGTAAGATTACACTAATTTTCGGCGAAGAACACATTCATTTTTTTTATTTACCCAATTAAAAAACGAATACAAAATGCTCGATATGATTGATTGCTTGTAACGTTCTGGTCATGAGATAAAATTTCCAGCTCAAAATACAATTAATTTTAGCAGCGTGATTTAAAAAAAAAAATGAATGAAATATGGGTTTTAATCGTTAAAATTCCCTTAATGAGTGGCTTACCCCTGTCGATCTCTACATTACGGAGTTTGCTACGAAGTGCAGCACGACCGGGACCAGCCGTTCGTCCCGTTTTAATCCACGAGGAGAATCTCGTCAAGCCATTGAGAAGATTGTCGCCTTCGGAGGGAAAAGCCGCGAGTACTTCTAAAGCAGTAACGGGACCTATTCCCGAGACTCCCACGGTATAATCGCTACCGACTAGAAGTGCCAGTTGAATCATTTGTTGCCTCGACAGTTCTATGAAAAAAATAAAGGTAAATAATCTTGACATAGAATAAAAATGAATAGGAACAATTCGACAAAATTGCGGATTCCATATCTTACTAAAATGATGCTGAATATCGGTCAATTTATATTGCATAACGCGTTTGTTGTTGTTGAAAAAGTTTTTATAAACGCAACGTCCTCCAAAGAGCCAAATATCAGAATCATCGGTTATTGTTCCATCTGTAAGTTCGATACTTTCCAAATAAGCACATTGCGCTTCAGCTTCCATGGGGGCAACGATATACGGAATCCCGAACAATCGTAAAAGATCCTAAATTTAAAAAAAGGCCAATAAATACCAAATTTTCTGTTGCCTGTAATTTTTTCCATTGATTGATAAATGCAAACCTCTGCTTCAAGGCGCATTTGATCGGTTACAGCCGTGGCTTGTCTTTCCAGCTTCCCAATGTTTTCCGTGAGTTCGCTATGTTCGCTTTCCAGTTCAGCCTATAAAAATGACGAATTTTTAGGAAATTATTTATCCAATAAGAAAATATACATGAAAAATTCACTTACCTGCATTGAGGCAAGTTTTTCCTGATTCGCTTTCAGTAATTCGGGCTTAAATCTTGCTACTTGTTCGCTCAAAATATCAGCGCGAGATGTAGAGGGCTTAGGAACTGGTTCCTCAGTTACTTCATCCTTTATCATCGCGACGTCAGCTTTCTTGATAGATGGGAATAATTCATTGGGAACAATCGGCTTCTCCTCAGGTTCTTGCGACTTAACAGGCAAAGCTATTTCAATTTTTTTAGGCGTTGAGGGAAGTTCTTTTACTTCTTGAAGTTTTGTAGTCGGCGAGAATATGAAACTGCTCGAAAGATCTTGTGTACTAACATCCGAAGAATCCGTTGGTTCTTTCATAAAAACATCGGCGAATATATCGTTTTCGTCTTTAAGAGCCTCGTCTGATTTAACTAATATTTCCAGGCTAAAATTAGATTCCGGAATAGGAACATCCTGAATTTCTACGAGATCCGAATCGGTATCTGAGTCAGATGACAAAATCTTCGGCGTAGTGGGAGAAATATCTGTTTCACTCGGTTTCAATTCCGAAGCTTCTTTAGAATCTTTTTGTGGTCTTGATTTTTCGATGATTGAAGTATCGCAATTTTCTGTAAGATCGATCAAATCCTCGGAGAACATTTTGGAAGAAGGTGCTGCAAAATTATCTTCCGTATCCGCGACCGATTTTTTTTCCGGAGTCCGAAGAGAAGCTATTATTGTGTCTGCTGATTTCTCATTCTTTTTATTCAATTCGTCGAATACTTTGCCCTTACTTTTTTCTGTATCTTTCTCAATAAGTGCCAATATTTCCTCCTGCGGAAGATCTGCATACTCCAGCATGTAAGCAACTGCTGGATTTATGCGTTGTTTGCCGAAAAATCTTTTCGTTAGCATCGGAGAAGATTCTACGCTATTCATGGGCATCGCAGCGTCATCCTCGGAATCCCAATCGCTGTCCAAAGCGTATTCATTGATGTTTTCGATTACCGATTGCGAAGGCCTCGTCATGAAGGAAGAATCGTCCTTTCCAGAATCGAGAGAAAATTGTTGCTCGCTTTGTTGACTATTGGTAATGGAAATTCCACTGCTGGAAGGTTCTTCGTTTGAGGAACTTCGCGGCAGTGATTTGGGATTATTGACGAATATGACACGCGATGCGCTATCGGAAGCGATTCGAAAAGCCTCGTCGCGACTTTTCGTATCAACACCCTGATCGGTCAAGAGCTTTTCCAATTCCTCAAGCGTCATAGTTTTTCCTCCCATCTCTTTTTCCGCAGTTTCTAATGATTCCTGGACCTGGCGTCTTTTGAGCAAACGCTTCATCTGATAATCTGAAAATTGGTGGGATTCTCTGGGCAATTCGTGGAAACGTCCCCAAGAATTTTGCTTTCTCGTTTCTTTAAGATCTGTGAGAACGTTGTAACGAACGTCGGCTGGAAGAGCTTTAAAATCGGCGCTGGTAACGTCGACGGTGTGGATATTTCCCACCCATTTAGTTTGTTTACGAGGACTCAAATTTATGGAATCATCGGAATCGTACTCCTCGTAATCGTCCATCATTTCGTCGGATTGGCTGCTGTTCAAGCTTGGAATGCTGGGCAACTTGAACATGTCATCAGTTGAATTTGGGTTCTTAAGTGAAGAGGTTGACGCTTGGGAAGAACTTCCCTTTTCTCCGGCGCTAAGAGCTCCTTTTACTGCTGCGTGCTTAATTAGATTCTGTATTAAGTCAGTCTTCATCTGCTGAGCTTTGGTCGCAGCAATTGCCTTTTGCTTCTTGCGAGATGCCTACAAAAACGCTTACATTATATACATTTTAAGATTTCAACAGAACCCAAATATAGGGTTTATGATAAATGGTTAAAGTGATGTAAAAAGCTGCAAAGCACGCGCGCGCCCACACACACACACAACTTTTCTCAATGTTCTGAACAATTCTAAATTGCTAGATTGACTTTTTTTAAAAGAGTATCTGCTACAAATGAAAACTATAGACACATATAGCTAAAATATTGATTTAGGAAGCCTATTTTTTTCTTCATTTTCTCTGAATTTATCATAAATTGAATGCTGAACTTTTTTATTGCTAAAAACCAATCCAGAACATGCAGAATATTATCAATAAAATGGTTTTGAATTGTAATTACAGTAGTATTTTTCTTGAGCATCGGCACTCCTCCGTCAAAAACAAATACTGGCTTTATTTTGAAATATAGTAACTTGCATATCCGGTGGAACAATCCAAGTAGATGAGCATTCGGTATTGCGTTGCCTCTTCGATCTTGATAGCCTTGAAGAACCTGGTGTATCCATATGGACACATCTATTTATTGCAGCTCAGGTAATATAAAAAAAACTTCAATAATACTTACTATACTCTTGGACTATTAGAATTAAAATTTACTAAGTGCAATGAATTAATACAATCATTTTATTACGGTGTAATAAATTACAAGCAGGTTCATGTACATTTTTTAAATTTCCAACACCTTTTTGTATGTGTTTTTAAAATACTCGTTACCAACCTAAGCTGACTTATCATAAAGTTATGCTAAAACTGTAGAGATATTGCAAAAGCCTCATTTTGAATGCTTGTCGGCTTATAGGCATTAAGATTCTTAACTGCTTTTTTCAAAAGATTTTTTTGCTCTTGAAGTGTTGCTGTTAGAATCAGTTCTTGCTTATTATTTGCCTATTTAATGCTATACTTATTATTACATTATTTCCTACTAAATTCAGATATTTTTATATAGATAATTTCTAAAAATGTCAAGACATTTTTTAATCCTCATTGCGTATGGTCATATCCATTACAAAAGTTAAAAGTAGACTGTCATTTCAGGTTCATATATTTTTTTCTGTCCCTATAAGTTTAAAACGGAATGAGAATACCAAGAGCTCTGATAATTGCAACAGGTTTTGTAATGTCAATTATTTAAATATTACAGAGAAGGTATTACAGTAAAAGAGAAATGATTGCTACGATTTCTTCTTAAAGTGTTTCCAAAGACCAGCCAAAATTAGTTATGTCTGCATTAATTATCATCGTTAGTAACAATAATAATTATTTTTATGCCTGAAGTGTTATTTTAGTCTTCACTCCAAATCTGAAGAGTTTATTAAAAACCTGGGAATCGATTTTCTTTCAATTGCAATATTTTCTCTTTATTGCATACTTTGCATTTGATAAGCAAGTAAAAAATTAAACAGTTGGATGATATATTTCAAAGTTTATGTATTCAATGTTTGAATTCAAGGTTAGATTGAAATGTAAATATTAAGAACCAAAACGATTGTAGAGTCATAGTTTTTGCAACTTTAAATATCATCGATTAAGTATTAATATAGAAAAGGATACCGATCGCCAGGACTTTTCCTTCGAGAGTTTCCAAAGGAACCGGCTTTCCGGAAGCATCCAACAATCGCCACAACCCGTGAACCCCCATGGTTCAACGAGTTGGTATTATTTACCGCCGTCCACAAGCAAACTGTAGTTTTATTATTGCCACTTAACCTCACTGCAGTTTCGGAGACGTTTTATCATCGACAGCAGCGACGAACGCCACACAGACTTCTACCCGTACTCGTACATCTCGTCACTCAACGACACCTTCATATAATTGTCCGGGAATAAATCGACAACATGATATATCATAGTGATGCCGATTCATAATCAATAACATTTAGAACTTTGTCTTATATCAATTGATACTCGAGCATTCATTAATTGATACGACAAGTTTCTATATTTCTGCGCGCGCAACGTTAAATTTGAATTTTCCTGCACGTGCCACTGACAATTTGCAATAATCATTAAAAAATATTTTTCCTTCCTGTCTCAACTTTTTTGTACTTATTCACGCGCTGTATAGAGGTCACCAAAAATAATCGATGAGTCCATATTTTCAAAGCATAATTCATAAAACTAAAACGATTCCGACTCATAAATCAACAACATTCACAGCTTTGCTTGTATTCATCTATATTCGTGCTTTTATTGATACGTCACATTTACCCAAATTTCTAATAATCATGCAAACTAAAAAAAGGTCCAGTAAGCGAAAGAAATAATTGTCAAAGCACATCACATAAACTAAAGCGATTGCGATTCATAAATTAACAACATTTACACCTTTGCCTGCATCAATCGATATACGTGCTTTCATTGATACGTGACATTCAATTAAATTGCAATAATCATTCAAACTAACAAAAAATCGAGAAAGCAAACAGCGCGAATTGGAATCTCTCTCTCCCTTGATAACTTTTATATTTATGTTCATGGCCTATAGGGGCCAGCAAAATAATCGATGATTCGATGATTGTCGAAACGTAGCGCATCGCTCATCCGCATCGAGAAACTACAGCGTATCTCTCTCACGTATTACTCGACCGAGAGCAGACCCATGACGAATGGTCGGAATGGGAATGATGATAAATTGATGAAAAACACGCATACGCGCTCCTTGCAACGTGAAGACCACGAGAGAAGCGGAAAAGCGCGTTCCTCGAGTGGTAATAAAGGGCTTTGGTATAGAAATGGATATAGCGTTACGATTTCGTATGTATGGTACGTGTAATGCATCGCGTTGTATGGGTATGTTACAGATATAGTAAGAAGGTTTTCTATCACACCGTCCCGCTATATACTTGCACGATAGCCAGTATAGCACAACAGTACGCGCTTTAAAAGTATATAGTTGCGTGGCGGCCAGTGGTGTATCTTGCCTATGTACGTAATATATGACAACTGGCCAAAATACGCAACTACTTTGATAGCACGTTTTAAAGATATATGTTATTTAAAAAATATATGTACGTTATTTTAAAAAATGCCGATTATTTCACGTATGTCGATTAATTGAATTTTTTATTAACTCTGGAAAATCAAACAGTGCAAATATTGATTTTTATACAAAAAAATCAAAGCTAATTCGAATATTCTGTAATTTAGACGGTAATTTTAGCGGTGATGAAATCGTACGTCTTCCTATTAAAAAAATAAATTTTTTTATATGATGTGGCTTGAAATTACTCAATTAACTCTGAAATATCGTGCATCTACCGATACCACTGAACCTCCTGTTTGGAAACTTTTTGATGTTCTTTTTTTTTTTGGATAGTAAAATTCAGATCAACTGCCTCACATATATTGTACGTATACAAACATAGATTAAACGAAAAATGAAAAAATCTGTATATTCCGCATTGTTCTTTTTTAATTTTGAAATTTGGCGCATCTATCGATACTACTGAACCTTATATTTAGAAACTTTCAAAGATTTTCTTTTTAGCTAACGAAATTTATATGGCTGCCTCATACATATATATTCATACATAAATTCATATATATATATGTATAAAAACTGCGATATAGTATGGCAGAGGGATTATATCGCCGTACACACTATATCGTCATGATCGCGCGCGCAGAAGTGGAGTGAGGTAGAGGCCACCCACTCTTTCCCACAGCAGGTTTTTCCCACGCCCCCCATGGTAACCCCAACATCCTTTTGCGGCAGCAATTCCACGCCGCGTGGAGAGGAGAGGGAAGCCAAAGTGTATACTGCCGTCGGCGTCGTAGAGACAGTGTGCCCAAGCACACAGTGGAGCAGGGCATCTGCTGAGCACTGTGCACCGTGGCACTGAGCGACGGATAGACAATATATAGTACAATATATATATATATAAGAGAAGAGGGTGGAGGCGCTAGGGTCGAGCGGGCCATTGTACAACAGTAAAACAATAGAAACTGCAACCACTTAACCGGCAGTAATAACTCTACGCGGTAGCTACGTTACGCCGATCGCGGGGACAAGTTAGTTTGAGCGAGAGCACGACACGGAAAAGACGCGTACACGCGGACGATACCCAGTGTTGTGTATTTATCAGTAACGTTACGAATCTGACAGCACGTCTATCGGTAACATTACCTGTTCATTATCAAATAACACATGATGTTATTCAAAATTGTCAAATAAAGATTAAAACAAAAAAGTCACTAAACAGCTGCGACAAATAATAAAGATTTATACTCCAGTGACAATACGTCGTCAGTTCATTAATTTTCTTTTCAACGCCGGTGCAGTATTGTAAATAGCAGTACACATAAATTTCCGGCTTGCCGGGTCACATTACTTATTATCGGTTTATTAGATAAAATACACACGTCTCTTGAATGTCGCAGTAAAATTCTAGTGAAAAATAACGTGGAAGCGTGTGAATAACACTGGTTGACTTAGAGAAAGATTGGAAAACGAATAGACGACGTGCCGACGATTTGAATTGGCGCGCTCGCGGCTGTTTTCGGAGGAAATGTTGGCAGGACTGTTCGGAAAATTCGGAAAGTGAACAGGTGTTTTTTGAATGGATTAGCCAGGCTCATCTTGTAGCCTAGCGAAGTTGGTGAGCCAACAGCAGCGGCGGTGCGTTATTGCACACACAAGCGCGAAGCTCGGATCTTCCTCGTGTGATGCGGCGCGATCGGTACTCTCGTCACTTAGAACGCTGTAAAACTATCGCCTCTCGACGATGATTGCCGTGGGAAAGTCGTACACGAGCGGCTCTCTGTAGTCGAGGTGAGTGCGCGTTTTATATACTCTCATCTCGCGCGTGGTGGATGTATTTTTTTCGATTGGTCATCTCGTTCTCTGGCTCTCTGGCATCGGATCTCCAACCTTTCAACTCGCATGTAAATAAACACTTTTCTCGCTATTTGAACAAGACTTTGGTATTTGTGAAGCTGATTAATAGTCCTTAATCGATCGCGTCTTTAGATACTTTTTTTCTGCACCGCTTTTTTTACTACTGTGTATTTATCTTATGGATAGTTGAAATAACACATTGAGGCTTGGGTCAGGTATGCATATTTATTTGGAGTTTATTTTGATACTTTGACACTCTTCTATCACGGCATTTTTATCTTTATTTGATAAATTATGAAGTTGTTTTGTTTTTGTTAGCCAAAGGTTACTTATTCAGTCAAAGCGATAAAGAAACAAAATCAGGAAACACAAAAGTGTTTTCTGCTCAGCTGTATGTAAATAAACACTCTTCGCGTGGCTAAAGCAATTCCTTGAGATTTGTAGGACTTATTAATCGGCATAAATCGATCGAGCATTTAAACACTTTTTTACATAATTATCTTGTGGATAGTTGAAAAATATGTTTCCAACACATTGAGGTTTAGATCAAGTATGCATCTTTATTCAGAGTTTATTTGGATACTTTGAGGCTTTTTAGTCACAGAATTTTGATGTTTATTTGATAAATGATAAAGTAGTGTAGTTGTTTTTAAGCCAAAAGCCAATCATTAAATCAAATCTATGTAGCAATTGACAAAAGTATTCCTCTGTTAACTAGCATATATTAGTTTTGTCACGTAAACAAGACATTTGGCATTTTCAAGGCTGATTAACGAAGTTGTGTCATTTATGTTGGCCAAATGTCAATGATTCATATAAAGCGATGCTGCGATTATAAAATGTGCTCCTTGTCAACTTGCGTGTGAAATTAAGACTTGGCTTGTCAATTATGTGACTCTTTTGCATTTATAAGGCTAATTAATGCCTCAATCACTTGGGTTTGCAGACACATTTTGTTGAAATATTTTTTCATGAATGCATCCATGTTTATCTTGTAGATAGTTGAACAATGTTTCCGACACATTAAGACTTAGGTCTTATAAGCATCTTAATTTAGAGTTGATTCGCTCGGTTTGAGGTTTTTGAGTTGTAGGATTTCAATGCTTATGTTATAAATGATGAAGTGGTGTTGTTTTTGTTAGCTAAATTTAAGAATTTAATAAAAATAATACAGAACTTGTCGTAAGTGTTTCTTGGGGTTAGATGACATTGATTCTGTCTAACCTTTCTTCACACTGCACCGGAACAATTTTTATCAAGATTATTATGTAGTTTATGAAATATTTCTTGCGCGTGCAGTAAAGAAATATGTTTTCTGTATATTGAACTTACTTGTAGTATGGATCGTTTAAAAGTTTTTTTTTGTACAGTCTAATTATTTATTCCTGGGACTCCAATGTTTATTTGAAAAACTATTGTTTTGCTTTTAATGATTCAAAGATAAGAATGTCAAGAATATAGTTGTGACAATTCAGTAATTGCTGAAAATATACTCTCAATGAATGATATGAAGATATTTTTTACTGTTTATTATATCGCTAATGGAATATTTATTCATGATCTAAAAAAAAATATATTTCCGACATTCAATTTATTTCAAATATACATCAACATTTAAAGTTATTTATAAAATATCACTAATTATTTGATTAATAACACAAACAAATAACTGTGATAATATTTTTCTTATGCATCTATCGTACATTTCTATCTTCTTTCTTTTCATTTTTACTTCACTATCTTTTACCACTGATGTGAATAAATATGTGTAAAAGGGTCCTGTTAATAAATAAATAGATAAATGAATGAATAATATAATGTTGCTTATTTCTTTATCAAAATTTGAAAAATGTGGCTAAAGCGATTCAGTAATCACTAAAAGTATTCGCTGTGAGTAAATGCGGCATTACCATTTGGAGCATCGCACAGAAATAGTTTTGCTAAATTTATTTCGTAGCTGATATTTCAAGGTATAAAACTGCTCGTCTCTGCTGATAATTAAACAACCAGATAAATTTCATTACATAATAGTGCAAACTATATCAGCTGTGCACAGACGTAAATTGTGTCACCGAGTTAGAGAGTTCATGCTATAGTCGACTGCACAATTAATTTATTAACATGAATATGCGCAAGTGCATATTGCAACTGGGCATGGACTGAACTTTGACTCTATTCCTGCCTTGTAGCTATTGTCATTCACAATTCTATCCAGTCTCTATTTTTATTCATCCACAGAGAATTTAAAAGCTTAGTTTTTTCTTTTTCTGCTAGTCTGTTTTGTTTTAGTAGGTCTCTCTTTCATGTCTGGCTATGCTTCAGTCGCCACCAGATATTTAAGGAGATGAGTTTTATTCAGTGAGGAAAAAAAGACCTTAGCTCCGTTCCCACAGTGTGAGCTGGTTTCCTCTTTCCTGATTGTAACCAGGCAATTCCCAGCTCATTTATTGCAAGATTTCTTGCATTAATTATGCTCAGCTCGAAACAACACTGCTTCCCACGAACAAAATGCCTCTGTAGCATACACTTTTGCACCTGCACAATGCAAGTAATTACAAAATATTAATATAGTATATTTAAGACTTATAGAATATGCATGAACATTGTCAAATCTATTGTTTGTTGCATGGGAAACAAAATTTATTGTTTTAGTTAACTGTTAAACAGATTGGAGCATACTGCACTAATTAGATGACTGCTAAATTCACAAATTTGTTTTTAATTTTTATAGATTAATGATCAATTAATGTTCTGCACCTAAAGCAAGAATTTCATTAAAACTAAAATTTAAAAACATTGCTTATGATAACTTCTCGTATCATCGTTTATCACTTATATTTAGATACTCATAAAAAGATTCTTTTGTGGAAGGGTTTATTATTTAAAATCAGATAATACTATCAAAAGCATATTAATCATTATTTAACGAACGACAAAAACTTATCTGTATTAAGATTCAGCAAAAATTGCTCATCGTCATTAGAAATACATTTTGTTAGAAGTTGTTATTAACCATGTGCAAACCCATTGCTATTAAAGTGTCTACTGACTAATTCTAAAACAGGTCAATACATTCAATGTAATTTCTTATAAAACTGCAAGTTTCTCCAATGAAAACACTGCTACAGAGCATTAATTACTCATGATTTTTCATACAATTCATGTTTCACTAATAAAAAAATCTTTACCTGTGATTTCTGAAATCCTTAATGAAATTGTGTGCAAGTCAAATTTTGAAAAATGTTATATATTCCACATACCATTGACTTGCATAGTGCATATTGTTGCTCCAATTTTTCTGCACCTAAAAAACCACAAATTCTTCATAATTTCGTTCAATTGATTACAGATGAGAATTCGCATAACCGTAGCAGCGTGAAGAGGCCTCATGAGCGTGTTATGAAGCGGTGACGTCGTTACTTGTCCCAGTTACAACAATCGTGGAAGCAAAGATGCCTCACCAGTTTGGCTTACCGACAATGGCGCACGGAATGCAATCACCGCCGTCGCCAACCGGCGGTGTTATGTCGGCGTATCCGCGTTTCGGTTCAGGAGTTTACAGACCGGATCATCAGGATCAGAGGCTGACGCGAGAGGCGATGGAGCGTTATCTGCGAGACAGAAGCGACATGGTCATCGTGATTCTTCATGCCAAAGTAGCCCAAAAATCCTACGGTAACGAGAAGCGTTTTTTCTGTCCACCGCCGTGTATATATCTCTTCGGTGACGGTTGGCGGATGCGTCAAGAGCAAATGTTGCGAGAGGGTGAGTCTGAGCAATCGGCGCAGCTCTGCGCCTTTATCGGTATAGGAAATTCCGATCAAGACATGCAGCAGTTAGATTTAAACAACGGAAAGCAATATTGCGCAGCGAAGACGCTCTACATCTCGGATTCGGACAAGCGTAAGCACTTTATGCTATCAGTCAAGATGTTTTACGGCAGTGGTCACGACATCGGAGTATTTCACAGCAAGCGAATAAAGGTCATATCGAAACCCTCGAAGAAGAAGCAGTCGTTAAAAAATGCCGATCTCTGCATCGCAAGCGGTACGAAAGTCGCGTTGTTCAATCGTCTTCGTTCTCAAACAGTTAGCACGCGATATCTCCACGTAGAGAACGGCAATTTCCACGCAAGCTCAACCCAATGGGGCGCCTTTACAATTCACTTGCTGGACGACAACGAAAGCGAATCGGAAGAGTTTCAAGTACGCGACGGTTACGTGCATTACGGTAGCACAGTGAAGCTCGTTTGCTCCGTAACAGGAATGGCTCTGCCTCGACTGGTAATTCGCAAAGTAGATAAACAAATGGCAAGTCTGGAGGCCGATGATCCTGTCTCTCAACTTCACAAATGCGCTTTCTACATGAAGGACACCGATCACATGTATCTCTGCTTGTCGCAGGAGAGAATAATTCAATTTCAAGCGACGCCGTGTCCTAAAGAGGCCAACAAAGAGATGATAAACGACGGTGCATGCTGGACGATTATAAGCACCGACAAAGCGGAATATCAATTTTTCGAAGGTATGGGACCTGTGAGATCGCCAGTTACGCCGGTTCCTCTCGTTCATAGTTTGCATCTTAACGGCGGTGGCGATGTCGCGATGCTTGAACTCAAAGGTGACAATTTTACGCCAAACCTTCAGGTTTGGTTCGGTGACGTTGAGGCCGAAACTATGTACAGATGCCAAGAGATAATGCTCTGTGTTGTCCCCGATATATCCCTCTTTAGAGGCGAATGGCTTTGGGTTCGTCAACCAACGCAAGTTCCCGTTTCTCTCGTTCGCAATGATGGCATTATTTATGCGACCGGACTGACCTTCACTTACACCCCGGAACCCGGACCAAGGCCTCACTGTCCTCCCGCTGACGAAATAATGCGAGCCCCGCGCTCGATACACAATCAGGCAAGCATGCCGCCCGCGATGGCCGACGTACCGTGGAATACTCATCAACCACCGCAACCTGGTCTCTGATATTTCTCCAACGATTTGAACGCCAACCAAAGCTTTCACGCAAACTCCGCGCAGCGACCAGATATCGTACAGCTGTACGAAAAAAGCAACGATCCCAAGAACAGTGATAGAAATCGATTCGTCGAGGATGAGACTGCGTCGGTAAATGGAGATTCAATGGTCGACACTGATGACTCCGACACATAGCGAATCGTTGAACGATGCCCGTCGGCTAAGAAGTGTTAATTTTTGAAAAATTGACGAAAAATTTCGGAGAAAAATGAGATAATACTTTTTCGCTTTCGAATACGGAAATTCCGATTCACTGCTGATTGTGAATGAAAATGGATAACGTTTTTAACGGGTTTCCGAATTTAATGAACTCGAATTGATAATTTTCGTCGAGACGAGATTTTTTATGGACGTTTAAAAAAAATATTAAACGCTCATGAATTACTTGCAATTATACGAAAGGCGGACGAAATTTTTTTTGATGATTTTTTCAAAATGTGGGAGACTTTATATCGTCGGCTGTGCCATTCATCAAAAACGTACATCGACTTGTTTATACATACGAAAAAGCACTTTAATGTTTATCTGTAACAATAATAATTTGTCGTCGACACGGCGCGTTCACCGCCACAATTATCGACTAACGTGCAACAACAGGGAAAAAGACTATGGAAGTGTGTATTCATCACGCTATTTCCATTCCATCCCGAGTGATGTAGACAGAATGTTATTTTATAAAATGTATAGCGTAAGGGTAATTTGAGTGATTTTATCGGCGCTACTTGTGTAGGTATGTGTGTGTTGTCTGCGAGTGCGTGTTTCTTGAGTATCCGACGATGATTTTAATCCCAGAGAATCGGTGATTACGAGTTCAGACAATGGACTACGAGTAATTGCATCGTGACGACGAACCTGATTCATTGGCATAATTGCAGGGGTGCGAAAAAGTTTTTTTTCTTATATTTCCACGCTCCCTAAATTGTCTTAGATGTGTAATAGAGAAGCTCAACGGTAACATGAGAGTCCCGAAAAAAAAATCCAGTGTAAATATCATGATAAATATGTCCGACGAAGAGTTCTCTCGTAGATTTTATCGCGTGTAGATGCAAGATTAGTTTTTAAAAAGCAAATAAAGTGGAATGATTAATAACGACTATAAATAGTATATAAATAAGATCGCGCATTGATCTTAATGAGTGTACGGGAATTTATATTTTGAAAGAAAAATATGTATATAAAACGGCGACTAAAGTTCGCGGCAGCGATTGAACAAAAAATGTTTCGAGGGTTCCTTCGTTTTCGTAAAAGTTGATTGTAAATTTTGCGAAAATCATTTTTGTACTGTGTGGTAACGTTAAAGAGGATATTTGATTGACGAAATACATCTGAAAACAAAAATTATACATATGCCTACGTACAAAAGAGAATGACTAATCGACTAAAAAAATGGTACCAGATGATACCTATGATTATTACAATAAAACAAACTGTATAGATATTCTCGCATAATTGATAGTACTAGCAAAAAAAAAAACAAAATCATATTCGTAAACCCTTGGTTGTTCAAGGATATATCAATTTACCAGGGTGATAATGTAATACGAGTTGTGAATATATCTTTTTCGCGTTGCCCGAAAGAAAACGAACAAACATTTGTAATGAGCTTAGTATAAAAAGAGAGTAATAAACGAATCCCGGATTTTCGTTAACTTGCTCGTCAATCACTGATTATATCCCCCTTCAACGAGCGTATGTGCACAATTTTACCGTTTTCGCGATAAAATTATCATCCTTAACGGATTTTAGATCCAGGCTTATTATTAAATCACGATAATAATCCTCCTGTGTAAAAATACCTTTTAATAACACTGGAAATCTGCGGTTTCAATGTGATTAATGAAGATACCGAATAATTCGACAACAACTTATTTAAAAGTTAAAAAATTGAGAATCGAAATCAAGAATGTTTGGAATTTGTTTTCATAACTTTTTCGTGGTATTAAATACTATATTATCAACGTCTTTTTCGAACCTATTCCAAATACATAATACTTCTGAATTGAAAATCAAATCCACCATTCTCTACAAAGTCTTTTACTTGCCGCTTTCACAGCGAAGCAACTTTGAACGTTAAAAAACGTTGTCAAGTTATTTCACAATCATTTTATTCACTTAGAAAAAAAAGTTTCGGAAAACAGAAACTATGACATTCTTCGAATTAAGGAAGCTCCCAGAACAATATCTCTTAAATAATGAAAACAAATTTTTTGTTCTTCAATCACTCTTCATTTTTACTGGAAAATGCGTTTTTGTCATCGCGTTAAAATGTAGAATGTATTCCGAATGAAATACCGATGCCAAATTATTCCAGAATTTTAGGATTCATTTACAAAAAATATTTATGGTGTCTAACGGATTAACGAAGCTCCTATATTAAATGTATCAGACATACCATAATTTTATCCAGAGTCTCTCGACAAAAACTTGAGCAAGAAGCCGTCACTCAAAGTTAAAAACAAGTACCGCGCCGGCAAAGGAATTTGTCTCAAGCCGACAAGAGTAAGCACAAGAAAATATAGCACATTACAAGAGGAAACGAGATAACATCGGCTCGTTGAGAACACCTTACTTCCCGAAGGAGGGCTACTTATTGTTGCGGATAGGAATGTTGGGGAATGCTCCGTGGGAATTTACCCACAATTAACATTCGTATTGTGTCGATGGTGACCATGGTTATCTTTATAATTCTCAACAGTAAAACAGTACCTCTAATAATAATTACATTCTTACGAAGAATTGGACGGATACTATGTTTGGACAATGGAAGATTTTTACCCACGGGCTGCTGATGCTACTTCTTAGAGACGTATAAGACATACGTCTGTTGTTTCTTCGAAAACAATGATAAAAAAAAAAAATGTAGAGAAAAAAAAAATTATAACAATCTTTCTATCTGTCGGCGCACGCACGATTCGCTCAATCAAATTTAAATACGACGCAGCTTTAACATCGTAGATATATATTATTTTACAAAGACTGTAGCGAAAAAATCTTAATCGTAACTGAATCATGTACAAGTATTTGGGCTAGTGTATCTATACGTACTTATACGAGAATCGTTACAAACAAATTCGCACCTACCGACTTATTTAATATCCACCAAAATCGTCAGACTGTTTATAGATACATTAACGATATGAGCAACTTTAACGAAATTCTTAATTCAGACTCACCTCGAGTACTAGATTTTTTGCTGTTTTTCTTTTACATTCAGCATTATTGCCATTAATGAACGATAATACTACTTTATCCTTATCGTACGTTGTTTGTTTAGATTCGTGAGCATAAGCGAGATGTATGACGTTAGAAGATCGTCCATTTTATAACCGAGAGAAGTTTCGCAAAGGAGCTTGGAGCCGCGAACCAAGTTTCCTATTGTCATATGGAAGTACGTGTTGCCCGACGACCAATTGGAGATTCTCGTGAACGGATGCGTCACCAATATATCCTGAAAAAAAGTACAATTACGTAATAGGAAAGTACATTTTATCGGCGATCTTTTATTGTCGTTTTTATTTCTCGTCGTTATTTATTTACTTTTCGTGGTTTTATCGTTTACCTTGCTCTGAGGATGAATGAGGCTCACACCGTGCTTGTTAATCGCAATAAGTAACAATTCTGGATAGTTTGGCTCAGTTGTTTGTTTTATCTCGAAAAACGCGGAGCCGAACGTCGGCCAGCGGTAAACGATCTTCAGGAAAGTTATTTTAGCGTCTTCGGGACTCATTCCTACGACGAAGCATCATTTAAAATTCATAAATTATAATATAATATAATAGTTATAACTAATAATTAAGGTATTCATTTACCGGCATCTTGATTGTAGGCAGCAATTATTGATCTTTTCCAGTCGTTCGCACTTTGGATCTTTACCAAATCGCTGGGTATAAGTTCCCTCAACATTTGCCTGGGAATTTTCACGTACGAATTAGATATAATATGTGATGTAACGAGTAGAAGAAATACGCGAATATTCGTGTTCAAATACTCACGGAATCGCCTGCAGCTCTTGTTTGCTTTCACCGAATCGAACTCTGTACACGAGCGCTGCTAATCTCGATGCTTCTTCCTTCGTGCATTTGTGGTATCCTGAAACATCGATTTATTAGAAAATATTATTCATTACTACTCTTTAACGCGGTAACACGATCCCGTCAGATTAGTAGGTCGTTATATTTTTCTATTGCAAATTGTTATTTCGCCAATAAAAAAAAATGAGCATACATTTCGATGCTTACTCAAACATTACATATTATGGAAATATCATATTAATTTTATTTGCAAAAAGTGAAGATTACTTTTTTCCAAATTAATGGTGGACATTTCCGAATCGAATCGAAAATTCACATCTTTCTACAATTGCAAAGAAAGTTAATCTCTAACTTGAATAAAGTTAAAGTTAAATCTCTAATTTTATGTTTTCCTGCCAATCTTCATGAAATTTCACTGAGAATTGGATCTCTGTTTAGTCGTACAAAAGTTAAGACATGTTTTTTGTGAATTTGGCAATTGAAGAAGAATTGGCATTGACAGCGCCGATTAATTTACAAACTTACCTCTGAGTAATTTAGGTAGCTCTTGATGGAAATGGAATATAAGATCAGCGTTTCGATCTTTTCCCGGTACCGTATTAGTCCACAATTTCTTCATGAAAAACACTTGATAGGTAAATTGTGGCGGCACACCTGAACACCAAAATAGTTTATATTAAATCCAATTCGAGATTTTATAGCATTATAAATTATCTTAATGCCACTTACCATCCCTGGATGGTCGAGCTTTTCTGATCCAGTCCGTCAAATGCCTGACAAAGTCAAAGAAAAAGTCTCCTTCCGGTACGGAAATAACTTTGTCCGCGATTTTAACAAACAAGCTGAATCCTTCAGCCGATCGTAGATTTAACCGTTGTGCGATATTTTGGCAAAAGTCTTTAGCCCTCGTAGACGAATCCACTTCGAAAGCCTGCAAAATAACGATAATAAAAATCCCACTTATCGCTTTAAAAGCGTTCAAAATTCGTAGTGTCACTTACCTCGTCGGTATCGTCTGGGAAGTAAACCTTGTGGAATATTTGCGTGGTTTTGTGCTGAATAGCCTCGACTTCGACTTGATGAGGAGGATACTTTCGTTGACCGTTGCGCAACGTTTTCTGTAGCCTCTGCAGCGAGTCTTGAGAAATCGGATGCCGTCGTGTACGCAAGAAAAGCGTCAACTCCTGCAACAGCATAAACCAAGTGAAGTTACATGCTAATTCTCTGCTATCACAATAGAATAGCCGGATAATCGAGATTACGTGTTTATAGAAAAGAAACGATGATGATGCTTTGAATAAACCGAAAACAAACCTTAAGTAGACTCTGACTGCAGGTAAATAAGCCAGTAGCAAGCCACATGAGTTCCCAGCCGCGTTCCTCGCTCAATCTGTTTCGATTGTCCGTGAGTTGTTTCATCACTTGACAATAAATCTCATCGCGTAATATTTCATTTTTGAGAGGCCCGTCGAATATAAGATCGGTGTATTCGTTGCCAATGCGGGGTCGTTTAGTCGGCAAGTCTCCCATGTACTTAAGAATCGCATTGAAAGCGAAGCACGCTTCTTCAGCGAGTTCTTCTTTCGACACGAGTTTCTTCAAAAGCGGTTGTTTTATAGGATCTCTGGAATGGCGCCAAAGTTCATCGGTGTGACCTCGTCGCGCGGTCGTTAAGGTCAAGGCTTTCGACATTGTCCTTTTGGGGGGCGTGCGAAAATGATCGATAGCATATTCGAGAAGCGTGTGCGGTTTGTCACGCGATTCAACGCCGTTTATCTGCTGCGGATACAAACGGCGTCCGTTTTCCGAACCCTCGATACTGAAGAGCGCGAGAATATCGTTCGGAGGTTTGGATAACGACGGCAGAACATAGACAGTCTCCGCTGGGAAATCGCCTTTTTCCCCGCTTCTTTCACAGCTTCCAATGCACCAGCCAGAATTTAATACCGTTTCTCCGGTACTTTCGTCCTCGAGGGTTATCAGATCTCCTTTCTGGAAGTTTAAAAAAGACGAGCCCTCGCCCGGCGCTTTGTAATCCTGAAGTGCTATAACGAATTTACTTCGTTTCTTAAGTCCCTCCAAGAAGTAAACAACCAAATCTCTAATATCCTCGGCATTCGGGCTCTGAAACGTAAATTCCTCTCCTCGCACCGTCGACAAACTGAACGTTTGCGTAAACATTTTGTTTGTTTTTTGACTAGACACGGTGGTTATCTCGGGGAAAGAGAGTTCCAGCAGCACTTGTTCCTGATCGTCGACCACGTACACTCCCGTCCAATTAACCGCTATTATAACGTCGTTTTTGGGCAAATTTGGACCGGAATTTCTGTACGCCTCGTAGAAACGCGAGAAGAGCAAAGGCCACTTGAATTTAGCATAACCGACGATGTCCTCCTTTACACGAAGTGCCGGCACTTTTTCCTTGAGGTAATAACTCTTCTTGTAAGCTTGTAATACAAGATGACCCCATCGATCTATAGCCTTGTCGATGCCGGAGAAGCAATAATCAGGAATATAGTTGGGTAAGAGCGCAAAAAGTCTGTCGACGTTCATGTCCGTGTGATATTCGATGTAATATTGTTGCGCGGCTATCATCGCGAGATCTTCTTCCTTGTCACAGCGATATTCCCCGAATTTAACGCCTCTAACAACCTGTTGATAGATCAAATTCGTAGCGACTTGATCCTCAGTCGGTTCGTGCCAAGGAGCGAATATTTCCTTTCGGAAAAAGAGGCGCCAAGGAGCATTTCGCTCTTGGGCTCCTTGTTCCTTCGCGTATTGCTCGCATTGGGATATCGCGTCCATAACGTGATCACCGCCGCTTCCGAGGGACGAAACCTTGTCGAAAAGCGCGATGTAAAGCGAAAAACCAAACTGATCGCGCAGCGATATTTTGTCGGATAGTTGATTGCACAATTCCCTGGCCGTTGTGGCCGAATCGGCGAGTAGAGTCTTCGTATTTCCGTCCATGAACGTTATCGGAAGCATTATAGGCTTTTTTGACTTTGTCGCTTGCAACTCGAGCCAACTTGGCGGCTGATTTCGCGTGCCGTTGTTGAAAGTTCTCTTGAGACGATCCTCGCAGTATGGCGCGTATCCTGGTGGACCTTCTCTGATAAATGCTCGAAGGTAGTTGACAAATTTTTCCGAGGGAGCAAAACAACCCACGCATAATGATAACAAAATCCAACCGCGAGCGTGTGACGATTTTGATGGATTGTTCGTCAATTGTTTGCAGATTTGACAATATATTTCGTCGCGTAATTCTGCTCGGAGTATTCCGTGGCCAATTATGAAATGGAGCTTCTCTAGATTCGACGTTGGGCGCGCTTCGAGCCAAGACTGATAACTGTCGGCCGTGTATTCGTCTTCCTGGAGCTTTCGACGAACGTCTTCGCCTAATTTGTTCTTTCTTTTGAGAGTGAGTGACACTAGTTTGTGCCGTATTGATCTCGCGGGCTTAGGTTGCTTCAGGAACGTATCCTGCAAGAAATCAAAAGGAACGTCTTTTAAAATCAGCTTTTAGGAACGAGGCACTTTTTTATAGACTATTTTTTTACTTCTATCTTACGTACGGGATCCATTCCCATCATCTGCGCTTCCTGGAACTCTTTGCTTCTGATGAAATTACGGCCCAAAGTCGCTGTAACCTTTGACATTACCGATGTTGTGTCCCTGTCCATCGTGTGATAACGAGGCTCTGGCAAATCGCCTGTAAATCTGAGTATGGTGATCCACAGTGCTTGCGCTGCCTGCAATTTGTCATCAGAAAAAAATTGAGAAAAAGTGCAGAATATAAGAGTATAGAATGCTCCGAATAAAGCGCCAAATATTTAGAATATTTTTCTAAATAAATGAACTCTAATTTACTCATAACCGTTGAAAAAAGTTTTATTAAAGCATCTTCAATATTTTCCTATTCAACCAGTGTTCAGTGATCGTGGTAATCGTAATTGAATAAAAATCAACATAATTGAGCGCTCTACTAACCAGTTGATCTCCTTGAGTATGGAGCGGTAGAAGAGGATGTTTCAACGGTTTTCTAGAATACTGATGTGTAATATTGCCCTGGAAATAAGTCGCAGCAAACTTTTGGAACTTGAATTCCGAAAGATCTTCTTCATCTTCCGAAGCTGTTTGTACCGGACTGATGATCTCCTGCTGATCTGCCTTAGGTGCTGGTAAATCCTGTTAAAAAAATGTATCACATTAGAATTTATTTAATTCAACTCCATCGGAACAATAGATTATTTTTGAACTGATAAATTTATGTATTAGCGTAAAAGCTTACATTAAAAACGGAGGTTTCTCTGGTCGGCGTGGGAGTTTCGTTGCTCGTGTCTGGTAAAAAGTCGAACATTTGGTCGACCATTTTGCTGTCATCAACGGGTTCATCCTGTTTCTTAGCTGCATCGTTTATGAGATTTTTCTTGATTTCCATTCTGCGTCGGTCTTCTAACTCCATTTCCATCTCTTCTCTCTCCAACTCTTGCATTCGTTTCTAGGTTTAAAAAATAATCATTAACCATAAATGACGATGAAAGAGCAAAGATAATTTACGAGATTTTGCGTACTCTGTAATTCTGTTCGGCGATTTCCTTTGCGCGTTTATTTCCTTGATCCTTGAGTTCGCGTTCTTCCTTTTTCCGCAAGCGCAGCGCTTCTATGTGCAGCCTATACTCATATTTGACTTTTTTGTAGCGACGTTGCGCTATTAATCTTCTTACGTGAGCCTGTATTTTGACAATGGCCCACATTTTCTTTCGGTACATTCTGCGGACGAGATGACCTCGAGCTCGAGCTTGAAGTGCTACAATGTGACCTCGAAGATGACGGAATCTGTGTGACAAGACTCGCGATCTTATGAGTGCCTGCAGACGCATATATCCGATTTTCATGCTCTTGTATCTCTTGCGTTGTGCGTATCCTCGCCAATTTTTCTGCACTATTATAGCAGCCGCTCGCATTCGCAAAAAGCGTCTTCGATAAACCCACCCACGTATGTTGCGTTGAAGGATAAGAATTTTGCGCGTTAGAACTCTGTCACGCTCTTGCTCGAGAAACAGATCGTGTGCGTCTTTCAGAAAGACTTTTGTGTGACCGAGCTGATAATCCGATCTGCCGAGAACCACGTGACAGATTCTTGCAGTAGCCGCTCGGCAATCGGTCTAAAATTACGCATAATTATTCGTTATGATAAACAGTTTGTAATTAAAAAATATAATTGGCCAGCTCAATCTTTAAGCGTCTTCTCTTTAAGCGGAAAATTTTTTTTTGTAGTTAAGCACTTTTCTGAAGTAAAATAATTGGCAAATGACACTTTTTATAAATACATTTTTTTTTTAAGCTTGACAAAAATTGATTAAGCATTCTGTTAAATTATTTTGATTTAAAATCAATATTCTCAGTATTTCCGACATTTTTTTTACGTTCTTTTCCAAAACTTCAAAATCAATGTTTTCATCAATTTCGTGTGAGATTAAATTTTGAGCAAAAAATGCCGCTTCAAAGCCAAAGCAAATATTTTTTAAAATTCGTTTCTGACTCGCTTGTAATTTACCTTGTGCGATGGCGGGATACCCGATATGAGAAAGCGATATCTCTCCACGAACTCGGGAAAAGAATGTCGAATAGGATAACCAGCTCTTCGAATCCGGATTGTTTCCATCATGCCAGAATATCTCAATTGTCGGCAACAAAGACCTCGATCAAACATCTGTAAAATAAAAGTATTACATTGAATCTTTGCTTCGAATGATAAGCTTAGCAATCACGACGACTGTCAAAGTGACCAAAAAAATTATGTTGCAAAAAAGTGGTTTTTGCACACGAAAAACTTTTGGTAACCATTAAAATAATCGCGAAATAACCAAATCAAAGAATCTGTTAGTTACTTTTCCATCACTGAGAGCAATAAGTTACTATCATAACGATCATCACGTAAAACAACTTCCAGATTTCTTTTGTTTGATTGTTTGGAAAATATTCTTATCGTTTATTTTGGTTTTGTCAAGTTATCGTAAATATTAGGGCTTTTATATGTCTATGGGAGTTCTTTACCATCGGCTTTTTGTACTCATTAGGCTTGATACACCTGATGAAAAACGGCTGACACGTGCTGAGAGTTCTCATCAAGCAATCTAACGACTTCTTGAACTGTGTCGACAAGGTCGGCGCCCGTTTTCGTGTTTCCGATCCCATACCAATATCCTCGGCAAAACAAGTCTGCAGAAATTTGTTTGTCGATATGTGAATCAATTGGAGAAGATCTGCGCTGAAAGTGTCTCTGTTCTTCTCCAAGAAGCTTCGTGTGTCGTAGAATACCACGCCAGCGAAATGATTTAAGCCGAATGATGTGTTTATGTCGGATTTTGGCTTCAAGTAATTTCTGTGAGTACCGTGCGTTTTGTGGATTTTGGCAAGCATCGTTTGGTCGGTACCCTGCAAATAATATTAGTTAAAATTTGTATTCACTAAAACAGGAAGAACGTACAGAAATTTGTTTGACGGCACTTAAAAAAAATGAAGAAATCCCATTAAAAAAGGAGACATTCGTCTCCCGCTTTCCAGTATAATTTAAAAAGAAGTATCGCTGCTTTTTGCAAAAAATGACACGTAAAAAATTACGACCTATCTTAATTGAATAAAATAGAGCATTCCGGACCTTTCCTTATTTTAGTTCCTGGAATATTACTGCCTGTTACGTCGCGATCTAACGAGATATTAGAACAGTGTTTTAATAACATAATTTAATTGACGTACCTTCGGAAACTTCGATTCCTCGTCAATCAAAGCCATTATGTTGAGTTGCTTGATCGCAATGAGATCCAGAGCATCTTGATTATCCACGAATTCGATGTGTTGCCAGTTAATGCCTTCATGATTGTATTCCTCTTGCTCGAGTTTGAATATATGCCGGACAAAGAACTGCTGGAGATTCTCGTTCGCGTAATTAATACAAAATTGTTCGAAGCTGTTGTGATTGAAATTTTCGAAGCCGAAGATATCGAGAACGCCTATAGCGCTACGTGATACGTGCTTTGGTCGAAATATCGCTTCGTTGATTTTCCTGACTATGAGTACGAACAATCGTCCGTAAATGCCCTTAACAAAGGCGTCCCTTATGTCGACCGACTGATCCCTAGAAAGGGTTGACACAACTGTCTCTCCGTGAGCGAATATCGTTCTCCTTGTGAGAGCGTCTATCAGCGATTGCACTGGTACTCCCAGTAATTGCGCTACCCTCTTAACGTTTGTCTGCTCGGGAATTTCTGTAGCGTCTAAATTGTCGACAACCGTTGCTCTGTATTTTATATTTCCCATGTGTAAAAGAGCGGCGAGTAGCCTCAGAATTTCCCATATTTCTGGGTCTGTAAATAATAGAACCTTCATTGCCGATCGAATATCGGCGAATTCAGCAGCATCATCACGACCCTCGCAAGTTATACTGCCGCCCTAAAAAGTAAAATAGAATATAAGCACATTTTTCATTCAATAATTTAATGATTCGATCACTTAGTAGTGACAATGCTGTATTTTCGTGAATCACGCAGTCAGAACTATTAAGTACAATGTGTATGAGACAGCTATCAAGGTAGAACCAACTCGAATCAAATTCTTAACATGAAAATTTGATGAGACAGTCTGAATTGTTAGTGCATGTCATTTAAAAAAAGTTATTCGGAATTTTTCCATTATCTCAAATAGTTTGAATTAATCGTATTAATGCATTTAATTAAAGGTATTTATGGTAACAATAAAAAAATGTTAAAGCAGTTCTAAGAAAACGTTACGTTACGTTGTATGTGCAAACAATTGATGGTTATGACTTTATAATTGTCTGAACTGTTACGATTTCTTGTAGTGTATCGTAAAAATCTTTCTATGGGAATTGAAACGTTAAATGATATGTAAAGCACATTAAAATAAGAAAATTTACCCCTGTGAGATATTTGTATGAACCAGCATCTTCCAACTCCAGTTTCTTTTTTTCTTCATTCGATAGCCCAGCGAGCATGCAATAAAATATGTGATAATTCCTCTCGTCCAAGTTCTGCGAGACTATTCGTGATTTTTCGAGCAAATATTGCTCTATTTTTGCTCCTTCAATAACTCCCTGATCGTTGAAGTGTATGTCGATGTATTTGCCGAATCGAGACGAATTGTCGTTTCTGACGGTTTTCGCATTTCCAAATGCTGCAAAATCACGTTCATATTTATATATGCCAATAAATTTACCATTGAAAATAATATAAAAATTATTTTCAGAACAAAATGTTACCTTCGAGTATTGGATTAGCTTCGAGAATCTGTTGCTCTATCCAAGAATGTTTACCGCTAATTGCAGCCAGATACTGCAGAATTAATTTGGTACTTTCTGTCTTACCAGCTCCACTTTCACCACTAAAATAGACACCACAAATGTGAATAAAATTGAGGGCCGTTTTATTATTACTTTCGTAAATTACCCGGCGTTTATATTACCTAATTACGATGCACTGATCTTGTCCATATCGATTCATATGAGCGTAACTGTTATCCCCAATGGCAAATATGTGAGGTGGCAATTCTCCGATTTTACGATCTTTGTAAAGCTTTATTTGCTCGGCGGTATAGATTGGCAGTATCTGATACGGATTTACGGCGACCAGAATTGATCCAGTGTATGTCTGTAACAATCATAAACAGCATAGATTCAACCTACTTTCCGAGACCTCAAAATATATGTTGGAAAATCAGGTGCAATCTACTCACGTAAATGAGATTCTCGTTGTATCGTATCAGAAGATTTCGTAATATGCCAGCCTCGTGGAGGTCTCCGAGGCTGATCATATCCTCGACGCCCTGCACCGACGTAGCGTGCATCGCTTTTATTCTTCGCTCCGGTGTCAGCCATTGTTCCTGCTCAAAAACAAACGAAAAAATACAATAAAACCCAGCGAAGCAGAAAAAAACAATTACCAGGATTTGTGGTATTGAATAAATTAGAAACTTCTAATTGCAACCGAAAGTCTACTCTCTAACATAATGTAGCAACTACGAAACAACAACCTATTCAAATTACGTCTTGATTAAAACAAATGAGACGTTCTTGAGTGCGAATTTTTTTTAACGAAAAAAAATTCATTCGTAAATTATAAAAAAATGTTATAAATTAAACCCACAACTATTATTCATTCTACGGAGTAAAAAATAAAAAAATTTCTTAGCCCTTTATAAAACACACCTTGTTATCGTCGTCCTTAACTTGAATCCTTCTGCCTTCGGCCGATATTACCCGTGCTCCAATAGCAACGTCGAATTCTCTCCCTGATATTGGTTCGATCCATATGTAATCGCCCTGTAAAAAATTAAATAAAAAATTAATAAATGTTATGGTTTTTTTTATTAAAATTTGTCCCCTTTCTTAAATTACCCACCGATTGTCGGGTGTACATACACACGTAAGTACTACTGTACGCCCAGCTATAAAACATCGGAGCCACGTTATAAAATCGGCATGTGCTTCGCGGTAACTACAGAATACTGGCCAGAGCGGTTTCCTAACGATGTTACGGGGAGGCCGCGTAAAGCGAGGAAGGATATGCAACTGCCGCGCACGGCTCGGTCAAGTGCAAGCCTGCACAACACCGCTAGTTGCATCTTAGCGATGAGCATAGTGCCTAGCGCCTCGCTGTATTAGTTATAGTTAATAGTGTATAGTAACAAAGATAGACACGGTTGCAAGCACGAGTTGCACGCACACAGACAGATAGACGCTTGGTGAAGTCCGAGCGCGGATATTTGTCCGTCCTAATTGTTCACTTACCGGAACATCGGGAGAGCTCTTCCGCTCTTTGCGCGGCTACACGGACCGAGGGACCCACCGCGCCTCCACGAATCCTACACCCACTCCCATACGCTCAGTACATATATCCACCGTACCCTCCGCTATTAAGCTACCATTCAATCGCTTATATAAGGCATTTTCTTTCAATTCATATATTTGGGTTTCCCGGAATATTTCTCATAATTACACTGTGAAAAAAAAAAAATTGCTACACTAAATCATTTATTCGAAATGTATATAATTGATCCAAGTTGCTTGGTTTTTTAAGCAATTATAGATATAAAAGAAACGAATTATGTCAGTGGGAAAAACCAATTGAGGCAATTTTGTTTGGATTCCTCTATTTGGGTTTCCTGGATTATTTCTGATAATTATGCAGGGCGAAAAAAATTGACGGACCAAATCGGGTTTTGTTTTTGTAAAAAGCCCATTAAATTTCAATGGGATATAATAGAAATCTGATGTGATATTAGAATTCTTTTATTTTTTATCCAAACGGCTCTATCTTGGGTTAATTTCATCGTACATAGATTTCTTATAAATAGAAATGTGTGACATTTCATGGACCGCAACAGAAATATTAATAGAGGAAATTTTAGCTCAAATATTTAGACAGAAATTTTAGCTTGTACAGGTAATTTTAGATCAAAATTTCAAAAATTCTTATAGCACACCAGATTTTTATTTTATGGCATTGAAATTTGGTAAGATTTTTACAATAGCAAAACGAGATTTTTTTTCAAGTTTTTGAAGAAAAAAGAATTTGTTTAATTTCGGAGCTATCACTGATACGTAATTGACGCATGTAGCTTGGTATTTGAAGCAATTATATCTATGGTCAAAACACCGATGTATTGCTTTGACTCAATTATGTAAAAGAAGCTGAATTATTTGAGTGAGAAAAGCCAGTACAGTTGAAGCAATTATATATTCCGTTGAGTAGATTGAATAAATGATTGTACTCTTTCCGTAGATGAAGGCGAATTGATTCAATTATGCCTTATCTCAGCGGTTTAAACGTTTAATTGCAATGGAAAAGTATTTCCTTAAATGCACTGAATAATATTATTTAGATACTTTTTGTGTACTTTTTACATTTTTTATTTATTTTTCTTTAATTGAATATACAAGGAAAGAACGCGAACGATACAGAACAGAATTTTTTGCCCACTTCTCCATTGACTGCATTCAGTCGTGACATTTAACCTTTTATTCATACATTTTTTTCCCATTTACTTAAAAAAATGTGGTTGAATACGCCAAAACTAATTATACCAAAAATTCCATAAAAATGATAGCAGTGTGCACTCACAGAAAAATCCGGTAACTGAAAAAACAAAAAAATAGTTAGACCGACGATAATCTAACTATGAAGTATAAAGTATAGTAGCAAACATCAAAATTATAATAGTTTCAAAAACTATTCTAACATTTTAAATATGCCGTGTTGTTACATATGCAGTTTCAACGTTTGTCTCCAATAACGTTCATCTTTCTTCTATAATTGACATTTTCGAATGCAAAAAAAAAATTCTAGAGCGTTTTTTTTACTTTTTTTTCTTCACATCATATATTTTAAAAAATACACTGTACTTCCTGGTCAGGAATTCTGAGAAAACTCACACTATGTTCTCTCGAGCGGTCGCAATATCTTTCCAATTATGATAAGTATCAGTGTCAGAAAAAAGTGGCATTATTGACAGAGAATGCCTCATACATACATACATATATATATGCACACGTGGCTGGCAATGTAACGCACGTTGAATACGACTGCACCCCTCGCGCTTACAGCGGTTAAACATATATATTTTTTCTGCCTCTCTCCTCTATCGTAATTATCTACTTCCGTTCTCCGCGCCTTGTCCTATCGAAATAAGCAGGGGGAAAACTCCAACGCTTTTATGTGTGTTTCGGCCGCGGTGAAAGATACAGATTATCATCCCAATGGAACTTGCACCGGCATTTTACAAAGAGCATGTCTTCGCATTTGCTTATGTGGCCTTCAGCCTCATTATAATAAGTGGTCTTCGGCATGCCTCTCGTTCCTTAGCATCTACATGTACACGCGACATTTGTCTCGATGGTCTGTAGACATTTTCACTCGCGTC
Source organism: Tromatobia lineatoria (assembly GCA_949699805.1). Taxonomy (NCBI): domain Eukaryota; kingdom Metazoa; phylum Arthropoda; class Insecta; order Hymenoptera; family Ichneumonidae; genus Tromatobia; species Tromatobia lineatoria. Next base: position 22,249,578 of record OX453038.1, on the reverse strand, counting down.
ACAGATTCCTACTGACCGAGTAAATTCGGGAAAGCGCGCGTTCGACTATCGAGGTGCTATACGAGAGCCAATGACTATATATATGTTTATTGACTTGACACGACGTGATGGCTCAGCAAAACTCCTCGGAAGATCGGGATACACTCACCCGGGTAACGATGACCATCTCTCAAATCGCGGTCGCTGGCCCGCCACCTGTAACACATCAACATTTTATAGTTTCTATGTAAAAGTATACACTGTAAACAATATTTAGAAAATATTCATGCTGTACAGTAAATTAATATACTACATTTTTACTGAACCCATAGGTTACTTAATTTAATATACGAAAGAATATGAAATTTCGATTATCTCGTGGTAAAATAAAAGTTGACTTATGTTAAAAACACTGCTTTATTAAGGATGTATACGATACGTACAGTCTCGCCAATCGTGAGTTCTAGAGAAAATTTCGATTACTTCTCGATGAGATGGAAATCGGAAAGAAATCGATATTAAACGTACTGAAAAGATACATTTTGCATAGTAATAATTCCAAAACGTTATTAACAAATTTCTGAAAAAAAATAATAAAAGAACGATCAGTCAACCTAACTTTTTTTTCTAATGAAAATTATATGTTAATTTATTTGAATGCGTATGAACTTTGCAGATTTTTTTCTTTATTTTGATTTTGACTTTTTTTATTTTCAAAATTGTGCGCGAAATAACGAATTTTGGATATGTGCTCGGCATAAACCTATCTACTACACACAAGATTTTTTTGCAAAACGCACATCCAAAATTTATTATATTCTGCGCATTTTTCAAAATAAAAAAAAATCGAAATCAAAATAAAGAAAAAAATCTGAAAAACTTCATACGCATACCAAAAAGTTAACATATCATTTTCATGAAAAAAAAGTTAGGTTGACTGTTTTTATCTTTTTTATCCCATCGGGAAGTGATCGAAATTGTCTCTGAAATTTCCTTTTGGCGGGACTGTACGTATCATACATCCTTAAGTATTTTATTATACAATGTGCATCAACTCAAACCAGATAGACGAATGCTATTATGACGTCTTTCAGACGGTGATTATGTCCAGCGGTCACATCTGGATTTAAAACTCAGCTCCGAGTATCTAGTTTGATATGCTTGACCAGGTATATCATTATTTTTTTTATTCAGAAGCATCATCGTCATTAATAATCGCTACAACTATGCCTCGATAATCGATGCCTTTACTCAAACTGATAAATTTACCATAAATTATCATTTCGTTAGGCATGACAATTGTCAACTCATCTTTCTATGTATGTATATATGAACCATTTTACATTCAAGTGACTGACAAAAAACAATATTTATCCGTAGGACAATCTTTTTAATTTCTCCAATTAAATTAAATAGCGGTACAAGTATTTTATTAAACAATATATACGAGGCATTCCATGGTATCTCGATCAAAATCTGGCGACGACATCTCAGATCGGTTCTGTAATTTTTTATAGAAAAGTACTTGTCGAAAAACATTTTTCAAGTAAAAAAATTAAGGTTTCCAAACAATATCGAAGAATTACATCTCAGGTGAAAAGTGTTAAAAAAATCTTCAAAAAAAGTGGACCGTGCTTTTCGACACATACTTTCGTATAATAAATTACGGAGTTGATCTGAGACATCATTGCCAAATTCTGGTCCAAATGTCATGGAATGCCCCTGACTTTATTTTAATATAGTCATCATCCCGCCATTTTGATGATATAATTTTTCGATTTATATTATAAGGGACGTTTTTTGTTCATTTTCATCCTAAAAATTGCGTTCTAATCTTGCGTTCTATTTTACAAATTGTTTTTCGAATTTGTAAAAAATGTTATATTCTATAAGATTTTTGAAAATTCGTTCAGATCTTAAAAATTAAAAAATTAAATATCTCAGATAAAAAATGTTTCAAAAAATTACGAAACCGATCGGAGATGTCATCGCCAGATCTTGATGGAAATGTCATGGAATGCCTCATACATAGATGTAGTCGCGTACATTAATAATCGCATCAAAATTCGGCCATCGAGCCTTCGGCGATTAAACCCTTCAGCCCGTATATCTTGTAAGAAATGTTTTTATCTATTAACTCAAGATGAGGCCAAAAACATTTTTTACTTTGCGTGTTTTTTTCCTTAAATAAATTATTTATCTTTAGTAGGATATACTACAATAATTGAAAATTACATGAAAAATAGTCTTGATAGAGAAATTAGATAATTAAACTTTGTCTGTCAAATGCATCATAAAATAGTTCACTACTCGTCTCCACAAAATAATGGTTTTGAGCACAGAATCGAATGGGTGCCACAAAAACCACAAAAATTTCATTGTCCTTAAAATAATCTATGAGTCTTAACCCAAAACTTCCATAACGATCCCCATTACATTTCAATTATCCATCATTATATCACTTCTGATGCTAAATAATTCTGAAACGTGTAATTCCGTTCTAAAAATAAAAACATTGTTGCCGGCCGGCTAAATGCACGACGCCAACAGACCATACTATTATTGCAGGGGTCATTTCTATTTATATGTTGCTATACATCAGTCTGGAAGTGGCTATCGATGTCTGTTCGAGGAACCGAAAGACAAGCGTTACTTCCAGGAGCAACCGAAAGGATAAATAACCCGGACAATGCAAAACGTTGTCCGCCAGAGTGAATCTAATCGAAGAAAAATTCTCGAGGTATTGACTCGCGTGGTACTTCGGTATATACGCATGTACGTATCCAGCGTGATGCAGGCCTCGATCACCGTTACAGTGGAGGAGAACCTACAGCCCGTAAACCTGTTCGCAAAGTGGGTTAGCCAGCAGCAGTAGCAGCAGCGTCGACGCAGGAGGATCAGCAGCAGAGCCACGAGACTCTCGCGCAGCTTCAACCTCCGGCCCCATTGAATCGATGATCTTTCTCAGCGCAACTAGCTCTCCGCAGTAAGTATAGAACCGAGTCACTGGCGAGTGCATTTTATTTTTTTGTTCCAGCTAATGCTCCGAGCGTTTATTGTCCGAGTCATCTTCGAGACTCTAATCGAACTCGAAATAGAAAGGATTGCAAACGCAAATTTTGCGATGCACTGATGCACATGAAGCTGTATATACTTCGGAGACTTTAATGCCTGGAAAACCAACGCGGGATCACTAAATATAGAGACTTCTGTGATAAGCGATGCACAACGTTCGAGTCACAGAGGATTAAAAATACTTTTGGGTTTTAATAATCAAGAATTACATCATAATCTGTTTAGAGAATATTCGTAGCTATTTTTTTTCAAATGACAAAATTGCTTCATTTTATGATTTATCATTGAAATCATAATTATTTTGTAATAGTGAAGGATAGTCATGAGAAAAAGAAGTATAAAGCCAATAGTAGAATTATCTCTATTTCTAAACTATTTCTCTATCACTAACTAATACCTATCAATTTTAGCGTTAATACGGTTTATTAATTAAAATAATGGAGGCTTTTCAGTGAAGAAATAATGATTATTTAAATTGTTTAAATTGAAAAGTATTGTGGAAGTATTTTTATTTAATCTATTGTCACACTCAGAGAAATCTCAATAATACAGTAAACTATAAAATGCCAACTGTAACTTTTCTTGTAACTATTTTCATAATGACGGAAACTATAAAAATAGTTATTGTGACTATTTGGTAGTTCTAGAAACTATCACAAATTTGGTTGTACGAACTAAAAATGAATAGTTGTCACTTTATAGTTACTAATACGATAATTTGTTCTCAGTGAAATTTCCGATGAACCTTCGCATAGACACGTAGGTTCTTATTCTGGTGTAGACATATAAACACGCACATTCCGCCCTGATTCCGTACCGCTAGAGCGTTGCCCCCACTTCGACCGTTCGCAACGATAGAACGGCGATTTACTATAACGATAATTAAACGAGGACCCCGAATACCTTCGGCGGGACGAATTACCTATTCCACAACGTAATGATACTCTGTATACAAACTTTCTCATTACAACTCGACACTTATCGCATTTCTGTGCTAGTTTCGAGACCGGAAATTAGCGCGGCGAGAGTTAACAATCTCAAGGTCAATAAGTGTTAAATATACAGGATCATACATTTGCTTTCCTTGGGTTCGAAAATACATCGAGAGACGCAATAGGGCATCAACTTTAAGGATATAATAAAAATTAACGAGACGTTAAAGTGTAAAATTACACTAATATGCCGGAAGTGAAATTTTTCAAATACACTGGACAATATTCGTTATGACCGATTTTTCGACGAAAATAAAGTTCATGAATATGGTGTATACTTTTTATATATGAGGGAATCGTCGTCAATTCAGCCACTTTTTTTTTAACTTTTTGATTAATCTTAACTGGTTAAATTTTAGCAGTGTGTTAATAAATGAGAGAAAGTTCATTTCGTGCGTACAGACAGAACATTCTTCTTCCATAGCCTTTCATTTTTCTAGAACGTATGAATGGAGAATTTTTTGCTGATAAGAAAAATGTTTTTCCTTTTCTGCACATCTTACATACACGATCTGAAATGTAGAAAAATCTGATAGAACATTTTTCTCTGATAATCCGTCACGCTCGAAATAAATAACCATTGAAGACACAAGAACTGCAGTTGCTGCAAGAATTCAGTTATCATAACAAGAAGTTTTGTTGTCTTTACACTGAAAAAATACGCACGACCTTACAGCATGTTTTTAGCTGACACTGCAAGTAATTTAACCGTAGTGAACGTTTCCACGTAATTCGCTGAGCAGCAAAAGATTTACTATCACTCCGTGATTACTTTTCAGTGTCATATCAAGTAACTAAATTAGTTAGGGAAACAAGATTGTTGCTAAAACAAAACTTTTTTCTATGTCAATACTATTTTTCCTCTCCTTTCGTAATAAGCTAAGCTGTCAATGGATCTGATTTCGTTACGTATATTTCTTGATTTTCACTCTTTTCTCTATCTATAAAAAATCATAACTGGTCACGAATAAATTATTAAATAGCAAGGAACTCCGCGATATTGGCTACAGTCACTAGGTTATTAATCTTCTGAGAATTACAGTTTTGGTTTTTTAGGCACTTTCAGGCATCAATCTTCTGAGCATTGTAGTTTTTTTCCTTTTGCCTTCTTCCAAAATAAAACAAGCTGTCAGTCGACATAATTTTGTTGAAAACAAGTTTATCATGTTTACGTTTTTGATCTATCTGTAAAACGATACAACAACCCACGAATGAATCATTAATAGCAGGGAATCCAACGATACATTCCCCTGGTCATTAATTTATGGAACATTATTATTACCATACTATTTGTTTTCCTTCGGCACATTTCTTTTCTGAGTGTTGTACCTTTATTCGCTTTCTTTCTTCCGAAACAACCTAAGATGTCAATGAATCTGGTTTTGTTGCAGAAATATTCAATTTTTTACTTTTCCATTTATGAATATGGACATCTAGTCACAGATGAATGATCAAATGGCAAAGAGCAAAGACATAATTATTATTCTTTGTTTCGCTTCTGAGCATTGTACCTTTCTTCATTCCGTTTATTCCAAAATAAACTGAACTGTACTAAGAAAAAAAACTTGATGCACAAAACCATTTATATAAGATATATATATATATATATATATTTTAAATTAATTGATTAAAGTAATATTTAGTATTTGAAGCAACTATGCGTATGAAATTAATTAAATAAAAGAGCTGAATTATTTAAATTATTTCAATGGAAGGAAAAAGCTGAGTCGAATAAATAAATAAATGTATGAACTGAATATATATTTGAATCGATAGAACCATCTAGTTACTGGAAATAAATCGGATATATGTTTGCAATAAAATAAGGAATTAAATATATAAGTAAAATTAAATATATTTCAAATAAATGGTTTTTTTTCATAAATTCAGTGTATCCAATTATATCATTCTCTCAGTGTGTCAATTGACCGGATTTTTAAAATAAAAAATGTGCAATTTTTACTTTATTAGCTATCTATCAAACGTTACATCTAGTCACGGATAAATGATCAAATGGCAAAGAATTCTACGATATTCGCTATAGTCCCCTGGTCATTAATCTTATGAGCATTATAGCCGCTGCGGTAACCACGAGTGTAAAGGTCGAGGATGTTTGTGATGCACGCGAGAGCGAGAGAAGGACGTACGCGGCAATGTCTGCTATTCGCAGCAGTGAAGAGGAATTCTAGTGACTGATCTTGTGTCTCTTATTATATATACATAAATGTACATGCATATGTATGTATCGGGCAGTTCCGAAGCTGATACATATGCATTGTACGCAGCCACTCATTCCCAATATGTGAAATACTTCAAGAAACTTCTACCTTAAACTATTTATCTCGCGAATGAATACTTTACTACGATAATTTTTCTCTTATCTCACACTACCGGTGCGTTTGTTTGTTCAGGGCTTTAGCCCGACGATAAGGCGTAACTTGAGCGTGATAGTAAAAAAAATTCGGTGAATGTGTAACCTGATCTGTATTCCTGTTAATTTTTTTTTATTTTCCTAGATTTAGAAAAGATGTTATGTTGGAATCTGAGATATTTTTTAGCAATATCTCACTTGCTTAATTGCTTATTCATTATAAAGAAAATATGTACTGTTCCGACGTTGGATATATTTTTTTTTGCTAGGTGACAAATACAATTGGTTATTGTGAGATAAAACAATATTGTTATTGATAATTCTCCGCAGAATTTTATAGACGATAGCATGGGCTAAAATATTTCCAGATAAAGATTTTTTACGTTATTCATGGAGTTAATTGAAAATCTGTGTTTGAATATATGTATAGTTTTTGCTCGGTTTTTTTCTCCATATCAAATTGCTACACACATTTTAGGAGCATCCATCTTCTCTGCATGACTGAGAATTATTTAAGCATACTTGGCCAACCGGTTTTCTTGTGAAGGTGTGCAACGTGTTAAAACAAAACGAGAATTATAGTAGGTGATCCGCAATAACCACATGCTTTTTTGAACTTGTAAAAATACTTTGTTGAGCCAAACGAAAGTATACATGTTTGCTTATCGAATAGCAGCAATCAAAAAATTAAGATATTCTTTAATTTATTTCACCGATATTAATCTGACTTCTCTTTAATTCTCTAGGTTTCTTTTAAGCGTAGTTAACAATAATCACTTGAAAATAAAAACACACGATCAATATTTATCAAATGAAGAACATTTAAAACCCCATTCCATAAGCTTTAGAGGATTTTTACCCCTAGAGTAAGCATCTCGCCGTTGTTACCGCCGAACAAGTAATTTTGGGCTGCAGTAAATTTCCAGTTAACTAATTGACATCTTTCTGTTTATTCTATGTATTTTAGCCGGCGATCCAGTTTTCAAATATTTTTTTAGAGCCGATTTAATGTAAATAAATTTTGAAAACTTCCGCTACTTTGATTTAATTTTTTTTTAATCGTCCTCTCAAAAATAAACACTGCATCCGTTGATCATAAGATAATAACGCTTAATCCACATGATGAATATTCATCAAATGACGGAAGTTGACCGTCCTGTTTACATTTTCCATACTATTTCACACCTGAAGTCCGTCTTTCATATCACTGCTAAACAATTCCTTTTCGACTGGCAATTATAATGGTGTTACCCCTTAAAAAGGGTCACCGCCCTGTTAACATTCTCCGGAAGATATCACCCCTAAACTCGTATCTCTTACTATCGCCAAACGTTATTTTCGGCCGCAATTTACAATATATTTCGCTGATAATTTTTCCTTAAATACTCAAAAGTATCCTTAACAACATCGTCGACCATTATTCTCCTCTTCTAATTATTCAGTCTTTCCTCCCATCCAAAAGACAAGTGATCAAATTCCCCTCTTTTAAGTCTCTTGCAGTGGTGTTACCCCTTGAAGAGGTTCACCGCCCTGTTAACATTCTCCGGAAGATATCACCCTTAAACTCGTCTCTCTTACTATCGCCAAACGTTATTTTCGGCCGCAATTTACAATATAATTTCGCTGATAATTTTTCGTTAAATACTTAAAAGTATCCTTAACAACTTCGTCGACCATTATTCTCCTCTTCTAATTATTCAGTCTTTCCTCCCATCAAAAAGACAAGTGATCAAATTCCCCTCTTTTCAGTCTCTTGCAGTGGTGTTACCCCTTGAAGAGGTTCACCGCCCTGTTAACATTCTCCGGAGGATATCACCCCTAAACTCGTCTCTCTTATTACCGCCAAACGTTATTTTCGGCCGGCAATGATACCTACTCGTTTATTCCCAAAGAACCGTTGTTCCCCGGGAGATCCGCACCCGATAATATCGTGAACGCGCGGGGAAGCGGATATACGTGCACGCTTCTGAGAGTCGCTCACCGGGGCTTCGTACGTCGCGAGCTTGTCCACCGGGCGATAATCCGGTTCGCGTCGCAAAATACACTACAGTTCCGGGGCATAATTGAAAGAAATCGGATTACGCACCGGGCCGCGCGGCGTTTTCTCGTCCCGACGAGCGAGTCTCTCTCGCGGCCGTCGAGTTCTATGAACCGGGGAATACTCGGTTAGGTTTGTTGAGCGCTCCGAGCGAGCAACGGTGCTTGAGAGTTCGGAACGCCGTGCGGCATAACGCCAGACGATCTTCTCTCTCTCTCTTTCTCTCTCACCCAGAGTACAACAATTCCTTTGCGCTATTTCCCTAGCGATATCTTCAGGCATAATCCTCACCATCCTCAAGTCGATCTAAATAAGACCCTACAAACAGATTTCCCCAAGGAACGAAGAAAGAAAGACGATGACTATGAAGAACCAAAAAAAAAAGGAAAACACTGGGATTTAATAAATTTTCTTTGCCACATAGCGTAGGAAATACCATCAACGAGCACACACGTCGTGTGTTACCGATGTCCCGCGAACACAGCACGACTCGCAGGTGTCACGCCGACGACATCGCGCAGTCGTTACAATAAGTATAAAACCTGTCGAAAAAGCACGATCACGTACCTTGTGCGAGTGAGGCGAAACAGCGATAACGAGTAGAGCAGATGCCTTGACTCTCGCGGTTAATCGTAGCTACATGCACTGTACACACTTTGTTAATGTTAGCTCTCCATTAATACACCTGTATTGGAGTCACCCACAGACCGCGAGTCAGACACTGGACGAAGACGCGACGGCGACGACGACGTATCTCATAACGTAACGTACTGTATATATATCTATATAACTATCTATATATGTATCTATATATATATATATATATCGGTAGCTCACTGACTCGCACCAACTCGATCGACGTTTTCACCGTCGATCGATGAAAAATGAAATCCAACAACAGTGTCTAAATAAAAAGGCACGTAATACACAGGATTCACTGAAACACGAAGCACATTGAGGGAGCGGTGGAAAAAAAAAAGCCTCGCTAGGATATCTTACTGAGGATGGCAGGCCACGGCAGGCCACGGTGACCGGCACATTAACACGTCCGCTCGGGGAGTTTCGGTTCGGATCGGGCGTGCCAGGTGGAAGAGGTGGAAGAGACTACTCGACGAGCGTGCTGCGGACGTATGTTCAGGTAGGAATCCCTCTTGGAGGGATTGTAACTGCGGTAGCGGAACGCGAGGCTGCTATACACGTTTCGTTCGATTTGTTTTCTCTCTTAGATGGCTCAGAGCAGCGGATTTGCTGCTGCTCCACGACGACGACGAGGACGACGGACAGGTACGTCCTGATAAAGCGATGTCAGGCGACTGACCGAACGGCGGTGGCGGCGACGACGAACGGCCCCGCCGCAATCCTCAATGCATTCTTTTACGGTACTCTCTCTGTGGTGTTCGCCTGCAGAAGCTATTAATTCGCTGGTTCAGTCGCATCGGGCTATGTATCCTATCTCTTAGATAATGCTCGGGAATCGCGGGATTGCTTAGAACGGAGACTTCGTCTCTTCGTGGCAAATCGTGCGTGGAGAACGTCTATGGAGACATCTGGAGATGAAGGCGTGTGAAGAGCGCGGACGGAACGACCTGTTGATCTTCTTCCTACTATCGAGAGGTAGCGGAGAGTATGTATGGGGATATTCGTACCTATTCGACCGGGGTTCGAAGCTCGATCTCATGGAACTTGGCGCTGATTTTTTTAGGAGCTTTCCTGAATTCAAAAAAAGGCCATTTTTTGTTTAGGGCTTTTTTTTTACTTATCCGGTTGAAAGAAATCTGGAAGTGGAATTTGGAGATTAAAAAAAAATCTTTTCGAGTTGAAATTTGAGCCCTTCGAACGCCTTTCTATGTAGAAAAATCTGATTTCTATGGAGATTTTAAGAATCAACGGTAAAAATCAACGATGTAATTCGAGAGGTCGAGGGTCAGACTCTGTGTAGATTGCCCCATATGCTATCGGCTTGCTTGCGACTGCCTCTAGTCTACGTTGCTTCCGGGCGAACGGAGATCCTCTGGAGCTTTTTGCACGCTCAGCAAACTCGATCTAACCATCCGTGACAATTAGAACGAGATGTAGCGACTATCCTCGATTACTCGAAAAGGAACTTCTTCTTTTTTCGGGCTTCGTGACCGGCAACGGTTCTGCGGGAATTTGCTTCAGGGTCTTGATTATTTGATAAACTGCTAAAAATGCAAATTAATTTAATATCCAAAACGATATGGGATTGACGAATCGGTTATACGAATTCCATAATATATGTTTATTGGAAATTTAACAACAATATATTAATTCTATGATATGAGTATTTGAAAATTACAGTACCTGAATATTCTAATTTTCATTGTAATACACCAATATTGTATTTGTCAATGACGAATGCAGCTCGACACTAATATACAGTAAATGCGTCCAAGATTAATGACCGATATCGTAATTCGAAATAAAATATTTACAGTGTATTACGATGTTGATGGTTTGTAACGTGAGGTCATGTATTTTGTGCGTTATTCGTTTGGATTGTAAGTAACACAACTGTTGATTTCGTAAAGAATATAAGTACTGTTGAAAATATTTAGTATTAGCTTGCATTACGGGTAATGGAAGCTCTTTGCCATTATCTGGTATAATATATTTTATATGCAAGGGCCATTAAATTACACAACTTTCTACCAAAACCTATGAAAATTAGGGAATTTTATATAATCTTTTGAAATTTTTCTCCATTCTTATTAGATGTCGATAAATTAATAATATCTGCTGATGAATCACATTTACAACAATTCAAGTTGGTAACATTTTGAGAGGTGTCTGCATGTTATTAACATAATATATTTTTTCGTTATATATTTGCAAGTTGACCATTTTAATGCGAGATTACGGGTATTTTAGTTTATCGGTTCCGTGCTTAACTGATTGAGATTGTAAGAAGTACACCTGCTTGATCAGATTACATAAACGATATGTGTATATTATTACGATATATAATGTGTATATTCATCTGGAATTTAGGTTTGATAACTTTTTTAAACAAGTCATGGTTCTGCAGCTACGGAAATGTACAGGGTTTTGGCGCACAGAGTATTTTTCGAGCAGAAATTAATGCAGTATATTGAAGATACATTGCACGATGCGGAATTTGAACGATTCTATGCATAAACTTCGGGTACTCACTACGCTATGTCCAAAAGTCTCTAAAAAATCGTGCGATGAGTACATTCAGAAAAATTCGTTTAATTACGCTTTCACGAAAAACTCGCCTCATTTTATAAATTTACTTCGAGTTCATTCCCCATTATGAGGAAACTTTTCTGAGTTTCATTACCTGTTTTAAAAAGTTCGTCTCCTATTTTGGATACACTTTCTCTTTTTCGCAAAATTTCCAAGAGGTTCAACTTTATACGGCTTTTACGACGGTTACCCTTTTTGAGGACATTTTCTTCCATCTAAGAAAAATTTTGAAGACCTGTTATACTTTTTTGGGGCTCTCTTGACTGAAAAATTGTCGCTAAAGATGGTTTCACATAAAAATAAAACTTATCTGTTACGAATGTTAAATTAAACGGCGTTTTTCGATTCGGAAGCACTGTCGACGCGAAAGTGGCCGGAAGTTCGATTATCCTCGATTACGTGGAAAGGATTTTTTTTCACGCTTCGATACGACGACCACACTGTGGGTTCTCAATGGATAGCTATCAGTAAATGAACGTTTGATAATATGTGATAACGTGCTATATTTTTGTTCATCAGTTTTATACATATCTGATTTAGCTTATGAGTAACAAGTACACCTCGTTGTCCAGACTTCATACACGATATATGTATATAATTACTATATATCGTGTATATCCCGCAGAGAATAGATGTTAGTGACATACATGCAAAAATATATGTAAAATATAAAAGGATTTTGGCGCATAGAATATACTTTACATATATGCTATATATTACAGATATATTGCACATACGTTCTTGCATGTATTTCATCTACTCCAATTTCTTTAAGGGACACTATGTATGTATAATATTCGCGACATTCTGCTTTTGACGTACAATTGGTGAACTTTTTGCTTACAAGAATACGAGAAGCCTGCACGAGCAAACGTTTGATATATATGTAATCGTCGCATTAGGTGACACACTCACTCACGCTCATATTATATAATTCAAGCTTTAGTTCTTTTTATTTTTATCGCACGTACGGAAATATTATCTATATGGAAGCGCGCATTGTCACTATTACACCAAACCAAGTGAAACAACTGAAATCATGCAACGAAAATCATCGTTATTGATTCCTTTTTCTTTTCTTCATCAAAAACTCAAAAATTCAATGCCCTTCGACATTTTTACTTACATTCAGCCAACAAATTGCAATCGGAATGTCGTACGCGAACGAAGACATGCTTTCAAAAATCTTGAGACTAGTGCGAGGCGGGATTGTGTCGTTATCTAGCGCTTTCTCTTCAGGATAGCAAGGACGATGCGAAGGACAATGATTCGACGTACACGCATGACATCCCCTTAGTTTAGTAACGCACGAAATTATCTACGGGAAATAATTAGCCTCCGTGATCACTTGTTGATAACACGTCTACGTTAGCGACTTTAGACAAAAGTAACAACGATGACGAGTTGATTAACGGGGGACTTACTACAACGCGACGTAAACGTATAATATAATTGCACAATCGGGTGATTTTTTTTTTTTTTTCAGGGGTAACAAAGCTTTACTATTTAACGATAAAGTGCTAGCAAGATTACTCGAGTAATGGTAAATATAAAAAATCGGCGTTAAGAGAATCGAGACACCCAAAAAAAGGCGCGAAAAAATACTTCGTATTAGTGATAAATACTGGTTAAAAAAACTTATCAGAATAATTCAACAAGAAATATACAAATTTTAAATATTAGTCTTGGATTATTTTATTCGATCTGAAAAGTATTTTCTGATGAATAGAATGATATACATCAAAAGCAAAAGTTCGTTACTAATTTGATCTCGAAATTGCTACAACTGAAGTTTTGCATATTTTCTCGTTTAGTATTCTGATCTCGACGTACACCTACGAAGTTTTAGTCGAAGCTTTTTTATTTAACGTCAGTATTAATAAAAAGTATATTTTCTCGCCCTAATTTAGGTGATTTCGATCGTCTTAATGTTTCAGAAGTACAAACTTCGTGGGAATTCTGTAAATAGATTATTATATATACAATCAGGATTCGTATCATTTAGGAAAGACAAAAACAGGGATTATTCGTCGAAAAAACCGGCAGCTGAAGCCAGATTTGCTGAAAATCAAATTTTTCTCTCTCGCTCTCTCTCTCTTTCTGTCTCTTTTATGCCATCGGCTCGAACTCACGGCGTTTGTTACTCTAAAAAAATACTTCGATCGTTTTCGTCTCTGGTCATTGATCTGGAACAACGTGATTTTTTAAACACGGGCACGAAGAAAATATATAGTATATCCCTTGACAATTACACCATTTACAAATATACACTTATGGTATGTATATCCAATGAAGGAGGAACAGTCTGCAAAGAATTTGATCCTGCGACAAGCTAGCCGAATGTCTTCTTTTGTTTTTTACGTCTATAATCTACGTTTCGTTTGTTCGCGATACGTGTTTTTTTTTTAAATCACGATATTAGCGTATAAGTTTTTACAGACCATTTTAGTATCGTGCGAAGCAAATAATGCGCCTGTGATCAGACGTGTTATAAAACGCGATCACGCGCGTAGGCTCAAAGTCAGATGCAGCATTAGTATTTACGTTATTCCTCTTGGTCTCCTTCCATCATTTCTTCGTTTCTTTTCGCGTTGTCTGTGATTTGTCGTTGGCTTTTTCAATACTTTACCCGTTTTTAAACTGGCGTATTATTTACGTTTGGTGATAAATGTAGCGGGACTCTTCTTTACTGGAGAAGAGCGGTAATATCCCAAATTTTGATGACTCTGTCCTGTCCAACGGTCAATAGCTTTCGTCGGGAAATGTCCAAGTCCATCGCGCTCACGCTGTGCTTCGCATCGTGAAACGACGCCAATGATGCTTGTCTATAAGTAAAAAAAGAAAAAAAAGGGACGACGGTTATCATTGGCACGATAGAATGCGATAACGATGACATGAGATACTTACTCCCCACTCTTCAATTGAATGTGACACTGATCGCATACGCGGACCTCGAACTCGAAACCCATCGCTGGTATCGGTAAGCGTTGTGTCGTGCATCGAGCACAAAGAGCGCGGCCACAGTGACGGCAATGATGTTGTCTCAATCCCAGTTGGCGCTGATCCATCATGCCCCTCATATTCCAGAAGAAGGGCCTTGCGCATGCCTGAAAGGAAAATCATAAATGTTTTTCCTAGCTCTAACAAATTATTTCTAAAGCTGCATAGATTGAAATGCTACTCGGAAATATTTTCCATACTATCACCAATTAAAATTATAAAAATAATCGTTAGGAAGTACAACGCAGTCACTGAAATTAAAAAATTTAAGACGGAAAAGTATTTTGGCTACCTTCGTCGAGTCACCGAGGATAGCTTATTAATTTTGGTAGATTAACTTCTACTTAGGGCACTTAAGAGCTTAGAGTGTTTTCCGATATTTTAACGGCGCTTCGTCAACTATTCTGAAAAAGTATAACGCTCATTCTGCTTTTCTGGGCAATTGCAATTGAAAATCAATATGAAGAATTAAAAAAATTCAGAAACGTCTTATCTAACTCTAACAAATTATTTTGAAAATTGGATAGATTGAAATACTACTTCGGAAGTACTTTCTACATATTTTTTCATATTTTCTAATGTGGAAATATCCTGAATGGCACTTTTTCAACAAAAAGTATTGTTAACGCGCCTCCGGAATTTTTTCAAGACTGAAATGTTTTTCAAATATTTCAACGAAAAATTATTTTCAAAAAGTACGCTAGAAAAACACAATGGCCTTTTTAGAAAATAGCCTTTCTCAGAGAGCGTAACTATCTTTCTTCAAAACTGGTGAAATTGTAGAAGCGTCCTCAAAAAAATTTTTTTATAAAAACAACAACTAAACTGATCTTCCTTTGATATTACTACAATGTAAGAATTTATCGTAGTGTGTGTGTATTGTCTAAGCAATAGAAAAAAATTGGTTATATGATACCATATTTCAATGACATTATTACTTTTATCCTTATTATTTCTTGGATTTGTTAATCTTACTTGGCACGTATCGGATTCTTCCCAAACAGCGGCTTCTCGTCTCTGCGCAGCCATGTTCCAGGCAACAATGACTCCATCTTCGCCTCCGGAAAGCAATATTCGCTCGGCACTCGCATAACAAAGTGCTGTGACTTTGTTGCTGAAAATTGATTCCCAAAAATAAATGGAATTCACATTGTTCACAACATTCAATGTCAAATCCGTCAGCTCGAAAAAAGCTTCGAAATTTCGTTGAAAAATCGATGCTCACCGATGCCCGTGAAGTTCATAAGCAACGCCTTCGCGACCTCCGATATCCCAAACTCGTATATTTTGATCAAAGCTACCAGAGAATAAAAGTTGCTTCTCAGTGTCCCATGCTAATGTCCTAATGCTTCCACTGTGCGCACCCAAACTGGTGACCAAAGTAATGGAGGCAGCATCTACCTTCAGCATCGTTATTTCTCCTCCGAAATCACCGATAAACGCGTGTTTCGATTGCTCATCGAATCTTTGAGAGTTAAGATCAAGATCAAGAAGAATGCCTTACTGCTATAAAGACTAGATTGGCGACTTATTTTTAATCTCATAATTGTTATTATTGTTATCATTGTAATCAATAATAATCACATAGACAAAAATTTGTTTTTCGTGTGCTATTGATTCTCGACTATTTACGTTTGTACATTTTTTTAAATCTCTCAAAGATAATTGCGATAATAAAATTCTCAGATTTTTAAAAACTCATTTTACATTAGTATCAGAGTATACTATCAAAATGAAGCAAATCGTAGATAAAGGATACTGCAGAGCTGTGTACCAACTATCCACATAGCCATAACTGCTGCTAGTTTTTCCATAAGATCCAAGCTTCCGGCCTGTTTTGGAACAGTGAAGTTGAAACTGTTTGTCACGCCCAATGCTGAGAACCCATTCGCAAGAAGGAGCAAATATGACCCCAGAAACCCGTGCTTGATGGGCAAGATATTCCCGCATTGCAGTCATGTGATTGTAGTCTTGTTCAAGTAGGAACTCCTGTGAAACATGAAGATTTTTATGTTAATTTTCAATCTTTTGGGGTTCATAGCGCAACTCACATTTATGCTGCCATTGTCAAGTCCCACAAACAGTTGTCTGGATTCTACACAATAATGCAGCGCAGTTGCCCCTGCTACCATGTATTGGCAAACACTGGGCCAGTACTGGCCAGAATCTCTTTTCAGCCAAACTCTGACAGTTCTGAAATACAAAAATGGAGTATTTTACTTGCTGTAAAAAGATCGGAACACTGACAAAAGGAATAAAATCCTGGAGTGTCGAACAATTATCCAGGGTTTGTTGGCAAAGTACATTCATGGATTTTGCTTTACGGTAAGTATCTGAGATGAATATCAATGAAATTGTTCATAACTTTCAGCCCTTGAGTTTTCCTGTGAGTTTGTGGTTTAAAGTCCTGATTATTGTGACCCATTTAAATATCCTGGTACAATTTTGAAGATTGTGCAAACTAAATGTTCTGTTTAGCAACAGAAAAGCGATTTAAGTTCTTTATAACAAACGTTTTAAGCCCCACAGCAATACATAAGAGCTACTTTGCACTTAACAGAATTCTTTGTGACCAATTTGTGACCATAATGATACTGTCGTGTACATGTACTGTACAAGTGTAATATAACAGAAACTAAGTAAAGATTCCATGAAGGAAAAGAAAAGCAATCTGAGCTTCTCAAGACTCTATCTAAAAGAGGGCATTAAATAAATCGCAAGAGATCATCTACTGTGCTACACTCGACAAAATTCGTGAGTGACTAATTCCATCACCAAAGTATTGATGCATATACCGATTCCACAAAACTGAATCTAAATAAATCCTCTGTTAACAAACAAAAAAGCTATTCGCCTTTTTTAAGAACTTGTCTATAAAAGGCCATCAAGTAAACCACAAATACCACAAAAAATAAGCTAAATAGAGTTTCTACATGATTAACTTTGACAGCAAAATATTGTGGAAGTTACAGGTGTAACATGTGTCACACAGTATAGCACAAAATCCGCTTCAACAATAACAATAGTTCCTGCAGCCTCAATTCTATCGTAATACCAATAAATAGCGCTAATAAGTACGCGTACGTGGCTTAAGAGCTTAAATCTGCGTACCTATCATCGCAAACACTTATGACACCGTCCTCCCGAGGGATGATAATCGCTGCGTTGACATCGTCGTTGCATCCCTCCAACTTTGACAGCAAAATCGGTTTTCGGCTGGTACTGAACTTGTCGTTATTAACACCCGGTGCGGGCTTTATTTCCGCTGCCATTACGACGTTGAAACTATTATTCCCTCGCGATAATACGCTATTGTCATTTGACAGTTGTCGGACTTCGATGCTTCTCCGGTTTTAGGATTCGGAACAGTAACACGAAGTATAGCGACGACTAACAGAGGCTAAGAGCAACAGCTCCAATGTCGTATCGCTTCTTCCCCACCAATAACACACAGCTTCGCTTGTTGCCAACTTCCACAGTGAGCGGCGCAACGAGTGAGTTGTCATATTTTCATACGCAATTGGAGTTTCAAGCCATGCCACTACATTTATGGGCGTAACCCCCTCACGTTCAATCCCGAGTTTCTCGTACACACATGCATGTCAGAATTCACGCAACCGACGGAGAGAACTTCTTGTGATATACAAATGCAGCCATCCGGAACTTTGACAGCGAACTTTCAATCGCAGCTGTCTTTTATTCAAGTTCGTTTTTAAACTCTTATTTACTAGTCAATAATAACGAATGACATGTCGGCCAAAGGCATGAGCTCCACGTCCAAGGTAAACACTTCAGATTGCTAGAGACAAGTCATCTAAAAAGGGCATGATAAGAAATTTTGTCGATAGGAATGCTTGACATATCCGTCAAATATCACGCACATCAGACATTAGTAACACTACAAACTTGCGATGCAGTAATTCAGTGCTGGGGAATATTGATGGAAATTTAAGGATTAATAAATAATATTTTTTAAATAAAGACAATTTTTTTGTTGTTTTGGACGGTTTTTTTGAAGCACTAAAGGCCAAACTACTGTCATACTGAAAAATAAAATCTGCTAAAAAATGTTGTTTTGAAATTTTCATGCAAAAATATGTTCTTTTTAGGAAACGAAAATGTGAGATATAATTGTAATGAAATTTCACTACTTGTCAATTTGTTGTAGAATTTTTGCTGTGGAGTTTGATAAATAATTAATAATAGTAGAGAAAGTAACAAGTTTTTAAAAAGGCGAATTGCAGAAAGTGCATTTAATTAGTTTAGGGTTCTCGTATTGATAAAATATTTTTTTTACAGAATGAAACTGAAATGGTTGATGATGGCCTCAAACGACAGGGATCATTTAGAAAACTCTTACCTGCGAGTTCAAATGGCGACTCGCAGCTCAGTATGTCAATTAAAATGATCGACAGGCCAAATGTGCCCCAAAATACCAAAGAATATATTGTTTTTCTACAGGAGTACAATATACTATCAGAATAGTGAGTAAAGACAATAAAGTGGATATAATAAAATTGGATGAATTTTATATTCACTTGTTTGCTCCTTTTTTCAGCAATATGCTAAAAACTCGTGACCTGAAGGGAATTTATGTTATTCCATCGGCTCAAAATTCTTCCTGTAAGTCGATATCGTAGAACGTAGAGTGAAAGAATTTCTTTTTAATTCATTGAGACTCTGGTTGTCTGCAGTGTGGTTCGGTGTTCAATTTATTCGTCAAGGAATTTACCAGGGTGGAGTCTTCAGATTTACCGTAACACTGCCTCAGAATTTTCCTGATGGAGGATGTCCGGTAAAGTGCAATTCAATCTTCGAGAATGTTACAATTTCTGGTCAGAATTTGTAATAATTATTGGTTTCCTTGTTGCAGAAAGTTGTTTTTCAAAGTAACGTGTTCCATCCACTTATCCATCCAGAAACTGGTGAGCTTGCCACACATTGGGGCTTTCCAGAATGGAAAAGAACCAACAGGATTTGGCAACTTATACAATACATAACTAAAGTTCTTACAAAGATAGATCCAAAGATGCCTGGAATTAATGAAGAGGCCTTGATGCTGTGAGTATTGAGACACTTTCATCTCCAATTTACTTTTCTTAAATTTAAGGTCAGTCCTTCAATGCAATGTAATTCATACTAAAAAATACTTAACATCTTAGATTTTAGGGACACAGAAATTATTTTTCGTCTTTAGTTTTTCCTCTCCATTAATTCTTATGAATTCTTCTTGCTACCTCTTGAAATTAGCATTGAGATGCTCTGTGATTAAATAAATTATCCTTTAGATACGAAAACAACTTGGAGGGATTCAGAGAGAAGGCAAAGAGTTGTGTGAAGGAGAGTTTAAGCCAAGTTTACAATCCCCCGCTGACGGAAGATCCGCACTACATCACGTTTAGTCCTTACAACAGCGAGATCCATGATCCCGTGCGACAAAAGATTTACGAGCCGAAGGTTTTTTTCACCTTTTATTTAAACACTATGTGTTAACAATGGTTTGTGATATAAAAATAAATGTATCGTTGCAGAGTTCCGAGCAAAGCAAAAGTACGGGATATTCGTGGGTTCAGCCAGGATCCCTTCAGCCGTTTTCCAAACCAGAAGCCAGATAACGTTCGGTTTTATGGATTGGAAAGTTTACAATACATTTGGCTGTTACTTATAGTTAATAGAGCGAAGACTCGGAGCGTTAACCTGTATCGCACCGCTTTTACGGCCGCACCGAACAAACGTTTAAAAAAAATATTTTTTATAACTTTGGGAAAATCATGGTAGTCGACGCGTTACACACGGTATTTATACCTGCGAACGAGATAAACATCCAATCAACGATATAAATACTCATGTATATTATGCAATAAACCACTTTTGGCTTTGTTTTTGACAAGACTAATTCGCTCTTTTTGCCTGAAAAGACTCAATTATGACTTTAACGAGCTCCGCCTTGTTACCCGTATTTGGTGCGCCGAGAGATCGCGCCATTGCTTTTAGGACTGGTACAGTACACTCTTTAATCTGAAATAAATACGAAAGTTTCTCATATAATTCGCGGTTTGTTATTTTCTTTATCTCAAAAATGTTCTGACGATTAAATTGAGATATGCTGACAAATTAACTAAACTCAAAGTGTTAATTTTCATTGAGCTCAAATCATTTCTAATTATATTTCAGTAAGACAAACGAAAATTGAATTGTTTCTATTTTACCTTAAGACACGCGGATTATAGTTTTTAGAAATCTTCAAAAAAATCTCACCCTTAATTTTTCGTATCATCATTTTGATTGTGTTGAGAAAACTCAAAAACTAAATATGAATATAGGACTTTTATTATTTTAGCAGAACCAAATCTTTAGAAAATACAACAATTTGCTCAATGTTCTCTGAATTTTTTGCATAATCAGAAAATCATTGGCATAAATTGATCGTAAGAAATTTCTATTTGATATTGGTCAACGGAACCACGAGGATTATTCAACTTTCAAAAACTGGCCCAATATTAAAAAACGTACGTTGATGATGCGCTTACCCGTCCAGAGTCAATAAGTCCTTGAATCATATAATCGTCGAATTTAACGTTCTTTTCGGTATCTACTTTAGCCTTCGATGCTGCTGGTGGCCGTTTAGGGCAGACTTGCTCCGTTACTCCAAAAATTTCCTTGTATTCCGCTGGCATGTTGCCTAATTTTTGCTCTATCTTATCAGCAGGTGGAACTAAAATGGAATATAACGGTTAACGAACGACTTAAAGTATTTGCCGATTTTTCGGCTGCAGAATTATGCTTACGAGTATTATCTTCAATCGGTTCTGCTTCGGTGTCCAACGCTAAAGCCTCTATGTAAGCGTATTGAGCGTGCAACTTGGGATTGCGGAACATATAGGGATCCCAATTTATTCGCAGCTTTTTGACAACTTTTTTCATGAAAGCGAGGCCATTTTCATCGATTACTTCGTCTCCATCGGGTTTTCCTCCGTCGATGTACATGTTTATGTATTCATCTAATTTGTTGACTTGTTCTGAATCAATATTTAAGTTTTATTCAGATGAATTGTACGGTACAGTGGCAGAGAGGCATACAGATTCTTGTTTAAAAAAAAAAGACATAGAATAGTCGTAATTGGGATTATCTATCATCGTTATTATAATGTTTGAGTGTTTTGAAGCCTTCCTTTTTATTGGTAACGTATTTCGAATATACAGTTGTTGACAGAAAATGCGTAACGTCTGTTTTAGGGTAAATCGACAAGTGAATGAGCGGTTAAGTAGATGACAAAACTTAGTAAATGGATGTATTTTATGCAAGTGCTCTTATGAGGCAGCGATACTTCCCTCCATCCCGTAGAAATTTTGAAAGCCGTTTTCTCCCGAACAGTACGACAGATAGGGTTCGTATTTTGAAGCGATACGCGGGAGTATCGTAGAAATGGGCTAAGCTTCTGGCTTCTCAATCGATTCAGTAGTTTTTTTTGTGAGAATAATTTTCTGACGATGTATCACATGCTCTTATGGACAGCGTTCGTTCTCTGGTCGCTTTAGTTTACCGTTATAATCCGTGTTTTACTCACCGACGAAGGCAATTTTGTAGAGGTAAAAACCTCCGTATTTAGTGCACGGTATCATTTTAGCAAGGAACGGTCCGCCTCGATCGTGTACGACACAAATTCCCATTACGTTCTTGGCCTCGCATTGGTAGAGTAATGCAGTGAACAACTCCTTTTCCTCTGCAACACAACGACATTGAGTACCTCGAAAAAAAAGGTAATTGCTCGGCGAAAAGTTATTTACCGTTGCTAGCCGCAGTTTCGACGCCTATGAATTTTGGTGCACCAATATGATACCTGAGGTTTAACGATGATTCTTTAAAACCAAGCAAATCAATTCCTTTCGACCCAGGCAAACGTATTTGTCTGACCTCTTTCTGCCCGAAAGATATTAATTCGTCGCCGTATGTAGTCGCTTTGCGTGTATTGTCAGGTGCTTGGGAAGTTGCCAGGACCTCGTCTTCCTAAAACACAAGCTCATGGCGTTAAAAAAAGTTGATTTTTCATATATTTAGGTACTGTGTGCACGATAGTTTGTTAATTGATTTTCATAATAATTTTATTAATCGTTACCTCATCTGAATCGTCACCGTAGGATTCAACCTGGCCCAAATGTCGAAACGTTTCGAGAATCTCGTTTGTTTCCCTACTCATTCTAACTTGTTTCAAAGATGATCTTGACGCGCTGCAATAGCGATATTTTCCATTATCGACAAAGTCAAAGTTTTCCATGAATTGCTATTTGGTGTTATTATTCCGGCACAAGAAGTTTTTAAGAATCCGTTCGTCGTCATAATTATCAGATAAGTATTTACAATATGATCTTTCTTCAATGTTTACTTTAATCTCATTGATTGAAATTTCAATAACACAAAAACGAGCGTTTTAGGATTATTCTGTCATTGTATTAATCCTCACAAAATCATTGAATGAAAGGGAGTTATTGTTTATTATTTATGGCTGAATTATAATTATTCGATAAGAAATAATTCCAATCAATTCGTCGTGTGTCCGACGAATTGAGAACTGATTAAAATTCCTACCCAGAAAAAGATGAAATTACAGTCCTGATGTGCAAGCCATCACCGATTCTCAATTTCAGATGCGACGAAGCTCTGGCATCGAATCTTAATTGCACCTCTAAATCATCCAGCATCATACGTCTGATATCTTCGCTTTCGATGTTATTGGCCAGCATCTCTATGTCTTTGTAAAAAAGTTCGTGATTCCAATCATTTCCCAGACCAAGTATACGCAAATTTACGTTTATATCGCTGAAAGTTTTTGCGCGAAGTCTGATTCTGTGACGCTCGGCTTCGTCCTCCGAAAATGGATTGTCTCTGGCGGTAATTAGTATTATTTGGCGCCGGTTCATAGCCACTTTTACAGCGTCGAAAGATCGAGCCGCGTGCCAGAGAACGTCGTGCAGAGGATACTCGTCCTGAGTACTCATTTCCTTATATTCGCTTACTTGACTTCTTACTAGAAATTGGAATAAAATTGATGTGTCATATTACATTGAATAAAACTGTTTTATACATATAATGTGACTCATACTATGATTACAATGTGACTAGGCATTAGAAAAAGGTAATAAATGTATCAAATTTGCCCGAAATTTCACTGTGTTTTAAGAAATTTGCATTTAATTCTTATAGAATGTACATGGAGCATTATTAATCCGTGATTTTTACATGCATTGAATGCACCATAATTATATAATATAAAATATAAAATATTTTATTCCTCGCAATTTTGGAAATGAAGCACTGCACAATTTTTATTCACAATGACTTTGAGACAGTAATTTGTCAGAGTATAGTTTTACTTATTTGAATTCATTAGGACAGAGCTGATAATTTACATTTTATTTAGAGCATTATATAAGAAACTAATTGAATAATTGGGTACATCGAATGATAAATACATTTGAATTTCATAAGTTCATGCAAGATAACATGAAAAAAATTGAATCAAGATAAAACAGACAGAATCTGATCACTGGCCTGATCCCAAAGTTACAAATATCCGCGTAACTCTGTGATTATATATGAATACCGTACATTTGTATACTTACAAATGCTCATGACTTCTTTTAGCATCGCAGCTGTGATTTCTCCAAACTTTTGTATTGTAAGTATGTGTTTAGTTTCTGGATCCATGTCCCACTTTTTGGTACAAAAAAAAACCAAGCCCATCCAATCTCTTCTGTTCAACGACAACTTCTGACTTAGAACACGTCCGTATGTCTATCGAAGAACGATAAAATACAAGAATGGAATTCAAAGACCTTTTTTTCCATCCCTTATTCTATTTTACCCTCTTTACCTGTAGACATTGCTCAAAATACGTTGATTCCGTCTCCGGATTTTCGGTAAACATCTCGGGTATCAAATCGACAATAAATAAATTGCCATCTCGGAATCCAACGGTATCCCATTCATGTTCTTTTTCCGCTTGTGGCGGGTTTTCAGATTGTTCCATTCCTTCACTGTATTGCGATTTCGAATGCAACGATAATGCGTGGCCGAAGAGTGCGTCAACTGAGCAGTTATTTAAGTAAACATACTTGCGAACTAGAATATACTGAACTCATTGACATATACGATCATTGATCAGACGTGTTTATACCGGTTCGAATAATCATCAAATTACAATTTGCAAGATGCCGGCATGTAAACTGACTCAGCCGGGTGAAAACTGATGGGGGAAGAATCGGTTTGTTTTGACTGGT
Organism: Tromatobia lineatoria; assembly: GCA_949699805.1. NCBI lineage: Eukaryota > Metazoa > Arthropoda > Insecta > Hymenoptera > Ichneumonidae > Tromatobia > Tromatobia lineatoria. Next base: position 22,224,617 of record OX453038.1, on the reverse strand, counting down.
GTATTGTCACACATCCCCACTCTTTTTCTTGGACGAAGTACCATAAAAGTATATGAAAGCAAAATGACAGTAAAAATAATATGTGATAATTAATTTCTACACTAGGAATAAGAGAAAGATTTTTTCCTGAGTGACAGACGAAACTTTTCGGTACGAAATCGGAAAAATGCACTTTTCTGAACTAAAGACTAAAAAACTTTTTGGGCACTTAGACTAAATTCCTTTCTGTAGAATCGGCAAAGGAGACACGGTTGAATATTAGATCTGTACAAAATACCAAAAGTTCGAACTAAGTCTAAATGATTTTCCAACAATTCGCAATGAGGAGTATTTTCGGCCAATCACAAATTCAGAATTCTATTAGATCGTCTACTTGGAAACATATACTAAACCATATGTGCATTTTTTCAATGTAAAGAAACTTTTAGTATGTGAGTTACCGAGTGTTGATAAACGAGCGAATCTCTCCAGTTTTGTATACATATCAACTGTGCATATCGTGCGTTTTCTGTTATATAGAATCGTGACTACTTGTCCGTGAGATGTCGCTATAAACACATTGTAAGATTTTAGAAACTGAAATTCAAAGTCTCATTGTGAAACGTTGCGATGTTGATATCTGATTTTATTGAATATGATTGAAATTACTAGGCCTGAGTTATTCTTATTCTCGTGAACAATGTCCGATATTTTACAACGGTAATACATCTGGACAATTGCAATTCAACTGTTCTATTCCCAACCGCTTATTTTGTTTCGAAGTAATGACGAAATTGTGCGCCGTCGATCAGTCTAAATGTTGGTCGCAATACAAATAATTGCGATCCTCCGGATAGATCACAGGGATCATACCTACCGCGCTCCCCATCGGGAGCAATGCTTATTAAGGGCAATTATAAAATACCGAGGGTAGAGATACTCCTGCTGTACCTTCAGATATACGTAGTGTTTGCTGAAAGGATCATCGGACCCATTCCCGGAAAGAAAGGCGGTTAGTTCTCTATCCTCCGGCTTAGAATTATTGTTAGATCGATATCGTAATCGAATACGTGGTCCAGTGGGTATGTAGGTGGACATATATGGTACTAGATGATAATACCCTTGCGCAGAGACCAATTTGTGATCTTCGGAGACTTTGTTGCAGCGTTATCAGTGCCTCTGCACTGTGCAAACTTCGGCAAAACATTAAAGCGACTTTCTCAAGGGGACGGAACTGTAACTACAGTAATTAGACAATTGCTATGATTTTTTTGTTGGAAATAATATGAGAAAGTTAACAAATTAATATCTATAATAATATGAAAAAAAATAAAATTTTTATATTTTTTCGAGGTCTATCTAGGCACCCAAAGAAAAACTAGATTGAAATGCCTTTTGTGCAGAGATCAATTTGTGCTCTTCGGAGACTTTGATGTAGCGTTATCAGTGCCTTTGCACTGTGCAAACTTCGGCAAAACATTAAAGCGACTTTCTCAAGGGGACGGAACTGTAACTACAGTAATTAGACAATTGCTATGATTTTTTTGTTGAAAATAATATGAGAAAGTTAACAAATTAATATCTATAATCTTATGAAAAAAATGAAAATTTTTATATTTGTACTAGATCTATCTAGGCACCCAAAGACAAACTATTTTTAATACTTTTTACGTAGAGATCAACTTATGATCTTCGGAGACTTTGTTGCAGCGTTATCAGTGCCTCTCTGCTTAAAATGTCCGATTGAAAACGATATAAAACACGATAGCTATCGTGTTTTTGGTTCCGAAATGCTTTGAATGCTATGAAAGCTGTTTTGCTTTTATAGTTGCGCAATTTCATCAGCGAAAATGTGAAATTAGGAAGCGATTAGTCTGTAAATCATGGAAACCTTTTTTGGAAAAAATTATACGTCATATACAAATTTTCTAAGAAAATGTAAGTTAATAATACATTTCAAAAAATGAAAATTCTTATATTTGTCGTTAGTGTTCTTGAAAGTGATTATATAAGAATTACGGGCAGATTTATTTTACTGCGTTACAACAAATATCGTAATTTTACTTAAAAGTTATCTAAAAATTCATTAAAACGCGAATGTAAATTTTTTACTGGTTATTCAAAGAGTAATTCCGCAATTAAATAATCGTATGTTTGAGATTAGGTAATTTTATCATAAGAATTCTGTCTCCATTCCAAATTCCATGCTATTTGTATTGCGCGCTGCATTAGCGATGATGAAATTGCTACAGTTTCTCCAAAATTAATAATTGCAATATAGTATTTTCGTGTCAAATCCTCCCCGAAGCAATGAAGAAAAACCGTGAAATAAAGCTCGTCGATCACTTGAAAGTAAAAGTCGACAACAACAAATGCTGCTATTTCACAATATATTTTTAACATTGTCCAAATATCGACACGTCAATGACAGTCACTTACCATGAGAGGATCGAGTCAAAACGATCTACATAAACATCGTTTTACAATTCGCAACTAAAAAAAAGCGGTTTTAATAAACTCTTTTAATAAATGACTTTCGCTTTGTCCCAAAAATGACGCAATGGACATCGTGAAAATAAAAGCACAATTATTATTATATGCAAATATGTTCGATATCTCGATCGCGTCTTCAATTTAATTCGACCCACTTCGTTGTTGTTGTTCCTTATTGATAGGTCGTTGCATAACCATTCAGGGGTTCGGTTTGGAAATCGAGAGTAAAGATTTGAGGGAGGCGATAAAAATAACATGTCGCTCGATGGCATATTAGTCCAGCTTCACTGATCTTGCTCGTCCCTCGACAGGATCGCGAGGCCGAACTTCTGAGTGGGTTGCCTGAGTATATTAACTTTTCTGCGCATAACAACTTGTCTCACTGAATACGCTGCATTGCTGCAGAGGAACAAAGAGGACGAGCTAGTAGCTATCGCGCCCACGGAACTGTCGATCCACATATACTACAAACTTTGTTACAACCATACATATATATTTTGTTACGACTATACGTGAGTTGAAACGATGCCGAATGAAAGAGGAACCTTCGTGACTACCAAAAATTGGACCCCCGCCGTTCCTCTTAAACGACCGGACAACATAATCTCATCGGATTACGCACGAGCGAGCAGAGTCTTCACACCGTCGTACGAGAGGTAAATTCGCTTTCTCTACGCTTGGAATATTCGAATACGGGATTATTTTCAAAGTTAACAGGGTTTTGTTACAGAGGAAACTTTGTTTTTCAAAAAACCTCTTTCTATTCTTCATTCAGAAAAATGATTTATTCGTGTTTATCAATCTGACTTCCCGGTGTATACACGAAAGTACCTTGCTTAAGTATAAACACCGAGGCCTCAGAAAAACGGACCTCCCGCTCACTGGTTGATGAGCCAGCCGGTGCAAGGCTAAGCGGTCACCCATCCAAGTTATGGCCGCAAACAATGCTGCTTAACTCGGGGGATCGCCAGAGCCACACACCGACCGCGCAATCAACCAGTGTCGGTCAGAGGAAACAAATGTATATTGCATTAAAAGAAAATTCTAATTTGCTTCAATAACAAATATCCAATACATGTATTTAGTGATTTTAACGAGATTTTTTCCGTTTGTTGTATGTTGTACCAGTTGAGATGAGTGTCTGCGATTTTTTTCAGATTTTTAAAGGGCGCCGTTCAGGATTTACGTTTTTCATTTTTCATCTACTTCTTAGTGATATTGAAGACATAATTTTTCCAACGGAAGAAAATCAATTTTTCGCAAAAATAAACAATAAACAATTTTTTTCAATTTTTTCATATTTTTCGATATGTCGAAAAATATACTTTGTTAACATACTTTTTTTTCCATGGGGGTTTTGTGGGCTATATAAAGGATTATTCGGCTTTCGGATGCGGGTTAGTCGCCGAAATGCGCTCGTTTCTGCGGTTTTTATTTTTTTCAAGGCGTTTTCCTAAATATCAATTTTTTTAATTTACTTAAAACAAGGACGCGAAGTCCATTTTTTCTATTACTTCCTTATTGATTTTCTCTTTCTACGAAGCTTTCTCTATAAGGATGCAAAAATTTATGAACGTATTTATTGATAGAAATAGGTTTGGGGAAAATAATAAGGAAGCAATATGCAAGGTTATACTTTGCACTCCTTTTTTTTTGCAGGAATTGTAGGCCCTGCATAGAACAGCTAATAGCGAACGAGTATCAGCGGATGTGGTGGCAAGAAAGAGATGCGTGGGGTCAGCATTCGGAAGAGAAGATCAAAGGAAAGAAGTTGCGAGGGAAAAACGAAGGATCTTCTGTATATGTTCGATATTTTGAGCATTAATATGCGTCAGTCGAAACACTTGTGATAGGATTGTATTCGTGATAGATATTGCATATCGCTAATAAATAGGATTGTATTCATATTGCTAATGAATATTAACTGCGCAGAGCTCCGCTACATTAGGTTTAAAAACTTTGCACAGTTTTTGCAGTGAATTTTCTATAACTGAACATATTTCCGGCTTTTTAAGAATGTTCAACGTAGAATACAATAAATATTATGCTGTGAAATTTTAATTAGTTATGACATTCATAACTAGTTATGAATGTCATAACTATGATGACATTGATTATTTTTATATTCTTGTTTTCTTAATAATTGAGGGTAATTTTGTATAATTGCTTAGTACACAATCATTTGAAAAATCCACAACTTGCGAGAAGAGTAAATCGAAAGTTCATTAGAATGGTGCCAATCTGTTAGACAGCATTTATGCAAGAGTCTTTCACAAGAGCTTCGACTGTACCATCTACTCAGTTACAAAGTATATCCTCTAATAGCCTCTTGTCGCAACTGTAACCGCACAAACCGATTGGCACGTGCTTTTTCACATTACAAACGTTCAGCTTCTTATTTTCTAGGTAGCGCTTGTAAAAACGCCGAGCAAGAATATTCCCACTCTTCAAACAAAAGTGTCCAAGGAAGACGTCTCGAAGAAGACGCGTGAGAATAGTCTTCACTCTGCTGGCACGCGGAAAATCAAGCGGTAGCTGCGTTACATCAGCATATAATTTCTCGGTTGTCTTTCGAATTCAAGGTTCACCGAATAAATGGTCCGAGAGTTTCAGCTATATTTATTGCATATAACGTATCAATTCAATTTCGAATGGGCAACAAAAGCCGTGTCTTTGACTAAAAAACATTTTTATAGCAAATTTGGTGTGCGGTGTAAAGTAAAAAAAACAGAGAACGAAGGCGGGCATTATATTGATGTTTGGAATTTTCATATGCTTGATGTTATTACGGACGAGTGATTGATTGGATAGAAAGATCTTGGCGTTGCAAAGTTTGAAGAACGGGTTCAAAGATCGCCGTTTATTCACCACATTATGTGGGAACATTTTTGAGGGTCATTTTATGATCGATAAGAATTTTCAGTGAGAGTTCAGTATTCTTTCGAATGGTTGAAGGAATTCTTGAAATGTGGGTAGCAACCATAAAAGTTTCTGAAACACAGCCTCGCGACGTAGCATTGTTGGATCATCGAGAGAAAAAGTTGCCTTGATTGAAAGAAATTTCTTTGAAATCCCAACCTAAGAAAAATTTCTTCGAATCGAGGAAACCTTTTCTCTCACTGTAGCGGTCAAAATACCCAATGACCAAAAAAAAATCTCTAGAACAAAGAATTTCAAAATAATGAATATATGAATCTAGAATGGCTATTATTGTGAAATTTGTTATCTTCGTCATTCGCGATTTTAATTGCATTTTAAGAGGATTGGGATCAAAATTGCGAATGAGCAAAGTAACGGATTGTTGAGTGAGGGTCATTCTAGGTTCAGAAGATCAGAATTTTAAAATTTTAAAATATTTCCGCATAGTATTATGGAATGTCGGGTCTGAAATAATAAGAAATACCGCCGTTTTGGATATTTAACAGAATATAATTCCTCGGTTTGCTATCGAATTCCAGATCCACCGGTTAATGGTCCGAGAGTTCAACCATCAGCTATATTTATTGCAGGTTCCAATTCAATTTCGAATGGGCAGAGAAAGGCGTGTCTTCGGCTAGGACGTTTTTATAGCAGCTCCGGTGAACGACGTAAAGTAAAAAAAGCCTAGAAAGAATGAGCAAGGACATCATATTAATGTCTCACATTCTCATATAGTTTAAGATATTACGGATGTGGATTCGATATTCTCAATTAATCTGCGAATTCATATTCATGATGCAAAATATTTAAAAAGGGGTGAATTAACATCGCTTATTAACTACACTATGTAGGAACATCTTTGAAGTAATCTTATTAGCCCAAATAAATTTGCACTAAAAAAATTTTTGTCAAATTTAAAAAATTTTGTTCAGCTCACATCGACTTCGATAAGATGGGCATTACATTCTTGTCAACATCCAAGAACCCATTTTTCTCTCTTAAATATTCTTATCGACGAGATCGGTTTTATCCGAGAAGAAGAAAGTACGGAAATGATGAGATACCTATAGTAACACGCTTTACATAAAGAGGTTTGTCCCAAGAAAAATACTAAGTCTCATCAAATTTTGTGCGTAGTCATCGACAAAACGTTCTACGTTCTAACGACGATGATTCAGTCAATGTGAGTGAAAAGCCACAGCATCATAAACTCGGATTTTAGGATGTGACGCAATTCTTCCCACACGTCACGATAAAAATTGTTGGATTTGAATATTTGTTACTTTTCTCCTCCAATTCTTCTTTTCTTCATTTTTCAATAGCATTTCCATTCTTGTTCCATTCCGTTAAAAGGTCCGTTAGAATATATACTATATATATATATACTATACCATCTGTAATACGTGGTATAAGACGATATTCGTCGACTAACGAGCGATGTGTTACAGGGAAATTGATCGAGCATCCAAACCAAAATTATGGTACATTCACTTTCTTTGTTTACGTGACTCGTATTCCAAAATACTGGGAGAGGAAGCGTTACACTCGTATTACCGTTCTACTTCCACTCAGAGCATTTTAGACTATAGGTTGCATCGCGCGTGAACAACTATCTAAAACCTCAGGGTCCTGACATCTTATTTCTTTAGACTCCCCATTAACATCACGCTGTCGGATGTTACACGCCCTGGCGCTCACAGGCTCACACGTAACGCTACGCCGATCATATGTACTGCCAGACGAGTTCGTTGTTCGCGATGATAAGACACTTTTTCCACCGTTTTTTAACATATAATCCAGGTTTCAGAGGAATTCCCTAGGACACACAGTGAAAAAGGTTGTCTTCTTTATTCTTGTTTTATAACATTTTTACATTTTTGCTTCCTCATAGACGGAGCTTTGTTTTCGTGAAAAATCTTGTTTTCGAGATTTTCATGTCAGGACACTCAAAATGTTCTAAAACATCGAGAAAAGTGGTTTTTACGAAATGTCTGTATGGCATAAAATCTGGTAATTCTGAAAATAATATAGTTGGACAGACGATAAACTAACTCCAAACTATAGTTCCCAGGAGACATGTCTATGTTTTATGGTTATACCAAATACAAGAAAATAGTTGGATGAACCATTAATATAATTCCCAGGAGAGGAAAACCCTTTTTACTGAAAAAAGGGTTTTCGGTTCGGCAAATGTGTTAATGATGAGCGATAGTTTTAAGGAAACTAATGACCTTCAGAATCAATAGAAATACAATAGAGTAATTATTTTATATGACCGAATTCTTCTGTCAGTTTTCGACAATATATTCTTCAATTGATTATGACATTATGGAATTTCACGTAGTAATGAGAATCGGGGAGATTTTTGCTGAGAATGTAAGAAATACACGAAAATTTAGCGAAATAGGGATGTGCATGGGAATTGGGACGACTGCCTTAATGGCTTTTACTGCTGTAGCGAACTTCATATCTTAAAAAGTGAAATGTGGCACTAGTTGATTTCTTTTGACATAACGACATAAGCCTATTAGTCTTGAACTGATGTAACAATAATTAGCACGACAAATGTTAGCGTTTGGCACGAGATCTGGATTAGCCTGCTTCAATGTTGCCGATCATTAGTCACGTCGGCAACATTTTTATGAATCGATACAGCTATTATCAATCAATTTGCCGCCGTAACATTGCTCGGTCGTAAACCGAATACCGATGAACGTTCTATCGTTGTAGCTTTCTTTCGTCTTCCAAACCGGCTACGCAATAATTTATAAAAATTAATTGGCCTCTAGAGCATTAATAGTCGCACGTGCTTTTCCTCTTAAAGAGTAGAACGGTACTCGCTCGATTCAATACTTGTCCGATAATAGAACGTCAACGAGGAGTTCGCGACTCCATAATAACTGCACCGTCGGAAAATTAGTTTTGTACACTTAACAAGTATTGATGGGCTTAGCGTGAATAATAATATTTATTTAGACCATACAAACATTTCGTATTGACATGAACTGTTTGATTGAATTTTTATTTTTTGATGAATTGGCTTTTTCAATTTGTCACTACAAATACTAAGTAATTACAATAACAATAGGAATACCTGATGCCAATTTGAACAGTGTTCAACAATCTTCGTGCGTGTCGTAAATCACAAAAAAAAGATTTTCATTGTTTATTTAGGTTTCTCTGCAATTGGACTTAACATGAAACTTAAGTTTCTGTTGTTGTTTTAGATAAACTATGCTCAAAATGTTCCTATTTTCTCAATTATATCGGTAATTTTTTGTCAACTAAAAAGGACAAATATAATTTACTAAATTACAAATGTAAAACTAGAGAATTACCAGAATTATTGTGTAAAATACTCAAAAAGTTTCACTGCATGTATGGGACTCAAAATCTTTTTTTAGAAGGATAACAAATTACTACTCAGTTATTACAGTCTATAATCGCTCAAAAAAATATTTCATCAACTTAGAATTAACCCCAAGTACATCGTATCGTGCTAATGGATCTCCCGCAATAAAAGCACCCCTGAAAAATTACTTTTGCATTGAAGAGAAAACCAATAAAAGAGCATTCGTTTCAACACTTTTTTTGGTTTTTATCTCAGCTGTGTGATAATACTTAAAAACGTATTTAACCTCGGAGGATCAACAGTTGCATAGCTTCGCTTTTCCATTGGGGTTGAACGGTACCCGTTCGAAATAATATTTGCCCGATAACCCAGAGTCAACGGAGAGTTCGGTCGCTACGTGCTAATGGATCCTCGGTAATAACTGTACAAAGCCTAGACGGTAGAGTTGCACGTGTTCCTCGGAGGGCTACGTGAGCGCGAGTCCAAGACGATAAGCAGAAGGAGATTACACCCAGAGAAATCGGTCTGAAGAGTTTATTTGCATCAATTATGGGTCGTATTCGGATAAAATTTTATTTAGATCAAATAGTCTATTTCGATCAGATGAAATTTTATTTATATCAAATAAAGTCGATTTCGGTTAAATAAAATTTTATTAGGCCGGTCATTAACGAAATTATTCACTCAATAGGATTTTATACTTATACTTTTTCAGAATTATCTAAAAAATAAATTAAAAAAATAGCTTCGAAGTCATGAAAAAGTCTGCCTTAAAAATGAATTAACTCAATGAACTGGTGAGAAAGTACAGCTGAAGAAGCAAAAAAATGACGAAAATGAGTCCTACTATTGCAGAATTATCGAAAAAAAAAAACGAATAAAATGGCTTAGATATAAATAAAAAATGAACAAATCTGCCTTTGAAATATATGAATCCACCACACGTTTATAGAGTTATAGCCGCCATAAGATAAAACTTTGCAGATGCAGATATCTTCAGGGTCATGAAAATGAAAATGTTCGTTTGGTGTAGTCTCGAACGTAACACAAATTATTATACCTGTCATCCACGTCTTTCGTCGGAGAACATATTCTTCGTCATGTGTGGTTCGAGGCTGAAACAAAAAGAAGAAAGACTGAGTTGAAATGAAGATCTCTGTCACGGTAGAGATGCGTGTACGGCTACTGTCGTCGAGTAGTTTACTCAGCTCGTATAATACTAATTTTGTAGGTGGCCGCATGCACGCGCCACGGGAGGTGAGTAAGTAAGTACATCTCTCAACGAAAGAGGTACTACAGCGACTCTAAAACGTTCCAGGGGATATAGAGACGATGATAGTTCAGAATAGCAACCGTTCCATTACTTTCCAACTCACTATACTTGTTTATTGATGTTATAAATACTCTCACAGATTCGAGTTCAATAAATCTACGTCGAATTTGTATCTCGTAAAAATTGATATATCTTCAATCCATCGATTTTTGATATTTCTTAGCGTTTTTAAGTCACATATTCCACTGAAGAAATCGTCCCTGTCACAGATATGTGTACATAGTGGAATTTTGTCAGTTTATAATTTCTGAATTCACAGATTCGAGTTCAGGTCGGGAAAAACAATCCAAATTTTTTTCTCATTAAGCTATCGTATTTTGACCTTCACTTTCTTTTTCAAGCCGCCTGTTCTACCACAGAAAGCACTTGTTTCCAACCTTTTTACTGTATTGAAGAAAAAAAGTGATTTTTTTTCACATCGGTAAATGTGGTTAATTAAAAATCCGACCTTTTAACTGTATTAAACAAAAAAGTGATTTTTTTCACATCGGTATGTTTGGTTATTAAAAAATGTCAGGACAATTAAAGAAGTGGGAACGGAATCAAATTAACAAAAATAATGATAAATAATGCACAAAATGCGCATTATTCATTGTTATTCTGGTTATAGAATTAAAAATGTATAACTGGAAAAATATATTCCTCCTGGTTTTGATCAGACCGATGCGATTAAATGATATGACTTTTATAGATTTTATAGCGGGTTTTTAAAAATCGTTTTGGAAACCCGATTGGGGTCGACGAACCTTGAACACGAACCTCGACTCAAAATAGCGATGACGGACTTATTTTATACCAGTTTCTTTTAAAAGATGCCAGCATTGTATCGTTATGCAAAAAATGCGTACAATAGCATTTAAAAATATGAATTTATTTTGGATAATTGATGTTAACGGACGATGATATATTTTATAATAAATTGCTTGCGGCATTTATAGCATCATTATCATATTTTTAAAAATTGGTATTCGGTATTATTAGAAAACTAAAATTGTATGAAAGTTTTATATCGAAAACAATGATATAAAACTGTTTCAGTTTTATCAGGGTTTTACGATAGATTATGATATCTTTTTCAGTCTAAGCAAATACGATTTATAAGGTATACTTCTTTAATTGTAAGACAGGGGAAGATGATAGGACCACTATAATCGATGCCTCTTCTTCGATTGCGAACGATTAATGTTGAATCATATATATATATATAACACGATACGCCACAAACAGATAGAAATTTATAAGTGACGAAACGTAAATTAAATATAAAATATTATGCTTCCGTTGGTGCACATATACATATCGATAACGTATCTATCTTATTTAACTCATAAAAACAAAAGGAAACTAATATCAACGATTCAATTCGTGGAAATTGATCAAAGTCCGAATAGATAGAGATGATAACACACGATTAAATCCCATTTAAATTATATCGAACTGTATCAGTCTCTGGAATATATTTTTATCGGGGCACCGTGCCGTCTTCGTGTCGCCATAATTGTAGCTGGGTATTATCCTAGCCACTGCCTAAATTCAGCGTAAATATAAATCAATTTTACGTCATGATCGTGTAGTAAATGTATATACCCATTCATGTAAAAGAGCTTTCTGCACCCGTGGAGTAATTTGACCTCAAATATATTTAACAATGGACGAATTTGTTGCAAAATTGAAGTTATTAATTATACTCTGCATTAATGAATACGACTTAAGTAATAAATTTAGCAGAATTGTACATCAAGTTTACGTTATACTCGTGTAGAAATTTATGTACCCGTTCATGTAAAAGAGCTTTCCGCACATGTGTGATAACTTTACCTTCACTGTATAAAAAAAGTGTAAGTAGAATTACTACACAGTGTGGTTAGCTCGTTTACAAAAACGTGTATGGAACATTGCAGAATTAACTCATTTAGTAATATCTATAGATTAAAGTAATGATGAATGGATCTATACATTTCTTGTGTGGCCACTAATGGTACGTCAACTCTATAAAATGTTTTTTCATGGTGTTCAATATTTTAACGGTGTATATTCGTCAGCAACGACCGAACTGCACCGACACTCAGCCAGTAATGCTGCGTGTCCGCGGTTGACTGTTGACTGTTGACACGAGCTTGTGACCCTGCAGAGGAGGGGAATCGCGGTATGATATGAAGGTATAACATTGGAGGAAGAAGGAGGCGGAGGAGTTACCGTCATACCCAGAGCTGGAACGAGAGAACGGAGGAGCAATGCAAGGTGCTGGAGTAGCAGCAGCAGCAGCAGCCGTAGCCAAAGCAACGTACGGCAGAGGTATGTTCTGATGAGGAAAGGTGCTCAGGTGGCAGTCGGCCTGCGGAGTTGCACGGTCGAACAGTCGCAGACGAACCGGCCAGACGAAACGCGCGCTGAGGAGCTGAAGCCTGACACTTGGTTGTACCAGCTTCAATCGTCTCGCCATTGTTTTTCATTCGGAATAACCATTGTCCTGTAAAAAAAAAAAAACACAATCACACAAAATGAATAAAATATTTTAAACATGAATGGAAGATGAGCACGATTTTTTATTCTTCATAATACCGTGAACCACAATACACAAGAGTCTATATTCAATGAACTGTGTAAGGCAACAAAAAAGTTATGAAAATTTGAGGATTTTTCCAGTATAATGACGTTTAATGATAATAAGTGGATTAGGCTAATTGGTGAATGCGAGGGCGATTATCAAGTGGCCACCACGTGGAACTACTGTGACGGACCACGCGGATTATTATCACTTAACAGGCTCTGTTGACTCTGCCAGTTAGAGTCACTGAGTCTCACGTATAGTTTTGCATTTGTGTGTATATACATCGAGGAGGTGTACGACGGTTGTGTACCTGCGAGGATATCTCGCGAATGATCATTGTGCAGTAGCATGATGGGAGAAGTGATAAGAGTATCGGGTCGAGCGCCGGATGTCGGTGACCTGCTCAGGGAGGCGATGCTGTCGCAGAGATTCGCGGACGTAGCGCTATGCTGCTCCGGTGGACAGAGGTTTTTTGCTCATCGGCTTGTTCTGTCCGCTGCCAGTCCTTATCTTCAGGTAAACACCATTTTCTTCTTTTCACCTTCTCGTTCACTTCCGAGTGTACGAGACTTATGGTCTGCCAATCAATAAGATTATGATTGAATGGTCACGATCGGCTGAACATTATCCGGAATTACTGCTTGCCGACTGATAGAGCATTGTTTGATGGACGTTTATGATAGAGAAAATACATTGTTGTAATAGGATCGTTAGGAATGTGGTTAGTTATAATTGGACGGAGTTTATTGGCCATGCGAAAGGTTAAGCTTTTGGGTTGTTATGAAATTTCAGGATGTGCAACGAAATATTTTTTTTTGCATTGCGCAATTGAAAAACTTTTAACAGTCTATACCCTGAAAATATTAAAAAAATTTTTATTGATGTTGATTTTTGTTAAATAAAATATTGCATTCCTGGAAATTCGCGTACTTAGATTTTATACGGACATATTTATTTTTATTTTATGGGAATCAAATGCACATTGTTGTGATAAGAAATCAGATAACTTTTTTTTTAGAATTTTGAGATTTAAATTGAAGGAAAAATTCTGTTGGACAATCATTCCTTCAATGTAGTAAATATGCTATGTTTGTTGTAATGAGGTTGAATTCAGTTTGTCATGTTGTGTACAATTGTAATTAATTAATTGTACAAAATTGTGTTTTTGATTCTAGGCATTCAATGAACTTGAAAACAGATGTATTACAATGAAGAAAAATTATAAAAATTAAGAATGGGAGAAAATAATAATCTTTTTGCTATTTTTTAGGAGTCATCTTCTGGAATACATATTACTGTGCATATTAGTAGAATTTTTACTGCTTTAATTTAATGATGACATATTTTCATCCCTTCTTTATACAAGTGTAACTATCACACCAAAACTTTGCATTATGTTTATTATATTATAAATATCCTGAAAATGAAATACTACAGGAATTAATAGCTAACAAACCCTAATTTGGAATTATTTTTAAACAATTATGCTCAACTATTTGCAACAAAACTTGTCTTGCTCCTCTACCTTCTTCAATTCTTATGATTGAATCAAATATCATTGTATTTGAAAGAGTGCTTTCTGTTAAAATTAATAGAATGAATGATAATGGAACACGAAAATAAATTTTCATATTTTTTTTAACAATCATGATTGTAATTATTTTTGGGAATACAAATCTAATTTTTTTTTCCATTCAATTACTTCCCATCCCTGATCTAAAAACTGTACCATAATTCCATACGCATATTGTCTTAAAGGCAAAAAAATAACTAAGCCACATGCACCCAAAACACAAAAATCAAGAAATGATTATATCCCGAAATAAACCTTTCTGATTATTTATCATCATCCTATTTAAAATTGAGTGCAGATAGATAATCAGAAAGGTTTGTTTGGGGGTGTAATCATTTCTTTATTTTCATGTATTCGTTGTACGTTGTTTAATAATTTTCTTGCCTTCAAATTCAGCATTCCATTCTGAACATGATGCTGATAAATAATAATTCCATTTAATTTCTTCCTACACATAATCTACAAAAAGTACCACAATTCCATACACACATTGTCTGAAAGGCAAAAGAATAACTAAACCACATACAACCAACACACAAAAATTAAAGGACAATTATATCTCCAAGCAAACCTTTACAATCATTCATCAGCATTGATTCCTAAATAGAATGTTGATAAAAATACTTGCATTCAATAGCTCTCCATACATGATCTACTAAAAGTACCGTACTTTTCCATACGCAAACAACCTCAGAAAACGAGCAAATGACTAAACCGCATAAACCAATAAACAACTGAAGCAAGAGTTCAAGTCGTCACAAGCGCTTGGATATCTATCAGGCAAACGCGCCTATGCGGGCATTCGAATCCCCGAAGGAACGTACACGCTCGTCCCGCTTCTCCGGGACTTAGAATCAGGGCTAAAGGCATAAACACGCGATGCGAGACGAAGAACGTACTATTCCATCTCGCAAACATACAAAGAGGATACAAAAGACAAATAAATCGAAAAGTGCCATAGCGTCGGGCACGCGAGCTTCATCCCAGCAACAATTGCGAGAAGGGGGGCCCAATGCTCGAAACTTTAATATCCCGTTACTCTTCGATAACGAGGTGTAAAAATGAAACCATTACTAGCTCACAGCGCGGGTGAGTCGCTTGCGAAACAAAACTACTGCGCTGCTGCTGCTACTTGTCCAACTAGGCACACAGTAGAAGAGCAAAGGCATTATTCTCGCTGACGATGTGCCGCGGCGTTGTTCTCTTGTATTGCCGTCAGGTAACGTTACAGGACCACAGCCGCGAGGTAATCGGATTAACTGCCGCTAATTACGCGTACATTAGCCACAAGTCGAGCTCTCGCCACTGACGTGCGCACTCGCGAATATACATATAGCATATCACTCTCGCAGTCGTTTGCGGAAAATTCGCGTTGCCCGGTCGGTATTAATCGACCTTAAAATTGTTAATTCGACGAATGAACGGTAGGGGCCCAACATCGACACCATCAGCTCGGCAACCGCTGTAGTTTATAAGCTATATGTGGGTATAAATGCTTGACTCTTGCGGTGATCCCGCGGAACGAGAGCGCAATACGTGTATATGAGCAACAAGCAACATGTATAGCTTCGCGTATTACGTATACACAGTCGCGAGTGCAAGACAAACGCAGCTGTTCGGCTTTTATGCTCGCCACTTCATTTTGCACCTCGTCATTTCATTGTTCGGTCGACGATAATAACCGAGTCTCGAGCGTGAGGTATATATATATATATGTATATGTATAGAATACTAGTAGAGGGCTCTGCGAGAAGGCACAGCAATAACTGTGCCACAATATACCGCGTACATACACACCGAGCGAAGTAGCAACAGCGGTGGCTAATAACGTCAACGCGATAATTCCGAAAGTCGAGCCAAAAGAGGTGAACTCCGAGTACTTTTCTCTCACTGTAAACGCTTGGGTATAGTTGATGCGGAAGTTTGAGAACTTATTAGTCATCTGTCGAGGTATCTTCGCGCTGTAATCACCGAACAGACCGACGGACGATCGCCGGTTGG
This sequence comes from Tromatobia lineatoria, assembly GCA_949699805.1. NCBI lineage: Eukaryota > Metazoa > Arthropoda > Insecta > Hymenoptera > Ichneumonidae > Tromatobia > Tromatobia lineatoria. The sequence continues at coordinate 22,208,416 of OX453038.1, read as the reverse complement.
AGTTAGAAGATGATTATACCTTATTTTCACGAATCGCTACCGACCAATCGCTCGGGATTGTTGTCGCTTCTTATTATTTGGGAGACCGAGACAACACACAAACGGGCTTTTTTATGGAATGGAAATTTGCGGAGAGCAAACGGAGTTGTAAATGTACCGTTACTTTAGAACTCACGCTTTTTGTTTATTTATTCTCGGAATTGGTTTATGGCAATATTTTTTTTTAGTTTTCTTCTGCTAGGTTGGGAAGAAAATAGGGCCGTAAATTAGTTTTAACAAGAAATATGATTTTTGTTAGTGGCTGGTTTGGAAATGTTGTGGAAAGTATACTTATGGATTATGGGGAAAACATTACACATTAGCTTGCATTCCGCGCTATTTTTTGTGAACTTCAAGGAAAAACTTTTTCCGATGGTTAAAAAAAAATTTTGCGTTTCCGCTGTAACAAAAGACGTATGCGTCTACCAATGCACGAATCTCCAGCTTTCTGTCCCGAAAAAGGTGCAAAAGATGCGTACTTTTGACCGAGGTATAAAGAACAAAAAAATTTGTATCCGCAGCCTCAAGTTAACACCATACCAGAATTTTTACTATGTTTTCAGTAATCTCATTCGATGCATGCGTTATATCAACTCCCATTGGATATTCAACGACCCATGTCGACACGTGCCTGAAGAATCCCGCGAAATAGTGTAAACTGCATCGAGCGAATTGTTTGCGGTAGAATCTGAAGTGGAATTCCCAATGACGTCTGTACATAAAGCCCGAAGTGTCCGAAGCTGCAGAGCTACTGCTGAGATTGAAACGCTTAAGGCTCGCGTTCGACACGAAAGGACGGATTGACGGAGAGAGAACGATAATTGATTGGTCATGAGAGCGACGTGTATTGGCCAAGCGTGAGCACGATGGAGCGAGCAAATGGATGGACGATTGGACGGCACATGCCCCTTTTAAACATCTCTCTCTTTTTCGCAGTAAAGCGGCAACAAGTGCGTATTCCCTTGCGTTGCCGTTGATCGTGTGAGAAAATCGATTGTGCTGGCGTTATAAGATCATACTTTCGCGCATCCAACGCTGTTAACCGCAACGAATTCGTTGTAGACAACGATGAATTGAACGTGGATCTATCTACCAAGTCCATAGAAGCTAATGCCGCAATAGTTCGAGATCATAGAATTGCAGCGGCAAAAACGGCGCTGCACTTATCCACCAATTATTCTACACTTTGTCTATTTGAGAATCGCTGACTCATAGATTCGAACTGGATAAATAATGGAACGTAATTTTTATGATTGAAGGATTATTTAACTGTCAATTATGGAACATAATTACTATAATTCGGAGTATCTTAGTAACAATTACGAAAGGTTTATGAAGACTTGGAAAACTGGAGCATTAAAAGATCTTAGAGTCTTTGTTTTTGTTTCGCTAGTCGGACAAATTGACCGAGATATCTGCTTCGTTTTACTCGATACACCCGCGGGTTAAACGTGATTCGAGCTGATCTGGTTTTTCTCGACGAAGATGTCGATGCGATCATTGCTTCGCCGCGCCTTTAATACGTTTTAGGCACCTCTTAGAGATATGTTCATTAAAGCGCTGGTTTTTGCTTGCGTTTGTGAAGTCTCATCGATAATTGTCATGAGCAGAAACAGTAAATTGACCTTTTGGCAGTTAAAGCTACAAATTGATTAAATGTGATGGCCGCTCTTTAACTGTTTTTTCGTCCAAATATCTGTTACTTATACGCAATAGCATTCGAGTAGTTTTCGTTAAAAATGATAAAATGTTGATGTGAAAGTGAATAAATGAATTCGTATAACGTGTTCGTGCTGAGAGGATAATATATGAGGAGAGGTCAGCAGATGCCATGCTGAGCAATAAGCGAGGTTCCGAGGGGCAATGCAATTTCCTACAACTCGAATACCGGTCCATGTTCTAATGTGCATATCTCGCGAATTCAATCGGCGATTGAGAGAAAGAGACGAAAACGTGCTTCACTGGTTTTGAAGTCTGATGGAATCCTTTAGAACGACGGAACAAGGAACCCGTTAACGCATCGTGTCTTCGCAAAATCACAAATAATTTATACAAATTATATAAAGTTCTTGTTCTAACGGTTTTAAATGCCTTTTCACCATAAATTTTTTGGAGAACGTTGGCTAGATGTGACGATCAGATTAAAAATAGTCAAACCGGTTGTGGATCTTCATTAGTCGAACGGTTGCTTTTTTTGCCAATGGAAATAACATACCTGAGGGTTGTAGATGATTTTTCAAAATTGTAATCCATTTTTGCTTTCTGGTAGAGAATGCTTTGTTTTCGTAAAAAATGCTAGATTCATGATTAACAGAAAAAATAAGTAAGATATGCCGCAAAAATGTTTAATGATACCGTATTTCATAGCGATTGTGTATAGCATTTTTCGAAAAGTAACGATTTATGTTATTTGTTATTGATGCTGTGGCCGAATTTTGTAGATATTGAGGTAGATGATCGGCTATTGGCGGCCAATTTGGAAGATTTTATTCCATTTTGTTGTTATTGTTGGCGCTACTAAAAAAAATTAGCTTCGGAGACGATTAGTTAATACACAAAAATTATCGTTTCTGTTTCAACCGGTTTTAAGGGTTTCTACCATTATTTTCTCAAGAGTTATTACTAGTGGTGATGATTAAATAAATAAAATCTTGAAGTCGAATTTTTTTTGGATTGCAATACTTTCTCTTTTACATACTCTGTATGTGATAAGAAAGTAAGAATTATAAATTTGATTACGAATACTTTGTTAACTGGTCTCTATTAACGGTTGTCCTTCTTCCGCTCATTGATAAAAAACCATGCTTAATGGCTGATCCCAATATTTAAACTTTTATCTATATTCTAGGGATAAAAAATCCAATAACCAATTATTTTAATCCCCTATGATTAAAACTTAAAATCACGTTTTCCTTCCGCTAATAGGAAACATATTGGCACAAATACACATCGAAATATTTTACAGGCCCGAATGTGAGAATTTTTTCGTTCACCCAATTTAGCGTTTCTTTTCTACCTCATCGAAATAGAAAAAATCAGCTTTACATACCTGAAAATTTTTTTTTTTCTAAAATGTCATCTCTGTGATGATACACGATAGAAAGCTTCTCAAATGGAGCTAACTAAATTCATTTCGAATGAACTAAGTTCAGTTATCTTTATCTAAGAAATTTTCTCTCAATATAATCCATCGACCCATTTAATAAATGGAATAACAACAATGCCTATGACCCGATTGAGTCAATGAAGTACTAAATAACGCTCGCATCATTGTATATATCATACCGCACATTTCATGGCCTTGAATCCAATACTTTGAGTGTCAGCACAATCGAGCACGTCTATAAAATTTTATAGACGAAAAAAATTCTTTTCAACTGTCTCAAGCCATCACAATTGTTTTGGTATTGTTCGTTGGGATGAGCCAGAAGCTTTCCGCATTGCTTTGCTTTTTACTACTTGTTGCAGCTATCGTGACCGATTTCTTCGTCCTATCGCTCGGATATTGCTGGCCATTGTTTTCTGCTGTCTCAGAAGCATTTAACCATTCAACCAAAGCGTCGGTTTAATTTATTATAGAACGTGCGATAAACATAATGCTGCATATCTTTAACATTTGGTTTGTCCTTTTTTTTGTTGCATTTTCCAGTAGTCGATCAGCATACGTATGCATTAAGACCCGCGTAAAAATAATTGTGTAAAATTGTGATGATACATTGACAAATCTCAAAAACTGCCATTATTGAAATGCGTTGAGACGAAAATTTTTAGAATACTGCAAAGCAATTTTGAAATTGATTTGATATAAAGTTGTTTTTACTAATTTCAGCGCAATTTGAGATTTCGTTTTAGCAACTGTGTGAGATTTTCGATCCATCATGAAATCTTCTTAAAAAGTTGCTACGATCACGCCACAAATTGCGCTTAAATTAGTTAATAAGCGTGATATTAAATCGATGACAGAACCACTTTGAAATTTTCGGGGATATTTAAACATTCCCCATCTCAAATATGGAACTTTTTTACATACGTCGATTCGTGACCTTAATTTGACATAATTATTTTAACGTGGGAAGACTCATAATTAGTGCTATGCTTTTTTCACCCTAGGGTTTTCAATCAAAGTACGAGAGGATTGCGTTAATCATTCGCCGTTATTCGAACTTTATATCGGTGTTGAAATTGTGTATCGATGTCGTGTATACTCTTATGTATTATAGTATGTCACTCTATCTATATGAGCAACTGTAAAGGAGGTATTTCAACTCGGTCAATATTTCACCCTGACCTTTCAATCTAATCGACTATTTTTAATGTCACTGTACCTACTCAAAAAGTAACCACGAATTTTATTTAAATTTCTTTGACCTCTCAATTTCTTGTAATAATTTTTTGAAAAATCTAAATTTTGGCCACAGTCTAAAAGTCTGAAAAAACTCCTAAGAATGAAGAACCAGAAAACTCGTAATAAGTTCAAAACAGCAGAAAATCAGAAGATAGTCAATACCTATTTTTATATGGTTTATTATGTTAGTTATTAAGAATTGATTTTTGATAATTTTTTCCGGATATTAAAATCTTTGAAGTTTTAATTTTCCAAAGAAATATTGAAGACAATTGATGTATAAAAAAAAAATTGGTAAAATTGTGAATATTTTTTCCAGTAGGTTCAATGACATGAAAAATAATAGAACAAACTGGGTCAGGGTCAAATATTTACAGCGTTGACCCGGAATAGCGCATATAATTGTATTTGGTATCTTCTTGGATAGATAATTTACAACTGTCGACAAACTCGGTCTTAGGTGTTGGCCGATGATTGACGTTAGGAGTTGATTGTCTGAACAACCAAGTATATAATTATTCACCACGACTAATTAGTACAGCGGTTCGTATGTACAGCCTAGTTATCAGCTACACACTGGTCGGCTCGTGTGTGATGTTTGATGCACGCCCTGGCTTTTATGTATGGCTTCGAGAGTGTTAATGGATGCATTAGTTCCTAGCTCGGTTTTAAAGGCTTTTTACAAACTCCAAGAAGATACAGGAATGTTGACATTATTAATTTTGTTTTTCTTTATTACATTTTTCCTTAGCAAGACTTGACACATCTTTAGCGATGCTAGATAAACAGTTTAGTGATTGTTGTTTATTTATTGTTCCGTATAACGACTAAAGGGCGGTAAATCTCATTTTTTAAAATTAATTTATCGCAAATGAGGATATAAAGTGAAACCTTACGCATTGGTCACTTATTATTTCTTACTTTTTACAAAGTTTTCTTTGTGAGAAAGCCATTATCGGTCTAAATACTTCCTTATAGCGGTTGGCTTGTCGAGAGTTGAAAATAATGGGAAAGCAATGACCAAGGTTTTAATTTGCATCCTTGTTTATTCTAAACTTTTTTAATTTCCATTTTCATTGAAATTTTTAAATTCTAACTATTATTGCAATTTTTTAATTTCCATTTTCATAAACAATTTTGAATCTCAACTCTTATTCAAATTATTGGATAAGAATTTTTATTTAAATGTTTAAATGTCATTTTTATTCTAACTTTTATTTACATTTTTGCATTCCAACTTCTATTTCTATTTTCGAGTTTCACTTTTTATTTTAATTACTGAAGAAAAAAAGACGAAAAAAATGTCGCTAAATTCGCAATGAAAAAGATCCATAAGTCATGAGATACTATTCATAATGACAAATTCTTCGGTGGTTGCAAGGTCCATTTTCCCACGCTGCGTTTAGTCTCCAGAAGGTAACGTTATACCTCCAGACTGAATAGCCCGTCGATCTAAAAATGCTAATGTTACATACGTTAACTATCGTTAATGGCGATGGAATAATACCTGAATATAATAAAGTGCTGTGCAGCAGGAAAGGTGTCGTGGCTAACAAAACGCAGGTTTCGCTGACGATACACAGGCTAAGATAAACGTTTATATTTATTGATACCGAAGAAAAGTTTATTGCATATTTGTATGCAAATGCGTATGGAGAACTGCCGAACAGCGAGTCACTGAAGTCGCGCGTACGACGTACTTGACTACCAAGTCGAGTCATTTGTGTTCATGCAACCATTAAAAAAAAGTGTCTCAAAACTTCATGTAAAACAGATAAGCTTTCCTTTATGTAAGGCAAAAAAATGTATGTGAATCGCATTAAAATGAATATAAAATGAGCCATTTCCAATTCCATTGAACATTGAATTTCAATCGATTAAATGTGATTTCCTGAAATTTAATTGAAACGAAATACATACAATGATACAACGATAATACGATGTTTCGACGTTGTAAACTGTACGAAATAATAACTTTTGCAGTTTATGAGCAAATAATTCATAAAAAAATTGGAAGTGTTAAAAAGCCATAGTAGGTGGATATTAAGGTCAGAATACATACCTTTGCAGTAAAAAAATGAATGGAAAAAATCGAAGAATTTTTTTGACACACCCTAATATTTATGCATACACCGGTATATAAAATTTGATATTCAAGAATAATTTGAACTCAATAAACGGTTAATTAAAGAGGTTAAAAAATTCATGTCCAACATAAAATGATCGTGATATACAAAAAATATTTCGTTATGTTTATGAGAATTTAATGTAGATTATGAGCGCCGCTGCGTAACCGGTTTGATTAATTAACGAGGTTCGGCAAAAATCGACAATCCTAGATATAAGCTTGACATTTTTTATAGTTGTCGCGAAAGCCTTGCTAAATGCTTATACAGAACTTTTGATCGATTTATCGCACCGTTTTCGAAATATTAAATAATTAAGTCGCTGAATTTTACTCGTGTCGAATAGCAATAGGGTCACGATATCTCGTATTTAGATTTTTTCTAATCCGTAAAACCGAAATATGCTTATAAAAAAAAATAGTTGTGTTCGTCAAACATTTTCGGCCATTGAGGAAAATTGAAATGGCACACTTACCGAAAAGATAAAGAAGAAACATCGAAATAAAGTGGAGTGAAATACCAAAAATCTGGTCAACGAGATTTATCGTAACGGCTTAGCCACCATTTTGTTTGACGTTTGGCAACGTCGCAGACCCGCGAAAATTTGAATGGACTGGAAGCTACCTTCAAATATGAAGTTGAAACAGGGTTATGTTGGCTTTGCAAATGTTGTAATATTTTCGTTGCATATACCGTATGATAATTTGCAGACATATTCGTCAATGATAAATATAATATCGGTATATTAAAATGAAGATTACAAAATTCACTTACTATAATTTTCAAATAACAGTATTGTAGAATCCTTACACTATTTTTAAATTTATAATAAAAGTAATATGGATTTCATATACCCGATTCCTAAATCTCATATAGTTTCGTGTATTACCTTTAATTGGATTTTAAACAGTGTAGATTCCCGGACAAAAAACAAAATTTCTTTATATCAACTAAGTATTATTATAATTTAATAAATCTTTCGTTTGGATGTATTTAATAACAACGAAACAGTATAACACATCTGTTCTAAGCCAAAAGAATGACACAAGCAATTATAATTCGTTACAGGAGGTCTTGCTGGCTCACGGAAAAGCTGCTGGATATTGCGAGCCCATCACCGTAATTCTCGCCGAGGTTGAAGGACCGGAATTAGCAGCGATTCTCGGTTTCGTCTATACCGGAAGTGCGACGGTACCAAGATCCCGTCTGGAGGCATTTACGCGGGCAGCGGAAACTCTGCACGTCCGTATCCCGTCGCTGCCGATCCCCAGCTTGAAGCATCACTACCTACACCAAAGCCTCTCCGGGTCTCGAGTAGCGGAGGACTGCAAGTACGATAATGTCAAGATCGAAGAGACCAAGATCGACGCTCGGTATCTTCGCTGCGAGCAATATCCCTCTTACGATAAGTGGTTTAACACGACGAGTTGGCCTTTCGACAGTTGTCCAGATCGCCTGCAACGAGGCGAATGGAAGTTAGCGCCTCACGATCGTGTCTCCCAATCGGTTAATCGATCCGGTGCCGATGTTCCTCAAAATGCACAATTTCACCGAAATTTCGTTGAAACGAATCCCTGTGAAAGAAATGAAAATCTAAAATTACCGGAAGTCCCAACGGCTGGTCCGTTTCTTCCCAATGACTTGCCGATCGCCGATTCCTTTGCCGATCCTCTTCTTTCCGGCAACCGATCCGAAGAGCAAAGCTACGAGCTTCACGTTGCCGGTAAAAAAACGCTAAATATTATTTCTGGGGGCGATCGCGAACCGCGAATGGACCCGTTTCTTGGCTCTGATAATTCCGTGTCAAGGATGAGCGGGTGGGAAATGCCGAGGAGTCGTCGTGACGAGGTTACGATTAAACGCCAACACGATGGAGATACACAGCGTGATAATAATGATTTCGAAGGCAGGCTAGCCACGGATTGCAGGAGTCTCGTGCCCTCGTTGCCGTCGGTGCACCGCACGACCGGTCGATCGAGTGTCACCTTCGAGAAACAGGATTACGATGCCGGCGGGACACTCGAGGCCGTTGGGAGCTCAACAGCTACTACTACACCATCAGCCACTGTCACCTCGAACATCGCCACCAATGCAAACCTCCCGCGGGCTGCTACATGCGGCGAAAGTTGTTGTAGGTGGAGATCACCGAGAAGACACGTGGCGAATCGCGTGCCTGCATCACCTTGGAGTCAACTCGCCAGACCGGCTCACAACTCGCCAAAAATTCGAGCGATCGTCCTCCGCAATCGGGTGAGCTATCGGGTAATACTTTTCGCGCAGATTATAGGCTTGGTGACAGGTACATTTTGTATAGATTTAAACTTTTCCGAGGCTATCTTGTGGTCGGCGGTTCGTTCGAAGCTGATAGTTAAGATAAATTATCTTGCTGATGATGATGCACTTTGCAGAATGACCTCATAAGTGCGTGTGGCTTTTAAGGATAGAGATAGGGATGCTAAGAGAATTAGTAGTCGGCATATTGACCCCGGGAAAATTGATACCACGAAATCTCGGGATTTTTCGTGGCTTCGTCGTGGGTTAGTATTTAATCTTGTTTACCTGTTTGGAGATCGATTTTCTACATATAATTACGATGATTCTCGTGTTAAAGAAACGATTTTTTTTAGTTTGGATTAATTAAAAATAGTTTGGGATAATGAATTGTTGATAATTAGGACTGTAATAACTCATTACTTCGGAGAACAGTATTTATCTATTGATTCTGTAAATTATTTTATATTCATTTCTTTGAGAATATTTCGTGGTATGAAGTTTTTGATCTTTTTGTTTCAAATAAGTGTTCCAACAAAAATTCATTACCAAATGATACGGAAATCAAAGTAGGGCGGCCTTTTTTATGTCACTCATAGCATTTTCAAGTGAATGCATGGAAAAATGTTCCTTTTCGTCTTAAGAAAATGTTTCCGCTTTTCTGACCAATGGTCAAATATCTGGAAAATAATTGCAACCGTCTGAAAATTGAGTAATATTAAAAAAACTGATTTCCATAAAAACTACTTTTTACCATTATCATAGTCGCCAATTGCTAGTCAATCGAAAAATTCCGTTAGTTATGGATAAATTTCGACGCAAACTCGATTTACAGTCACTTCTTCATCCTTCACATTCGACCTCCTCATCAGGATTCTAATCTTTCAACATCTCCTGAAAAATTAGCCACCCGCACGAGTTCTCGATAAATTATTCCGCCAAATTCGATGAATGAATGGTTTAATTTCTCGCACTCAATTCTAATGCGAAATCTTCGTGCCGATCTTCTGAGTTTGCATACGAAGAATTTCCGATGGTATCCATAATAACCAATTAAAATTTAATGGTCAAATGAACGAAACGCTTCGCTAGTTCTGAAAGATCTTGATAAAAGGAACCGGAATTTTTTTAAAAATTTTGTCACAATCAGTAGTCATTCGCTAATTCGTGCTCGGGTTTGTTTTCCAACGGATCTTTCCTATCAACGACACAATCGGCGTAAATGAGAATCGAGAGTCACCGGCACAACGACCGCACTAGTGATATTCACACTATTTCTAGGACACCACAAAACGGGCGAGCCTCGGAACGTTTGAAATTTTGGAAACTGCTTTTAAAAACGAGCGATGCTGCCCACGTACTTGAATACTTATGGGAAATTACCCGTGCTGAAGAGACGTTCCCACAATTCGACAACTACCGATTCTATTTGCTACTCTTTGCCTTGACACGAAGGCACGAGCCTCAACATAAGATAGATGTAATGACGATTCGATCAAATCAGAATCAACGTTTGGCGTGAAACTTGAAACCCATGGAAAGTTTTTCTCTTGGCAGAGAGAGAAAGAGAATTATGGTTGGTGTATATTTCGAATTTTTCGCCCCTAATCTTAAATCTACTAGACTCTTTGACACAAACGTGAAAACGTGATTTACGGTACAAAGATTTACCGATTATGGAACAACGGTGGGATGGACCGGCGGCACGACTACGTAGTAAGCGGTGGGGATCGACGATTGTGTCCCACGGAGACTGAATAAATTTAAATAATTCTTGGTATTACACACCAGAGCGTAACCATGAAATCGTGGCTTTTGGTAAAGTTGGAAATAGGTGATGTACCAGTCATTGACCGTTTAACAGTCCGGATCGATTTTTGGGTGTTAAGAATGGTTTATGAATGGGCAATTAACAGCCAGAGTAAATGCCAATCTTACATGTGTTTAAATAGTTGGACCGATAAATACCGGTTTTCGGAGCTTCTAATATTTTTTTTACGTACAACTGTTAAAAAAAAATATTGCTTTTCGTATTATTGGGCAGGTACCTAAAATTTCATCAAATTCATTCATACATTTTATACAATATCAATCGAATATCTCGACGATTTCGTCAGCAGTCACGCCCAGTTTTAAAATTACAGGCGTAGAAGCATCAATGAAACTCGAAGAGAAATCGAGAGGTGACAAAAATACGTCTTTCACAATTCTCGTATTTTGCTTCCTCATAAAGAGAGTCTTGTTTCCATGGAATAGAAAACAAAAATTTGCAGATATAATGTCAGGGTATGCAGAATAGTCTAAAACTTTGAAAAAAGTGATCTAGAAAAAATGTCCGTGTGTATGTACGTATATGTGTGTGTGTGAGCTGAAATTTAGCACACAACTGCTCTTCTTCAATTGCTGCAATCGTTGATAGAATGGATTCAGAAATTTAGATTTTGCAGCTTTCTCATTTAAAAAAAAAGCGCGTGGTCACTCCAACTTCCATGAAAATAGGTCTATTATGCGAAATATATATTTTTTAAGAACATAAGCACTTGAAATTGCTTGATAGAGAATTTGGATCGGTAATCGGTGATTCGGTAAAGTAGTTAAAATTTATTTAAAAATGTTAAAATTTTAATAATTATTCTTTTACTTTACCCGAGTTTCCTAATCATCGTCATGTACTTCAGCATCTCTTTGTGCTCTAACAAGTACCGTTGACGACCTACAAAATTATACCTCAAGTTGGTAAACCTCCACGTATAATAACAAAAATGATCCAACCGAATGTTGGAAGGAAAAGCAAAAAAAAATGTTCCATAAGTAAAGCACTTACTTATGGGACAGAGAAGGGCCCTCAGAGAAGACGAACGAGGCACTTGTGCTACGCACTTTGACGGGGCACGCGGCTATTCTCCGTGCTACTATGGGGAATGGGGCTCGAGTCTATCCACCTCTAGTAATTGAGCACACACCGGGATGACTGAGCGCTAATATAATATGCGAGACGGTTAAAGTGACACTCGATTCTTCGAGCGATTGAGCAAAGCTCTTCCTTTTCATATTTGTATGAGGATAGGCAGGATAGAAGAGAGCGAATGCAAGCGATCTCTTCGTGGTCGGTGCCCTTCTGGTGAACGAAGGTCTCCATCGAGACGGTCAACCGGTACTTTTTCCTCGCGGTATCCGGCCAAGTTTACGCGCCCTCAGCTTCTTCTGAAAAATGTCCATCTCATGCGCAGGAAGTCTCAGTAGTGTTGTTGAATAAACCCTGGCACTCTGATATTTTTTCGGAACATTGTTTGCCAATTCAACAGCCTCATCTCGAATGGTCAACGAGCAGCATATATTTTTCTCTTGGGGCAAGCGGCGCCTTCACCTGTCTCGCTTAAAGTGGGTGAACCCGCTGACCCTGTGCCAGTTTCTAACCGCCCGATTACATAAACTTGGTATGTGCCCTGAAAGAAAAAAAGATTTATTTTAATAGACCATGGGTGCTTTAAATCTAATTTAATTGGAATTAATTGAATATTCATTGGCAATTGAGAAAGAAATAGGCGTGAAAATAATCGCTATCCAATTGAGATAAATTGGAATTGTATTGCTGGCGATCGATTCTTGTCAACGTCAATTGAATTTGAGATACATGGCATTCGATTGGCAGCTGATCAAATTTATTTTAGTTATTTTCTTCATCGGGATTCGATTCTATGTATTTTTGAGTTACCTACCAATTCCCTTTTTTTTCTTCAGTGTTTGATGTCTTATATTTTTCAAATTAAACATTGAATTCTAGTAAGAATTTTTATCTTGGGCTTTTAATATCAAGCTATAATTTTGAACTTGTAAATAAATTTTTCTATATATAAAACTCACTAAATAATTGGTTACACCAAATTCCACGTCCACTGCATTCAGGATTGCGGAATTCATAATAGAATGCACTCTTCGACAGATGAAATAAGACATTGAACACTCAAATTTGTTTATCGAACTGTTCTGAAAACTAAGCCAAGTTAAAAATTGTATTTCTTATTTCACACCATGTTAGTGCACGGTATGTCTTTACAAAATTGCATAATTATAATACTTGATATCTACTTAATGAAGATTAAATGTAAGATTTTTTTGAAAGAAGGAATCTACAGATTTTTTTTTCCTATGACTTTTTTTTAGGCAACTCGGTTCCTTTAAATAATGATTTCTGACGTATCCGGCCGAAGAGCGTCTTATGAGTAGATCACGTGCCACAGTTTTTCAGAGTAGTCTTGGGTTATTCGAGCTCGTGCCGATGACCCTCACGGCGGTGTAACGCAGCCCCCGCTCCGTTACTTCCCCATCCTCGCCGCACCAGGCAGACAGACGTCTGTATTTCATTCGAAGGTCGGTCATTCGATCGCGAAGGTGTTCAACGTCTCTCGCGAACGCAGCTTGCATCTGTAACTGAATTTAAGAAAAATAGCGGTGTAAATAACGTAATAACGTACTAATTACCATCGTCATCGCTGTTCCATGAACCGGTAAATACAGTAGAAAGATACAGTCAAAAATATGATATCCTCTCATAAAAATGAATATAACGCAGCAGTAATAATATTATCTGCAGCCGAGCCGTTCACCTCCTTTAATTTATTTAATAAAAATTTATCGTGCCATCAAGTTGGTAGTTTTTATTATTATATAATTATCAGCAAATTATATTGAAAGATATTTGGGCTTTTTAACGATTGTTAGAATATTATGTTGTGAATTAAATTTCAATACTCACTTTCTTAAGAAAGAATGACATTTCGTAATTTAAATTGTATTGTCATTACAAACAACGGAATATAATTCTTCTCAATTTATTTTTCAATGCTATTCAATGCAATTTAAAAGTTTCTCGCACGAGGTTCGTATACAACTTTAGGACACTAGTGCGAAAAGTGCGCCCGACGCGAAGCGTGCGTGAAGTAGACACTTCACGCACTGAGTGGTATAAATGGATGTAATGACTCATGATTACAGTTTTTTTCAAATGTAATGACTTATCATTTGACTTATCACTTTCCAAATTGACTGTCGAACTACCGAACCAAAGTTATTAATGATTACCTTTTCGCCACTGAAACCAATACCTTACCATCACAATAACCTTTTAACCGTAAGGTTTTTTTGACAGTAAATTGTTGCTTCCTCCGACAAAAAAGTTACTTTTAAATTCTTTTGGTTAGGTTATTTCAGAGGTAATTTTAATGATTTCCGAAATTTACTCCCGTGCTGAAAACATCTTCAATTAAGCATTATGCTTATTATCATTTTGTCAGTCGCCGTCGTCGATAAGGAACCGTAATACAAGAGTTGTAAAATTTGCGATTTTTTTTTCTCATAGTTCTAAAATTTGATCGAACAATTTGCGAAGACATAATATCGTTTTGCAAAAATTATCATTGTCGTGGTAGCATTTTGACTTGTCTTATAACCTTAAGGAAGCCAAAAATGAGGAACTATTAAAATTAACTGTATCCTAAGAGTAAAAAGCACGAGGACGAACGTTAGTATAGGAATTAAGCTGCTTCCGTCAGGCAGTAATAAGATTTTGGCAATTATTACACCTCGGCATCAGAATTCGTCATCCTGAACTAAAAAAAAATATTGAATCAGAGACGGTCGATCTTACAATAATAACCCCCCACTTTCAGGGTTTTATAGGGTCCAATCATCATCATCAAAGGTACATTAGAGCCGACGATTTCTCATCGACGTGATCCACCTTCTGAGTAGTCACGTGTACGAAAGAAATAAAAGCATCTGTGATATCAGTGAAGCGTGAGAGACGAAGAAAAACTTTGATCACATCGGCTTAATTATACAGCGTCAAAACTCTCATAATTACGATGCCGAAATTGATTTTAATATCTTTGGACTAGCAGCGAACATTCTCAGCTCCGAGAATTATTTTATGTGGAAATAATAATTCATAATAACGACCTGGGCGGTAGGCAAGAGTTTTGATGAATGAGAAAACGGCTACCGCACGTATTAGAGAAAACTAGTGGACGTCCGACCGAAGAGCGAGGTTCCAAGACTTAAATACCCAAAGCGATGAATTCCTCACGCTTCATTCACTCGCCGTGTACTACTGCTCATGTTTCTGTAACGAGTGTCAGCTATTTCTGGTTAGCATGTACTAAAAGCGCCCACACGAGAGGTGCACACGCTGTGCACAGCAAGTAGCGACGAGGCAGCTTTCAGCTGTCAGTTCGGATATGTGCTGCAATCTATTATGTTCTCGGTTCCGATCGATCGACGTCGTTTGTACAAGGATTCCCTACGTCTCTGCCGATCACTTCGATTTTCCCGCTGCGTTTTTACGTGGCGCTTGGAATCTCCTGTGGTATTTTCAACCGACAAAAACGTGTTTGCTATGTGCATTTTTACGGGCCTTTTCCGAGGCCATCATTCATATGCTACTTTGCCTCGTAAATCTAGTCGCTCTAAAATTTTCGCTAAAATAACTGACGCGCTGAAAAATCGACTGGACAAAAAAGCGACGGAATGACAACCGCACTGAGAGAAATCGTCATAGTACAGTTAACTATAAAGTGACAACTATTGACTTTTAGTCCTTTTATAGTTAGGGTGACTATTAAAATAGTTGTGACATTAATTAAGCGGTAACAACTATGATTGTATTAACTACAAATGAATAGTTGTTATTTTATGGTTACTAATACCATAATTTTCTGTCAGTGCGGTTACACAGAGCGAAGCATTCTGTGTTTATTAACCAACTTAGAATAGAGAGGTTATTAGTCGGTGTTAATTCTGAGTGGTGAATCGATTAATCGATTGTGAGCTGATACACAACCATCTTTATATCAAACATAGGATTTTCAAGAAGTTTCCCAAAGTCATTTTCTTAATATACGGTAATTTCTAAAATACGGTTTGTGAATATATTTCAAAACCATGTAAAAAATAGAGCACTGATTTGAAAAGTACAACATTCTCCAATCTCCTACAATGTAAAAAAAAGCATACAGCATTCCGATAAAAAAAAGCGGAGCATTCATAGCCAGTGGCTACTCCAAGTCCCTTCATTTCTAGCAGTACGTAGTGATTGGCTGCCCGGTAGACCACAGCGAGTGTACATTGTGTAAATAGAATCGCGCGGCACTCACAGGTGAATCGTATTGCACTCTCGACAACGGGTTGCGCTGCGCTTCCACGAAATGAAATACCGCTCGGTCTTCTGTAGACCGCGAGAGCTCCCATGTACAAATATAACTTGTAACTACGGTTACAGCGTTTCTATATCGTAGGTAAAGGTGTACAGGAGCAAATTCTTCTTCTCTCCCTTTCTCCTATACTGTCCGTGAATCATCATATATTATACGTATATATTTCCTCAGCATTGAGTCAAGAGATAGCGCACAAAGACCCATACCTAATTGTACGCTTCTTAATGAAAGCAATCTACTCTCAGCTCTCATCTCTTTTTATTGTACAACCGCGGTGCGCCACGTGTATCATTAAACTGCAGTCAAGTTCCGAATGTACTCATTCACCTCAAGATTTAGTTATAGTTTTGTAGAAAAAAAAGTTAAGTAATAAAAACGGAGTAACCGTTTTTATCCTCGAAGCATAGGACTTAATATTTTCTAGCCATCTCTCTCTTTCTTTCACGGCAAAATTCAGCTTGAAAATCATTTCTATCGGGTACCGCGCCTATGACTCAATTATCGATTCGTCTCTTCAGGATACATTCGTCGAAGACCACCCGAGATAATCAGCCAATGTCCTTTCCGAGGAAATTCGAATTTAAATAATTCGCTGCTAGAAGGCGAGCATACATATTTCGCTCGGCTGACCGCAATCTTTCCAATTCTCTTCATACGCTCTTTTCATAGTTTATACAGATGCGCGAGGCATCGAGAGCGCTACTTCCTATAGTCTACACTCGTAACGATCGTCTTCTCTGTTATTATACGCCACTTTCTTCTTACCTAGCGGAGCATTATAAACAGCGCGGGTATATTACTTCACTGCCTGGAGCACCCTCATTCTGCTGGAGAATACATTCTCGCGGCAGAGGCTGCTTTTCCGTCCGCAGAGCTTTTTTCGTCCCTTCCACGGTGAATGCAGAGCGACGGGTACTGTTATGCCGACGGTTTTCATTGTGTAGCATGCTTCTGTATAAAATAATGTACAGAGTTTTCCCAACGTCCATATATTAGAGAAGACCGGGGCCGCTTGGAATACTTGCCGGTAAACTGTAAAAAAAAATCTACTTTAAATTTAGTCTACTTATACTCGAAGTTTTGATTCATAAACAAGTACATGAAATTTAGTATACAAGTGTAATGTCAAATTAATATGTACATATTCAATAATTTACTTTAGTTTCACAGTAAAAATACCCGAATTTTAATGCTAACAGTGTATATTGCGGCAATGTAACGGTAATGTAACAAATATTACATGTAATATTGCCCGGACATTACATATAAGTTACAATTTCCAACTCAGCAATATAACATCGTTATATTACATATTATTTTTTACTTTGGCTGAGTATATATTAAATAAATGTTATGATGCTTCGACGATGCCAGCCTGTGATATTTATTTTGATGGAAGTTTGGCAAATCGTAACTCGGGTCTGAGTCTAACGATGCCGAAGATTCCATCGTTATCGATCTTCCTGTATAGAAAATTCAAACATTTGGAATCTTTTTAATTTAGTCCCTTCAAATTGCTTCATCAATACAATTTTTCAAACCACTTTTCTCGACGTTTCTGAGACCATTTTGAGTGTTTGGACATAAAAATCTCCAAAAAAATATTTGTCATTAGCACAAAGCTTCTTCTATGCGCGAGCAAATTTAGTTTACAGTGTTTGATTAATTTTTTAAGAACGTCTATTTAAAAAATATACCGAAATACGAGATCAAAATTGCATACTATAGTGTATTTTGTGATGTCCTAACTTATCCCAGCAAGTATTAGATTCTTTGCTTCCAACTGACGAGCTACCAATTAACATCCAGGTTGGAATTATAGGTAACAGTGTAAATTCACAGTTAAAAATAATTCAAGAGGCTCCTTTTAGTGGTATCTTCATAAAACATTTTAAACACAATAATAATAGCTCAGTTTACAGTGCTCAATTCGTCTTTTAACTGTGCCTATGAGTGTGAGTCGCACAATACGTCCTAATTTGATCTCGACTGTTTCAATTCGCCCCGTGTTCCAACTAGCCCCAATCTCCCCTACGTTTGTCTTAGCTGCTGGAGGAGATTTTGCAGCTACGATGGGTGCGGAGTAACCGCGGGCGCCACTTTTAAGCCTGGAGAAAGGCGCGCCTATAGTTTTTCAAACCCTGTTTGATGTCTCCCTACATAAGCTCGCCTATAGACTTGTAACCGATGCAAAATTCTGGTGCGTTAATCTTCGCTCTGGCTACTCAACGATGTACCTTGACATTTCGTTGAATGGACTCTCGTCACGCAAGCACATCCACACGCTCCCACTGATCGAAGTATAACGTCTAATACAAGCCACCTGCTGTCGATAATGCTTGAGAGATCGCGATTTGTTCGATAGGTTCGATTATAGAGGACGAAGAGGGCGAGTCTAAGTGATAGCCACTGGGTTATGGTAGTCACGCCTCTCCCATACAAAGTAGGAGTTCAAATATCCGCAAGGGTTACGACTGTTTTTTTCTTTGTCCATTCTCGTGCAGTCTTGATATGCCGATTCAAGAGAAGGAAAAAAAACGACACCGTGATTTAGAGGCTGGCTACCGTTATGTGTAATAGGCAAGCCTTGCGTACGTAATACGAGGCACGTAGAGACGTAGATTACTGGGTTCGATATATTGCTTCGTGCTCCGAGACCCGATGTTCCCTCTCAATTGGCCCGAACCTGAAAATCGTCGGAAGAGTCTAAAGTGGTCGGAAGTCCAGCGTCATTCGTACCTATTGGATAGAATAATCGTGAATCATTGTCGTGAGTCAATTGCCTAATCGCCTAATGGCCACTACGAAGATGTGTTAATCGTCCTCTGTCATGATACTTCAGAATATTAGCTCATCACATTTACATATAGACGGTGAAGAATCTTCATCATCTTCATTGAAGATGCTTGAATGATATGTAGGATATCTACGAATTGCACGCAGTATTTGAAAATAAGATGTTTTTCAACATTGTGAATAATTAAAAATAATTTGTCCCTGGTTTCCTAAAAAAAACGACTTTTATCATCAAATTTATAGGGTGACTCATTGACTCAAGGGAAATTTAAGTCTATCGAGGCTCGCCTTAAATGTGAACGTTTAGTGTCAAAACAATGATGAATTAATTTTTAGTTGAAGATGAAGAATAAAAGTTAATTTTCATTTCTCATGTAACGATATTTTAATTTAACAAAAGGAAAGTGTTAACTGTGTAGTGTAGCGGATGTTTAATACAACGCTCGTGTTATTGACGACTATTTTAGTCCACACACAACTCTGTATAACGTGCAGTTTCTCCAATTTGCACATTTATGGTCTCACCAGATTTACGGAGCTCCGGTCGACTCGAATCATGTCCGATGTCTTTTATTACACCGACAATGACAGCAGCAGATAAATATCCGGTTTTCTGTTTCAGGAGGAGAGCAGTGAGCCAACTCGACTACAATGGAACGAGTCGAGCTTGATTCGAGCCAAGCGTACAAGCCCTTTTTCTGGACCAATATCTTTTACCGATCATCCGAGGGATTCTTCGTCTTCGGGGCCGCTAAATCTTCACCACGAAAGCACACATTCCGATTCTTCGCCTCTGGTTCCTTTATACGGTTTTCAAGTTCCTAAAGTGGCGGAAATTCCGTCGAGCATCGACTTAGACTACGTCGATAAAACGCAAAGGAGTCCAAATATTTATGAAACCGCAGCTTATCAACGACCACCTGCGTTTCCAGCTGCGACGATTCCACTGGCGATAGAGCAATTTTCTCCGAACTTGGCTCCTAAGGAAGTTCTTCGGGTTCCCGACAGATGCGAACCGGCTGTTGGTCTTTTTGAGGAAACAACGAATTCGCCACTACGTCCAATTCAGGAATGCTCATCAAACGCTGCGAATATTGACGAAGCTCGGGGCGTCATCGGTCTGCACGCGATCTCACCGGAGGCGAAGAAGCAAATAGTCAACGATCCGCTGACATGCAATCGTCGGACATCGCCAAGAGTAGAACTTTCTCATCCAATAAGCAGACTCTGCGATTCTGTTCGTTTGACCGGTGAGGATGCCGATCGAGAGACGGATAGGAATATTGCTGCGGCTTCTGCAAAAGAAACCATTAAAATTAATGCCGAGGAGAGTCAGATCTTTGCTGGGAAACCAATATTTCCTGTAGCCATCATTCAAAGTGACAGCAATAATAACGAGGCTACCGTCGACGGCTCTATCATATCCAGAAATTTAACTTCTTCCGCGGCCGATGGCGTGGA
Source organism: Tromatobia lineatoria (assembly GCA_949699805.1). NCBI lineage: Eukaryota > Metazoa > Arthropoda > Insecta > Hymenoptera > Ichneumonidae > Tromatobia > Tromatobia lineatoria. The sequence continues at coordinate 22,188,167 of OX453038.1, read as the reverse complement.
AACTGCTACGACCGGAAGTGAAGGTGTTGGCAGCTCGGAAGATCATAGGTGCGAGCAGTGCGGCAAAACTTTTGTCACTCGGGCGTCACTCAAGGTAAATTTGCTGCAAAGGATGTAACTCATTTTTAATTAACGCCTCATAAACATACAAAAAGTAGCACCTTGTATACAATCTATACAAGGTGCTACTTTTTATTCATAAGAAATATTGAATTTTTTCAAATTTGATTTTTTGTTTCATAACAATCAAATTTAATTCGACAAACCCACTTTTTTAAAAATCTGTTAAGAAACTAATTTTAGTTTTATAAAATATTTGTTCATACTTACTGACCATATGCGTCAACAATCCAAGCGTTTCCTTTTTACAATACGTTTCATGGTTGCATCGCAATTTTTAGTCGCTAATTCTCAGATTTTTCTAAGTTTTCCAGGTGAATATTAAAAATAGTCCGAAAATTCACGGACATTCAGAAAAAAGTGCCTATATTAATCTCTTAACAAATACGCAACATCGTAATCTGCGCGATTTTGCTTAGAACATTACCGATACGCGATTCCTTTATTTTTATGAAATATATATATATATATTTCACGTAAATAACTTTAGTTTCTTCATACATGATAAACATACATACACCGATGAGTTATATTTTAAAAAAACGTGTTCAAATTACTTTTTTATTTTAATAACTCCGAATAATTATTAACTACGACCAATAATGGGATTTTCAATCATTCATTAATTTTATTCACTTCTTGTTATTCAAGGAAAACATAATCATGCAACGTTCTTACAATAATTCATAATTATTCAGACTAAAAAGTACTTTGAATATAATTTTTTTAGAATAAAGCATCGCTGCATACATATAACACATATAACACATATTCAGAGTATATCTCAAATATATTTTCCGTACTCAGTTCCCTGACAATTCTAGTCCAAAAATATTCCCTGGCTCAACTCAGTTTCTCCTATAAAAAAAAATCTGTTTACTAAGGATGGATGTTTATTGAAAACGAAATAAGGCAAAAAAGTTGGTACTTGAATCTTCTTCAATCCCCCGGCCAAAGAACTGCTATTCCACACAATCTACTTGCCCTAGTCCTCGATTCTCATTCTCCAGAAGTAGAACAGAGACGGTACAACAACTGGCCCCTCAAATTGCTAGATATTGGATTGTATTCTCTTTCCCTGCAACACCTTTCATACCCTGCGCACTGACCAATGACTATCGCTCCACTTTATCGTGGGAAAAAAGAAGCCGGTCTCCACACAGATTGCAGTAGAGGTTGAAACGCGAAGCAGGTACCGCTGGGGACATGTTTCTACATGCCAGCACTTTACACTCTATAAACAAAGCCACGAGACGAATAAACTCGTCGCCTCAGTCAATACCCACAGAGGCCCCGAAGTCCAGACAAGGCAATGACGCACGAAACCCATGCATCGTACTTACGATCGCTACGTGCCCTGAAATATACCCGAGAAGCGAAACGAACGTCGGGGTCACAGGGATATACCGATGAGACAAACAGTAGTACGGGAGATTGTAGTAGCGATAAATTCCAAAGGCTCGCCTTAACAAGTTGTGCGACTTTTGATTTGTGAGGAGAAAAAACCTTGGCAATAAACAAAAAAAAAACGGATATGTACCTTGGGGAACGAAACAGATAATAAAAAAGTAAAACGGACGGCATATTTCATCCCAAAATTGATAAAATATTTACTCGTCACTATTAGAATATCGGGATCGTGTTCTGCGCTGCTTTCAGAAAATCATTGATGTGAAGTCTATGTGCATCATTTATGTGGGAATCAGAATGTATGCTTCGAATAAGCGATTTAACTTTAATAAGCGTATTTCTGAGATAATCATCCAATGACGAAAACTTTGTTTGCTATAGGCGTGATGTATAGAATAGCGTTTTTGATGTAATTACCAATGATATTTTTTCCTAACTTTCTGTACTCACGTTGAATTGCAAAAATAAGGATATTGTGGTAGCGGTTAATTTAGAAGGCTCGTCTTAAGAAACGACTTTTGATTTTGCTTTGTGAGGAAAAAAAGCCTTGGCGATAAACAAAAAAACGGATATGTACCTTGGGGAACGAAACAGATAATAAAAAAGTAAAACGGACGGTATATTTCATCCCAAAATTGATAAAATATTTACTTGGATTCAATGAAACGCTTCATTTATTTCTTTACATTTCACGAAATTTTTGGGCCAATAACGAACAAGTTAATAAATTTCGAACTGCGTCGTAGACTTTTTTTTGTTGGTGCGTGATAAATGTGAATATAAAATTACAGAGAATAACCACTATTAATACTGAAGATAGTAAAGGCAGAACCAAGGTCTTAATTGGCCCACGGGAGCGTCCACTTGGCTGCAAATTGCTTATACTTAAGGCGTGTACGCTGGTATATAGTTTTTTTGTCTGATGACTTGGGAGCTACTAAATAGTGTTTAGTGATTTTTTTTCCGAAAGCAATTTTTCCCAAAGGCCTTTCATGCATGTAACTCGTTTCCATGCACCTTGGACCGTTCAAACCTTTGGAAATATATGCTTTGTAGGTCTATTTGAAGTATTAGAGAAGTCGAAACATGAAATAATCTCACTATATTTATTCAACTGCGTCTAAAATTATAAAAAAGAAACCTGCAGAAATAAGCAGTTTTTACGGTACGAACCAATACGAATATGACGAAAACCGGCAGAATCTATTGCTGAGAAATTCCAAATAAAAAAAATCGATACTCGTTTTTAAATAGACATGTTTTAATTCAAATAATGTCAGACTTTTATTGGTACTTGAAACAGACACCAAATATCTATAACACCCCATGAACAAATCAAATATTAAAAGACAAAAATTGTAAATAAATATTTTGCAAAACTCGAAAAAAATCTACGTTTTCTTTTTTGGTTATGGAAACAAGAAAAAAATTTTAGGTAACAAAAAAGCTGCGTTCCGTTTCCGATCGCGTAGGTCAAAACGATAGAAAGCAAAGAAGCTGCGTTTCCGAAAGTACACGTCCATTTTTCATTCCCTCCGACACCAAAAAATCGACCCTCTTGGATTATAATCGAATCTCGAAAAACGGTTTGCTCGTAATTTCAGGTCCACGGCCGTACCCACTCAGGAGAGAAGCCATTTCGTTGCAGCGACTGCGGCAAGGAATTCTCTCAGTTGCGAAACTACAAGTACCATCGAAGCGTGCACGAGGGCACCCGAGAATTCGCGGCAACGTGTCCCGAGTGCGGCAAGTACTTCAACGACCGTGGCTACCTGAGTTCTCACATGAAGATCCATCGCAATCGAAAGGAATACGCGTGCGCCGAGTGCGGCAAGAGTTTCAACCAGCGAGTGGCTTACAACATGCACGTGAGGATTCACACAGGCGTCAAGCCGCATCAGTGCGATCAGTGCGGCAAGGCTTTCTCGCGGAAGATGCTGCTAAAGCAGCACCTGAGAACGCACTCTGGTGAGCGTCCGTATCAATGCCAAATCTGTCACAAAGCTTTTGCCGATAGATCGAACATGACTCTGCACACGAGGCTCCACTCGGGGCTTAAGCCTTACCAGTGTACATTGTGCTCAAAGGCCTTCACCAAGAAACATCATCTCAAGACCCACCTGAACTATCATACCGGTACAAAGCCCTATTCCTGTCCAAACTGTTCCCTCAGATTCTCACAGAGTAGCAACATGAGGACGCACTATAAGAAGTGTTCGGCGTTGAGCGGCGTCAACGCGACCAATCAGAATTCCGCCCGAGGCCCAAACGATAACGGACTCGCGATAGCTCCGAGCGGTGGCGCTGTCGTCGCCGAAACAGATGAAGACAGAGCAGTACCTTCAGCGCCCGGCAGAACGAGCGCCTTAACTCCACCGAGTTCCGATCAGGAGTCCAGTATTCTCACGCCTATATCCGAAAAGAGAAGCAAAACCACTCGCGCCTACCCTGGATTAAGATCCAAGGACGCGGGGAATACTATTGCCGACACCTGACCTCCCCACAATCTAGCTTTACGTGTTGATATATTATTATATTTGTTTTTTTATGTTTCCCATGTAATAGAGTTTATGACGAATGAAGATTGCGTGGTAAACACGTACTCCATCATCTTCGGCAACTATCGCGTGTATACTGTAACTACTATTTTAACTGGAGGCAATAAACGACGTTTATACGACGCGACGTGAGGCGATTCACTAGAAGTTTTTTTTTTCTTGTTGATTTTGCGCTTCTTGCTGCTGGTGTTGTTGTTTCTGCTTTTATATACCTGACGACTTACCTCTCTCTCACTCTCTTTGTCTCTTCGTCTCTCTTTCGTGGTGCAGTTTGAGTACAGGATTCTGGCGCAGTTACGAAGATTCTTGAGTGCTCGAAGTACGCAATAAAATTGTTCATCTCGCCCGCTCGTCAGCGAGATTTCAGGCTAGGCATCAGCAAAGCGGGATCAACTATAAGGAGCAATAAAAATTGCTCGTAGCCTCCTTTCGAACTTCACTCTACGTATTGCACTATCTCGTTGTGCAGCAGATCTTGCCATAGCTTCGTAATAATTGCGAGAGTTGGGCGCTCTCGTACGCGAGATTTTGCAGGTGTGTTGGTTCGTTAGAACGCGGTTACCACGTTGAGCTTTGATGTGGTGAGCACGCCCGCTTATTCCACGTGGCTATTGGATATAACAGAGCCAACTATGCTCAATATCGAATTACGAAAATGTCTCGGGAACGATGCGCACCTCGCATTTATAACCGCTGCAACGGCCGCTTGAGAATTATTGCAACATCCTTCTCCACTCGACGAGGATGGATAGATTATGTTGGGCAGTCGCCGTAACAACAGGTGAGTGTATTATAGATCCTTATATCATTACTTACATTTTATGGACTCTTCCATGGATTGTAATCATAATGTTGTTCGTAATTGTTTAACGCCTAATAGAAATTGTAGAAACATTTCTTATTAATGCTTTTGAATTAGAAATTGAAAACTCCTTGAACCGACGACCTCGCGTGTCCTGCTGTGATACTAAATATAGCGTACGCGCTGCACGTATAGGAAAAATAGACTGCGAAAGGATTTTAATAGTAGCCGACGGATAAACGTAACTAGCCACTACACGTTTATTAAACGTGGCACTAATAGAGATAGTTGGACAATCATTTCTGTAATCACTAGAGAGGAGAAAGATTTTTTTGCCATAAGTTACATTTTATGTATTTCCTTATGAACGGTAATTATAATTATGTTCGTATTTGTTGGACTTGTTGGAGGAGCACGAATTGTTTAGGATTCGTTCTATCCAGGAATTTAGATTGTCCTACGAGACTTTTAGTGCGACTGTACTACATTTAACGTACAAGTTCTCCAGGGAAAAAAAGCTTGCGAATTGATTTTTAAGAACAAGAGACTAACAGACTTAAGATAACGGTAATTGTGCATATTAGAGCGTATTATTTTCTACTTTCATTTATTTCCGTAGAGATGTAGTTTTGAAAACTAACCTAACGTTAGGAGATCTTGGCAAAGGTTCCGACATTGTCGCTCTCTCGACTTTGATTCTCAAATTATAGAAAAATTTTAACCTATTAGACTCAATTGTGTACGATCATTTTTTGGTGTTGCATGATTTTCTCCGAATTCCAAGGAATGTCTAAATATAAGAAGTTATAGTTTTATAGAGTACTGATATCGGGAGTTTTATTATAAGGGAAACAGTGGAATATTCTACAAAGAACTGATCTGATTGAAAAATCATCGACGCACTAAAAGCCGGCAAATAAGTAACGTTTCGATAGAAAAGTAAGGAGTAGACGTCATAAATATCGTAAAACCATAACTCGAATTTCGCATCCTATGCGACAAATGGTAATGAGTAGGTTTTTTATATTTTTTGCCATATAAGCGCACGAATAATTCTCGATACTAAGAACATAAAACTTTAGGCCTCAGACCTTTCGTTGCGTGTCCCGCTGTGCGCCAACAGCTAAACTGCGTATAAACGTACAAGCTATACAAGGAAAATAGACTGCGAGGCTCCGGCTACAGCCTCAAGATAAACGTAACCAGCCACCGTGCGTATATTAAACCGCAGTACTAATCGAGATCCCGGATTACGTCGTCGCAAGTACCCGATGTAGTTGCGGCCAAGCTAATCATCCCTATCGGCTCAACTATCGCTCGTAGACGCGTCATTATGACTGACGCGTGGAGTCTCCTCGGGGCGAGGTTTGCCTCGAGTTAATGCGCACACACTGGTGGGATTAGTAGCGGGCGTTGTAGGCACACCTCTCACTTATAACCCGTGCTAGCAATAATATTGTCGAACGCTTTATCGCGATAAGCGATATTGGTGTGTTAATTGTAATTATCGATTGGCAATTCGCACTGTCGCCGTCAGTAACGAACGCTATACACTGATTATACAGCGAATCATGATTCTGCAGGCGTAATTAATTATTGGGCCATTTGTTACAAAGGTAATTTGTTTTATTTATCGTTTTATGAATTTGTGGGGGTTATAAAGTGGTACTTAATTTCGATGTTCAGCGAGTTTGTTCGAGACGCCCCTTTATTTTGTTCGAAATAAATTTTTGAATATCTGGTTAAAATTTGAAAGCTCTATCTCAACGGGAAAACGTGCCTGTAAGCACAAACATTTTTTCGTTTAGGTAACATGGGAGTTTTGGCACAATTACTTTGAATTGAATGTGAAAGAATAGAGAACTTTCAACCACTCGCGGTCAAGACACGCATAGTACAGCTACACGATGGGATCTTTGCTTTACTTCACGCGGTTCGCCATAAGTATTAGTGAAGGCTAAATGGACCAATCGCATCGCAGTGAGAGTCCGTAGCCAATTAATAGAAGAAGAAGGTTGGCGATAAGCGGTTAATTCGGACGCTCCGGATGCGTAAAGCTCGCTTTTCGCACTTTGTGAACTAATATTTTCGACAGTCAAATATTTATTGTGCCGAAAAGTTATCTATCCAAGAAATTATCAATTTCAAACTTCCCATGGATAAAACCTAAATGTCTTGAATAAGCAAATGTAGAGCATTATTTATTTTCCAAGAATATAATAGAAATGTAAAACGTAAAGAATTTTATATTTCGAATAGCCAATAGATTTAAACGTAGTATAAATTACTAAAAATCCTGTTTCTCCTGCAAATAAGGCATCTCTAGTTTGCTGCAGATAAAACGTTTTACGTTCACCTTTCTTCTTTCATATAATCAAGTCCCCAGCGCATTGTTTACAATCTGGTTGTAATGCCAGTGACGTTATATTACAATTCATGTTGCGGACGTGCTGAGAGAATGGGAACTTTCGAGCGCTCGAGATTAAAGCACGCCTAGTAGTAAGATCCCATCGTGTAGATACACGATGGGATCTTTCATGTATTCTGATGTTTTCGATGGTCGAATATCGAATATATATCTGTTACGCGGAAAAGTTATCTATTAAAGATATCATTAATTTGGAACTTTACATTGAGAAAGTCTACTTCGAATGGATAAAATCGAATGATCAACATTAAATACAAAATGTAGAGTATTTTTTAGTTTTGCAAAATATAAACGAAATAAAAAATTGTAACGCATTTTACGTTCCAAATAACTAAAACATCTAAACCACGCTTAACTTACAAAAAATTCTGTCTCTTCTGCAAATGAAGCGTGTCGAGTTTGTTGCATTTGAACATTTCACGTTCACCTTTCGTCCCTCATATAAACAAGTCTCTCGGCGCGTTGTTTACAATCTGGTTGCAATGGCAGTGACATTATTTTCCAATTAATATTGCAGACGTACTGAGAGAATGAAAACTTTCGACCGCTCGGAAATATTTATAATATTTATAATATTTATAATATTTCCGATAGATCACCGCCGAATATCTGTTCTACCGAAAAGTTATCTATCCAAGAAATAATTAATTTAAAACTTCACATTGAGGAAGTCTGCTTCGAAAAGTCAAAATAAGGATTCAAATAATTGGATGAAATCTGAATGTCTTAAACAAGTAATGTTGAGCATTTTTTATTTTTTAATATTTTCAATATTCCATATAATTTAAAAAAATGTAAAATGTAGAGAACTTTATTCCCCAAATAGTTAAAATATGTACACTGTGTGTAAATTAACAAAAATTCTGTTTCTCCAGCAATTAGGGCGTGTCAAGTTTGCTGCACTTGAACATTTCACGTTCACCTTCCTTCCCTAATATAAACAAGTCTCCCGGTGCGTTGTTTACAGTCTGGTTGCAATGTCAGTGACATTATATTCCAATTAATGTTGCTGACGTGCTGAGAGAATGAGAACTTTCGACCGCTCGAGGTCAAGACACGCATGGTACAGCTAAAACGATGGAATAGCGACTATGGATACAAGAGTCGTGTAAAATACGCTCTACGACCTCAATGTCACTTCCTTGTAAGTCGCATAGACGCGTGCTACACGCCGACGAGTATATAATCGTGATACAGAGGATGTTTGCGGTACGTTGGACTATGCGTTGTGTTCGTCCGTAGAAATATGCAAGTCTGACGGACAGGGAGAAGGAAATTTGCGCATGCAACAAACTCGAACGCTGTTTCTTCACTGTGTACGCACACAGTCCGTAACTTATGATGCCGCAGCTGCAGCTGCGCGCTACAGGGTCTCTCGATATCCGGTGTCGAGGTCAAGTCAGGACTTTCCAGAAGAATTATTGACGCTCGCTCATTTCGTAGCCATGGGGAACCTACTAATTAATGAGGTCAACCGGGATGACAGTGACTCGTCAAAAGAGTTCATAAGAGACGAGACCTTCGGTAAGATTTGATCCCAACGGCGGTTTACACACGCGACTATCAAACAGTATTAGTTATTATATTAATTGCATTAATCTACGAGTCAGAGGCTGAGGCGAAATTATTATTCACATCCTCATTATTTTTTTCTTATGTGAATTACACTCGCGCACTTTTAAAAAATTCCTTGCCATTGGAATGCATCTTTTCACAATGGCCTTTATATTTACTTGATGTCTGAAAAATATTAAGGAAACGATGGAAAAAGGAGGATGCAAGATTCTACTTCAAAAAATCATGCTGACAAATGATTTGCCATCTAAATGCTATCGCGCGATTTCGTACTTTCCTTTAGATGTACTTAATTTCCGAATACTTTCATACTTCAATATTGGATGCGAGGAAGTTGACAATCGAACAACGTAAATATTACTCACGCTCTACTTAGACTCTTGCCTTAAGCCAAGCGTTTTCGTACATTTCAGAGTCAGGAATTCATCAACCGAGAGGAAGTGGAATAACATTCATGGCCAAAATTTTAATTTTGGCCAAATTGATAAAGAATCTTTTTCAAAAAAAAAGTTTAAACAGACTTGAAAAATATTAAGGAAACGATATAAAAAAGAGAATGCAGGATTCCACTTCCAAAAATCATTCGCCGTCCAAATGCTACCGCGCGATTTCGTACTTTCCTTTAGATGTACTTAATCTCCGAATACTTTCATACTTAAATATTGAGTGCGAGGAAGTTGACAACCGAACAACGTAAATATTACTCACGCTCTACTTAGACTCTTGCCTTAAGCCAAGCGTTTTCGTACATTTCAGAGTCAGGAATTCATCAACCGAGAGGAAGTGGAATGACATTCATGGTCAAAATTTATATTTTGGCCAAATTGATAAAGAATCTTTTTCAAAAAAAAAAGTTTAAGCAGACCTGAAAAATATAAAGGAAACGATAGAAAAAGGAGAATGCAGAATTCCACTACAAAAAATCATTTGCCGTCCAAATGCTACCGCGCGATTTCGTACTTTCCTTTAGATGTACTTAATCTCCGAATACTTAAATACTTAAATATTGAGTGCGAGGAAGTTGACAATCGAACAACGTAAATATTACTCACGCTCTACTTAGACTCTCGCCTTAAGACAAGCGTTTTGGTACATTAGAGTCAAGAATTCATCGAACCGAGAGGAAGTCGAATAATACTCACGCCCACAATTCCTTCGGCTGTTGGTCAACAGGCAAAGAGAGAACACTAATGGAGCAAGTTTCGGCATTAGGAAGACAGCATTAGAGTCTGATCGTGAGGATCGCGCGACGGATTCTCTTGTTCGATGCTTGGTCGAGCGTGCACCGCATGATCCAACTATTTCGCCACGGATAATAACTTTGTATTATGGCGAACGATGCGCGTTGCGTGAACCGTGAATACGCATTAAGTCGCTCGGATGAATAATGTGGCGTCGCAGATCTATCGGCTGGGTTGTTGATCCTCACCAACAACCGACAGTTCTTACACCTATAACTTTTCTAATATCACGTCACGTGGCCTATACTATGTATCGAAATCGCTGCGCGATTGTAATCTCCGATTAGTGCGACTTCTCGTACATGAGCGAGCACATCCTTTGAGATATCATATGCTTCGTGGCAAAGCTATGTCCGAGATACTGAGCCTTAAGCTTTCTATCGATGGTTCTGCCGTCGTTCCGCTAGTGCGACGATTCAGGTATGCATATGAGTGATCGGATTATTTTTGTCATAGGGAATAAGATGATTTCTATTTTTTATAATTGGAATCTGACTTTCGGATGCGCGCAAAAAAAAATTGTATGAAAATTAGATCAGCATCGAAATAGAAAGTATCATGTATGTATGTCGTATTGAAATAAATCGTACTCCAATTATACTTATATTCGAGTAGTCAGTATGCACTGACTAAGCGACAAAATAATGGAATGTCGAATATTTTTTCAATTGTATTTCATAGTAGTAAAAGAGTTTTATTGACAATACGTTTACAGGTTTTTTTCAAAATCATTCGTTACAACCGAGACGTATTACTTTCGGTCCTAGTTTTCACTACTCTCAATTCCTTCCTTTACACTATAAAATTCCCATGCCTTACAATTTACAGCCCGAAAACGAAACAGATTCAGTTATAAAATACGAATGCAGGTATTCGGCTGCTAAACATACAGAGAGAAATACAAAGTTCTCAGATTAGCACTCATAAAAAGTCACGGGCGAAGCTGTCGCGCATGCTATGCATTAGAATTTCCCAGTTAAACTGCGCTATGATCAAGTGTGTTTGAGAACGCGATCAACAGCACCTGAGAATCTCGTTGGACCGCTTAATCTATAAGCGAAGGTACGCATGTACGTCGAAAAAGAGGCGAATACCAGGGAACGTTAATCTTTCTCCTTCTTTCTCGCTCTATCTGAATCGCATTTGAGCAACGCACGTATTTCCCAAGGGAGACGCACGGTGAACCTCCTGGAATCGTTGGAGGCTCTCGCGCCGCTTTGACGCCTGTTTCCAACTATTAACCAGATTGTCTTTCCTCATCTTTCTCTCGCTACAAGCCATTAATGAAGGCAATTATTTCATTATTACCGAGAAATGCCCCGTAGCAAGAGTACACGTAGCAAAGAGCGTTGATAGCAAAACGAGAGTCTCCATTTGGCATTGGCCAGCAGTTGGAGAACGTTGGAGAGTAAGCGTTTGCTATCCTGATCAGGCATCGATCGCAAAACGAGACTCTGGTTCTTCTCGGCCGCGCTGCCCGTGTGCGGAATTTCTTTTTGCCCCTTACGCTCAACATTCCTCCCCGAGATTGGCTCGAATTGCCCTTAACACTCGTACGACGACCAGATTGCGCTTACGCACTCCCGAAGACGTTTAATTGGCGAGCTCGTGCCGCAATTACTTTTGTAATTCTAACGACGTACTAAGGTTAGGATACGCTGGCAAATAAGCGGTTAGAAATTTGTATGAGTACAACGTTGTGAGTCCTCTTGTGGCAAGGTATGCTCATTAACGTGACCCTCTGGTCCAGCCTCGAATTTTACGAGCTTTTCATACTTAATAACGCGTGCGAACAGCTGGACGCTCTGTATCATGATTGAACTCTCGGACTTGGTGATCCTCAGGCGCAGGACGACCTCGTTTTTGAAAGGGAACCTGAAACTGTGTTAGGTTTTAAGAGACACGACTGATAATTTCGTCATCCAATGTTAAATGATGTCTTCCCTTTTTGGGCAAATCTCGATTTTCGTTTTTTTTTTACTTTGAGGGGGATGAGTAAGGGGGAAAAAAATGTTTGCTTCCCTGAAAAAGGGAGTTTTGTTGACGTGAAAAATTTTTTTACCCAGATTTTTACCTCAGAATGGTCAAAATGATCTAAAAGAGAAAAGTGTCTGTATATGTGTGTACGTATGTTCGGATTCTTGTTAGAAGAATAATGTCTGCAATTTTCAAAATATATTATTCTCAACTCGATATTTACATACTTTTTCTATAAAACGAAAGACTGGCGGAATAATTTGTTGAATCAGCACATAATTTTTCTGAAAATCTGTTTACCGAGTCTTTCAGTCTAAAGTGCAAAAATTTAAATTAGGTTCTTACCGTGCAATATTGCATGTTTCCCTAATTTTATTTTCGCTTATTCTCATACACACCTTTGATGTAAACCAACTTCGTCGTCTTTTTGCTACAAATGTGTCCTCATGGACTCAGAGATTCTTGTGAAATTGCCTCTTTTAAATTCGATTATTCGCCAATTTTTAAATACAAAAGTTTCATCAGTCCAAATCATGTTTATCCATTTTGAAGTTCCGAATTTTTGTCCACACTATTTTAACCCCACAACATCAGTTCTTTTTTCAGGTTCGACCTTTTCAACATGTGACCCTCAGCTCACGTTTTGTAAATGCTTAAGCATGTCCATGTTGCAACAGGTGTTGATCCTATGCGTAAAGATGAAACTAACGCGATTAAAACCTGTCTATCGATGGTGCATCTCTCGTAATAAGTCTGCCCTCATTACCCCTGAGGCCAACAGTCGCAGCAAAATTAGCTGAGTACGTATCAAAGTCGCTGAGCTATTTGCGAGTATCCTCGCTTCAAATCCCCCGGTGCTAAAAGAGACCCAAGAGAATAATCCTGCACAACGTTCAAGAAGCGCGATTCACCGATGTGTCGCGGATTCTTATCTCTATGTCGCCTCTGGGGATATTAGCACTAAAGATTTGTAGGCTGACGCCTTAGCCGCATGGCAACTCTCTTAATTTCCCCGAGAAACACGATCCTCATGCAAGTCACTGTTCCTCCGCTCTAAACCCCATCGCTACGTACATTGAATCGTTTTTCAACGCATCTATACACGTAACTATACTACTTCCTAACTATCAATTTCAAAGCAAAACTTTCTTAAATAATTTTTGCATTTTTTATTCGTCAATCAATTTACTCTAATATATTACAATTTACAACATCGATTGAAATTCGAAAAATGCAATAACCTTAGCGACTCCGAGACTTTAGCCACTTCATGAGGTAATTAGAGGAATACAAAGGGTTGGAGGTCAAAATAGCGATTGACCAAAATAGCGAATGGCGAATTTTGAAATAAGGAATGTCTAAATGTAGAATGTCCATAATTATTGAATTCGGATTTTCAGCCATTCGCCGTTTTTATCATTCGCTATTTTGAATGCATTTTAAAAAGATAGAGGTAAAAAAAGCGAATGATCAAAATAGCGAATTTCATAATAATGGCCATTCTAGATTCAGAAATTCCTAATTTCGAAATTCGCTATTTTAACCATTCACCATTTTGGTCATTCGCTATTTAAATATTTTGAAAATTTTGAAAACAAATTTTTTTTTTAACTTTTGAAAATTTTAAAGATGCAAATATTGAACTCAATTTTACATTGCAACGAGCATGAATTTTTATTCAATATACTCGCTTCGTATATTTCATGTGCTTATGCATATTAAACGTGTTGTTAAATTCATAATATCTTAAGCAGTATCTCTTAATTTTCTCGTCAAACACGCGCTTCATGCAAATCGCCTTTTTTTCTGCTTCAAGCCACGTCGGTACGTACATTAAATCGTTTATTACCGTATCTATTCACATATCTACTATTTCCTGAAAAATCTATCTCGAAGCAAGACTTTTCATAAATTTTCTAAAGATGTGACGATTGCCGCTAAACAATATGTTACACGAGCCGTGTTGAAGTGCAATAAAAGCGATGAAACTTGGTGTTACGTATCGTAAAGCGATTAGCGTGTCAATCAGTATGAGAGACCAAACTTTTATGATACCTGCATCCCACATGTTCGGTGGTACTAAACATCTGTGTACACGCTTAGTTAAATGGCTATCAGTGTTGCCCATTAGCGAGGACTTAATGAGAAGAAGCCTGGGAACTCTTGAAGCGAAGAGATAGGACGAACGTGCGAGAGAAAGAGATTTTTCCGGGTTCCGGTGACGCGCTGAGGAGATTCCCGTGTTGTTACGTAGACTCGGAGGGTCCACGAGGTCGAGTGTCGGAGCGTGGATGAGATAAATAATCTTGAGAATCCAGGCGCTCAAAAGAGGGAGATGAGAGAGACGAAGAGAGAAGAGGATCCCATACAACACGCTCTGTGACTCGTGAAAAGTAACATTTCGTCTGGTGGTCAATTAAAAGTCTAACTTATTGTCACGGCTAAGGGAGACGCTGGTATATACGAAGTAGGAGCACATATCACTTGTGTCGTATAGTACGATGAGTGCGCGCATGAAACGATGGCATATACCACCAACTTGTCTCAACCCTTTCCCAGGCTCTTTGAGAATAATCTTTGGCGTCCATCCACTCATCTGGAGCCACTGCCGAGATCTCCAGGTTCAATGGAACCACAGCCTTAATTGTTTCCGGCAATAAGACCGAGGAAACGATTCGGTTATCGTTGAAGTTCAAGCAAAATAATTAATATTCGTCTCGATATTCAAAAAGGCGAAAAAAACACATTTAATACCCGTTTCTTGGGATGTGTATGACTTAGATCACTAATAGGCACATTCAGCCAGCGAAATAAAAAAAATTATGGGCCACGTTTTTACATTGCAACTTCGGTGCACTAATTGAATTTAATTGATTTATATTAATCCCCTAAAGCCTTACACGTCAAATTTGGCTCAGGGACTAAAATAATACAAGAAAATGAACCAATCATAAAAGAAAGAAATTCGAATTTGAAACGAAAATTATGAAAGAATTCAATTCTTTCGATGAAACTTGTTTGAGGTATTTAAAAAAAAATATTTAAAAGAATTAATGATATTTTTTAAATGAAAGACATTGCTGCGAATGAAAATGAAACTAACGTTTTTTATTTATAAAATAATTGATTGGGAAGATTCAACAAGATTCTATTTTGCTTTTTTTTTCTCTTATGTACACTGAGAGAAATCGTCATAGTAGTAAGTTTTTTTTTCAACCGGCCAATATGTACTCGCTATTTCTGTGTGTTCAGGGATGAGGTAACTTGGAATTAACTTGCAACCGTAACAGCCAATTGAACTCACAGTTTTATTTTTTTTTAAACTAGAATTTTTGGCGATCTGTGTTCTCCGATAGTCGCCGTTGCTCACTGTTGACGACGGCCGATTGTACCCCACTCTCCCCTACTTATATTTTACAATATATCCAACCATTTTCTAGACATTGGAGAGAAAGAGAGAGATAGAAGGGAATCCAATAGTGTTGGTCTATGACTCAGGAAAAAAAATGATTTTGTCCAGTGGTCCATTAAAAATTTAACTTATTGTCACGACTGGAGAACAGGCTGGTGTATATACGAAGTAGGCGCACATATCACTTGTGTTATGTGCGCACATCATGAAATACCACCAACATGTCTCAACCCTTTCCCAGGCTCTTTGAGAATAATCTTTGGTGTCCGTCGACTCATCTGGGGCCACAGCCAAGATCTCCAGGTTCAATGAAACCACAGACTTAATTGTTCCCGGCAATTAAGCCGAGGAAATGGTTCGCCTTCCTCAGATTGACCCCTGAAACACCTGTAGAAATACAACATTAGTTTAGGTGCTACACGAGGTGAGACGTACAATAATTCTGGGCTTATTATTGCTGTACGCTTCTCGCATGACCTGCAGATGTTGGTGTTTTAATAAAATGTCACATTGTATATAAAGTGGAGTTATGATCGTCATAAATATTGTTCTAATTGTCGGCTGTTAAATTTGAAAAAAAAAACAAAAAACAAAATGGTATGAATTCTTTGCAAAAGGTGAAGAACTTGTCTTGGTTAAATCTACCACATGAAGAATAAATGAAAAATATATATTGCGTCATCGAAACATGTATCATCGTCGTCTACATTTCTGCCAAAAAAATGGTGTAATCAAAATATGAATGTGATTTGATTTGTTTTTTTAAATATTTTTTTTATATGAAATGGGAAATAATTGTTCGATTATATTTGACAATTTATTTTTACTCACATTCACTCAATGAATATCGCTATTCCAAATATATGTTTGTTAGGATATTTTCTATCATTAATGTTTTTCGTACAGTTCAACCATCTTTCGAATACATTACCATTTTTTACAGTTGTTCAGTAATTCGACGCATACTCAAATTCAATTTGTTAGGGTTTTGTATTTCGTCGAGCATTTCACCAACGACTATCCGAAAATACTTCTTTTTTTTCTGGTTTGAAGCATATTTTGGTGCCGTGACTATGAGAATAATGTAACATTTCTTCTAAATGAACTATCTTACGGAAATAAAAATAAACTCACCTAGATAATTCGATAACGAATTAAATTAGTCCTGAACAAAGTCTATCGAATTATTGAGACCAGATTTTTTCCTAGTTTAAAAAATCCTGGAAAATCATTGGAGCGACATCCGCGAGGCGTTAACCGATAAGCGTGAAAATAATTGGAAGGAATCATTGAATATTAATTAACCCGGTGTCTCGTTAAATCATCGCGGCATGACAGCATTTGCAACAATGTCGAAACGGTGTTCGCGTAGTTATTGTACTTAATATTTACCGTGGAATCCGCGTGGGTAACGGATTCCTCGCACCTCTGAGTTTAAGCATAAGCGAAACATTTCCCTTGTATGATTCCGCCACCTGCATCTAATGTCGGTATGCGCGCGCGCGAGTCGAAGAATAATAATTATTAATGGAGCTATGCGTGCGATATCGCGTGGATTGTGAGAGATGGGCAATGCACAAGAGAGCCGCCGTTGCTGCGTCTCCTTTCACTCTCGACTCGCGAGGGGATGCCTTGACATTTCGAGTGCACGAGACTAAAACTTACGTCTCTCTCTTCGTCTCGCGTGCGCGGCAACAGGCAGCATCAACGTCACGCCGAGCGCTGTGCGATCCTGTCGAGAGGGGAACGAGCTGCGCCCGCACGCAACCAGACTTGTACCACTCGATCTATACTTAGCTCAATGTATATAGAGTAAGAGTGGTGAATATGGACCACTGCGGCACCTAAACGGCGAGAAAATTATCTTATTAGTCACTGTTCAATGTGAAAATAAAATTTTTGAGTATTTAAGGATGTATGATACGTACAGTCCCGCCAAAAGTGAGTTTCAGAGACAATTTCGAATATAAAATATTGATTCTGCATAATAATAATCCGAAAATGTTATTAACGGATTGGCGAAAAAAACAATTGTTCAACAAACAATGACTCAACCTAACTATATTTCTAATGAAAATGATATATTAATTTATTTGAATGCATACGAATTTTTTCAGATTTTTTTCTTTATTATGATTTTTTAATTTTTTAATTTTTAAAAATGTGCACGAAATAACGAATATTGGATATGTGTCCGGTATAAAACCATCTACTACATTCAAGATTTTTTTGCAAAACGAATATCCAAAATTTGTTATATTCGGCGCATTAAAAAAAAAATCAAAATAAAAATCAAAATGAAGAAAAAAATCTGAACCATTTTCCAGTTGTTTTTAGGTCCATATTTACAGCGTTATGAAACTTAATACACAACTGTAGTAAAATGTCCATTTTTTTCATTGAGCTTAGTAGAAAATACTATCATCTTACATTTCACTCGCATCTCAAGTTTAATGAACTAAAGTTTATTAACATCAACCAAAAGTAAATTAAGTTTAGTACACCAATTTATGTAAGAACCAAGCTTACACAAAATATTTTTCACAGCATATTTTCACCGTCTTAAGGAGATTCACGCGTAAAGTGAATTAAAAAGATTAGTTACCATGACCAAAAAATAAGGTGACACACCAATCGATTATTCTATTTCCCTTACAACTCAAATGATAGTGCCAACGGTTCAAATTGTAATAATAAAGACGATTCGAATGGTAGTTGCAACGATTGTATTGTTTAACCTCACTAACCTCGCGAGGATTAATCATGAATAGTTGAGGTTACTATTCGACATGGTTGAGGCAACTAATTTTTGAGAGATTGTGTACAGCAAATTGGAAACGTAGTTGCCACAACCAATCATTACTTTTCGTGCATGTGTAGAAATACAAAATCCAGGTTAACACTTTTCAGTGGTCCATATTCACCACGTTTACCCTGTAAGTGATGCCCTGCTCATATATACTAAAAGCCGCCGATAGAGATACGAAAGTTATAATCTTCCAGATACGAGAATGCACTCGTCTGGTCGCTCAGAGCGCGTGCACACTTCACCGCATAACTATTACGTGAGCTAGCAGCTCTCTCATCTCCGATACATCTTTAAGAGGCTCGTAAGCGTCCGTAAAATACACAAAGGCTCTGTCTCTTTCTCCTGTCTGGAATAATAGCGTTAGAGTAATGATCGAGGCGCGAAAGATCCCGGATTGCGCCGATTAAACCGTCGCGAGAGATGATCGCGACATTCCTCCGGAAAGGTGATACCGCGCCCGCTCGAAATGCTCGTATATGCACATTTTAAATTATTGTGAGAAGGGAACGACGAGCGATGCGAGGCGCGAGAGTGAGATCGTTATCGCGAGGCTAATTCTCCTCCGTATCGCAACGATCGGACGCTTACGCGACGGAATTTTGTCCTCACGATGCCGCCTTTTTCTGAACGTTTCCCTCTCATCTCCACACGCTACGTTATATGTACACGTGTATAAGAGAGAACGGGGCAAGATGGAAACTGTGAGCGAAAAATTCCGCCGGAACGTTCCAACATGCGTACATTTAATTTTTGTCACCCGAAAATAAGAAGTTTTATCGCATGACCGGACAAAAATTTGCCTGAGGCAAAACGGATTACTCTCAAATTTATCTCATATTTTTTTTTAAATATCGACAGTGGCTTTTAGTGGCGTATATTCACTGTTTATCGGTCATTAATAAAGTTTTCATCGGTTTTATCGCGATCGAAAACAAAAGTTGAATAGGGCAAAAATGAAACTTTTAAGATTTATTTTCCATGTTGTTAATAGCGACAGTTTTGATGTCGTGCTGCTTTTTTGTGTGGATATCGATTCACAGTAACGTGAGAAGGTTAATATTTTAATAACCGATAACTCTTACTTTCTTGATATTTTTCTCCTACACGGAAAAAAATGTTTAGTTGTGACAAGTACGTTTTTAATTTGCTGTACACAATCTCTCAAAAATTAGTTGTCTCAACCATATCGAATAGTAACCTTAATCAGTTAATCGTGAATAGTTGGTTGAGAGCTTGCGGCTTTTTTAATGCCCCATTTTGCCCCGAGCATGTGATTCTTTTCATGCTCCATTTTGCCCCAGTCTTCCATACGTATATACGCGAGATCAGAGCATCTCAAGGTTTTTTTTTACGGTTGTCATCGTCCGGGTTCATCGCTGCCGCAGTTTCACGCTCGCGGTACGTGTGAGCCCTCGTTTCCTCGACTCTCAGCTCCGCCACTTTTATTCTTTCGGCGACCAACGAGCATTCAAATTATCGCTGGCCATGACACCCATCGTACTTGATGATTTTGCGCTCCGGGAATGAATGCCTCGTTTGATATCCGGAAAAAAACATCCGTATTAAGTGACGCAGTTACATTTCGACATCGAGTATTTAACAGATAATTAAAAGCGGTGAAATGGTTTATTTAAAGAGGCGCTAACTATACTCTTACTTTTATCAGTAGTAAACTTTTTGGAGCTGGTTTCAAAAAGCTACTGATTTATTTTGAAAACTATGCAAATGGACCAATTGGCGTTAGAACCAATGTTTTTGCGTCAACTTTTACTGACTCTCATAAAACGTACACTACCAAAATCAATGCATTAAAAAAATACATACGCACGTAATTAATCCTCGATTTGGAATGTATTTACATTTAATGTCTACCTTAAACTTGAAAAAATATTTGCTTATGGCAAAATTATCTCGCCAATTTCGGTTAGTTACAATTGTTTGTTTTAATTAGTAATGTTTTAAATTGGCATGACTGTAACGATTTTAGAAAGAGTTATTTCAAGGGAATGCCATGAACTTGCATAATGATTGAAAAAAAATTCTTGCTCAGATTGTGATTACAGATTATGGGTTCATCTATTTTGTAAAGTAAGAAAATTGTGGTCACGCCGAAAGTATTGATCTCTCACAAATATAAGGTTTATTTGAGTGTTTGCAAAGTAAATACACAAAAAAAAAAAAATATTCCAATAGACCCAGAATAATCAAAAACTTTTGTTGTCATTGAAAAAAATTCTTTGTTTAAGAAGTCAACAGCACATATTTTTAATATCATATCTGCAGCAAAAGTCATACGTCCATCAATAAATATCATTGATTTTAAACTCATTTCCCTTATAAAGATTTATATAGCGTCCGATATACTGAATCTTCATAGTGACGGAAAGAGTGAAGAAAAATATTAGAGGTTCGCATAGTGAATTTTAAGATTTTTAAAAATTTTCCACAGTAACATTAGATTATTGCTATCGTAACCAAGAAAGAAGAGTGTCTATAAAATAAATCTACGTATATCATGTTAAGAATAAATGTAGATTTCTTCGAATGAAGATTTCATAAAAAAATAATTGGTAATTAGAATGTTGTTTTACTACAGCGAGCTTACCATACTTTTTACATACATTACAATTTTATATTACTATTTTCGTTGTTAGTGTAAGTGAGCGGGCATGACTATTTGGGTCCAGTGTCCGACACAGAATCGCGTGTTCGCGCATAAATTTGCCAAGTAATATCATTTCCTCGACGCGTTAACAAATTGTTAGCAGAACAGCAAATAAAAGGCGGACAAACGGAATACAAGATTTTTGGTAGATGTCACGTTCTTTAAAACGATATGTACGCCGTTCTTTGAATAATTATGTGATGGTCGGCTATGTCAGGTGCTCAGTTGATGTGGATTCTCGGAAAATACTTAGAATATTTGTCTACGATAGCTGTGAAATGTCTGAGCAGTAATAAGCTATAATGGTTTTATGAATGCTACGATATAAACGCTACTTTTTGTTTACTTTTATAAAAATAAATCGGTAATATTTAAAGGTCTGTATATATCAATGTACATGTTCTGAAATTAGGTAATTTTCGAACATTTTTTAGAAATAAATTATTACATCGAATAATGTTAGACTTAAGGGATTTTTTCATTCATAAATTGACCATAGAAGAAAAAAATTTCTTACGACAATAATTAAATGACTGTAACAAACAAAAAATGAAACACTGGGTTAGTAGGTATTTTTCATACTACGAACTATTATTTTGTAAAAAATATTGAAATCTGACGAAATGGCGGCTTTATTAACAAAATAGAAATTTCGCCTTTGAAAAAATGGTTTTCCAATGCCAAGTTGATATTTTTCATCCAATCAAAAAAACCCTGATCTTTATATATCGACATATGTTTAGAACATGTAAACATTTCAAGACAATCCAATAATTTGTTTTTGAGTCAGAGCTGCAGAAGTTTAGAAAATTACCGAGTTTCTACCGCCGAGAGAAATCACTTTCATTCGTTTATTTAAATCAAATACGAGATCTTTCAAATTTCATCACCACTAGATAAAACTTGAAATCAATACGATTTATTTGAATAGAATAAATTCCCTTCGATCGAAATTAAACTCTATTAGCTGGCATTAGAAAAAAATGATTAAATGGCTCATTTGATAGGATTTTATTTTAAACAAATACTGTTTATCGCGAACAAGTAAATCATATTGATTTAAAATCAAATTCATTTAATTTGAATTAAATGTTATTCATCTTAGATAGATCGCATATTTGATTCAAACAAATCCATAAGACCGATTTCTCCGGGTGTGTTTAGGGAATAAAGAAACGGTTTTGTTTATCACACAGTCAATGCGATTTCTCTGAATATACTTAAACTATTTGTCTACTCGATAACTGCAAATGTCATGCCATTAGTCATGCTGAATTAGAATGGTTTAAGAGCACGCGTAGCTATGCGATATTTGCCATGAACGCGACTTACAACGCTACCGATATACTGCGAATTTATACCACTCTAGCTTTTGACGCTACTGACTAAATGGGCCGAATGTTCGGATATGTACTTTGCAGTATCGTTTAATACCAAATTAAGCAAAAACTGAGTCGTTATAATTTTAGAGCTCATGAATTAATTAAAACTTATTAAAATAAAAAGCAAGTCTTCTTTCCACAGTTTGCCAAGTAACTTTTCATCCTGCATTCCAAGAAATCGGTTTCATAGGTTATTTTTGAACCGAATACGGGATCTGATCGAAATTATTAAAATTTCATTTCGACTAGATGAAACTTTTTTCAAATCAACACGATTTATTCGGATAAAATAAATACTATTTGATCGAAACAAAATCCTATTAGCCAGCATTAAAAAAATAAATTTATTTATCGCTACATTTCATCGCATCCAAGTTAATAGTATTGATTTTAAATAATATTCATTTGATCTGAGTAAAATTTTATTTATCTCGAACAGGTCGCATATTTGATTCAAATGAACCAATAATCTGACCGATTTCTTTGAGTGTTGTAAGGGAATGAAACGAACTTTTGTTTGTCATACGGTCAATGCGATTTCTCTGTAAATAGTTGAAATATTTGTTTACGTGATGCGAATGTGGTGCGAGCAGTAATGCTGAATTATAATAGTTTAAAAGCACGCGTAGGTATGCTACGATATATGCCATGCACGCGACTTATAACGCTACCGGTCAAGTGATATACTGCGAGGAAATGCCTTGCTATAAACATTCTATTTTCCCGATGCGAAACTATTTACCACTCGATTATCCTTTTGAAAATTGCTTTGCACTAGACCACCGACCGCAGTTCTATCTGCGAGTCAAGCACGCGCGCAATGATCTCTCATGGTCATTTCCCTGCGCGCAGTATACATAATATAATGCTATCCTTGCCGGAGAATTTCTCTCGTCGATTTTATACGATGTTTGTCGTTTGCCTTATCTCTTTTCCTCGTGAGCTTCCAGCACGCAACTTAATAACGGTTTCACAGCTGTTAAGACAGGCGTCGCACGACGAGGTTCAGTTCTTTCTACTGGCATCGCAACCTGGAACTTCAATTTATGTGCACTAGCAATATCTTGCCAGTATTTAAATAACTATGGTAATTATGACTTCTCATACTCAGGGCATAATTTACTAATGAATATGACATTCATCTCTCTGCTGTCGTGAAGAGTAAACTAATGTTATGTGACTTTCACACGATTATTGGATATTTACAAAATGATGTACATATTATTGGGAATTTTTTCTTTAAGCCGACAATTTTTCATAAGTCATAATCTATTGCGGGGATTAGGCGTAACAAGTTTTTCGTGCCTCTTCGGAAGATCGTCTCGTCCGCGTCTACTAATATTTGTGATTACACTTTCAATATACGTTTACAGAGTCAGGCTCGAAATAGCGAATTATTGGATTAACGAATGACTAAATTAGCGAATTTTATAATAATGGCAATTATAGATTCAGCCAAATTTTACTAAGTTTTAATTTTACCAAATTTTAATTTTACCAAATTTTAATTTTACCAAATTTTAATTTTACCAAATTTTAATTTTACCAAATTTTAATTTTACCAAATTTTAATTTTACCAAATTTTAATTTTACCAAATTTTAATTTTACCAAATTTTAATTTTACCAAATTTTAATTTTACCAAATTTTAATTTTACCAAATTTTAATTTTACCAAATTTTAATTTTACCAAATTTTAATTTTACCAAATTTTAATTTTACCAAATTTTAATTTTACCAAATTTTAATTTTACCAAATTTTAATTTTACCAAATTTTAATTTTACCAAATTTTAATTTTACCAAATTTTAATTTTACCAAATTTTAATTTTACCAAATTTTAATTTTACCAAATTTTAATTTTACCAAATTTTAATTTTACCAAATTTTAATTTTACCAAATTTTAATTTTACCAAATTTTAATTTTACCAAATTTTAATTTTACCAAATTTTAATTTTACCAAATTTTAATTTTACCAAATTTTAATTTTACCAAATTTTAATTTTACCAAATTTTAATTTTACCAAATTTTAATTTCAATGTTACCAGATTCAATATATGCATACATTGAATTTTTATTTTATTTTGTACATTAAATTGAATTCCCAATGCGAGGTCAGTAAGAAAAATACAGTATATCATACAGTATATGAATTTTCCAATATTTTTTACAGTGTAATATTACTGATGAGTATTGCCACGTTCATTGACTAGTGGTACGGTATTTAAAAAATATTTTCGTTGTGACAGTAAAAAAAATTTCGATCATGCGGGTTTTGATTGCGTGGCTAGTGTCCTTGAAGGAGAAGGGCCATGATCGTAATAAATTCAACAGCAGGAAGTAGAAGAAACGGGACAAATAATCGGGATAACGAAAGTCGCCGTTTCTTTCTCCTGCATATTATTTTCTCGAGCTGTCCAGCGTGAAAATATTTATCCAATTTTGCGTGCGCACTGCAACGAAAGAACGCAGGGACGTCTATACAGCCGCATACATTATTATAATACACGTATGTGCTTACCTCTTTAGCGATCCTCGAGATAAAGCATTCCCTGCAACGGCAGGAGTTCCTACCGAAACGGGGCACGCAAAATATTTGCTTTACGGTGCGGAATCGTCCCCGCGATGCTCTGCACGCTGACTCGCTGCCTCTCGTATTATGCGCGAGGGAAACCGCTTTAAAGTCGGTCCTTCGGGGTCAACAACGTCGTGCCTGGTACGAATTTTTTTTTGTACCGTCGATACTTAACACTGGAAAATATTAAATATTAAACGTATATTACCATCACGCTTAAAATATCTGACAGGACATTTTTATCACGAAAAAAAAAATTTACGAATTTTGAATTTTTTGGTACTAAGCTTAATGCATGTTTGTAAATTTGGAATTCTGTAAAGTTGAATCCTCTTCAAGTTTTGTAAATTTGAAATTCTATGAACTTTAATGGTCCTCAATTTTTATGAATTTGAAATTCTGTCAATTTTTTTCTTCTTTATTTTTTTGGTAAATTTAGGATCTCATAAATATTCAGTAGTAGAAAGTAGTCAAAGAGTTTATTGACAATGCAATGTGTACTTTTTTTGGTAGACGTAGATTTAAATAGAATATACGTTTAAACAGTTTTGGGTACAGCCACATTGCCAATGGGCCATCGATCTAGGTCTTTCAGCACCAAATTCGAGTTTGAATAGGGCATGTTTACGCAGTTTTTATTTTTTTAATCGCAGTATCTGTGCAGTTCATAAATACTGGGTGGTCATATCCAATTACCGACCTGCAGATGCTTTCTCATATTTCCACGAGATGTTTTATGTGTAGATCTCGGGTTTTGAATGTTATTCATCTAAAATAAGTTGCTTTAGATAATATCTTTAGTGTCGAAAATATTTGAGGTTAAATTACTAAACTGTGCACGTAGCTCTTCCTCATAAACGAATATAAAAAAAAAGTACTACACGAGTATAAATTTTCATTTTCTTTGGTGCATCAAATTTAATTTCCTACATTAAAGGGTTTACGAAAAATACAATACATTGCTTCACTATACAGTTTGTGAATATTCCAAATATTTTATACAGTTTTCGTTATACATTTTTATTTTCTTCAATTTTTATAGCTAACTTCGTATTTATTTTGATGATGATAAATTAAATTTGTTGAAATTATGTTTACTTTTATTTTTTTAATTTCTATCTTTTTCTGAATCAGACAAAGATATTAAAATTTTTTCAAACAGAGGCTATTATCTTTTTGTCTAGGTAACACAACAAGATAAAATTTGAAAGGTAAAAATCTTAGGACGAACCTGTTCATTTTTTGTACCGAATATCTTAATACAACTAGATAAAATTTAAAAGGTACAAATGTTAGGACGAACTTATTCATTTTTTCTACCGAATATATCAAAATCGACTGGCCAGATTTTGCACACCAAAAAACCGACGATATTTATATACATTAACAAATGACCAAATGGAGGTGAAAAATCATCTTTAATGCACCTGCAGTTGCTGCATCACTCTGTTCTCCGAAGATCCTTGGCGAACCGGGATGTACGGTTTAAAGGACCAAAGGTTATCAATCTAACAAATGACTCGTCAGGAAGTACGTAACTCGGGCTCGGTGGTTCGTCTCGCTGCGTTGATCTCGACAAGACGCCAGACTCGCTGGCGCATGTACTATACACAAACCGTTTCTAACTCGCGCGCCACATATGAACCATTCTCTGTCAATTAAGCCACTTTTTTTGCCCATCTCTGATCTGCCTAATATTTAATCATATATACGTACAACTAAATGGCACTCTATGTGATTTTTTCCAGATTTTTCAATCCAATATTTAAAAAATCAATAACTCGAAAACTTGAAGTTATCGAAAAGAAGCTGCGACATCAAAGTTGCAGTTTTGTGTTAGCTTTTGAATAGGACATTCAGAATAATTTTTAACACTGCTATACAACCGGAAAAAGAGGAAATAATTTTTTCTTTCACAAACGAATATTTTTTTCTGGCTGAAGAAATTACCAAATATTCCTGCATCACTGCCGACGTTAAGAAAAAATAACCAGAATGGCACGGTTCGAGATTCTGCAAAAAAAAAAATAGCGTAGCACTAAAATAACGTTGATTTCCAACGGTGTAGCGTTATGTCATTTCCTTAATCCCAGAACTGCGCTGTATCTCAATCTGATGATTTTTTCACGATGGCAGTTATGCAGAATGACCCGGTGATTTTTTCAGTAACAAAAAAAATATCCGTTTTTCATTTTAAAAAAAATTCTCTCTTTTTTTTGGCAAACCATCGGTGTTACCAGAACATGAAAATTATTCTAAATGCTCCATTCAAAAGCTTACACAAAACCACAGCTTTTATGTACAGATATTTTTGTTCATTAACTTTATTTTTTCGAAAGATGCTCATTTGAAAAAAAACTGGTTCGTAAATATTTAATGTAAAAATTTGAAAAAATTTGAAAAAATTCAGATAAAAAGCTTTTTCATGGTTCTTTGATATGACGAATTATGGAGCGGATCTGAGATGATCGAAAACAAAATGGGTGAATTGACGTAGAATGCTTCATGTGGGATCCATTCTTTGGAAGGCAAGTAAAGCAGTGAGTGAACGCGCGGTGCGGAAGTCTCTCGAGCGAGGGAACATCGCGAGATGAGAGCATGCTCGAGCTATATCTTCAATCAGCACTCTATTATCTGTGAGCCAGCTGCGCAGGTCTTCTCTGATAATGATAAGTCCAGACCTACATAACAGAGGAGAACATACCCAAGTTAGTTTCTATAGGTTTTGATTTTTGGCTCGTGCTAGAGTTAACGTGGTGAATATGGACCACTGAAAAGTTTTTGCTTGTATCTCCCTGGTAAAAGCTAAATATAGAGACTACAACAGATAAATAGAATTTAAATAAGATTCAATCGTATCTTCATCCTTCTTTATTCAGACTTTGATCGATTTTTACAAATTGAATCATTGTTATTAGTTTCCTTTAGTTTTCGATAGGTAAAGGTGCACTAATGGATTTATAATATTTTATATTGAAGTTAGATTTTGTCACTTATAAATTTTTATCCGTTTGTGGTATGTAGTGTTATATCGTATATATATATATTTTTTTTTTAAATAAATAAATAAATACGTTCACCACGTCAAGTGCAACTAGACCTCACCAGATATGTTGTTCAGACTACCAAGGTAAAAGCAGCGCAACAATTTTTTTTTACTGATAAACTTCAGTCACCATTACTCGAAACTTGGTTTTAAACCTTTTCTGCGAGTGATTCAGACCAAATTACTAGGTAGATTGAACTAGTTGACGTCTCATTTTCTTTTTAATGAAAAGATACACCGGCTAAGTAGATCC
The DNA here is from genome assembly GCA_949699805.1 of Tromatobia lineatoria. Classification (NCBI taxonomy): domain Eukaryota; kingdom Metazoa; phylum Arthropoda; class Insecta; order Hymenoptera; family Ichneumonidae; genus Tromatobia; species Tromatobia lineatoria. The sequence goes on along the minus strand of OX453038.1, from coordinate 22,159,911 downwards.
AAAATTTAATAAATGTATGAATAAAAATATAAATGATAAACTATTTTAAGTGACATAATAATTACTAAATAAAATTTTCGCTATTTTCTAGATCAGTGATTAACTTTGCTTGCAGAATGAAAAAATAATAATTTGGTTCACTCACCCAGTGTATCTTTTTATGAAGAACAAAATGAGACGTGAACTAGTTCAATCTGCTCAGTCGTTTGTTCTGAATCACGCACAAAATAAAAAACCGGAGATCTTTGCTCAAGTTGATATCGGTAGGCATATGCAAGTTACACAACAATAAAAAATCTTTCAATCAAGTACCAACAAAATAATTTGCTGTTCATTTTTATATGCAGTACAATTTGTATCATATTGAATTTTAAATTCAATTTTTTGTACCTGACGCTCTTTCCTCGATAAATTATATTTTATTTCAAAGCAATTCAGACGGAAATTAACTCAGGCGGAATCTAAGCTTAAAATAAAAAAATTCATAATGGAGTACACAATTTGTCGGTTGAAAAGACAACTAAAATCATTCACGGGTAAATAGTAACTGCATTCACAGAAAAATATCGCAATTCAATAGTAAAAATAGATAGTCCGACGATCATCTAACTATAATGTACAGTCGCGAGGAGGAACGACTATATTTTATGGTTATAGCAAATATAATTATAGCAGCAATTATCAAAATGACAATAGTTTCAAATATGCCATTTTGTTGCATATACGATTCCAATGTTTGTTTTCAATAAACTTGCAATTATCGTTCATTGAACAATATTATCATCACTTCAACTACAAGACATTGCAACCCTTCCTCTATGCTTTTTATTATGTGAAATCGTTGATTCAACGATATGTTTTTCTCTCAGCGTGTCATGACTTAAATCTACTAAATATTTTAAACCCTCAAACAAAAATATTTTTCATTCCAATAAACACATTTCCAATATTCTGTTTCAGTTGAAACTAATAAATCGTTTCTCCGAATGTGAGTCGTTGCGGATTACAGCGCATTGGCCCATATTCACCACTTTTACCCTATATACTCGGGAAACTCTCGCTCGGAGAGATTACAACTCACAGAGTCTCTGCAGAGTCGACAAGCCGTATTAATGGAGCTCCTTTAACCGCTATAAATTTGCAAGCGTAGTCTCGTTCAAAGTATAAAGCAGCGCGCGTGTCTGAAGCAGCCACCCTCTTGAGTCCACTTCCAGCTATACTTTCAGTCTCGAATCGCCGAGCGCTTCTCTCATCCTCTTCGAGTGAAAAGGAATCGGCTTATAGAGATTACGAATGCTCGCGAGCGAACGACATTCTGCTGCAACATATCGTGAAATCCGAGCGACGTCTTCGTTTTCCTTTCTCGATATGTGTGTATGTGTACATTCTGAATGGTTTGCGATGGGTAACGCACCGCGAACGGGCGATGAAATCGACCGGTATACCTATAAACAGAAAAGATACAGTTTGCAGTGATATGTTACAAAAATAGTGGCGTACCGTTCACCGAGTTGCGTTCCCGCAACATCTGTCTGTTTGAAAGAAGATTTTAACGCTATTCTCGATTGCACGCCAGCCACTGACGTCTTAGAAATGCTACTTGAAGCGTTAAGGACGTTGTTACGCACTCATCAAGTATTACATTATATCGGTCGAATCAGTTTTAATAACTTGTTGGAATGTAAATATGTAACAGCACCACGACATTTAAGAGGCTACCATCTGACCAAGAAAAGGTCGAAGTTATATTATATTATATTTAAAGAAAGTATTGGTCGAACTGAAACAATTTTTTTTTATGCAGAGTATGCGTAAAGTTCGATTTTACGCACTGTTTTTGGTGTGTAAAATGAATATTTACACACCAGTATGAGTAAAATTTAAAACAGTTTAAAATCGTCATATTCGATGGGGAAATATGTTCTGTGACCTTCCTATGGTATATTCCAGTATACACGAGTAGTGAACTGTACTATATGTCGTCAGAGGGCACTATTCTATTGACTTGACACACGATTTTCGATCCCGATTTATATTTCGGTTTATCTTCAGTACGGCCTTACTAATCGTCGAGTAAACACGTATTTTGAATTGATTGATTGAATCGAATGAATCAATTATGTTGTAACGCGTTTGTTATCTATTTCTCTTGTATTGTTTTGTTTTGTAAAATTTTGTGAAGTTGTATTTACTATTAATATTGTAAAAATTTTAGAGTCATATAAAAATTTGCAGGTTCTATTTTCGTCCGATATTTGGTAGAATAACCCATATTCTTTATTTATAATAAATACAAATTACATATAACTAAAACCGAAAAGATTAATAATTTAACGACAGAAGTGTTGCTAACTGCTTTCCCACAAAAACAGCAACAACATTTCCATTCCTTTGATTTTCGTGGCATTTTTAAAGATATAAAAGTATAGAAACCTATTTCCTTCATAATATCGTTAAATCTCCTTACTATTTCATCGGTATATTCTTAAATCATAATGAATATGAATTACATATGGGATAAATAAACAGAGTTCGAAGGTAATGGAATGATTACAACTCTGGTCAGAACTAGATTTATTCGCAGTGTTCCAACTTCCTTAATCCGGGCATAATATAAGTAAGTAGCAGAGCCAAGCGAACAGGTCAATTTCGCTCTCAAAGGTAGGGCGACTTTGATGCGCGTATCTTCCGCGAGAGACTGGACCAATAACAGACATAGTGTACGTACCGGGAGCTCTCTCGATACTTGCTTCAGCTATTACGTAAGCGTGATGAGGAGCTTCGAGAGTGGCGATCGGACGTGAGTATAAGATGCGCGCGATTTCCATGCTCCATAGACACATAGAAATATAATACTTGAGAGGTAGCTTACCAATAGCTAATAGCCTATCCTCGGCAATCGAAACGGCATAGCGATATATAAACTTGCAAGTGGTGTTCATGCACGCGCTGCTCTAACAACCCTCCAAGCAGTTATCCGCAGAGTTCTCAGCCTTCGGCGTCGCAGCTGATGTACTCAGTGTATTATTCGCACCGTATACATATGAGCCATTCTATGCCAACCCGTTAAATATTTGATCCTGCTCTTCCCCAATCCTCTCAACTATTTTTTATGTTATTGGACTCACTGAAAAAAAAACACTTGAGATTTTTTCAAATTTTTTTTATCAAGGATATATGATTGATGACGGTATTTAAAATTTAGTCCTATTTAGAATTCTATAAAATAAGAAAATGCCAGATAAATGACATGATAATCAATGCCCACTTACTAATTAAGTTCAGAGTGTTAGTTATTCAAAAGTTTATTGAAATTCTTAAGATTATTTTAAAATTTTTAAGTTAACGCAATTAAAAATAATTGACTCATCAAAAAAACTAGAAAAAAATTATGAACGTTTTTTTTTGTATAGATACGATAACATACAAAATCATGGAACAGATTGTGAGTGGTCAGGGTCAAGTATTCATCGATTTGGCCTGGAACACCCCATATACACACATGTAAATATTCGTTAGGTGAACACATGTATCGCACCGTATACATATATGTACCGATATATGAATCGTTATTTGCTAGCGAGCACGATCGACGTTCGACTTAAAAGCAGCTCTGAAATATAGCTAATACCGCATTTATAGATATGCAGGATATATCAGCAAGAGAGGATAAGTATATACGGCCGTATAGGGATGAATAGCGTGCAGCGGCGCACGCTTCGCTTGTACAACGTCTATTCGAACATTGCCACGAACTTTGCGTGCATTTAATCACTTCTCATTCGCGTTCCATGGGATATTTTATTATATACAATAATCGTCTCGATGGGAGCGCCCGAAGACTCGAGAATTCGGTCAATCAGGTTGACCCGGCACCCGTGAGGGTCATCACCTGTTGCCCGCTCGTTGTTTGTACACACCGGTGATCTCATAACTTTCTGATGGTTGCACTAACACTCGTTATTAGTGTGCTTCGCGAACTGTAAACTCTTCCTCGTATAATAATTACCACGTCTATTGGCTACTCTGACGGAAAGGTCTGATATAAATCGGTCGAAATGGACTGCAACATCACAGCATCTGGATAAGATCTTATTTAGATTCTAACTTTTTGGTCCTTTTCTATCGATTTCTATCTCTCGCCGCTTTCTCACAGTGAAAGGTTTTATTGCACGGAAAAAAATTAGTTTTTAAGGTGATTATGTACAGTTGTAAGTATAGAATTTTGTAAGCACTGATCGAATACTGACAATGTAATAATTTAAGTCTTTGATTATACACAAAAAATCGTTTATTATTCGGTGAAAATAGATTGCTACATCATTGGTCTGAGATCAATTACCAATTTCTAGCTCGCTCGTTCCTTTCTAATGAAGAAAGGTTTGATTTGACTGGAAATTTTTTTTTCAAGTGATAATGAATCGTTATTGACAGAATTTGTGGTTAATTTCTTTCCTCCAGTTTCACAGTATGGTTAACTGAAATATATACATTTTTGAGATATCACGATTAAAGCTTTGGAATAAATTCAAATATTCGCAATTCATAATAATTAAAGTTTTGAAAAATATTCATAAGATTGTTCGTTTGCAAACTTTCACAAATTGCTGATACATCAGTCAATGTAAACAAGATTCAGACAAGCCTGAGAAGTACAACTTCGCTCATAGCTTTCTCATAATCAATGAGGAAGGCAACTATCATCATACTTCTCACAGATGTGATTTTGTGAAAGGTGGAAATTTATGGGGAAGCAATACTGTGCAAGCTACTATTTGGTTGTTACATAAAATATTGAAAATAGCTTTGGGAAAATTATTCCATGCAATCAATCAATTTCTATCGGACCTTTAAGCATGTTTTCGCCATCTATTATGATTTGTTTTCGTGACATAAGCTCGGATCGTTTACAACGAAAATCTAGTTATCTTATGGAAACGCCTTTTCACTGACTCGGCAAACATCTCGTCAAAAGCTTAAGGGGAGGTGAACAATGCACAGCTTGATATAAGAGTCCGAGAAAAATAACAGTAATTTGACACCGCCATTCAAAGGTTATCGTTATTCTGAAAAAAGCAAATATGTCACCGGACGAACAATTAAATTTCAGCTCCGGTGACGTATTTCTTTTTCGTTACCTACGCATTATCCATACTATTGTTTATAGTTTTTGTTACCGACTGAGTGGATCGGCTCGCCTCAAGAGGCAGCCGCTAGAGTAAATTATTTGACCAACTTTGGTCAGTAAAATAATTCGGTTACAAGTCTTTAATATGTTACAAATATGTTTGAAATCCCACATAATTATGATATCAACATAACCACATGTGCATCCAGTTGAATTTCGGGTAAGAACGCTTGAAAAATAAAGAAAATAGTAAGATTGTAAACCTCACCCTGCTTAGAAAATCCTATTTAGATAAGTAGGATAAAAACCGATACATGTAAAGTTCGGGCAATATTATCCGTTACATTCATTGCGTTGCTGTTACATTACCGCAATATAACTGTGTTTACTGGGATAGATCACGTGATGAGCCGGGCCATCTTACTCCCGAGGTTAGGACGCCCATCACTTACACAATAGATTAACAACGCCCCGTCGCCTCATTTTACCCTTTCTTTTACTTACACTTGTTTCACTGTTACTGTCTACGCCTCAGGCACATTCTCACGAACCTGACGCTTCGGCACGGGGCCTAATGATTATATATAGAATATTCCCATCATTGGCCGCGATTACATTGAACGAGGCATTTACTACTCGATACTCTATAAGAATATCTTCTCCATGTCAATTTGACAGGTCCTCAGCACGTCCAAAAATTTGCAACAAATTTTTTTCGAAATCAGAACGGCTCGACAGATTCTCGCAAAATTTAGTACACATAATATTTCACGGGTGCTCTATTTATGTACAAAATTTTTGACCGGTTGAAATCTTGACACGGAAATTGTCATTAATATCTTTCCGAGTAATAATAATTTTGGCATATGCTTAGGTTTTTATAATGCATTTTTCTCCGCTAATTACGGATATAACGGTAGCTTAACGATAAAACAGGTACCGAGTAATTGAATGAGAAAATCACGTAAGATCGTCCATTTCGCTCTAGGATCAATATTTAGCAAGAATTAATATTGGAAATGTCAAAGGCCGCCGTAGCCTGTTGTAGAACTGACTATATGATTAATTAGAAGTTGTGCTGGAAGCACAGCGCAGTAATACAAAAAATTGAAGATGCAGGACATCACACACTTCATAGGTCTGCGACGCTGTCCACATCGCCTTGGGATTGCTGACACTATGCTGATAAGGGCAGCGAAAGCAGTCTCCGATTTTGAGGCGGAATGACGCCATAAATTATTTTCCTTATAACAGCGTGGAAGTGCTGATTAATTAACGCAAAAGTCCGTATGGAGTAATGAAAAGCACTACTAGGAGTTTCAAAAAAAGAAAACTATTTATTTAATCTCAGTAATGTGTATGTTTATTGAATAAAATAATGAAAATATTTTTTCAATCTTTTTTTTTATACTTCTTTATTTCCTAGTTAAATTATTCTCAATAATTAACAATTAGTCTGGACGTATCAGGACGTATTCAGCTTATTTCTCCCACATCCGTTCATTTATGTTTCGTATCGTCCTAACGTGCTTCTCTGTGCGTTTGACACACGAAGGTCGGCCACTGAACCTACACTAGAATGCCGACAAACACATGGGTTCCTCTGCTGCCTCGGGGTAAATGAAGAGAGCGCCGCGGTTATCACCCAATCCCCACAATAGAAAGAGTCTTTGTAAAAAAATACCAATCCACCATAAATGTTATTATCATCGTAAAATTTTATATACCATGTACTTAAGGATTTATAATACGTATAGTTCTGCCAAAAGTGAGTTTTGGAGATAATTTTGATCACTTTCCGATGGGATAAAAATCGGAAAAAAATAATGCATATAAAACGTGCTGAAGAGATTGATTTCGCATAATAATAATCCTGAAATGTTATTAACAAATTCGTGAAAAAAAACAATCGTTGAACAAACAATCAGTCAACCTAACGTTTTTTGAAATCACGGTGAAAATCACGCGCGATTTTTTCGCGAAATTTTTTCAGTTTATACAATTTTTTATTTATTTATAAATATGCCATAAAAGCCCATGTTAAAATGTATGCATAAAAAAATTAATTTTGTGTAAACGATGTAGACGAAAATTCCCAAAAAATTCATGTGACTTCGTTATGTATTATTCAAAACGCGGTAATTATTTCAGATTTTTCTGTGCATTTTCAATTTTACTGACGAACTTCCTCAAGATTGCGGACCGTGATTTCACCAAAAATAACGGTAAAAATCACGGCTCGCCGTGATTCGAGCCGTAATTTCTGCCGTGATTTTCGGTGTTAAAACTCACGCGTTATTTTTACGGTGGTTTTCAGCGTGATTTCGGTCATGATCCAATCTCCTAGGGATGAGAAGAAAAAAATCCGACCTTTACAAAATGAATATTGCAACCGTCTAACGATAATTCAGACATGATGCACTAATTATGAATAATTTTTTATAATTCCCAAGAAATCTTATACTCATAAATGTCGTAGAGTGATAATATATTTTATGGTGCATTGCAGATTGGCGTCAGCAACTATAACATCATCCTTACGTGTTTCGATAGCGGCATGGATGCGTGCGAGATGGTACTAAGAAGCCTAGCAGATATAACGTGGCCTGAACGGTGTACATATCGGATTGCGTGGATCCGGAATCGAGTTGCCGGATCGTAAAACTGTCACTTGCGAAGAAACGAATGCGGAGAACCAGTGCGAGTTCGAATCAGTACCAACATCAGCAACGGCCGCGTACGGAGACGAAAGTGAGAGATTCACTAGCAGAGCGAGGGAGTCTAGATAGTCCTCGAGAATAATAGCGGGTGCGATATATTTCGCGCTTCAGTTTGCCAAGAAACTTCATATAGGGAATAATACGAAAATTTTGCTTGTGATTTTTTGTTACAGAACAAAAGCTCCCATAGCTATTACGTTCTAATTATGATTGTTATCATGAAAATATATGGAGTATCATTAGAGGATCTTTTGATGAATGAAATAACTTTACAAAATTACTTCACAAAATTACTTTACAAAATTACTTTACAAAATTAATTTACTTCTGCGGACAAATCGCTGTCAATGAACCAGATGACTAAACACTATTTGATGTCTCCGGTAAAGTACTATTCCGGGTGATGCAAATAGGTACAAATGAAAATGAAGTGGCAAAAAAAAAATGATGGCCCAGGCCGAACGTATATATAGGCCCGATGATGGCGCCAAAATGCAAAAAAAAATCAAAATGTTTCCGATAAAGTCCTTTTCAAATCAAGAACCACAGTCAGAAACTTCCAGCTACTTACCATTTTATTCAACTTATTCAATTTTTGCTTAAACAATTTACGATGAATTATTTCCATAAAAATCTCTACCACGTTGCTAACAAAATAGATAAACTTGCGTTAAAAACAAAACAAAAATACAGATAATCTCATTGATTCCATTAGGAATACCATAAAAACAAAAGTAATCCGTTGGTCGATAAAAAAAGAAGGATACGATAGTTAAAGATACTTGAAGAAGACGAAAGTGGGAGATTCAGTAACACGGCGAACGAGTCTCGATAGCTCCTGAGAATCCCGAGTGCGGTATGTCTCTCGCTCCTTTCTAAACTGGATCATCCATACGTAACTCGAAGGCTCTGCTCTGGCGCTGTGCAGCGATGCGCTCTCCTCGATCTCTTATTATTATCCTACAAACTATCGCGGCTTAAAAGAGATTCGCGAAGCTGCGTGTTATTTGCGCGCGATTAAATTATTCCCTCACGGTGGTATAAGCCAACGTTGCGGGATGCGTCCAGTAGTAGAATTTTTTTCCATAACGGAACAGGTATTACGAGATTGTTGGCGAGGAGCTTCTCGATTTCGCTTGATATCCTCTAGCTACGGATTGTATAAACGTCTTTATGAGATATATAGCTCGAGACGCTCTCCTCGATTGAGGAAGAGTATTACGAAAGTCTCCTGAAATTGTGCAACAGTTCTACTGGTCGCGATTCCACGTAGTCCAAATATATACACCGTTCTTCTCTTCCCGAGAATATCGCGAAACGTCTCTGTGAATAAACGTGCAAATAACGTGACGAACGGTAACTGTTATCGCAGCGAATGACGGATTCTCCGGGTATTTTCATAGATTTTTATTAAGATCCTATAATTGCGCCGTTCCAGACGCTTCTTCTTGACGTTTATAAACTTCAAACTATACTTACGCGAGGAATACTTATTGACACTGGAATGAAAATTGTCAGGTGAATTAACTGTAAAATTGCTATAGGGTAGACGTACGATTAGTGACCACCCAAAAAAATATGTTAATTCATCATTACTTTAATCTATTTAAATCACTAAATGAGATAGTTTTTCATAAACCTAAGCAAACTTTTCATCGAATAATCAATACTTAAAATACCTAATTGTTTACAAAATTGTCTCTAGAACCCTTTGCAACATTTGTGGCCATCATGGTAATTTACACACAATATGCCAAGAATGTATCAATTTAATCACCTCGAACGGTACTTTTCTCCTATCAATAAACATTCTATTGAGACCGACTTTCCAATTCACGAGTACACCACTCAATCCTATAAAACGTGACAAACGGTAACTGTTATCGCAGCAGGTGAAGGATACTGCAAGAATTTTCATAAATTTTTCTGCAGCTCTGGATAATTGCATCGTTCCCGACGCTTCGTCCTGACATTTATAGTCTCCAAGCACCAGTTACGCATCGGGTGCAGTTGTCGGCACTTTAACAAATGCAGTTTTGCCTCAATAGTACGATATTTATAATATTAACTATAAAACGTAGCGATTGAACGTTATTTCCGTTTTTATGCTAAGGTAAAATCTCGAAAATCGATAAGTAACAAACGCAGGCAAGATCATTGATTATTGTCATATTCTTATCTCCTCTTGTACAATCTGTTTCAGCCGATAGTCGATTGCTGCAGGGGTTGCCAATTGCTGGAAGGCTGCCATCGACTGGATCGTTTATCCACGTAGCTTGTAACTTACAAGCTGTCGAGTGCGCGAGAAAATGCGGCAATGATCTATGTCCCAGTAACGCTGCAGCAAACTCGAAGGAATTGCTCGCAAGAGGCTTGCGATCGACCGCTTTATTTACGAGCATTTTCAATCGGATCTTGCGAGAGGATTAACAACAGGAACGGCAGCCAACTTGTATGGAACCCGTGCGGCGGGCGTGGTTTTGCTATTACTTACTCTTATTATCAGAACTCGAGAACGTATCTACTAGCAGTACGATAATAGTCGGCTGAGGCTGTACTTAAGGGACGTGCGGAGTTCTCAGCATTCTGCTCATACTGCTCTGCTCCCCATCTCCCAGATCTTTGTTAATGCTGTACACGGCTCTATAGAGATAGAGCACAGAGCTCGTTCTCGGTCCGTTCTGTGATACAGCTTCGGGGTAAAATAATAGTTCGTTCCGAGAGCCCGCAAGTCTCTTATCCAGACCATTATCTAGATCCGATTAGCCATGGAGCCGTGTGTAAGTGCAATGAGAACGAGGGACGATCGGGAATCCGAGTTTCCTAAACGCAACGGATTTGCACGGAATTAGCAACGCTCAGACCAGGCCCCCAACACCATGAAGCTGCAGTTGTTCTGCCTTGTGATCTTTGACCTCCAATTACTTCATGGCGTGTACTATGTATTAAGTACGCATTGAACTGCAATTTTCATGCATGCTTGAGATAGAATTTAAGCGTACGATAGATTTTATTTGGGAGTTGGAGCAAAAATATTTTATGGGCTCCGTGCGGTCTCTTCTTTTGCCTTTTCAGGTTGGAGAATGTTGTTGAGTTCTTACTTGATTCTAATTTTAGTAATTACTTAAAATCGTATATTATAGATTCAGAGATTTTCTGTAAATCTGTAGAGGTATTTTAGAAAGGTAAAGAAATTGATTATTTACTGACTATAAACTTTTAAATGTTTACCAAACTGTTTTCAGTGGACGAGATTTTTATGCCGTTTCCGAGAATTTAATAACAGCACACGGAGAGATATAATTGGTTGCCATACCCAAGCGCGTGGTTAAATACAGTAGTCATTTCTCTATGTTATTAAAAAAATCTGCCACTGTGTCAAGAATTGAGGAACTTAGAAAATTCGGGCCAGGGGGTTCAGCTTTATCAAACCGTACGGTGAAGCTTCCTCTGGCCCTGATCATTTTAAGTCCCTTAATGAACCTCCAAACCCGCATTTTTCTAGAGGGCGGGGGAATAGAAACCCTATCTCCTAAGAGATAGGGTTTCTGAGAGGGAGTGGGGCTCCTACGGGGCACAAGGAAGGGGTTTCTGAGGAATAGATAAGGGGTTCCCATAGTAAAGAATTTGATTGAATTGTTCTAAGTCCCTTAGTGGACCCCGAAGCCCGAATTTATCTGAATTCTCAAATTTGAGTTGCCGGTTTTGCGAGCGCCCGAAGAACGCGAGCCACAATAACATCCTAGTTGAAGTATAATTTTATCTGGCAGACTATAACAAAAAATTGTTATGGTCCCCGTGAAATCACTTCGTTTCTCTCTACAGGATATTTCTGACCTCTAATTATTTCACGTTGTATTATATATTCAGAATTAAGATGACAGTTGGTCCTATAAATCACGAATCGTTTTTTTGTTTAGAATTCGAAATAATTTAATCATAATCAGCTATAAAATTTTGAATGTTTACCACGCAGTTTTCAATGCTCAATGTTTTTTTAAATGTTTTTCGAGATTTTAATATCAGAATACTTAAATCGTCTTGAAGGTGTCAGCCAAGTGTCTAAAATCTTGAATATTTCAAGGTACTACCACGAGGCTAAGAGAAGTTCCAAATTTATCAAATGCTCAAAACTCTGTAAATAAGAACCCGAGAGAATTCAAAGATCCGAAGCGAAAAATTCGTACATATGCACAATACTAACTGTTAATTTCTTTATCAAAAAACACTATAAAATAAATTTAATCCTCATAATTCGAGAACGGTTGAGCACATTAGACTGAAGTTTGACATGCAAGTGCACATGATAGTTGAAAATCGTGATGAATTTCATTGAGTGTAAATGAGAATGTAATTGACAAGGCACTAAAATCTTTTTTTTTGTCCAACTTTGCAACATGGAGTGATGTAAACATCGTTTCAACCCCTGTAAATTCTTTAGTACCTACAACAAATTATCAATTCATTTTAGAAAGGATCTTCAGATGCACCAATTTGTTTCCACTGAAAGAAGAATTACTGAAACAAAAACTCAACTGCCAAACTTGTGTAATAAAATTTAAATACTTATCGATAAATGCATCTTGGTTACACGAATGTCTGTCAGTTTACCTGCCGCATAATTTGGGACATCAAGAAAGACATCACTAGGCTCATAAAAAAAATATATAAAGCATCGTACCTGTCGTAGTCTTGCTCGAATTTATTTATTCATAGATACAGCGAACGTCAGCAATCTCATTATTTTTTTTAACGGTTTCATTCGTACCTGGCTTTTGTATTCGTACCTACGTAGACTTGTTCGTGAAATTAGCATAATTACCTGAGACATAATATTTTGTTGCAGAACGAGCGAGTTATCCTATGAGACGGAACTGGGCCGAGGAGTCGATCGACATTCAAGGTTGGGTCCTCGATCTTTATAGCCGAATGCGGTCTTAAGGGGTGGGCAAAAGCCAGAATATAGGTGAAATTTTGATTTGTTTTCTGACAAGGGTATTGTTATACAAATATATTAATAATAGTAGTACTATTATGTATATTTGAATTTATTTAACTAAGAAGTGTTCATAAGCACTGGAGTTATTATCATTGAAACAAAGGTTCGCTGAATAAGTTATTCCGAATAATATAATAATTAAATGCGGTTTTACATAAATAAACATTCAAACAATCGCCTGTAGTAGATTCATTATTTTTTATATTTTTCAATAATTTTTTTAATCAAAAAAGCTTAAAAACTGTTAGAAGAAAAATCTTCCCCACTTTGGCTATAAGATAGATAATTTTGTTATTAAACAAAGTATTTTTCAGAATTTTTTGAGATTTTTAAATTGTGGCATTCGATATGTCAAAAATATATTTAAAAAAAAATTGCAATAAATAAAAATTGAAAAATATTTTTTTGCGTACTTGAGGGTCTAACTAAGCCTAGATAAAATTATGAGCTAAATAAAAGGGGTCGAGGTCAAAACTTGGTCGAAACGGGGTGGATTGCCCCATATGTACATGTGATGGAAAATGGAAAACGACGGGAATTGAACGAACAAATAATTCAGGGACATTTTTCAAAAGTAATCCGATGGTTTGTTTCCTTAACTAACAGTAACTTTGTTATTTACCAATATTTTTTTTAAAACAATTCTCTTTTGGCACTCTATGTATTATTTATATGAAATATGTCGACGATTAAATCTGAATACTCTGATCAGAAAAAAGTGTCAAGTCGCTTCGTTTTTTGGACCCCAAGCATGTTCCACTAAAACCACTTAAAAATGGGAAGGAACGAGAAACTAAATCACTGTCGATTGTATCTTCATTATTTGCCAATGTATCACCTTATAAAGTTCAGAGACAGGAAGCCTTCAAAGTCATCGACATTTCTTTGAGACAAACGCGAGGTCCAAACGAGTAACAAAATTGAAAGTTGTCTCGATCGAAGTTCAAGTGGGCCACAAAAAAGCGCAAGGTGAGAGTGGCAACGATCCTGCTTATGCAAATTTCATTTTTGTTCCCCCTGTTGTCAAGCCATCACCAGAGAATTCCCATCTACCTTAAATAACGCGTTCAGTCTTCTCGTCTCTGCGCTGTGAAATATGTATGTCGCTAAATAGTGCACAGATTCCCCGATAAGTAATACCCATACATTTGTATTCCGGATTTAGTAGCTGAGTTTTAATAGGAAACGAATTGTGACATTGATGTCACATTTACGAGCAGCACAAACAGCGAATAAAGATTAACGAGAATCCCCGAGCGTGAACCACACCCATACGAAAGTTGTGCAGCGACGCATAATATCCAACCCAATTTAAACCGCTTGCCAAGTCCTCTAGAGACTCTTAAGGTAGCTTCTACGCTGAACTCTCAGTCAAATTAGCACTTAATTTTTCAAAACATTTTCACTGTTTCTAGTGGGTTGACTTCCAAGGATTTATTCACATAATGGCATTATTTTGATTCGAATACAACATCGAATCATATATCAAATATTAGATGTTATTTGCTTCTTGCATGTCGTTCCTCGAAAGAATAAGTCATAATAATAGTTCTAATATGAGGAGTAATATCTCATTATTATTGAAAGATCGTTAATTGAGAAAATTATGGTATTAGTAATTATAAACTGATAACTATTTTTAATTCGTACAAAAAATTTTTTGCTTCCTCATAACGAACGCTTTGGTTTCATGAGAAATTTTTTTCGAGAATTTCATGTCAGGTCGCTTAAAATGACCGAAATATCCAGGAAAGTGGTTTGAAAAATATATTCGTCTGTATGTGTGTGTCTACAAGGGTTTGAAATTTCAGTCACTTATAATTTGAGAACCGTTGAACCGATTGAGCTGAAATTTGACGCACAAATGAAGCAGCAGCCAATCTTTGACTGTCCAATTTTTTCGCAAAATGTATACAAGAATTTTGATGTTATAGCTTTTTGAATTTGTTCAAAAACGGTAAAATCGGCGATATTTTTCTCAATAGTTCTTCATAAGTACAAGTACTCTTGATGATGTTTGGCATTGAATTAGACTGAAATCGAAAAAGCGGTTCGGACTTTATAGAGTTTTGGAATTTTCGAAAAATTCACAATGTTGCCCTGACATTGGCACTATATACTAATGATTAGTACATAGTTTCGCCATAATCTGCAATGTGTTTATAATTTCTCCGAATTTTAACTTTTAGAAAAAATGATGTTATTGCATCAACGTATCAAAACATAAAATACCGATCTCAATTTTTTCGCACCTAATGAGTATTATTCAACAATCACAGGTACATACACAGTTTTATCACAAATTGTTATGTGATTCAGAATTTTCTAACTTTCCAATTTTATTTAAACAAAACTATATGAAATTTGGGCGTTCAATCGATGAGGAATGTTCAAATAATCAAAATGAGATATTGCTTGTCATAACTAAACTGTTACTGATGTTCATTGATTTTGGCTTCTTCATAGAGGAAGCTTTGCAACGAAACGAGAAATAATGAGGAAGCAATTTGCAAAGTTCTACTTTGGTGTACGTGTGCCCAAGCATTTAAAACAAGTTAGCACTAATTCGACTAATGTCAAGCAGTAGCTACGTCAATAACTCTTGGCTTAGTGCGTTTCGCGCGGAAGAATCTCCCGAGCAAACGCGACGATTGCGTCATTTATGCGGCATGTCGTCGTGTAACATACGACATATATACAATATGCACGTTAGTGCGTGTACTCTTGCCTCCGATTATACTAATTTCCGATCGGTGCTGTGTGACATTTGATATTCACGCATGTCGAGAGTGTCGAGAGGAGCGTGGGACGAAGAATCCACGCGCGACCGAGAAAAGTCTTAGGCTATCTGCGAGCAGAGAATGCGGGACTTTGGTTCCACCGCTCCGCAACTATCGCACTCTATTCTTATGTTCCACCTACTAGAGTTAGGCTTTTTTCTTGAATATTGATAATTCTATTTCGTAAAATCAATTGGTAAACATTTTGTCCCGTGGAATTGATTAGCATTCAGATACTCGACGATATTTTCTAATTATAGAGTCAATCCCCTTCCTTAAAGAAAATTTTCTTTCCCCTCGATAGTTTATCGTGAAAACTTCTTTGTGAAATATTACTGTACAGAGTATTCGAACACATGTTTTCTGTGGTGAAAGATAAGCTTGGACAAAATCAGTATGTCTGCAATTCGATATCTGCAGGTTGAAAAAAAATTCGAGGTCGATTTTACGATCGGAACTTTGATTTCGATTTGAAATGTAGGTAAAATTGACAAACTGCCATAGATATTGAATTTTATTAAGTATTTCAACTATACCTGAATGAATAAAAAATTTAATTCAAAATATTACAGCTTTCTTAATTTTGATATAAATATAAAAAGCTAAATTTATATGCTTTAAGGATTCCCGTTACGTATGATTGCACAATTTTTTTTAAATATTTGCCTTATCAGTTTTCTCAGGATAGTGTCAAGAAAAAATTTCTTATGGCACATTCGCAATAGTTAAATGCTTTTTTTCCTTAGAACAAAAAAAAATTTGTTTCAGGACTCAAAAAAATATGTCATTCAGATTCAGATGTCACATTTAGAGTCAATGAAAACAGCAATTTGTCTCTGACTTCCTTCCGAGCTTATCAATTAACTTTTAAATTTTTAAGCTAGCTTGCACTTTCCCTCAAGTCTGTATTCTGCATTTACAGGGTACAAAAACATAGCATTATACTCCAAGTAGGCGCACAGCTCGGGCCTTCGTGCTACTACTATTAAATGGAAATTCTTAATCAGATACAACAGATTATATTCTACAGTGACAGATATTATCATGCTAATTGTAGAAACTCCGGGCACGCGATTCAATCGAGAAGCAGATAGAGAGTGTGAATCATTCACCGTTCTAATACTTGTATTCCCGTAGACTTATACACCCGCGCTCAATGTCCCATTTAATGCCTAACGTTTTATGTCTGTTTGACCTACTCGTGACTTCCCGAGTGACTCACTCGAAGATCCTCTAAGAACTATACATTACATTTAGATCAAAGATATATACTCCAAGAAACGAAGCTGTATCGAGGATTGATAGAGGACTTTCGTTTTCACGCGTCGCTGCAGAACCTTATATGAGGCGTTCCACACAAATTCGAACCCTTAAAAGTCCGACCCTCTCCAATATTATTCAAACTTCGGTATCATTCAAGGAAGGATAAAAGGCGAGTATGCAGCTTTTTTCGAATTTGTAACTGTAACCGCATTTGATATACGATTTAACTTTAAAAAGGTCCAATTTTTTTTTTCAAATTACTGTATCTTGGAAAATACCGAATGCTAAAAAAAAAGGATACAAACTAAAAGTTGTTGTTTTAAAAGAATTTTGGGAAGAATTTTCTTACTTTAAATAATGCGATCGCACGAAACATCCCTAAAAGTCTCTCAAACACGGTTATTGATGAAAAAAAAAAAATTGCATACTCGCATTTTATCCAACCATAAATAGAAGCGAAGTTTAAATAATACTGGAGGGTTTCGGCCTTTTGAGCGTTCGAATTCGTGTGGAACGCCTCGTATATTATATACTCTAAGATATATAAACGCGACAAACGGAATCTAATGTAGGCCGTTTAAATATACAAAGCGTTTTATGTCCTCGGGCAGACTGGCAATTGCAGAACGAGGATGAAATTAGAGAGAGAGGAATAAAAATGTAGAAGCCAAACAACTTCATACGATATCCCGAAGATATAACGATATAACGTTACGTATTACTCCCGCTACATATCGCTCACCCTCTCACTCTGTGCCTCGCTCTTCTCGGACGATATTCCATTTCTTCAATTACTAGTTGCAAAACTAGT
Organism: Tromatobia lineatoria; assembly: GCA_949699805.1. Taxonomy (NCBI): domain Eukaryota; kingdom Metazoa; phylum Arthropoda; class Insecta; order Hymenoptera; family Ichneumonidae; genus Tromatobia; species Tromatobia lineatoria. The sequence continues at coordinate 22,142,210 of OX453038.1, read as the reverse complement.
GCGGTGTTTCATTACGCGTTACATACGGCAATGACGTGATACGTGGATGCATATGTAATGCCTGCGGGGCAAAGATTTCTATTTATTATTCATACTCGCGTTATCGCACTTATCCTCTTCGTGAAAAGTTCATGCGTATTGATTTTTTTCCCGATGCCAAGTCGAAATGTCGAGGAATATATTGTTGGAGGTTTATCCGTATCCCCATGAGACGCTCCGATCACAAATCTATGAGCCGATTCGATCTGCTTTTAGGTGTGGAAAATCTAACATTTGGTAGAACGATGAAATGTTATGGCAATCTGAAAAAAGTAAAAACAGACACACAAATGTAGTGAAAGTAAGCATAGAATGAAATTATGATACATGTAAAAGTAGGAGTGTAATTGAGAAAAAGTATTAGTGTTTTGGGGGGCGGACAGCATAAGGACACAGAAGTTGTACTTTGGTAATAAAAACTACTACTGCTAGTAAAATATTTTTATCGAATCTGGTAATTGGGATATTTTTTACTTCTTTCTCATGGAGGAATCTTTATTTTCATGAAAATTATTTTTGACCGTAATTTTCAACTACTTTAAACGGTTCAAAGTTCGCAATCTCGTTATTGCATCTTTCTTCTTCGGGAAAAGTTCACGCATATTGATTTTTTTCTCGATGAAAGCTTGAAATGTCGAAGAATACATTGTTGGAGGTTGACTCGTATTCCGATGAGATGGTCGGATCAGAAATCCGTGAGTCGCTTCGGTCTAGACTTATGTGTAGAACATATAGCATTTATGAGAAGAATGAAATGTTATAACATATGGAAAATAATAAAAATCGACATTCGTTAAAATTTGAAGTGGTATTTTGTTTCATGAGCGTCGCTAATTGTAAATCGCCTGCTGGTGACGTATCAAATGTTATTGCTTAAAAATTAAGGGTTAAAATTTATATACAATTATGTAAAATTTCAGGATCATCTTTTAGAAAAAATTGTTATTGCACGTAAAAAAAAATAATGAAGGACCTTTTAAATGGCACAATTGCACCTAATAATTGATTGAATGGCAGATTTTATTGCAGGTATTCAAAAGTTTACAAATAATTCTATAATCACCAAACAAATTATACAACAAACTTCAATTTTTGAAGCAGTAACGCGATTTTCATAATAAATTTTTTTTTTTCTGAGAACTCAGTTTGATAACAAGCTATGGTAATTGAAAAATTCTTTAAAGTCAAGATTATTGGAGGAAATATATTGGAAAAAAAAAATCTAAAACCTTCGAACTAATCTAATCTAAGAATATGCAAATTAAATTCAGGAAATTACAAAATATCACTATTCTCAATTTTTTATTATGTTATTTTTCAACTTTGATTATAATTTGGATAAATTTCTAAACAGTGTATAATTTTATATCGCTTAACATTTTTTAAATTTACTTATTTGCAGACTTTGGTATGAAGTGACTTGGACATGCGGATACTTTGACGTATACTCAAAAAATTGACTGCAGCTTAATAGACTTAGAGAAACAGGCCCTTTCTTTATAATTTATTTTCCACCATGGAGCTTTGTATGCCGAAGACATGTTGTACAAATCCTTATAAAACTATTTCTTATAAAAATCCAGACAGTCAAGTAAAGCAGTGCTTACAAGAATACAATTTGCAGGATAAAGTCGAGGCGTTGAAGAATTATTTACGAATAAATGACAGCCCTGATCGCAATTCACATCTTGACAACAGAAAAATAAAAAAATTCGGCGCAATTGGAGTAAGATGAAGAAATTTGTTACTACTAATTTATGAATCCATTTTGATATTAATTATTGTATTTTTTTTCTTCCTCTCGTCGGAAAGGTCAAAGAATGCTTGCAGCCGTCATTACCGTCCCCTTTCAAAATTCTTGTGACCGAATTGAGAGACACGGTGAGAAGCAGCTACTGGAACAAGGAACTCGGAAAGACGATCTATCTCGTGCCTCATCTGCCAGCGGGCTGCGATCCACTCCAGACAACCTTTGGAAAAACCACGGCCCGAGACGGTAAGGATCCTGCGGAATAGATATACATTTATAGTTGCGGCTGGATAATAATCTAAATGAATACGTTGCAGAATACGGCGTTGCGGAGATACTGAAACCACGAGATAATGTTCCGGAGGATACGGTTAAGCGCACACACGCACTTTATCGAAAGAGCCACAACGACTATAATCCGTCGGAGCAAGTCGACAGGAAGTAAGATAAAGAAAAGCGATTGATGGTTATTAACTGCGTTTCATAGAAATTGAGTGTACCTCTTTAAAAGATTAATAACGTCTTTAAAAAATAAAAATTAATGTTACATGAAACTAAACAAAAATGATAATTTGTTGATGACGTTGGATTTATATTTTATCGACTAGTTCTAAATTGCAACATTTTTTAAGGCTTTTTCTAAACGGTGTAGTTCAAAATCTGTGAAAAATAGCTGGATTATACTAATTAAAAATTTATTTGACTTTGATACATACAGCATTTTTTGTGGAATTTTATAACTTATCAATACTATTTTTATAATTGGACTTAGTCGTTAGATTGATAATTTCCTAGTAGTTTTAAAAAGCTAAATCCTGGAAAACTTTTCTTTGACAGCAAGGACGGTAAATAGTAGCAGAAAATGAAGGGATAGCCAACAATCTTATTCGTTGAATGAAAAATTGATTTAACTTGAAGCGACACTCAATTTTTTTCCAGTGCTTTTATTGATTATTCTGATAATTTTTGTAATCGAAGTTACAAGCCACCCTTCCACAAACTTTCGCCATTTGGGGGCAAGAAGGTAACAGATTTTTCGGGAAAAAAGGCAGCAAAGTGCATTCGGTGGATCAACCCAGAACCGCTAACGTTGGTCAGTCGGAGACTCGCAGAGTATTACAATCGCTCGCAGCCGCGGGTTGGAAGGGTCAGGAATTGCGAGGTAGCACGTGCACTGGCAGACCTCACGTTCGGCAAGAATGCCGATCAGGAAGTTGTAAGCGTTGCAGATACTTTGAACGAGTCTTCTGCTCAACAAGGACGGGATAACTATTGCTCTGAGTACGCAGAACGAATTTCGAAACGCTGTGACTCTTGGAAAGGTAAAAGTAAAAAACCAACTCAACCCTTTAGCAGCTAATTTCCTTAAATTGAAAAATAAATAAGATTCTTAAATATTCTTCCACTGAAATAGTCGAAAAAAATGACTTGTTGAATTTTCACATGCAAATGCATTTTTATCGCTCAAAATAAAAACGTCAAAGTCATTCTCAATAGAATTTAACTGTTTATCAAATTTTCCTGAACTTTTGTGGTGAAGAGTCCTATTTTTGTGAAAAAATAGAACTTTTAAAACTTTCACATGAAAATACGTTTCAATTTTTGTGGTGAAGAGTCCTATTTTTGTGAAAAATAGAACTTTTTAAACTTTCACATGCAAATACGGGTTCATTCTAAATATGGTTTTACTGTTTACCAAATAGCTCTTAGTTTGTGTGATGTAGTTGAGAAAAATGTTCTAATACATAGCGAAGTTTTTAGCGTAGCAAATATGTAGCTGTGAATATTAAAGCATTAAATCGTCAGTTATTTTACTACAATTATCTAATTTTGTAATTAAGGGGAGAAAATCGTCGCTACCGGATTTCAAAGCGAGAGAACGGAACCATTGCGCACTGTTGTACGAACAGGTGCTCTTAAATGCGACGCAGAAAATTTAGGCGATCAAACTACAGCTCAGTCTCTTATATCTCCAAACATTTTTACGCAAATGGGTCTCAGTCATGTTGACTTTTTCAAGGTACTTTTATTAAGAATTTCCAGTAATGGAAATAGCTTTTTAATCAGTCAAATGTTAAATAATTAACGGATGTCAGATCAAAAAGCGATTCGTTGTATACATGAAAAAAAAAAGTTACAGAAAATATCCCACCGTAGATTTTCATTATTTCTAAGATTGCTTTGACCCAGAAAATTGATTCCCAGAAATATATCAAATTGCAGACGAAACTTTATGTTCTATTTCAATATTTATGTTATCTATTTTAACAAAATGAATTCTCCAAATTTTCAAATTCTTCGGTTATTTTTATGTAAAAAATGTTGAAAATTCATTCATACTATTCTTGATACGATTTTGCTTTACCAACAAAGAAAATTGAAAGACTTTTTCGGTGGAATTCGGAGAAACGCTCTTTGAATTTTAACTAGTTATTAACGATTTTCGATCTTAGATCCGTGACTACAAAGAAATTCGCTGCATCTTCGAGAACATCGGTATTAATTTTCCTGGAAACAGTTTCGACGTACTCTGGGAAGAAGGATTGGCAAAAGATTGTGCGGGAGGTGTTTGTGTTGAAACTTTTCGCAATCTTCTCCCAAAACTCGCTATGACGGTCTGTCATAACGAATTGGTGTAAATTTTCAAACCGGGTAGTTCACCTTCTTTACCATCAACTTTCAGGAAGGTACGAGGTGCTCATATCAAGTTATGTAACTCAATCGATAAAAGCGATAGCTGCGGAATATATTAACTTAACTCAAATGTGCGCTCAATGCGGAGTTTATAAAAATCAATGATTTATTTTTGCTCTCAGCTCATGCGAAATAAAGAGCGTAAAATGTCAACAACCGTCATTTTATTTATCAACGGAATAATAAATTGTAATCCCAGTACCGTACAGTATGAATTATTGTCGTTCTCGTGGTCGTTATGTCGAGTCGAGTGAGAGTTTTGTTTATTGGCGAATCTCTCGTCGTCGGATATGTATAGATGGCGATGGAAATCATTGTATTTCGTTATTCTTTGTTTTCTTTTTACAATTAATCTTTGATTTCCAAGCCTGATTGCGCTGTCCAGCAGATCTTTTTTCGTATACGAATTTCCTTAGTGCTTTGATCCTTAGTCGAATTTCCTTGATCCTCGAGCTTTCCAGGCTACGAGGAGCTTCCAGGAGAAGAGTAAAGAGAAGGAGTGCACTTGGGAAGCTAAAAGTATGAAGGCGTACCACAAAAGCCCGTACGGCATGCCCTGAAACAATTACATAATCAATCAATCATTATATATACTGAAAAACGATAATGGTCAATAAAAGCGCAGTCCCGTCTTTTTAGTTTGTTAACAAAATCTTATTCTTTGTGCCTTTTAAAAAATACTGAAATATAACTCTTATATAATATCTTATACGAATTCCTTAACAACTGAAGATAATTAAAGCAAAAGAAGAACAAATATCATAGAATAACAATCACAGTCAAAATAATAAACTCTGGTTATCAACATAACATATTTTTTTGCAATAAAGTTATTTAAACAAGAGATTTTCAATCTTGAAACCAACATTTTGAAATAATTTTTTTCTTATACACAGAAATAACTTCAGGAGTATGTTCTACATTTTGATTTGATGAAAAATAGCTTTGACATTTTAAAAGTTAACAAGTAACATTTTTTAAAAACCTTCATTCAACTATTTTTATTTAGAGATGTGTCCAACATTTACACAGAAAATATTTCAACTGATCTCAGTCATGGGAGAGTTAATTTCAAGTGAATTCACCTAAATATATTTTTGTACACATTTAATTATATTTATGCAGACAGGCTGGAAAATGTATGTTTTTTTGTTCTGTAGAACGTTCAGAAATATGTATTCACACCAAAGAACCAAAATATAAACAATGTTTTTTATTCAACACCGATATCAAAGACTAAAATTGAGCTGGCTGCAGTAAAACATTTCCAGCAAATTCAATGCAAAGGCAAAACATCAATGATTAGAATACTAACCTGCCACATGTGAATATCCTCAGTTTGGCCAATTCTGAGGTAAGTCCAGACATCCTTTGCATAATAAACAAAAGCATAGAGAAGAGGACCGAATCCTAGAGCTCCGATGCCGATCATGTATCGCTGCAGAGTCTTTATCTTGTTTTTCTTAATAGCTGATAAACCCAGAAAAGACAACAGCAAGCTCACACACCATATGTATTCCCACCATAATGGCTAAAATAATGAAATAATTCATTTTATGACACAATCGCGTTTACCCAAAATCCCATTTCCCTTATTTAAGTGATCGTAAGACCCCAATTTACCTGCGGTATCTGCAGCTCTTCAATTTCTAAAATAAATATATCCAAGTGGTCTAAAATATCTGCTGACAATTTGGCTAGCATGACAAAGAAGAGCAGGTAGTGAAAAAATATACAGTACTTCAGTCTTGACTTGTTCATAGCGCTGAAAAAAAAAAGAATACAATAATTATAACAAAAAAATACCAAAATCCAAAAGAATTTTTACAGAAAAAAACAAAATCAAACACACAGATTGCCAGGGGCAAGGTCTCCTCAGCGATTATACATTCTAGATTCTCGATAATGACCAAATAATGTGGGAGTGCTAGAGCTTAAGGGAACATTGCCAAAACATTGTTGAGTGTAAAAAAAAAATGTCATTCATCGTTGGCGCTCGTGTTTGCAGCTGGTTAATGACAGAGTGAGATGGAGTCAAGAGTAGGAGTGATGAGAATCATCATCCAGCCAGTGAGAGACAAAGTAAACTTGTATGTATGTGTGACGATCTGTTAGTAGAGAAGCTCACCTAATTTGATATTGCGTGGCGATTTTTTGTCTGTGAGTAAAATCGCTCCCGTCTGTTCCTAACGCCTGTGCCAGAGTTACTCTCGAGGCCATAATATTCAAATATTTTGGTCTGTTTCACGAGTGTGTTGTCGTATGTCCACCCGCGAATGGCAAATTCTCAAGGTGGGGTGGTAGTTTGTAGTGGTGGTGGTGCGGCGCGCTGACAACGAGCCACTAGCAGCAAGTGCACCCGCTGAATATGGGTTATCCACCTATTTTTAAACTCGAGCTACTTCTCTTTCGTTTTTACGATTATACGGTAGAGCACCGACGCCGAGTTATCCTCACGTTTTCTACTGATTACCGACGGAATATCGACGTATCGATCGCAACGAACGTCCCACGATGCCTCGATTAGGAATGCTTGATTACCCCCCAAAAAGTCAAACCGCTGCCGGGCTTGTGTTTGGTCGGATCCGAGAGCTACGGCGCTCGTCGCTAGTTTTACGAGCCCGTACCTATCCCCAATGGCCTTCTTCTATTGGCTCATGCGCCCCTTACACTCCTCCCACCTTTTTAACCCACGGTCATCGTAGCCACGTGGAGTTAGTCACGGCCACGTGACGGCGAAATGTGCTCCGTTAACGATTTATAGGTTATGACCGAGTCGCCGACGCAAGACAATTATAACGAGACTGACTGACTCGTAGTCGCTCCGACGATTTCGCGTTTTCAAAAGCATTTTCTAATGCGAATTTTATGTTGCTTTTTTTTTTACACATTCAGGATTCTGTTATATTGAGGATATTTTTTAGAATTAACATTTTTAGAGATGAACCTATATCCTATTTTATTTTTCTCAAGTGGATATTCAATGTCATTGATTTTTTTTTTTTTTTCACTAATATAGAATTGTATCTTTGCGTGAAGACGTGTTAAAAATACCCAAAACTGATAGTTTCAAAATTTTTACTCCTTTTGGTTTCTAATTTGATATTCAGTATTATAGAATTTGTATTTTTTTCAATTAAATATAATAATAGCTTGTATGACAAGATTTTTTTTTTTTTAAACTGGGTCCTTTTATAGTATTTAAATAGTCGTTAACATTAAGAGTTATCTGTAAAGTTGACGTTTTTTTTCATTTAAAACTAGCTGATTTTATACACTTCAATCTAAAACTCTATATTTCTAATGTTTATGTTATTGTATATTGATAGTTGTAGATATTAGTAAATGTAGAACATTAAACAGATTTTTGGACCATAAGTTTTTCACATTTCTTTAAATTTTTGTTCACATTTGCATTGTGTATATTCCATAAATTTCATATGTTGGTTTATTCATTGTTTATTTTTTCAAGATGTGGGTAAGGTGTACATTTCAATCACTCAAATGTATGATTTACATTGGGTGAGAGTTGTTATGGTGTATCATATTTTCTAATATTTAAATTTCATGTTTTGTCGTGAAAAAATGCGAATGGATATAGAACAGTCACACTGGGCAAATTAATCCTATTCAATGGTTTTAAATCCACAAGTTCATTTTTTAATGACACATAGCTAGAGTTATTAATTTATCTAATTTATTACAGGTATTATTGACAACTAGTAACTTTGAACATATTATTCTTGTAAAATTCTAACTCCTTGATACTCTCTCTGATATCATCGATCGCACGGTGCGTGAAATTTTTTTTTGGTGCAGATTTGTAGACTTCAGTATTCCACCTCCTGTGAATAAAAGAATGATATAATTGTTACGATTTTATGATGAATTATAGAAAAAACTTTTTGTATTACCTCGTAAGCTCTTTGATGCTAGAAGTATCGACTATTCTGTAATGCAAATAACTATCCACCGTAGGCATGTATTTCCTGAGAAACAGTCGGTCCATGTAAACTGAATTACCAGCCACAGGACATTTTCCTTCAGGTACATAGTTCTGTACAAATTGGAGCAACGTTTTCTCCGCTGATTCTAGAGAAATTTTACTGGTGCGACATTCTTCTGTGAGTCCACTCTGTTAAGCAATTGAATTATTTGAATTAAGGATCACATTAATGATTAAAGATCAATGAAAGAGAAGCGATAACTTACCTTTGAGTGCTGCTTCACACACCATTCGTTCATACTTTCAAGTATATGATTAGGTTGGTTAATAACCACTTGAAAATCATCGCTAATGATTTTCAATTCAGAATTGGTGATTAAACATGCCACTTCCAAAATGTGACAAGTATCTATGTCCAATCCTGTCATCTGAGTGAAGAAAAGTAGATTCAAATATGTTTGCTTTTTAGAATCTCCAAAAATATTATATCATTATTGATTATTTATCAGTTCAATTCTCAATCAACTCTTTACAAGCCTGTGCATTATATAATGAAAGATGAGTAAATAAACATAATGTAAAAATAATATAATAAAATTAAATAGCAATAAATATTCCCAAAATTGATGAAAAACTAATGAAATTTTGAATTGTTATAAACTGATTTGCACCTCCATGTCAATCCAAACCAAGTTGTCGTCTGCATTATCCATCTTTTTTCCTGCAACAGTGCCTGCAATCATATACCAATTTTAGTAATTGAAAAATCATCTCAAAACTGATAAGAAAAACCAAAATACATGCAATATCTTCCAGTAAATAGTAGACAGTAAAATCTAAGAGAATTAAGACGTTATAAAGATCACCATATTTCTGTAGGTTATTGCAGTGCGCTCGTAGCAACCTTTTCACTATCGTCGCGCTTCTCTGTAACGCAGACATCTATACTTTTCCTACGACGACAATCACAGGCCGTTACACCAAATATAATTATGAAATAATTGATAAGCATAATCAATAAAAAGATAACAACAAAGTACCTGTAGCAACAAAGCGTCTGCTTGTTTTCCCAGTAAATGTGACTTAAGGCTGGGTTTTCAAATAAACCGCCGCCTGATTGGAGCATCTCTATATTGCAGATAATCCTCACGGGAGCTTTTCATTGGCAATACAATCAAATACTGCGTCGTCGTTGGTCCGTCACTTCGTAAGTAGGGGAAATCTCCATTATCTAAAAGATAACTCGAGATAAAATAGAGCCAATTGGCAAAGCGCTTTACTGCGCTCGCGTCGATACGTGCGTACGAGACCAGAAGTATTCCGCTTCACGAGTATTCGCGCGAGCCTGTTGCCAGTTATTGATCTGGCACGATTAAACAACACTGCATTGCTGTCATCTACCAAAACACCCTTGCCACGCAGCTTTATGTGCGGAATAGAGTCGGGAAATTGTCGCCGTTCGGACCGCGAGCACGTCGCATCTCTAATGTCACGTTCAAACGGTCAAGCGATAGTTTTACGGGCTGACGTCACTATCGATAACTTCAAAATGTAGGAACGTTTAAGCCTTGGCGAGAGGCGTCTGCGGGTAATCGAAAAGTGACATTTGTCACGATTGGTGACGAGCGCGACATGTCGGCCGATGAAAATTTCGGTGCGTGACAAGCGCGTACGAACGGACCGTATATCAATAATCGTGCTTATGGCAATCGCGAGTGTCTAAAGTAACAATCGAAATATCGTCTAGTCGAAATATCTAGTCGCTTTTTTTCACAATCGTGAAGGAAAGCACTGTCAGCATCGTAGCGAGAGACTCTTGTTCGTATTCGCCGTCGATACGTAAAAAGCTTGCTACGTTTTACATGTGATTTTTTTCAAGAACTTGCGAATCGAGAGCCCACCGCGATGAAGAAGTTCACGATCAAAGGGGTTCTCGACGGTTTTCGATCGTCGGTCGCTCAACAGGTTAAACCCGACCAAGAAATCGTCGAGACTCTAAGATCGGAACATTTTCAAGTGAAAAAGGTCAGTACTTACAATTGCTACCTTACGTACTACGATAATATGTAGTAAGCGTGACATTTCTCCCCGACCTAGAACTACTTGCGATAGCCAAATGACCCCCCTCCCCTCCTTCTCCTCCTATCCCCTCACCCCTTTCTTCCGAAGCGTATCTGTTAAATGCATTATCTACAACATAGAAAATCTCACTATAATACGTATACATGTATAATGTCGAGTCTGACGCGGAACAATTTGCCTTCGATCTGAGCTCCACATGCGCCGTAAAACCGCATGAATATACTAATCGCAGGCTAAATCGCCCGCGTGAAAGATGATCCCGAGAAAAGGCCGCCTATTGATCCTACCCCTTTTTGCCGACGTTTTACCTCAGCTAAGAGTCCCGAAATCGAAAAGCCAATGTTTCGCTTGACTGCAACGCTAACTTCTACATGTACTATATATTTTTCTTACATACCATTTTTTTCAATTATTTCAACATATTGCCGATGTTTTAAGGGGATTTAAAGATATTTTTTTGTGATTTTAAAAGGTTAGATTATTATTTAGAAGCTCAACCGGAAGTACGGTATTTTTTTCTGAATTTAGAAATATGTTTTTTTTTTCGATAATGGTCAAGAGAGACAACGTTGAAGCGTATCTTTTTTTTATGGATAAGTCAGAAGGCATAAAGCATTTTATGCGAACTATTTGGATAGGAAAATAAACAAATCTGGATTTTTTTAAAACTATATTTTTGTAATAAAGATCCTACAATTTATTAATATTTTGGAAATTCTCTATTATACGGCCAGAACACAGTACAAATGATCAAGCGCATGGTATATTTGATCCGACATTTTTTCTGATAACAAAAAATAATCTGTACTCGGCATTTTTCCCTGAAATCGTTGTCATCTTCTCCCTCTTAAACGTGATATATGAGATAGGAGTTCAAATGCGGCAGAAGCCGACTAGAAATATTTTGAATATTTTCATATGAGAAAAAGAATTACCAGATTTATAGTTCAAGACAATGAATAAATGACCTATTGTCTTATCTTCACAAAAAAAATTGGCTAAACTTTATTTGAACATTTACGAGTCTTCAAACGATTTTTTAGGATCATAGACATGATTTTCATCACTGTAAAAATAATTAAAAGACTGTTCATACATTTTTAATAACTATTTCAAAATAAATACGCGTACAATTTTAACATTTATACTCTTCAACAATTAGTACATTTATTTTCAGGATTATTAATATGATTTTTTCTATTGATAAAAATGAGAAGAAAACACGTTTTATACATTTTTAATCACTATCTCTATTAGTCCACGTACGTTTTTGATAAGATTTTGAGCCAAAGGACTACGGATGACGAAGAATTTACGGTAACCTCGTTACGGTTGCCGCAAATTCTTCATCACGTATTCTACGACGGTCGCTTCCATACATCAAAAGTACTATAGAGTAATAAAATGGTTATATACTGTGTGATAAATGAGAAGAATTGCGAGATGAGGCCACGTGAATATTTCTCTTTGTATTTGCATGTTGCAGACGTTTAGACATGGCTTTCCCCACCAGCCGACCGCCGTGGCGTTTGATCCAGTGCAAAAGCTTCTCGCAATCGGCACTAAATCAGGCTCGCTCAGAATGTATCCTTATAAATCTAATCTTTTTTTTTTTTTCATCAGCTCAAACAAACTCGAAAGGACATTATTTTTATTTTCCTTGACTTAAAAACGATAAATTCAAAGTTTGGGAACGCCAGGCGTCGACGTGCACGTTAAACACGAGGGTGGAGCGGCCGTTTTTCTGCTGCAGTTCCTCATCAACGAGGGCGGTTTACTGTCAGCTACCACCGATGACACCATACATCTCTGGAACTTTAGGCAAAAAATACCACAGGTTGTGCAGAGTCTCAAATTTCAGCGCGAAAGGTTTGTCTTTATAAATTAATATTCCTCGCAGAAAAAATAGATTTTAAAATACATAATTTTAGCTTAAAAAATACACTGTTGATATATTTTATACATGAAGCATTGCCAGTTCAGTTCAGTTTGAATATATTCTGCCCACGATGTTATTATTTTCTACAAGTTCTACACATAACACCATAAATTGCATAAAATTAAAACTAAGTAAGAAGGATAAAGGGTAGTATATTTTTTTGAAGTACCTGAATACAAGCTAATGTTTCGTACACTTTATACCCAGGAAAAATATTCGCCAGAAATATTTGAAATATATATTCTAAGCTCTTAAAAAAAAGATTCTTCATACAAAATAATTGCACATGTACGTTTTTCGTTGAAAAATTCGACCAAAAAAATATACATCGAAAAATATGTTTTGTTTTGAGCAAAAATATATTCCCGATGTTTATAATACAATTTGTAGCAAATACATGTTTTATATACAAAAAATATATATTTCCACGCACACTTATTTCTATCTAAAAGAATTGCTCTAAAAATACATATCGAAAAACGTCAAATTTATAGAAAAAATATATATCCTTGATACGTTTAGGTTTGAAATATATTTTACATATTTTTTTTTTCAGAAATTCATTAAATAAAAATGCGTAATATAAATCACATTTATATCCGCATATATTTTTACTTCATGGGTGTTATCCGGTGGTAGTGATAACATATAGATAGTCCGGAGAAAGAGGCTTGGCGGTTACGTCGTTGAAAAATACCATTCGAGATAGCGGAACGAGTAAGGCTGGGGTCCGCATCGGGAGCAGGCTGGCTGACCAGTATCGGTTTTATCCACTAGAGCTCTACTGGTGTGTACGACCAAAGTCGACCGTAACTCCTTGACGCAAAGCGGGAGAGCGAGAGAGAGAGAGAGAAAAGAAAGAGAAAGAGAAAGAGAGACAGCGAAGGGACTTGGTGGGCCGCGACCGAGACCTCGAGTCCTTTCGGCGCGTAATAACGCGTGTCCTCTCTATATTACCCTTTATTTATTACTATCTCATGGCCAAGGGTCAATGTTGGGTCATTTCCGGTATAACCGGCGATCATATCTCCTTTGTCCTTTGGCACGAGAAGTGGCAGTTAGTATAGTGGCAAGCTGTTGAGACTCTGCCCAAGTGCTTGTTGATAAAAAAATCGAGATGCCCGACTTGGAATTTTGCCGAATTTTCGTTCTCTGATCCCCGGATTAAAGGGCCAGTAGCGGCACTAGAGGCGTTGAGAATATTCATCGCTAATTGTCGCTACAAGTCGAGGACTGACAATGACGATAATATGATACTGCCTATACACTTAGTTATATACTAAGGCTATATACTAGGTGAACTGTACAATATTCTACATTAATGATATATACGAAAGGGGAACTCGGCACGGGTTTGCACAGTTGCTCTCGTAACATTAGTGCGACGGGAGATGCGATAATATCGGGTTTCTATCGTCTGGCCACTACTCCCGCTCTGCTGAGGACAGAGTTTGCGCTGCGTAAAACGAAGACAATGAGTTCAACTCGGTGTACACACGGCAAGCTGATAGGGGAGAGAAGGAGGGAGCGAGAGTGTAGCGAGTTGTGAGGGAGGGCGACGGCGAGGGTGAAAAGCGGGCGTAGAACGGCGCGTGGGTGAACCTCGGGCCGGGAGAACGCTGGAAAACGTGAGCAACGCGGGGTGGAGCAGGACCTTCGTCCCCCGCTGCTAAACGAACCTCTCTGTAGGTGGACCAGTCCACATCTGCATTGATTGCGGCTATACACTCCCATTCCAGCAACTAGTAGTTGATATCGCTTGCCGGAAAAATTTTTCCTTCTTTTTTCTACATGTTTTTTTTTTTTATATCTCCTGCTAAAAGTGCGCTTTCAGTGAGGGAATAAACGCTCCTTCTTTCACGTCCTTGCGCTGAGGATTACGTCATCCTGTTGGAACCATGGCTTTTTTTGTTTGATGAGATATTAGATGAATTGGGTTTTTGTTCCGAACAGAAAATTCAGTGTTTAATGTATTATCATTTTTATTTTGGAAGGTTCGTCCAATTAATGACTTCTATATTAGTGATTATTTTTATATTACATTCGGTTTTTTAATTGAATGTATCGGGCTTTCAACGAGGAGAGAAAAATTCGAAATTCGATGCATTATTTTTATGTATTTTAAGGTCTTGTTTCGTCCAATTAAATATTTTTCATGCGGCAATGGTTATTACATTTCATAAAGTTTTTTTTGAATTGTTAGAATCTGATCCAGCAACTAGTAGGTGATATCGCCTGTAGGGAAAGTTTTTCCTTTTTTCACATGTTTTTTTTAAATTTCTCCTGCTGAACGTGCGTTTTTAATGAGGGAATAAAAGCTCGTTTTTCCACGTCCTTGAGCTGCGAATTATGATATCCTGTTGGACCTATGATTTTTTTTTCTGAGATATTGGATGAATTGGGATTCTGTTCAGAACAGAAAATTCAGTGTTGATGCATTGTTTTCTTTTTTTTCGAAGGCTTATCCAATCAATGCTTGCTGAAGTATTGACGACTTTTATATTTCATTATCATTTTCATTATACAATCATTTCTCACGTGGCAATGTTTTTCACATTTTATAATCCATTTTTCAAATTGTTAGAAGCACTTGGAGCTTTGATTCAGCAACTAGTAGTTGATATCATCTGCCGGAAAAATTTTCCGTTCGTTTTTTTTTCATATATTTTTTTTTCTCCGGCGAAAAGTGCGCTTCCAGCGAGGGAATAAAAGCTCTTCCTTCCACGTCCTTGCGTTGGGGATTACGTCATCCTGTTGGAAGTACGATTTTTTTTGGATATTGGATAAATTGGAATTTTGTTCAGAAGCGAAAATTCAATGTTTGATGCATTGTATGTTTTTTTTTCGAAGGTTTGTCCAATTAATGATTCCTGAGTCGTGACGATTTTTATATTTCATTTGTTTTTTTAATTGAATATATCGGGGTTTGGACGTAGGGCCAAAAACTCGACCTTCGATCCATGTTTTCATGTATTTCAAAGTTTTGTTTCGTTCAATTAGTCATTTCTCACGTGGAAATGCTTTTCACATTTCACATACCATTTTGTTAATTGTTAGAAGTATTGCTGTTTTAATTAATAGCAGAAAATTAGGTGTGATGCATAACTGTATTTTAATTTTTGTAAATTTGTATTTTCTAGATTTTTTTTCGCGTGATTTGTCAGTATGTCAATATTCATGTCCGATATTGTATACATATTAGGTTTGCGATTCAGGGCCGGAAATAAGGTGTCTTTGAGACACTGGTTTTTCAGGTCTCATTTTGTCTGAGTATAACTATACTGTTTATGTGGGCGCAATCAAAATTTGTAACAGTCTTTTTTTTTTTTTACTAAAGAGCTTCTAGGAATGAATTTTTCCATAATTCTTAAATAGTACCGTAGGGTCAAGGAATTTTAATCACGCTCAAGTTATGTATTATGCAGATGAAAAAATCCAATTTAAAATGTACTTGAACGTGAGTTCACCTTATTACTTTTCGCTTCAAAATTTTTCCTCTGTTGCGCAGATTCTCCTCAGGCGGAAAACGATAGTAAAAACACAATTCTTTATTGGGGATGTTTTACGCATAAAGTTTTTGTAATTACGCAGGAGATTTATCTCAAAGTTCGAGGTATCATAAAAGGAGGTCAGAAGTTATTAGTGAGGGCTCTGAAGAAATTGTCTGAAATTATAGATAATGGGGATTTTTTAATTCGCAAACGCAATAAATCAGTCTCCCTTTTTGTACATCTATTGCATTTATTCATTCCTATTTCCCGTACAATTTTTAACTCACAGAAACCTTCAACAACGTCGACGGGTCTATGAAAGTTTTCAGCATAAAATATGCAAATATTAGTACTTACTCATTCAACGGAATTGCGCCACTTTGGCAATTCCTTAAGCTAAAAATTCGAAGGCTTCATACGGATTATACAAGTGCACCATTCCGTTAAGCACTGAAGCTTATTCGCTGATTAATTTTACGTCACGACCAACCAAACTAGAAAAAAGAAGAAAAAGGTGGAAATCCACCCACAGGATTGAATTCGTCCCGTTAACTGCCCACACATTTTTCAGCAGACGGATCTCAACATTTTTCACGCGTTAAGCTGGATGAAACTCGATAAATTTTTCTAAAGTGTTACTGGAATAAAACTTTAAAATTTTTGAAATATTCGTCTGTGACATTGAATTCATTCCGTTGGCTTCTTGAGAAATGTTGGGCATTAGAGTCTCAAATTTTTTCTCTCGCTACACAGAATGAAACTCGACCAGCCTTTAAAAAAAGTTCTTCTCGCTGGAACTAAAAAAAACGACAAAAAACATTTTTTAAGGTTTTCAAAATCTGGATCGGCCCCTTTAACCACCTTAACATTTACACAACAGCTTAAAAAAAACAAGTCCGAAAAAATACTGATATCCGTCTATGAAGATTGGAGTTATCCGTCCGTCGGAATCCGTCAGGGTCCGTAAGGACCTCAAGATTTTGTAGTAGCGAAACCGCCAACCATTTTTTACCCTCTGTCGAATGAACTTCGATTTTTTTCCAAATCTGTTATCATTACCGGAGCTTAAAAAAAGGATACAAAAAATTTCTAACATCCGTCTACGAAATTAGGCTTACGCCATCAGGACTTATATCTTAACATTTTTAGCAGCAAAACCGCCAAGCCTTTTTTACCCTCTAGCAAAGGAATCTGAATTTTTTTTTACATACGTTATTCTCACCAAAAACTTAAAAAATAAATGTAAGGAATTTCTTATATTCGCCTATGAGATTAGAATTACAACGTTAAGACTTGTACCTCAACATTTTTTAGAAGAAAAATCACCAGCCCTTTTTTACCCATCGCTAAATGAATCTTGAACATTCTTAAAGAATATCTTATTTTTTCTGTTTAACAGGATAACATGCATGCATCTACCCCTTCAAAGCAAATGGCTGTACGTCGGCACGGAGAGGGGTAACATCCACGTGCTTCACATCGAGACCTTCGTCTTATCTGGTTACATAATCAACTGGAACAAAGTGATAGAAGTGTGAGTTTATATGTCTAGCATCAATACCTATTTCCGACAGTAGTTGAATCGCAAGCTCGGCATATAGCTCGGGCACGGAGTAACTAATCGTAAGTAGGACACGTTCCGCCCGCCTCGTGCGATGCTCGGACGAGCTGGTAATTTTACGCTGAGTCTGCACACGTTATATACACATATATAAAATAAATCGTGGTAGTTAACACGCCTCGTGGAATAAATAAGAATTCAAAACGTGGATAATTTTTATAGGAACGCCGGGACGCTCCACTAGCGCGTTATATTTAAATCAGTAACAAAGAGGGAGAAAAAAAGTGGCCCTGGGCTTTTCGCAAATCCAGAGAAAAAGAGACCAAGAGTGAGAGAAAGCGAGAAAGACAACAACAAAAAAAAAGAGAAGCATGTGAGAGAGGCGAGAGAGAGAGAGGGCTTTAAAAGAGGGATGGGTATATTGCGCCCGGTGCTCAATCTACCCACCCTATTTTTTTCTCTCCTCTTTCAAGTTATATGTAGTATGTCGTCGGAGTGGCGAAACCGGGTTCCGTATGCGCGCGTGGTACATTTTACATACAATATAGCACGTAGGGGGAAGGAGAAAGAGGGAGGGATTCGTCGATGACCTCTCTCGCTCCACGCGGATCACAATGGCTTTCCAGCTACGTTCTAAAATTCTGCGCAGGCTTTTTATGCCTCTATCGAGCCGATTTCGTTGCTGAGCAGCATCTACAAGCGTCTTCGTTGAGTCTTGCCTCCGGAATTGCATCCGACAGCTCCTGGTGTCTCGCTGTCGGTTGGCTCTAGTTTCGTTTGACACATATAAAGGAGCACGTAGAATATCCGATGAGAAACACGCGCTTCCGATCCTCATCCCCGACTCCATCCGCCTTTGATGATTCACAGTTGATATCTCTGATGGAATTTGGTAGCGCCAGGCTGCTGATGGAATGACAAGCAGCTTTGCTATTGAACCGGCGGGCTTACCGGCTCGGCCTTGTATGTAACAAAGCCCAGAGAGAGAGAGAGAGAGAGAGAGAGATCGTTGTGTTAACGGAGCGGTTATTTTCGCGCTTCAGGGGACATCCACTCATGGGCCAGTGATCTCAAACAATCCTTTACTGATTTGACGTGACTGCACTTTGGTGGTCCCTCTTTACTCTGCATCCCACAACGAGCCTATTTACTCCGCCATCCTACCGAAAAGTCACTATATTACCAATGCATCGACGACATTTTTCATGATTAAAAGTGGCGTTGATGAAAGATACTGGGTGACAATGACCTGGGAAACGGAGAAGAATGACAGCGCCTCTATGTTTTTTTTTCAACCTTAGTTTCAAGTTCCGGGATGTACTTCGAAAAGTAACCTATTGAAAATGAATACCAATGCATAACCGACGATTCTAATGATTAGGAGAGGACTTATTGGGAAAAATATAATGGGCTATGGAAGAAAAAGATAATTATCTTGGCCAGATACAATTTCCATTAAAATTTACTCTGAAGTGCAATCCTACCAAAAAGTCACTGTTACCAATGAATGACAGGAGTTTCCTATAATTTGAACTATGTTGAATGGGATAAACATGGTAACAATGTCCTGTGAAAAGAAAAAGCATTACCTCGCCTATATTTGTCTGCAAACTTGCAATCGTGTCGCTCAACTGGGATTCAATTATTGGTATTTATTTCGAAGCAGCATCCTACAAAAAATTCGCTGTTACTCATAAATTAGAGACGTTCCTAGTGAATAGAACTGACTTCGATACCAAAAACATACTAATAATGGTCTGGGAGATGAGTTTTAACTATTGGCAACTATTATTTCAAAGCGCGATTCTAACAAAAAATTACCATTACTATAACAGACATTTTTGAAGTTAAGAACTGACTTCAATAAGAAAAACATAGTAACAATCGCATGTAGGCAAGGAAAAAATCTTACCTCGCTTGTATTTTTTTGCAAACTATAATTTGTACTGTCCGGATAGCTTTCAGCTGCGAATATTTATTTTAAACAGTCTTTCTGCCAAAAAGTCACCATATTACCAATAACCCGTAGACATTTCTGATCAAAACTGGAGTCGATGGAATAAAACACGATGACAATCAGCTGCAAAAAAATTTATCACATTCACATTAGTCTGCAAACTCGCACCAAGACAAAACGTTGAACGACCTATCACCGTTTATCAATTACTTTACTTTATAGTTACTAACTTTAGTTGTTACATCAAAAAACAGCTAGTCACAAACCTTGTGACTTTCAAAAACTTGCATTTACTCCGAATAGTAATCCTACCAAAAAGTCACTATATTATCAATGACTCCCCGACGATTGATGAGGAAAACAGGCATTGATCGTAAAAGTTCTGGTAACAATGACCTACGAAAAAGAAAAAAAAGAATAACCTCGGCTATATTTGTCTGAAAACTTGCATTCGCGTCGCTCAACTGAGTTTCAACTACTGGCATTGCGCGGCTTCGCAATCTCCGTGAAAAGTACTGAAAGTACCTACGTAGTATCTATCTGACATTGGCGTAAGCGACCGCCACGATGCTTTTCATCGAATACTATAGACGTACCGTTTAATACATCTGTCTCACTTCTCTACATATATATACATATATATATACACACACACACACACACACACAGATATATATGTGTATCTAGCCTTTTCTGTCCTGCGATATCGTTCAACACGGACTGTACAACCGTTTTCCAACCGACACTTGCCGATTGCTTTACTTTTGTTGACGCTATTGAATCTATTATCAATATCGAGCCCGCGTGCACATCCAACACTCAAGTTTCACACCCGGTTTTGTTCCCACAAACCGACGATCTAGTTCGCAACTCGGTTAGTTTCCTGTAACCGTACGTACCATTCGTTTACCTTTAGCCAACCCCTTTTCTTCAGTTGCACTTGCGCGCATTGCACGTGCCCGTCGAGAGGGAATTGCTCGATTTTTCTTTGCCCCGAATCAATTCGCTCACCGGAAACTTCCTTCTTGTTTGCTCATCGAACGTGTATATAATGGCCCCTCGAGAGAGTGAGAGCGAGCTCGTCCGTTTACTCGTCGAATGACTCGTCGATGGCCTCAGAAATACAGGGAGTTATAACAGCAGCACGACTCCGATTTCCACTGGAGCGTCTGAGTAATTTTCAACGATAATTGGAACATTTTTCAAACTTTAAGCGCCTTGATGGGCTGGAAATATAAGGGAGGGTTAATTCCATCGAGGCAAAGAGAATCGTTGATTCCCTGTCGGTTTTAACCGTCCACCTTTCTATGTTACTGACTGGTATCCTATGTTCCTGACATATAGCTACCAACTCACCTCTCGCAGCTCCTATTGTGCGCTCTCGTTAGTCCTGGGTCCATGGAAAAAACTAGTGGTCTTCCGGTTTCAAAGGTTCGGCCTTTAGAATTCCCTTCGACCACACGAAGCTACCAGGAAATAGAGAAAATAAAATATCGAGCTTGTACTTTGAACCCGACCTTCCTCAGCTTCTGTTTCACAGCGAGCATCGCTCTTCCCGAGGTCCAATTACAACTGGCCGGGACCCGTTGGAAGATATATCGGACATTCCAATAGGAGTATAATTAAAGGAAAAAGGAGAATGCAAGAAAGATGAGATAGACACAACGGTATTGGAGTTTTACGAGTCCCATCCTTCCAGGAATAGAATCTGGTGTATGCTTGATGAAAGCGCTTTCGCCAAATTGTGCATGTAAATAATACCGACTGGTCTACGGTTCCTTTGCTATATACACGTTCAGATATGTACGAAGTAAACCGTGCTGCACAGGTGACAATGCCTTCTGAAAATAACATAATTATTGCGTCCACATTTGTCTGCAAACTTGCACCGCAGAAAAAAGTTAAATGGACTATATCACTGTTTGTCGATGACCGCCGGACTTTGTAGTTTGTACAACAAAAACCGTTGGTCAAACAGAAACAGAGACTTTCAAAATGGTATTTACTGTGAATAGCCATCCTATCGAAAAGTCACAGCATTATCAATGGATCCCGAACGTTTCTGACAATGAGAACTGACATTGATGGAAAAATTTGTAATAACGATGATCTACGAAGATGAAAAAAAAATTATCACATCTATCTTTGTCTGTAAACTCGCTATCGCGTCACTCAGTTTGGCTTTAATTAATGGTATTTACTCAACAGCCTTTCGAAAAAAATGCGTGGTATATTACTAATGCGAAAAAAGTGGCAAAAATGTGGAATTAATAAAGTGAGGAAAATGAAAAAATTTTCAAGTCGGATTTCAAGTACTGACCAATGCCACTGAATACTTCGGACAGTTATTCGATTAAAAGTTACCATTACCAATGAATTGACGACGTTTCTCCTGATTAAAAAAATAGTCGGAGAAAAATAACAGAATTGAAGGGAAAAAGAAAGATGCAAGAAAGGCGATGTAAACGCAACGGTATTGGAGTTTTACGAGTCTCATCGTTACAGAAAAAGAACCTGGTGCACTATGTTTGATGAAAGAACTTTCGCCAAATTATGCATGTAAATAATACCCACTAGTACACAATTTCCTTGCTACTGACGCGTTCAGTTATGTAGCAAGGAACATAACTGAAGGTGTCTGTAGCGAGGAAACTGTGCACATAGGTGACAATGGCCTGTGAAAATGACATAATTGTTGCGCTCACATTTGTCTGAAAACTTGCGCTGCGGAAAAAAAAAGTTGAATGGACTATATTACCGTTTGTCGATGTCCGCCAGAGTTTGTAGTTGGTACAACAAAAACCATTGGTCAAACATAGTAACTTTCAACAACTGGCATTTACTCCGAATAGCCATCATATCAAAAAGTCACTGCGTTATCAATGGATCCTCAACGTTTGTGATAATGAGAACTGACATTGGTGGATAAAATTTTAGTAACAATGCTCTACCAAAATGAACAAAAATGATAGATTCGTCTTTAAGTTGCGTTTCAAATCCTTGTAGACGCCAGTAAATACTTCGGGCAGTTATCCGATTGAAATGTTACTAATATTAATATATCGACGACGTTTCTCATGGTTGAAAATGGCGTTGGAGAGAAATTATAGAATGAAAGGAAAAAGAAAGTTGCAAAGAAGACGAGGTAGACACAACAGTATTAGAGTATTACGAGTCTCATCGTTCCGGAGAAAAAACCTGGTGTTGCGCGCTTGTTACTAGAACTTTTGCTAAATTGTGCATGTAAATAATGGGTACATGGTTTTCTTGGTACATAAACGTAAACCCGACAATAAACTGTAAAACTAAAATAATTATTTCGCCCACATTTGTTTGCAAACTCACATTGAGAAAAGCAGAAGTCGATTGCGCTATATTACCGTTTGTCGATGTCCGCCTGTCTTTCTTGTTAGAACAAAACCATTGTTAGTCTTATACATAGTGGCCTTTAACAACTGGCATTTACTCCGACTACGCATCCTATCGAAAAGTCACGGTATTATCAATAGAACCCCGAAGTTTCTGATAATGAAAACTGGCATTGATAGAAAAAGGTCTCGTAACAATGCCCTTCGAAATGAAAAAGTAAAACGTTATCTATATTCGTTAGCAAACGGACAATCGTTTTACTCATCTAAATTCCAAATATTGGTATTTACTTCCAACATCCTGCCTACCAAAGATGCACCGTTATTATTGATACAAAAAACGTAGCGAAAATGTCGACTTGATAAAGTGGCGAAAATAATGAATTTGTCTTCAAGTCGGGTTTCAATTGCTGGCGAACGCCAGTAAATACCTCGGGCAGATATCCGACTGATATGTCAATATTACCAATTAATCGATGTCGTTCCTCATGATTAAAACGGACACTACAAAAAAATTACAGAATTCAACACAAACAGGATAACGCGAGAAAGGAAGACACAACGGTATTGAAGTTTTACTAGTCTCATTGTTCCAGGAATAGAATTTGGTGTGGCACACTTCATGAAAAAGCTTTCGCCAAATTGTGCATGTAAATAATACCCATGGGTACACGGGTCCCTTGCTACGTACGTGTAAACGTGACAATAAGCTGTGAAAATAAAATAATTAGTACGCCCACATTTGTCTGCAAACTTCCATTGGAAAACCCAGAAGTTGAATGAACTATATTACAGTTTGTCGATGTCCGCTTGTCTTTGTAGTTAGTACAACAAAAACCATTGGTAGTCTCCCACATAGTGGCTTTTAACTGGCATTTACTCCAACTATGTACCCCATCGAAAAGTCACGCTATTATCAATGGATCCCTGACGTTTCTGATAATGAAAACTGGCATTGATAGAAAAAGGTCTGGTAACAATGACCTACGATATGAAAAAGTATAACTTCATTTCTATTTGTTTGCAAACGGACAATCGTGTCACTCATCTAGATTTCAATTATTGGTATTTACTTCAAACTGTCGTCCTACCAAACACGGACTGTATTACTAATACGAAGAAAGTGGTGAAAATGACGAATAGACGAAAATGATAAATTAGTCTGCAAGTCTCGTTCCAAATATGGTTAAAAGAAATGTCGAAAAAAATCGGAGAATTTAAGACAAAAAGAAGAATGCAAGAAAGACAAGGTAGACAAAACGGTATTGGAGTTTTACGAGTCTCATCGTTCCAGGAATAGAATCTGGTGTAGTATGGTTGATGAAAGGGCTTTCGCCAAATTATGCATGTAAATAATACCCACTGGTACACGTTTTTTTCTTGCTACACACATGTATATTTTCTACTGTCTTTCTCTGTGTTTCCTCGAGGCAGCGTTGAGCAATTTTACAGATTGCGCACAGCACCAGCGCCAGAGGACACAAGTCTCTCTCTCTTCCTCGCTCTCTTTTGCTCTCTCTCGAGTTCTCTTTGTTTCGAATCCCTTTTGTCTCCCCGAGTTGCACTTTCAGGTTGCGTTATCGGTAACGGTGTACACACGTGCCTTTGAGAATAAAATGCGTGTGCACGCCCGCTGGGGTCATGCCGTAATATCGCCTCAGATCAATAAACACGGTATATAGTACGTACGTACGCGATGAATGTTCGGCGGGTTTATAGCACCGTTTAATTCAAACCAATCGCTTCGTGTCCATTAGTTGGTTTCCGGTCAGTCAATTTTTGATCGTTTGGGCTGGTCCATTCCGGAACCGCGCCGAGCGACTTCGGATGGAGCTAAAATGTGTTTACTCTTCCTTTAGTTTGCATCCGGAGCAGCTCGAAACGTTTTTTCAACCTAGCTCAAGCATTTCTCAACAAACTGATATTTATCTTCATTTTTAAAGCGCAGCCCTCAACGTTTGCTAATATTTAAATAACGATGGACTCTTCTGAACTTGCATAACTGTGGATAATTATCGAGAAATTGCAATATCAGAATTATAAAAAATTATTTATTTAACGCCATTTATCTCTTCTAATTACTCATCATAAATTTAAGCAAACAGTATATTGAAACCATCTGGATTCACATATTTTTCATCCCCGGGAAGTATTAACTTTTCAACGGCTCTTTCTGGTTGAGGAAACCAATTTTTCTGAAAATCGACCGTTTTTCCATCGAAGTAGTAGAAAAACCGCATTTTTGTATCCTTCAAATTCTCAATTTTGTCGTGCGGATGCGTTTTTACTTGATATAAAAAATGTAGAATAGGTTTCTAATAAACTTTCACAGCTCTTCAAACTCTCTTAGAATTTTCGTTTACGAATAAAACACACTTAAAAAATAGCTACTACACCAAAGTAGCAAATATGCTGCCTCGGCAGTTAAAGGGTCAACATTGTTAAGTGCCGCAAAAGGACTCAATTGTTGCTCTGCCTGAAATCTCTCGCGGTTAATTCTGAACTATGCTAAACCATGATAATGAAAACATCGAAAAACCTTATTATACATTAATTGTCCTTAAATGAAGCAACAAAATCATAATGTTTCAGATCAAGAAAAACACATCCAGGGGCTGTAATACACATCAGCGACACTCCCTTAGATTTGAGCAAGGTTTGTACCTCGAGTGTAATTACCTGTCAGGAAGTCGCCGCCAGCCGTGCAACTCTGTTCGCAAACTCTATTACGCGGCTGGCGTTAGAGTACATAGTGGAAACGGTGACGAGTGAGTTGTTCCCCCCTCGCACCGTTTGGGGAGGCGGGGGATATTGACATTAGAATTTAAAAAAGGAAGTGCGACAAGCAGCACGGGAAATCACCTGCTCGGTTGTATGTGTACTTTAAAAAAAAGTAGCGTCTCGCTTCTTGTTCAGACTGTATAAGTAAGACAAATAGCTTTGGCTTTTCTGATCGCATGCAACATAAATACTAATTTTTCTCCAGTAACGAACCCACGAAGAGTATAGATGCCAGTCCGTAAATAAAAAAAACCTAAAAATTTAAAGGCGCTTGACTCATAAGCTTGATATTCCAGATTCTGATTGGGTATGAGACCGGTCAGCTAGTTTTGTGGGATCTGAAATTGAAGAGTGCGGAATGGAGGTGTCAAACGGACGACTCAATTCGCTCGATTTCTTGGCATCACGAGGGAAAGCAGTTTATGTGTAGTCACACAGACGGATCCTTATCCACTTGGGTTCTTCGTGCAGTCAAACCGCTGAATGTAACTTTCCCGCATGGTAAGATTCGGTCGCTCGTCTTTTTCTCCCTTTTTCTTCGTCTCGTACCTTTTCTCCTTTCGGCTTTTTTGTTGTACTCGCGAGAATCTATGCCCAGGCATAAATCCCTCGCGTGAGAGATAAAAGTTTTCGAGTCTTTGCCGAGCGGTGATTCATTGGATGCTTGCAGCGAAAACCGGCAATAATGGCGAACCGGAATCGTGCAAATCCATTCCAAGAGTCGAGTGGAAGTTATCAAGAAACGGGTAAGAACGTCGCTTATCCTTGCTGAGAACTGGACTTATCCGCTGAGACATTTAATGCTCTTAATGATTCAAATCTATCTGCTGTCACGATAGGGAAGCATACATCATATTTTCCGGGGGCTTACCTCTGGACACAACTGGACGGACGCCCAGTATCACAGTTATTCAAGGAAAAACTACGACGGTCTTGGAGATGGAGCACAACGTCGTAGACTTCGTAACGCTCTGCGAAAGCCCTTGGACCAGCGGTACGTGAAAATTCCGCTTGTTTTTGAGCTCAATTAATCATAAAAATAAATATAATGAAATGTACCTTTTTGTCACTCACGAAAACGGCGATCTCGATTCCACAGACTTCCAGGATCCGTACGCGGTTATAGTTTTACTGCAAAACGATCTCGTTGTCATAGACCTACTGACACCCGGTTTTCCATGTTTCGAAAATCCATATCCAATGGATTTGCACGAATCAGCTGTTACTTGTTGCGCTTACTTTGCCGATTGTCCATCGGACCTCGTACCTGCATTTTACTCGGTTGGCTCCAAGTCCCAGAAGAAAACGGGTTTCAGTGAAAAGGAATGGCCCATATCCGGAGGCGAATGGAGTCCTAATTCCAGCAGTTACAATGAAATTATTCTCACCGGGTTAGTAGTAATATAACGCGCGAATTAACTCAACACCCGTGTAATTTTATCTGCTAACATTGGAATTGCTGGAAAATTGTGGCTTTACCAGGCACGCGGACGGAAGTATTAAATTCTGGGATGCGTCGGCGGGCTCGCTCCAGGTTCTTTACAAATTAAAGACGGCCAAGCTATTCGAAAAGAGCCGTACTCGTAGCATAGACACAGAGGAAGATCCCCTCGCCATACAGCTCATGTTCCTCTGTCCGGAAAGTCGGAAACTAGCTATCGCCGCCGCCGGAAGACATGTTGTTCTATTCAAATTTAAGAAGGTGGAGAGCACATCCGAAGTTGTGGTGAGTTTCCTCGCGGCCGGGAAACAGAGCCACACGGGCTGCAAGTGCAACCCGAACTTATACTTTGAAACAGCTTCGAAAGAACGCTTCAACCGCATGATTGCATAACTTTCAGACACTGGATATATCTATAACGGCAGAACACGGCGCTAGGGAAGGCGAAGGCTCGCCGGATCGCGAATGCCCTCCGAGTATTCCCGGCACAGAGGAGTCAAAGAATCACCCGAACGAGAGTAACCATCCGCTGAGGGTACGAGGCGGTTTGCAAAAGAGAGCGGCGGGCTTCCAAGCGACATTAATTTGTTTGACGTCAGGGGCTAACGGGGAACAGCCTGAAAACATAACGGCGCTCAGCTTAAATTCATCCTATGGCCTGTGAGTTACCACCCAGTGTTTAGTCAAAGCGAATACGTTAACGATATCCGCTCGGAGGATACGTGTGTTTTCCGCCTTTCCAGGATTAACTGACAAGCCTGCAAACCTCGTTATCTCTGTACTTCTATCCTTTCACTATTTTTTTTGCTACGTTGTTAAAAAACCGCTTGACTTTTCGATTTTTGTGTTAATTTGTTCGTACATAATCATCAAGACCGTTAATTAGGGAATAATTGCAGCGATTATTCTATTCCGGATTTTCACAGAAAATTCTTTGTGTCGGAATAAAATTTACGAGACTATTTTAAAGATGGGCTTTAAACTGCGATTGGAAGAATAAAATTCATAATAAATATTCTTCTTTGATAAAAGTTGTATCATCTGGATGAGGGCCTCTTCAAAAATATTTTTCTTCTTATCAGAGTTGAGTTTGTGACCTCTTATATTTTCTTCATTTTGTAAATATTTGGCTCTATATGTTTGGTCATCAACAAAATAAGTTTTGTAGTTTTTTTTCTTGCTTGTAGCTGGTGACCGGGCTCTTCGCTCTTATAGTTTAAGCCTGTGTTAAATGTTTTTTCGTGATTAATACATGAATTTTCCAGTATTTTTTGTGTTTTGCTTTGCTTTTTGAGACCGGAAAGTCCGGTTAGCATGAGGTCACATTTTAAACCACGATAAGAAATAAAATATTTCTGAAGAAGCTCTGATCAGGGAAAAACATAAATTTGAATTAAAATATCGGAAGTCATCTTCCGCCGAAGCACCTAATTAATATCATACATAAATGGCTAAAGCAACATTGAACATTCGTTGCATTCTATCGTCAAGATAAATAATCGTGGCCAGGAGATATAAAGAAAGGACGATGTAGAATGAACTTTTAGATTATATTCGATATTTTTAGATTTTCTCACCATAAAAATGTTCAACTTTCAATCTTCAGTTTTTCCATGTAAGACTTTTTATTTACGTTTTAATTTCTTAATTATTTAGGTTACATTATTTCTCGGTATCCCATATATGATGTGCAAATGAATGCGTTAATATAGCTTTTAGCAAAAAAGAGTTATTGGCAATTGCAATTCCGATCTATTCGAAATGGAAAAAACTCATGAATATCAGATGTAACTAAAAAATTAATTTCCCATCGGCATTCTATTTCGCCTCCCAGGAGCGCCCATTTATATTGATCCCTAAATACAGCTTTTGATGGTGAAAATGAGAGCCAAACTGAAAACAAGTAGAAAAGACACTTTTTCCGAATATTCCGAAAATATTTTATCAATTATTTTCCATTATTCTTATACCGGTTTTAAGTTTATTACCAAATTAATCTGACAAATTGTAGTCCCTATGAGAATATATGAAAAAAAGACAATGTATTTCAAGAAATATTTAATATTTTCGATTGTTTGTACCTAACAAATTTTTTATAAATACGAATACTAAGAGAAAATAAGGTGGAAGATATATACGAAAAATATTGGTCCCGCCGATTTGCTCTTGGATGCCCCTTTAAAATGGAATATTCTTAATGCTTTAATTTTTTATTTCCCAGATTAGCGTATGGAAATGAATCCGGTCTAGTAATCGTGGATATTGTACAAAAGGTGACGGTCCTTGTAATGGCCACCGCAGACTTTGGTAGCACAACGGATCCGTATCAGCGAGCGCTTCGCAGTCCGAAGAAGCAGGACGAGAAGCGCGAGAACGACGACAAGGCCCGAAGTCCCAGCATAGATCAGGTAAATTTTGCTTCACCATTCTCAATAGCTTCACTTATCTTCCTTTTTCTGTATTATCCTCTTTGCTAGTCCGTGTTTACCTTTGAATATTAAATATTGAGATATATTTATATATCTACACCTTCGACCAGTCGCTAATTCTTATTTTTAGACACCTCGAATATTCGTTATAGCGTATTGTCGAGCTTTTCTCGTCATATTGTGTCATAGGTTATTAGGACGACGATTATTCGTAATCGCCAATTTGTATCTAGATCATTAGAAAATCTAGAAAAAATTTATTTTAGAGAATATTACCGCGTGTTTAAAAACGACGGCGATTTTAATATGCAACGATAAAAAACGCGCAGGCCGTTGACTCGCCGTTTAGACTGAATCTCAACAAGTATGTTTGACAAATGTGACACACGTTTTAACGGTTCGATGGCAGATTAGTACATTTACGTCCGGAGCCAACAATAACTGAATTGTTTATTGAGGAACGTCGTGAATATCCGTCGATCAGTTTGATATTTTAATTTTAAAAAAAGCAAATAAATATTGTAGGATTTTTAATCAGTCTTATTTATAGCTTAAAGAGACGTTACTGCATGAGAAAGTAATCGACAACTACTGGTTACACTTGTCATTTTCCATGTCCAAGGGGTCGCGGTATTCGGTCAATCCTTTCTCTGCCTTCCTTTCACGTCGCATTATCGTGATTTAATGACACCGAACGAGTTTATCGAAAGAGCACCAAGCATTGACGAACGATCCCAATAAACTGCGAGCGAG
Organism: Tromatobia lineatoria; assembly: GCA_949699805.1. Taxonomy (NCBI): domain Eukaryota; kingdom Metazoa; phylum Arthropoda; class Insecta; order Hymenoptera; family Ichneumonidae; genus Tromatobia; species Tromatobia lineatoria. The sequence continues at coordinate 22,111,979 of OX453038.1, read as the reverse complement.
AACGACGGGTGGTTATAGATTCGCTTACGGCGGAATCTCGCAGAACATAAAATCCTACCGATAATAGAGTGTCATTGTGTTGAGTGGAATCAAATGGCAAAAAAAAAAAAACTTATCTCTGTGCTCCCATTGTCGCTTGAGTATTGTGTACACAGCTTATGCATGCGATGGTGTCCAAAGAATATAATCTCAATAACGACAATAATAAATTTAAAAAAAAAATGGTCATATCGGTGTGCTACTCGATTTCGTTGCTTTTTGGCGATAAATGGCCATGTTAAACGGAATAAATATCGCATTTTCTACGACAACTAATCGGGTGTTCGCTATTTACCGGCTTCTAAAAGCTCTAAACAGCATTGATTGCATATTTAAAAAAAACGACGTAACTAAGATATAAATGCATTTAACTAGAAAAACCTCAAGATCGTTAGAAACTGTTGTGTTTAGAAGCATCGTGTATAAATTATGTTCAAAGCTATGTTACACACTTACATACATTAACCGTACATGAGCTTACATGACTTTCGGTACTCGAACGACAAAACTTCGATGACACTGCCAAGGATAATGGAGCACTGGAATATATGTATTTTGAGCAGTTTACGCCGTCGTATATTTTCCTCTTAAGACCTAAACTCTCGCGATTTTCTTGTCCTTTACTATATCTATTGAATCGATTCGTCACGCCACACCGAAACGTTCGTCCGCGATACAATGACACGCAATAGTTTATTTGTTTAACAGCTTTATTGGTCGCTGCACTCGCTTATTACATTTCTTTTTTTAAAAGTAGAAACTTTAGTTTTCAAATGCATGACCCACATAAAAATCTGGGTGTATAAACGAAATTAACAGCGCGAGATTCGTTTGTGAAATTATCAACTATAGTTTGCCTCAATGTAAAAGAATATGAAAGTCGACTCGTGGATACGGATATCTCTCTAAAAAGCGCGCGGCCTTGCACCTCCTCGCTCTGTCCGCGGTATCGATTCTGTGTGGCATTTAAATGAACCGAAAAAAAAGAATATCAAAAAAACTTTGACCGTGGAGTATACTGATGAAACATTTACATCGAATGCATTTTCCACGGTAGATAAATAAATTTACAGCGAGATCATCGACGATGGTAAAAGGTGACAACAACAGGAATTTATTAGCATCACTGCATGATCGTATTTCTTTCAATTATGATTTTTTTTTTTTCGTTTCAGTTTTACCTGAAGTTATTAAAGATTCTTTTTCCCTTTAAAAACTATAAATCAAAAGAGCGATTAAAATAAAAGAATCTGCAGTGTACGTTAATGTTTTGCGCATGATTGTAGTGGAATGTCTCGCTGTATTGTGTTATTATGGGTAGCATTGTTAATTGTCGAGAAAGGTGTGAGTTGATTGGTATATTTATTAGCAATGTCTAAAGGGAATCTTGCCCTCCGAACTACAGGACGCGGATCGACTAGCGTTGCCGAGCTACAGACCCGGAGATTCGCGGGTTATTTCGATGTTAAAGGAGCTTCGTTTAGGCACAAAGTAGACACCCTCTAAATTCTAAATCGTGATATATTTACGATTAAAGGTACAGTGAGCTGAGATGGGCATCTTTTGAAAAAAAAAAATACTACTATCAATATATTATTAACTAAGTAATTGTGCATAACTGACCGAAAGAAATATTCATTTGATAATCATACTTCCCGTAAGATATTAACATTTATTACTGCAGGGTTGATGTTTTTATGACTGCTCAATAATTACTCATAATTATTTATTTTTAAAAATACTTTCATTATTTCCCCATTCAAATGATGCCCATCATTGACAGCGAGTGAGAGAAAAATCGTGAGGTCGTGATTATTCGAGCATCGGCAGGTTTTCATGGTGCTGCGGCGCCGTATTCAATAATTTCTATGAGCATCTTAGGTCACTAAATAAATCATAGCGTGCGTTCGCGAATTCCCGAGTATATTCGTCAAGGGACGAATTGTCTGCACTCTTCTTGGAGTAAGGCCGGGGTGGGTCGTTAAAAAGGTTGCGCAAGCACGGTGGGAAGTGACAAGTGACCATGTGATTGCGATATTTCTCATAACAAAGCAAATATCAACACAAGTGTGCAGAGGATGTACTTGATGTTGCTAAAACTAAAAGCGATAAAGGTCAGAAGGAAATGTTAAAAAAAAAGCACGAAAAAAACTATAGGGACTCGTCGAATATATATCTGACCTGTGTCTTAGCCCACTTGAACTGATTGACTGTGCACACGTACTGTACATGCTAGATCAACCAGATTCATCGAGAATCGACGACAGAAAGCGAGTCTTTAGTAGCACCAGTAGGGGAAAAGGCTTCCTCCTCCTTGCACCATCCTCAGCAGCAGGCGCACCAGCAACTATCCTCATTTCACGAAGAATGTCACGGTGTAAACAGTGATAACAGAGAGAGCGCGGAAGAAAGCGTCAAGGAAACCCGAAAATCGGGAAATTCTGGGAGTCACGAAGATTCGGAGAATCGGAAGACCTCACCGTGGAAGAGACAATTCAAGCGACAGTTTAGCAGAGTTGACTTGAAAATCAAGAATACCTTCACACCGTCCGCCTCCTCGTCTCACAATGGGGTACTTGTATGATTTTATGTCAAGAGCTTAAAACAAAATAATAACAAAAAATAAATACGAGCTTCCGAAGCTGTGCCTGTACTACTACTACTACTACTACTACCGCTGCTGCTGCTGCTGTTACTACTACTACTACAACTAAAACGTTAGCGTTAAGGGTGCACACGAATTTTCGCATGATTAACAATTGAAAGTAAGAATGCGCGCTTTTAATCATTAACCATTTCTTTGAATTACGAAAAAGTATAAATAGCTTTTTGATTGATTATTATTGCTCCGAAAGTAACGCGATACAGTGCTGTATAGTCTGGTTCTTGTGTAAAAATGGTCTAGTGATCGCCTTTAACCCTTTAGTGCCTGATGAGCCATTTTTGGCGCGATTATTTTTCTCGCTTTCTGCTTTATTAATGATTTTCAATGGCTTAATATCGAATTCCGTGTTTCTTTAAAGGACTATCAAATTTTAAGCAACGAAACTAACGGAAAGAGTACAAAGTAACTACTTGGAAACGTAAAAATATAGATTTCGTTTAATAGCATTTTTGTTCATCAATATCGTGCATAACAAGTACTACAGGTAAAAAAATCTTTATTGCACGGAAAAATAGTTGCCGGACTTGAAGGGTTAAATCGCAAAATCACGTAATTGTCCGCAATGATGCGACGAAACCGTTAAAATGCTTTTTTTCCGTTGATACGAATACCCGCGTTACAAACAGGCGAGCACCAACACTTGCAGCAATCAGCAGCAGAAACAATCGTCATCATCGACGTTCTACTGCAATACCTCGGATATTCCGGAAACGTCGAGGACCGTCGAGGGTGCGGAAGCGGAAGCGTCGTCATCGTTGACGACGCGTTCCCCGCAGAGCGAGAAAATCAGTCCGGACACGAGTAGCGCGAGTACGACAACGACGACACCAACAACAACGAACAATTATAACGAGAGTGAGAGGAGAGATTCCGATATTCCGCGAACGATTGGCATTGCAGAAGACATGTCGGCTGTCCGACCTGTTGACTTGCCATTATTCGAGAATGGTGACAAACTCACGGAAATGAAGAGAATGGGAAAAGGGAAGAGTACGAAGACGCGTCTGTTGTCCGTGCCAAATATTAAGTATCAAAAGAACGACGGGACGATAGGGACATCGAGATCTGAGGAATCCACGGGCGTTGAGTCTTTCGCCGGGAATCTAATAAGAAGAATCAGTAAGTGTTTTATCAAAGTAGAATATAGCAGAGTGTTATGCATAACTTACGTGTCATGTTTATTAACAAATAGAGTTCGTGTTAATCTCTCGATAACTATATAGAGTGTGCGTGTGAGTGATTTAGACCTTTTTTGTCATCTCTGTCACAAGCATATTCGTGTGGTATGTGAAATATAGTCTGATGATCGTTCATTTTTTATATTCACTCATCTCTGATACGTTGGGCCGAATATTAGCTGCTGTTTCGCGATTTTTCAAGCGCGCTGATACAAAACGGTTGGGTTTACCGGAGAGGGGGGCTTAAAATGTAACGTTTCAATCACTTATACACAGCATTTGAACCACTAGCTGTTGGTATCATTGCAGCATGTGTTGAAGTGTGTGTTTTGTTGGTTTTTTTTTGGAGGGTAAGTCCTTGTTACGCTCCCTGGATATTCCCCTAGGGATTAAATCGAGCGAGACAGTCCTTAAGGGAGCTACGATTGTACCACCGCCGCTATTTCCAATCTACCCCTCGTCTGAGGATGGCCTAGGATGCTCGTAGACATTTCGTAACGAAATAGGTTCGCTAGGCTATTTCGTTTAGCTAGAAGAGCTTCGTTGGATAATTGTATATGTAAAACGCGACACCGTCGCTGCGAGACATGTAGAGTCTTAAATAATAGTCAGTCAATCAGTTCGGTTGAGACAAAACAATGCTTTTCGGTGAAGCGATGCGCTAAACTGATTTTTAAAAACCTCAGGCTTTGCACATATACAGAGGCTAGTAAATTGGGCTGACGTCGGGATAACGACGCTAACGATCAGCTTGATTGAACGAATAATGCTAGTGTGCGTTTGTAAACTAACCACGAAGAGAGCTTCCGACGAGTCTTATTATAGTAACCCGGCCGAGAAAATTCCACAATCCAGTAGTAGATTCCTCAAGAGACCAGCCGGCTCGTGTTTTTTGGTAGAGTAAAAAAAAAAGTACACCGCAAAGGAAACGTATTAAAGGTCCCGTGAAAATCCTCAATCTACAAAATCTTTCTTTTTCAGATTTTTCAAAAAATGGTCCGATTGTCTAGAAGAATCACGTTATGTTTACAAAGCTGGTACACGTTTATGAAGGTAAATTCGTAACGAGTGCAGATGAGCACTCCCAGCTCGTTGCCGCACAATATTTGCATCAGACCATTTCCAAGGCTAGGAGCTTTTATAAAAGTCTGTTTTAGTTTGTCTAGCGTCCCCCGTATATGTTGCGAGGTGTGATTATGTACTTAACGAAAGATACATATGATTCGTTCATTAAAATGAATGTGAAAGAAGGTCATTTGATAGAAGAGTGCAGACACGTTGGATATTGCGATTTTTAATTGATAGATCACTGCCGAGAGATGAGGCAAGAGTAGTCGATAGGCAAGACGAGATGCTATCAATGTTGTAGAGGGTGCCTACTATTGTAGATCCGTAGAATTTTTTTTGTATGCAGCGTTTTAACGTAGTGATTACATATATATATACACCATTCATACATGCGCTTACTTAATACGGATAATACTTGTGAATAGTCGTTCGTCATGAAAAGAAGTCAACGATGATCGTGAGAATCCGAAGTTCGAGCAGAATTTCGCACCGATTCATCCGGCAATTCCAAGTGCTAACTCATCAATTTTGCTGTCTTATATTTTGCATGTCGTTCAGAATGCTTAGTGTACGATAATATATTTTTTTAATTTAAAAAAGTAAAAGAATAAGAAAGAAAAAACTTTCTCAACGTTCCTCCACGTTCATTATACATTCAGACACGTTTAGATTCTTTGACTCCTCGCTTTTTATTCGCCTTTTACTTTCATTCTTCATGTGACATTTACATAAGTTTTCCTGAAACTGGTTGAATTTGTTTAATAAGTATTTACTTACTATATGCTATAATACTAATTATTCCATATTACGAACGCAGATTTGAATAATTATTCGACGCCCGATTATGATATAATTAACACCGTGAGAGCGAAAGGAGATTGTACTTCAACACTTTTTCAGGTTCAAATCAATTTCGCGGTCTTCCCTGACAGCAAGTTTGATTCAGGTAAAATTAAGGATTTTCGCCTTTTGGTTCATCGCCGAGAGAAAAGTTGATTAATAATAATAAGAATAATAATAATAATTCGTGGCAATAAGTGCCCCATTCTTTCTTATCATTCGTATTCAGTAGGCAGTTTAAACGTTAGCCATTGCGACGATGTTAAAAAAATTGTTCTCTAAATTATTTTCCTCAATGAAGCTCCGTTTATTTACCATCGTCACAGTGGTTGCTATTGCATATCCAAAGAATCAAGTTTCAACGCGGTTCTACGTTGCTTGTAGGATACTTGATTATTAGCTTAGAATATTTGCTTACTCAATTATAATCGGCTACTTTTTTATATCAATCATTTGTACATGTATTCCTGCATATAAGTTTATCATTGTGCTGTTTCGAGGACCACTGTTGCACAGCAACGTTTGTACTATATATTATATATATATATATCTATATTCGCAACACTAAAAATACACCACAAACACACACAAACACACACATAGTAATGAGCTTGCTTCATAAATCATTTTATAAACGTTTTAATATTTTTACTATCCGTAGCTGGCAGTATATATGTACCCCTGAATCTATCAATTCACCCAGCATCACACAAAGTCCGTATTCGGTGTTTTGCCATATACAATAATATGATTATTATTATCGGTAAAAATGTTGCCTTCAGAGCTTTTTGAGAGCGTTCAAGTGGCCTGCACGTAAATAGCAATAGTGATGATAATAACAATAATAATAGTATGATAAATTGATAAATATTAATGGACACTCGAGCAGTCAGGGGTATGTAATCGTTGATTTTTGGGCCAGGCAGAAAAGCTTGCTGGGTCCTGATGATCCCCCGTTTATTCGGTCAATCACGATCGATTGTCTCCTTATTATCTCTTTGGTGACCGATGGCAATTGATTTAACGATATAAAGTTGACTGACTGCTATGAAAGACTCTGCATATATGTATCTAGGTATATATTAGCACAACGTAATAAACGTGGATTGAAGTTTCGTCCCCTGAAAAGGAAATATAACAAGAGCCTCGAGAGCAATCCTGGGACGTTAGTCACGTTCGAGAGCGTCTCTCGAGTCAACTTATAGCTATGACCTCGATCGAAATCGAGGCAATCGGTTATTCATGAGGCTCTCGGTCATTGCTAGCTGGATTAAGGATAAGACTCGTCTGGTTCGCCAGCAGTCCTCACTACGATATACCACGAATAAGTAGAACTATTAGGAGGCACTGGAAATATACTTGATGGGATTCTAAATGAAACGAAAACCAAAAAGATTGATATACTAAAACGAGAGAGAAATTATAAGTTCAACTGATAATTGCATTAAATATTGTTACTTTTTTTTTTTGGCTGTCGCGTTTCTTCTCAAGCTCGGCGAAGAATTTTCAACAACAATGCTTTATGTGAATTTACATGATTTGTAGATGAACGGGATGTGCGTTTCACCTACAACCGGACGCAGTGTGATGAGTGGTGGTGGTGGTGGTGGTGGTGGTGGTGTTGGTGAAAGATGTGATGACGGTGATAGTAATGAAGGGAGTAGCATTGGACGAGGCGAAGGTGGTCTTTGCGGCGATGGTAGTGGTGGTGTTGGCAATGTAATGCGCCACGGTACGCGGGGTAATAATAACGCTGCCGAGGGTGGCGGAAACGCTGGAACTGCCGGTTACGATGACGGAATAATCGGGAGTAGCGTACCTTACCGCAAGGCTGCCACGGATTCTGGATCACGGCACTCCCGGCCCCACGGTATAAGAAAATTACAAAAGTGCCTGAGCACTACAATCAGCAACTACGACGGAGAAGGTTCGAGCTCTGGCAGCTTTTCGGCAAGCCACGCATTCCATGCGCAATGCAGTCTCGATATTCGCAACCTCACTACAACCACTCCCCAGGCTTCTTTGACCTCCCAGTCAATCCTCACCAGCGTCAGACAGTATAGCAGCTTTGGTAGTACAACAGCCAAAATATTATTTACAAAAAAAAAAAACAATTTAAAAAAAACGTCTATCTCTCACTCTATATCTTCTGAATTGTAGAAAATATCTCTCTCTCTCTCTTTCTTTCTATCTTTCTATCCTAGACATCTACGTCACCGGATGAAAATTAGCTTTTATCACTCTGTTCTATTGCCTTCTATTATTCATAATATGCGACTCTGACAAAACTGTGGTTTATCGAGTGACTGAAGAAACAGACTATTTTTAAAGTTCTTCAGCTTTTTATTTTCTTCTATTTCGCCTCTTTCTCTCTCTCTCTCTCTCTCTATATATATTTCTCTCTTCCTCTCTATCTCTATCTCTCCCTTGGAGCTCAATCAATGTTACGTTACTGTACGATAGTACGATTAAACACATATGCTATACGTAGACATTGGCTGCTCCTTGTTCTACAATATATATATTAATATATATATGACTGATGAAACACACAGCCACCACAGACTCACACAGATGTTATTCGATTTCTGTATTATATATATTTTGTTTTTCTTTAACAATAATACACACTTGTGCACTCGTTTATCTATTGTGATGATCAAGCTCTCTGTGAATTATTGCGTGAACTGCACATGGGGCTCGAAGATTTTCTATATATACCTAGTTGTACTTTCACAGCACAGCATTCGAGAATTATATTCTTCTCTCTGTCTTCTTCTCCACGTTTCTGCCTGTCTAGCAGCATTTCTACTTTCGCTATCCTCCTATCGGATCCACAGCTACACTCGCATCACTTTATTATTCATACAACGTATATACAACGGAGAAGAGATTACGATTATTGTACGCGTGGCCACTTATCGACTTTTCAGTCGCAATATATTATACATGGCTAGGCATATACATCCGCTTCCTGCTATTATTCAAAGGTACACAGCCAACATCTCACCCGGCGATAAATTTCATGAACTTGGCTGTCTAATCGGGTTGGACTTGAAGCATACAAAAGCACTAGTCTTCCTCGCGTGTAGAGCCAACATCCGTAGCATCGTATCGGGAGAAAACAAACTAGAAGAATATAAAACCGCGGATCTGAAACTATATCTAGCATGTGCATGCGCCAATCTTTAGAGTGATAGCGGTCACCCTTAATTGCCAGATAAATGCGTAAAAGATAACCGAGTCATTGGCTCTAAAAATAAATCACTAAGCGGAAATAATTAACGTTAAAAAAAAGTAAAAAAAAAAACAATGCAGAGGCCAAACAGCGAATAACCGACAAAGATTGTTCCGATACACCTAAGATTTTTTTTTCAAAGCGTTATCTTCGACAGGGAAATCTTTGACATGAAAACTAAACAACTAAAGCGGATGTGCTACATCACCACCACAAATTTGATCCACTCTATCATTGAAACTAATCTCACCCTTCAGATCTCACACAGAAATCAAAAAGGCCTTATCGAGTGAATGTGAATGTTATGAAACAAATAATGGAAGACAAGAAAAAAAGAAAATCATGACACATTATTATTATTGTTGTTGTCGTTGTTGTTGTTGTTCTTGTTCTTGTTGTGACTGTGCTATTACTATTATATAAACCAAATACTTACTAATACTTTGGTTCTCGTTGACAAAAAGATTTTTCCAAACAAAAAAAAAAGACATGCATCTACAATTATGTCTCACGCATGCTTCGTAGCCGAAACATACGATTTTTGTTGAACCAATATATAATCTATTTTTTCGTTTTTCGGAATGCTGGCCGGATAGACAAACTCGACAGTTCGTTTCAACGATCTCGAAGCTCGAGTATGTCCTCACTCGAAAATATTGCCACTGAAACCATCAGCTGCCTTACATTTGCCGATTCCTACACGAAGAAAAGTGGTAAGCGTCATTCAATCTATTTCTCATTCTGCGTTGGAAATCCAGTTGAAAGTATATTTCGTAATTTGTTTTCTAAGATGCCAACACTTTACCAACTCTGTGGATTGGCACGTCTTTGGGTTCGATACAAACTATCGTGTTTAACGCACCTGCGCCTGATGAACGCACTGTTCAGCCTGTGATTATTTCTACTTGTAGTGAGTATTTTATGATACAATAAACAAAATTCTACGGGATGTAACAAACAATGCTAATCCCGTTTTGTCTTAACTCTCAGATGGATCATCATTTAAATTGAAAGGGAGCATTCTGACGATGTCTTTCTTGGATTGTAACGGAGCCCTTATCCCATATTCTTACGAATCCTGGAAGGATGAGAATTCGGACAGCAAAGATCGTACCAGTATGTCAACATTTTATTTCGCCATATAGAAATCGTGCCTCGAAGTTGTGCACTTTTCAGAACTTTCTATTGATTTATTCGACCCCTACTTTTCCAAAAATACAATTGTTTCTCACATATCGTATCTCATATAGTCGTAGAAATATTGTATTAGTGGAAAACGGTTGCGAACCAAACTCCAAAGGCTGGAAGCCTTCGGAGTGTTGATACAAATTCACATCTGTGTTTGAGTGAAGGGTTGAAATTAATTGAATGATGACATAAAAGAACAGTAAAGGATAATGCGCAATGCGGAAAGTAATGACCCATTATCTGCTCCATTCATTCAATCTTCGAAGCTCTTTTATACGATTCTAGTGGAAAGTACTTTTTTCATAGCCAATAGAAAGTCCAGTTAACTTATTAACGTTCGAGTAGGTCGATAATAAAAAAGAAATATAAAAAATTTGATATAACACATAAAATAAGAAAACAATTCGAAATCTAAAGCAATATTTGCAACTCTGATGTGCATATTTTGTTCTGTTAAATATAAATGTTAAATGTTAATTAAAGGGAGCCAAGGAAGAATAGCAAACAGCAGAATGTCGCCGCTGTTGAACGCTCAAGTATCGAGCGGCGATGGTTTTGAGGACCGCCAATTTGTCGTATTAACTTCTGAAAAACAGGCCAGGGTCGTTGCGCTACCTTCACAAAACTGTGTCTACAGGCAACAGCTGGCCGAGACACATATCGTAATTAAAGCAGAAATCACATCTCTCAAAGGTACGTCCAAAATATTGACATTTCTATCGTCGGCGGAATAAACTGTGCATCGCAGCTTCGTAAATAAATATTGTGTCACTTGCAGACAGCATTTGCCTCGTATGCTACGTTTCAAATGGTCACATAGCGATATACAGTCTACCTAGTCTCAGGCCATTGATCGACGTTGATTTTCTACCACTGCTAGATCTAAGGTAAGACAAATACTCGTGTTTTTCTTCTCTATTTTTTCACCAGTATTATTGAATTAACGAATAAGATAAATGCGATTATTAAGCGACTCAATTATTCGCACTAATGGTATCGAGTATCCTGCACTTTGATGAATTATATTTATAGAACGCTTCGTCGAATATACTATATATATATATATATATATAAATATATATTTTAAAAAGCCATTTGTAAAAATCCGTTAATCATTGGTGAGGCCTCGATAAATCACCTGTCGGCTTGTTAATATCAATTATATTAAGGCCAATCGAATTACAATCGGCATGCAATTTTATCTCTCTCTTTTACACATAATGCACTTGTTAACCCTTAATACGCTCGCCAGGCATGCCTCATGTAGAATATTTATAATTCGAGCACCATTTCTGCACAGAATATTTTTCTGCGCTATTGCAACGCTGCTAATTTCTGGAATAATCTCGAAAACCTTATTGCTAACAGCGCATCATCGATAAAACCATCAAAATTACTAACGTCTAATTGCTAATAACTAATTTTCCTCAACCCTGTTATTATTTCGATGTAAAGGAACAAAATTTGAGATCTGTTGATTGAAAGCGTAGACAATGCCAAGGGAATAACGCCGCCGTTCTAGTAAAGAGTCTTAAGGGTTAACACATCGTAACATGATTATGTGAAATGATCTGTACTCGCGCACGGGTAAATACATCGCTTTCTACTGTTTCTGTAATTTCTAACAGTTTTCAGACTACGAAACACGGCATTGTAGACCCCATGTTGTCCATATGGGGTCATCAACTCTTTGTAAATGGCGATACCGATCAGTAAGTCATAAAATAAAATACCGCTCAACCACTTATTAATAACTATAATAATTCTAGTCACACTTGTATCGTCGCAGCTTTGATGACACTCTGTTTTATATATATATATTTGCAGCTACTGTAACGTAAAATCTTCTTTTCCCTCTTCACCCTCCACCACTAACAAATTTATACTAAAAATATTTTAACGATATCGTTTATCTTCTCTGTAAAATAAATATCCTACTCGGTGCATTCGTTGACTCAAAATGGGAAAGACATAACACCTCACGAGTATTAATTTGAAAATATTCTAACAATAAATCGTTGACACAATGTTTGTCGAATATAAAAGCTTGTTAAACTGATAAAATAGTAACTGGAGGATTTAAAAAAAGGAAAGGTGAGTGACGAATTGGAAATTGTATGCAAATCCATTAATCCAATTTGTACGCATAGCTGATAAGATCTTTTTGCAGTTGAAGGAAACCTACAAGTATTTCAATTTACGTAGTCGCACATTTTTAGCCAATAACTACAAAGTATTTATGCTCGGCACTGCAAGTTAGACGAATGCATGAACGAATAATCACATTCCGTCATTACAGCTCTGGCTAAATTTATATTGTCATCAGTTATTTTCAATATTATCTCTTTACCAAGCTCGGCCGATTATGCTAGACTTCTGCGTTTTACAATGAAAATATTACACTGTATGAAAAATCATTATTGCATTACGAAATAGAGGATCGGCTTTTTTTTTTAAATAGCTCTTTACTTCGATTTATATTATAAACGCGAATGGGTGTCAGGTCTATCCCGTTCTCCGACAGCGAGTGTACACTCGTCGACACCGATGACGACAAACATGCAACACAATCTTGCAGAGGTGTCGAATTAAAATGTGCTATGTAAAATGGATAGAACATTTTTATTTGCAGAATCGCGAGGACGATTTGCTTCAGCAACAGAGGGCACGCGCTGTATCTCTCGTCGCCGACAGAGATCCAGAAATTTACTGTCTCTAATGAATTTTGGTACGTCGGTTTATACCAATTTTTTAACCTTTTTTCCTGCTGACAGATGTTTCCTGAGATTATTCATGTGATTTTTTTTTTAATTACCAGCTCGGAGCTAACGGAAATGATGGGCGATTTATTCGTTGCTCATGACATGCCGGAGCCCCCGAAGGAAAGTTTCTTCAAGGGTCTCTTTGGCGGTGGATCTCGAAGCTTAGATCGGGAGGAATTGTGTAAGTAGACAGAAATTAATGGAGCGCTCCGAAGCAGCGTTGAAATCCGTTCCCTACTTCGTAATTACTCTATCCTGTTCATGTTTATATGGGTTATTTAATAATATTCTCCTTTCCGACCGACCTATTAACAGTGAAAAATTTTCAAAATTAAACTCGAGAGAGGGAGTTAAAAAATAATGCGACATTCAGCTTCTATAATTTTATGGGAGAAACATTTATCATATGATTGATGTAATGTCATAATTTTGCAGTAATTGTCTGTAACTATAATGAAACAATGCCCGTATCTTTTTGTTAATTGATAAAAAAAATCGAATTTTCATGAAATTACATCATTTTTCGAATACGCAAACCTATATTACCACTCACTTTTACATCCAATTTTGATGGATTAAATTCTAAAGGTTTTCCGAGTTTTAACGATATTATTATTATGGAAATATATTGTACCGTAAATTGTCTATTGTATATAGTAATGAGGATTTACCTTGGTGCTTCTAATGACGTTTTCGCTCAGGATCGTTACCGGAATTAATTAATGGTTTAATTAAACCCGTGTATTGATTGATTAATAGTCGGCGAGTCGAGTGGCCGAGCATCCCGATCAGTAGCAAAACACATACCAGGACCGGACGCACAAACGCAGGCGCTACGAGAGCGCGTATCGACAGCAACGGGCGACGTAGCAATGGCTCATCAGATGGTGATGGAGCGAGGGGACAAGCTATCGCAGCTGGAGGAGCGAACGGCTCGCATGATGTCGGAAGCGGAGAACTTTTCGGGTTCTGCCCACGGGCTCATGCTCAAGTATAAGGATAAAAAGTGGTACCAGCTATGAGTATGTCATTCGTGCCATGATCAGTGGAAGGATAATAGAAGAATATAATGTAACTTAGCGTTCGCAAATTCATCCGTGAGTTTTGTCGTAAACTAATAGTAATGAAACCTCCGGGGTTTCCACACGAACGTGCATTTACCCGCGCAGACGCAAGACTCTATACTCTATACAACACTATAACGCACATTGAATTTAAAAGGAAAAATTAAGAGAAAAACATACAAAAATGCATCAGAGTAGAAAAGGATTTAAAAAAAAAAGTTTGAATACTTCAATCCGAGACTTGGCGCGGGTGCTATCGTGGTTGTTATTAATTATCATCGCTATTATTACGATGATGACGACGAGGGTGATGATTATTATTATTATTATGATTATTATTAATATGATTATCGATTATTATTATTGCTATGAAGATTCTATGATTATTATTCGATGAATAATCTTACCAATATATATTATATATACATATGTATGTATATATATATACATACATATTGTATATACACATATGTATATATGTATATAGTCGCACGCACACTGCTATGCAAGAAAATGCCAATACAAACACAAAAACACATACACACAGACACACGGATACACCGATTGTGTACACATTTGAGTTGACGGTTCTACTAGTAAACATCACGAGATACGCGAAAAAAGGGAAGGAAATAATGAGAGTAGAAAGTCGAGGAAAATAAGAGATGCGCATGTAAGTTCTATGTATGGGATGTAAAAGTCAATACAAGACGGTGTTTCATATTTTGCTTCTTATTTTATGACGGTCGTTGATTCATTCGGACGTCCCTGTGACTACACACAACTACTATAGTATTTAACAAACAAACAAAAAAAAACTATTTGTGTCGCGTGGCTCGGCCGTTTAGCGGCTAAGCGAGCGCGCGAATTTTACAGAAGGGAACTTTTATTCATTGTTATCTCAACTGGATTGAGATCAGAGTTTAATTGATTACTTGGTTTTCCAATGACCAACTAAACAACAGTTTTTAAATGTAATGAAATATAAAAAGAAAAAAAGAAAGAAAAAAAAACCAAAAAAAAAACTGAGCACGTATCCTCTTCGTTTTACTCGCAAAGTAAGTGAACAAGAAAAATGAGTTTTAGAAGATAAACCGCAGAGACGCTGTTCCGAATGCATTGACAATAAATGTAGTCGTAGTTTAAAAGAAAACACGAATAATTGGCCATGATTTAAACACTACGTTTCACGGTCGTAATAACTGGTGCGTCAATGCTACAAAACAAACGAACAAAGACACTTTTTAGGCGAAAGGGGATATGGAAGAGAAAGAGCGAAAGCGAGAGAGTCGTAGTCATAAGAAATATAGTAATCGCTAGACGTGTTATGTATATAACAATGTCAAAATAGTAATATAAACTGTACGTTATGAAAAGAACAACAACAACAACAACAAACCGTTGATTCGAGATGTCTTGTGAACTAAAACGCTACTCTGGTATAAGTGACGAATTTAACTGAATTTATAGTGCACGCAATATAAAGGGCAAACTATTGTACTTGTACTATATGCATAAAATAGATTACGTAAAGACAATATATAATAAATTCGATTGAATTGATCGAGGCTCTGAATCATGGTACTTCTTCCATAGCAATAAATGTATAGTCGATGTTAACGGTATAACACAGCACTCATCGTTCACACATGATGGAAACGCGACAGGATAATTGCTTTCCGAGATAACAAACAATTAACAAGAACTTTTTAAAGTTAATTACGATAGTATACATTTTCTTGGACAATATTCTATATTCAATAAAATTAGTGTATGTCAATTGTGTATAGTAGAAAATTTTCAGTTCTAATTAATAGTACAAACTAACTGCGTAAAAACTACTCAATCCTGTAGCGAAGGTATCGTGAGAAGACAACAAACAAACAAAAAAACAACTGAGCTTCATTCGTTAGTTTTTGTACGAGGAAATGAAAAAAAAAATGAAAAAAAAAATGGCCAGCGCGACACGCAATACGCAATGAAATTCTATGTTCCGATTATTGTTTCTCACGAGGGTGTTACACCTCACTGTCAAGAAATATGAATTAACTCACCATCAATTTATCTACGGATTAGCAGACATCGCTATATTTAACGGTAGATGATATGAAAATAAACTGAAACCAATAAATACTTCCTCAAAGTACATCGACACTTGTTCAATGAATCGCTGCGCCCAAACTCCCACGAGAACTTGGAAAAAATCGCCGGACAATTTATTATAACTTATTATTATTTTTTATTTGAGCTCCTATTGGAAATTGTACAAAGATATGTAGTCTTTTGATTTAATAAATTACTTACAGTAGCTAAAATAAATTAAAACATTCAGTGTCTCACGAGTCGCTTGAAACATTTGTTCGAGCAGAAATAACATTCGAACGGTGCGTAAGAAAGGCCCGAAGTTTTTACGCTACTCGCTATCGAAGCAAGACTTAAATGCATCCACTGGCGTATGTATGTACCAAAACAAGACTTTCCACAAACGCAGAACACAACTGCATCGAGATATTTAACCAGAGTAAACGGAATTATACTGGCATCATAGTATATTCTGCGGAGAATAGATACGTTTTTACGGCTTCTATTGCAAATTTAACTTTGTCTAAAAACGGTGTCCTACTAACCTTGAATCTATCACTGCACGTGCTGCTATAGCTGTTATACTGAGCAATTCCGGATTGATGTCAGTAAGGTTGTCCCGTGCATTCAATGGGTTATCGGAAACGTCCAGTGAAACCAAACGCAAATTTTTCATGCATCCTGGTAACGACGACAGAGAATTCTTATGTAACTCCAAATACTTCAGAGTTATTAAAGACCCAATACTCTGGGGTAATTCGTTTAACGAATTGTCCCCGACTTTCAGCGTCAACAATGAATTTAATTTTCGAATTTGATGAGGCAGTTTTTTTATCTGTAAAAAAAAGTTAAGAAACATCGTCAATTTCGGATATTTTGGAGAACTTTCTAAGGTGCTACATCTTTTACTCTAGCATCGTTTTAAAAAAAAGTACTTTTTAAGCTTTAACTGCTTATCCACATTTTTGTTGTGTTATTAAAAAAAATTGTTTAGTCTTAATGGCATATGGTGCATGTAAAGCATTTAAATAGTTTGTGTTCTTCCCTGTTTTCTCTCTCACTATTTTTCAATTGTTCCCCTGATTTTTCGTATTATTATAACTGCGTAGAATAACAAACATTTTTTAACAAATTTTTCGGGTATTGTTTTTCATCTGTATAAATTGGGATTTTTTCCATCGTATTGATCTTAATATTATTAGATTCTTAATAAAATTAGATTCTTTTTAATTTTTGAAAATAATCAATGAATTTGTGCCAGTAGTGGAATACAAAGAAACTGAACTCTGCTTGAGACTGGCTGCAAAAAAAAACCACAAATATTGGTAAGCTGACTAAGCTAAAAATTGAGTATTTATTAAAACCACTTCGATATCTGTGCATTCTGGACAAAATTTGTTGGCGTAATCTGTAGACAAATAACATAAAATACTGAAATGCAGAAAAATGACTTACCCTATTGCTGCTGATATCCAAAAGTTGGAGATTTTTCCTAACAGAAGGTCCATCCATCCATGACCACTTTGACAATTCAGCTGTGCCAAGACGATTAGAAGCCAAATGTAGTGCTATTAAGTTTGGCAATGTTCCTAACTCGCTAGGAAGACTCGTTAAAAGATTATCAGACAAATTCAATACCCTGAGGCTTTGAAGTCTAAGGATTTGACGATCAAAGGACTTTCTTTCCAGACCAGCAAGTTGAAGAGTCTCACACGTTCTAGGAAATCCTTCAAGCACCGGATATTCGGATTTTCTCTTAACAACTATTGACGTTTTAGGTGCTAAATTTGAAAAACTCTTAGGATTTAAATTAGATACTGAGAGAACGGAAGGGTCAAGTTTCTTTGAGAGTCCCAGTCTGAGAATATGAAGAAAGCTTTTGAGTTGTAGTGTTTCGCATTGTATTATGAGATCGTGCTGTGGTTCCTTGATCCGAATAGTTGCTTTTCCGTCATTGACGAATTTCGTAAATACTTTATCTATGTTGTTGTTCACCTAAAGCATATATTTAATCAATAAAGTACAGCGCTAATGATTCTTATATTTTCGCGCCAAAATCAAGAACCAACATTAAATTTATTTACCTTGTACTTTATGCCTTGCTTGTACTGCGTAGTTTGAAGAAGCAGGTAGAGATCCTTGTTTTTCTCGGATTGTCTCGCTATCGTTAAACATCCGCGGTGAGGTCGTCTACCACGAATATTTTCTGAAGCTAAAAGTCGATTGCTAACCTCGATGGTGCCCGTGAGTTTCATTATTTTAGAGCAATATTTCTCACGATGCTCTCAGGGCCGATACAACAGGTTGCTAAAGTACTGTTTCTTTTTTTTCATCGATATACAAATTTTTCTTGAGGTTACAATAAAATATTTACATCTCTGGAGCTTTTTCCCGCCGGTAATTGTGTCTGGTAAACATAACAAACAGAATCGAATTTTTGGGCTTCCCCCACTGCGTTTTATAGTCACGATAATACTATAGAATTCATCTCATTGGTCACAATTCGCCTACGGATGATTTTGGACCAATCGTCTAATTTCGTCTGAAATATACGCATCTTTATTAACTCGTCTGAAATACATCTTCATTATTACATCTGCAATACATGTTCATTAGTACATCTGAAATGGATGTTCATTAGTATATCTGATATGTATGTTCATTAGTACATCTGAAATGGATGTTCATTAGTATATCTGATATGTATGTTCATTAGTACACCTGAAATACATCTTCATTATTACATCTGAAAGACATCTTCATTACATCTGAAATATTTCACATCTTCCGGACTGTAACTGTGCCTAATAAAAATGATGATAACCACGATTGAATTTTTGTGATTCTCCCGCCTCAGCGTTTAATACTCAACACGATATTGTATAATTGCGTTATCTGATTGGTCTCAGCTGGGCTTCAGATCGAAACAGATGATTTTGAACCAATTGGAATGGTCTATCATGTATTGGCGACTATATGTATAATGGACCACGAGTACAAAAAAGTATACAGCTCAACGATCGAGTAGGACGAGCAGTCCAGCGATTCCAGCGCATGAGAATGCTCCACGTTCGCCGCTGATGTTTACTTTTAAGTTTACGTTTGTACGTTGACCATAATTCGCTTAGAATTGCGAGGTAGCGTATTTCACAACACGTATCCACAAGTGCGGTCAAATTGTCGACTTGACGGTTCATGAAATATCGCGCGCGGCGACGATTTTAATTCTACTCTAAATATAGAGGTTATCTTGAAGCGCTCTACGAATGCGAAAAGCGTGAAAAAATGTCAAAACGCAAGTTAGATGATATGTTGGAAGATCCAACGCAGTGGAAAGCTCCACAACAGCCAGTTATTCAGAATTCTTTGGATTCTGACGAAGAAGATGCTGAAGTTGACGAGGCTAGATACAATGTGATGAACGAGGAGGATTTTGAAGGTGAATTCTAAAAGCTACGCTTTCCTCTTTATCAGCCAGATGCTTCTTAGTGTTACAAGCTTTCCGCTAATGTTTGCAAAAGATTACTTCATTCTCTCATCTAACTGCTCTAAAACTGTACATTTACTTGTGTCTTTTGCAGTATTAAAAAAATTTTAAATTCAAAACAATGGTCAACAGCTTACAGTTGGATTTCAATCCTTTATGCAGATGCTTACTAATTGTCATTTTCAGGTATCGATGATGAACCTTTAACTGCTGACGTTGGATACACTGCATTTAACATGAAGGAGGAACTTGAGGAAGGTCATTTTGATAAAGAAGGACACTACATTCGCAATAAGGAGAAAGAAATCAAAGACAATTGGTTAGACAACATAGATTGGGTCAAGGTTTGTATCTCTTTACACTTTCCTTTTATTTATTTTATTCTTGCAAATGAACAAATGAAATAGAAAGACGAGAGTGTAAGACATGGACAAGGATTTATAGAATCTAACATGTAACATTTGAAGGGATTGTAAATAATGATAAAATTAAACATTAGGTTAACTTAATTCATCATGAATTTTTACAGATTAAACCAGTTACAACAGCAGCGAAAGAAGGTACTTCTGATGAAAATGCAAAAGGTCTTGCTGATAGTGACAGTGACGATGATCCTGACGTTCTCTTCGATCCCATTCCCGTGTATAAAGAAATCTTAGAGTATCTTCAGGCGGGAGAAACAGTGTCTAAAGCATTGTGCAGGCTAGGCAAAGGCAAAAAGAGAATGACAACTGCTGAGAGATGGAAAAAGAAGAAGGAGGGTGTCGATGCAGTGGATACAAATGATAATTCTGAAAAAATTATCAAGTTAACGGAACTCGCTAATGATCTTCTTGCGCGCACTGGAAACATGGATATTTACCAAGAAAGTTATGATTCTATAAAGAAAAAGGTGATAATACTGTTGTACATTGTTTTTTAAACCTTTTACTCTTTTATTCTAGTGAATTAATATTACAGTAATATAAAACTTTGACTAAGTACAATTTTTTGTACAAATAAACATAAGTTTGCATCTTCACACAAAAAGCTTTGTTTTCGTTGCATTTATTCTCTTTTTGTCGGTTTTTTTACTTCAGGATATTTAAGATCGTCTAAAATGGCTTATAACAAATTATCGGTATAGATCTATTTTTTTCTTAAGATCTTAGATTACATAATTTTGTGCATACAAAACATAAATTTTCAAAACCAAAATCCTCCACGTCGATATCGTAATTTTATGCTTCTTTTATCTTTGAAACAATTTTTTCCCGACGTCACGCTTTTAATTATTTCAGGTTGATCGGGGCGATCCGAAGGAAGTGGAGCTTGATATGTACGCCGATGATTTTGATACTAAAGAAAAATCGAAGCTCGATGAGGACGAAACCGCTGGCGGTGCGAATTCGTCGGCACCGGAAGCGGCAAAGGAAGAGGAGCCAGAGGAGGAAGCGACGGTAACGTGGGAGTTAAAATGGTCCCAAAATGATAACGCAGAAGTGAACGGACCGCACACAACCGAGCAGATGCACGCTTGGTCAAAAGAGGGATATTTCAAGACCGGTGCTTGGGTTCGGCGTACAGGTCAGCAGGGACAATTTTACAGCGCGGCGCGTGTTGATTTCGAACTCTACTTGTGAATTGTCTTCAACTTGTCAAGTGTGGCAATCAGATTCTGTAATGAAGCAAGGCAATTATCCTCGAAAAGGAAATCTACGAAAAGATCAGTGCCTCTGCTCTCCCCGATCCTCACTTCTTCGCCTTCTTCATTAAAACTTAAAACTTATGCGCAGCTTCATAGTCCACGTCATCTGCTATCGTCCGACTTCATACGACTTTTTCTTTTTGGGCGAATCAAACGCTTCGCTGAAGATTCCACACATTTTTTGTAGTATGCAGTGCAATCTACAAAGCGACTTTGTAATGATGGCGGTTCATGTCCCTTCACTGCATTTCTGTTGAAAGAAAGAATAAACTTTAATGACATCAGTGCCTAAAAAGAAAATGAGCACCATTTGAATAAAATAGCATTTCGATATTCGATATAGAATGTCGATCAATGTTAACACAATATTATTACTTATTGCAAAAAAACATTATGTTTCTGAACAACTATTTTAGAATTTCATTTGAATTCTATACAAAAAATGTACAAAACCCGACTTTCTAAAATATATATTTTTCTACAATTACTTCAAAAATATTTCAGTCAAAGAATTTATAATAAAAAAAAGGAGAAATTCCATTTATAGATTTATGTAGATGTACAAAAATTAATACTTCGATTATTTTTGAAGTGTTAATATAATATTTTGACGAGGTTATAGATTAAAGACACAATGTTAAATTCAAAGCATATTTGGTACAATCATCGCGATCGCTTGTCAATATCACGATGATTGTAAAAAAATGAATCTCCAAAATAAAAGAGTAGTGTAACCATTTTTTTTAAATTTCTCACAAAAAAAAATTTCTTTTGTTACAATAATGAGTGGTAATTATTTATTGAAAAACTCTTCTTGATGCTCTTCGATTCGAATGGAGCTCATTCATAACTTATCAGTAGTTGTTGGCTCGTTGAAAATATACACAAAAGTTAGAAGTAAAAAAGCGCACTGTTTAAAAAAAGAAAGTATCGAAGTCATGTTATCGTGAAGATTAGTTATAAATGATCAATTTTCCAAATAGTACTGTACATAAAAGTCCGAATACGAATATGGAGGACAAAATAATATATTATTTAACGAGTCTTCCATTTTACGATAAGGCGATATAGACTGCGAGGGCACGAGAGATGACTGCAATTTACAACTGCATTATCCTCTGGGGTGATTGACATATCAGTCAAAAGCGAAGGTTTCATCTTTTGTGAAATAAATGGTCGAGCCGAGTAATAAATTGCTTCAAACAGCTCCAAATGTCAGCCATCTACGTGAATGATGAATTACATATAAATTTGCTTCGGGCGTTATAATATTAAAGCGACGAGAAAAGGACTCAGTCGGTAACAGTATTCCTGAATTTCTCGGGGACGGTTAATAATTCAGACAAAAGCACGTAAACTCTTCATAGCCATCATAAAGTTGAATCTGCATTTGCCCGAAATATCAACCGAACCAAAGTTCGGGATACTAAATAAATGCTTCTTTTCTTTTACTCATATCGGTCCAGTCGGCATTTAGCAACTGTCGACATCCCGCGCACGTTAAAATTCATCTCCGTTCGTCGGTAAATCCCGCACAGATCATGAATTGTCCTTTTACCAAAATATCGACAATTTTTGAGAAACGTATTTTCGTAAAATTATTTCATCCATCTCTTGCGCAATCGCAGTGATGGAATGGATATTTTAAATCCTCTTAACATCGAATATAGAATTATCATTAATATAATAAATACCAAACCTCATGAAATAATTGAAGAACGGAGATTTCGACATCATCATCTCCAATTCGCACATCAACCGGGCTTGACAGTCTTTTTTATCCACGTGCATAAAGGAATAGATGATTTCCGTCATGTTCACGCTAAAACGTAAATAAATTATCGTAAATCTGCATCACTTATTCGAAAGTTACTAGGAAGTTTACAGCCAACTTCTTGTGGAACTTGTTTACTAATCAACAGCAGATAGTTTAAGAAATATACTATTGTGCACAAATTGTAAAATACAATGAAATTAAAACTTACCGTATAGGAAACTGATTCACCATTGATCTTGCATAATGTTCCGCGTAGGACGACCAATCATTGCTATAAGTATCGTGATCGTACGAAATTGGCGGATGTGACGGCGGTCCAGGATATCCGTGGTACTCTGGAGGCGGACCAATCGGTGGATAATCATTTTTGTAAAAGTAATTCGAGTACTTAAGGACTCCGAAGACTTTAAGCGCCAAAGCAACAGCACCGATAACAGTCAAGGTCACCAAAACGATCTTGATCTTGATGACAACAAAGCCAACCAAGCTCTGAAGTCCTCCCATCACTGCGGATAATTATCATCTTCAACATAGTTTTTTTTATATATTTTGGGAGAAGACGTTAAAAGACACATCCCATTGATAATGGATTAAGGATTTATCACGTATTCAATCAAAAGATATAGCCTTAATTTATTCAATTTTGAGTATTCCCCGGTCATCGAGGGAAAATACACGCTATTGGAAGTACTAGGACGATGTATTCTCATATAATGGAAATTCAGCAGAAAAAGCCGCCTGTATCGGCCCGGTTTTCCTCGTGCAAATGCGTTACAGTAGTGCATTAGAAAGCGTTGCAGCGGACAATATTCTAGACAGGGAGCTCGAGGAATGGAATGGGGAATAAAAAGGGAGGAGATAGTAAAAGCAAAGTGCCATACTGAGGAATAACTAATAAAGAAATATATATATTTGTATTAGGGTGTGTCAAAAAAAGGCACATTTTCTTAACATTTTTCAATTTGAGGAAATCCACAAATAATTTTCTGACATTCTTGCAAATTATAATCCCTTGAACTACAATATTGTTTTTGTTAATTCCACTCTTTGTGTATATTACTAAAGTTCTAATGGGACTAAACGTTTGATTGGTCATGTATACGTGATACACCCTTAACGACTAATGAGTTATCCTAAATGCTTGTCGAACGATACGATTACAAGCGAGTAGTATTTACACGCAATGCCATGAAGAGGTTTAGCGTAAACGGTGCTGAAGCCGGCTTTCCTTGCAACTGAAAGTGGTAGACATTCGATCGTTGAATTCATTTTCCGCATTATCGTTAATTCCGTCTAATCCCATTCAGAGCAATTACACGTTCTTCGATTTCTTCAACTTACGGAGAAAAAGGTTGTGATAAGGTTTGTGTTTCCGAGGTTCGATTAAACTGCTGCTCGTTTGTTGGGAATTATTCCTTGAATTTAAATCCAGCTTATTGTCCTTAAAAGTAATTTCGCGGGCCATTGAACAGCCAATTGCGACGTAGCACAGAATTAAGATATAAATAACTTTCATTTTATTTTAGTTATATTCAAAAACAAATATTATTTTACGAGATTGTCGCGTACTTGAAATAAACAAGAACCGAACTTGACTGCCAGGCAAACTCTTACAAATCATGCTTATATATATCCCCGTCCTGAAAGAAATAGCTACTGACTGTAATTTTTCGTGCAAGCAAGGTCAGGGCGCTTTTCTCCGTTAACCATGTTATATACTTTCGACAGTAGTTGTTGTACCACATGTCGAACGAGTTCGAGTAACGAGCGGATGGGCTACTATTTTATTTGGAACGAAGCAGAGAAAGCAGTCGACTCTTACATAGATTCTATGTACAAACGACTCTCTTCTGAAAAAATATTACCGGCAAGATGATAATTTGATTTTAGCACCTTTTACTTACTCCTCGATAGCGTGTCCAGCCTCTATTATTGGTAAGTGAATATTTTCCCTGTACTTTTTCAAATATTATCGTCAAAGGTGTTTGGAAATTTGTTGTACTTAGTAGAATGGAAATTTTTCATCGTTACTATGTAAGATTGCGTTACTTTAATAATTAGATTCCAAATTGCTTACATTTTCAATAAACACTTAAATTTTACATTTGACTTGCATTTCAATTTAAACCGAGCGTTTCTGCATAAAATCTCCAATATTGTATTCTGCAAAAAAAGGGATCAATCTAATCATTATACATTTTCCGTAGCGTTTGTAAATAATAATATTAAATTTGTTAAAATTATCACAAACAAAAATGAGTCGATAAGGAAATTGATAGACAATATTTTTTCAATGTTAATGCGAAATGTTATCCTCGCAACAATTTTGAAAAAGCTTTTGAAAGGTTGATGAAAAATGGAGATTGCTCTGTGCTCTGATTATGGAATTACTTTTTGTTGCATAAAGTAGTAATGAAGGCTTGAAATTTTGAACTCAGAATATAATCCTCCGTAAAGTATGCAATCATACACAAGTTGGTCTTGAGAGTGAGGGACAGGAAAGTTGTCAAAATCTTTATGCTCAACAGCTTCTCCCTAAAGAAAGGTCTTCGTTATCCTGAAATGGAAAGTGCGGTAACACTTCCGCGACGTAACAGCGTATCTCGCGTTTACTGCGCCTATCTCTCGGCCCATCGTCTCTCAAGTCTCCACCGGTATTTCCTTTACTCTGTCCTCTATTGTCGCGTTGTTTTCCTTCGCCCACCCTCGAGATTATCGCGCTTAAGGTCTCTTCCTCCAACCCTCCCTGGGAAAACTTGGCTATCTACGAGCGGACGCACTTTATCTGCCCTAGTGCTTCCCTCTCGTTGCCCCGATTGTATTACGTATATCCGGAGCGCTTTGAGAATTTTACGAAACTACTTTGCAAAGAGACAGAGGTCGCCCCACCCAATCGGATAAAGTATATATACTTACCGGAACTTCACCCTTCGTCGAGTAAGAGATTGAGCCCAAAGCGAGGTTCATTCGCTGCATACTTATGTCCTGGTTTTGATACATGTGATTGGTTGACCGATAAAACTTTGACGACCCAAATAACACTAAAGTGCATATGGAAGATTTTATCAAGCTGAATCATCTGAATTGGTCCAAATTTTAAGAAAACTGACAACAACGTGCTCGCTTTGCCCTCAACGTTTTTTTTTATTGTCTTTTCTTGTGACTAAACAAGATATTTGCATGTTTATACTATGACTACGTAATTCTATTTCTGCTTTAGTGTTTCGAATTTGATCTACTCCAGCGAAAAATATTGGCATTCAAAACACGTGAAACTTTTGACTCTAGCGAAGATATAACAGACTGAAATTGGCTTTACGTCAAAGCTATACCTGTGAAGAAATCTTATGTTATCAGGGCAAAGGCCCTGATTAATTTTCCCTGATTATATTAGGGGCCTTATGTGGAAGCCTTATTGGATTTCCTAAAGGACGGTCACGCTTTTTTTTACGGGACCTTCAAAGGCTAAATATTAGTTTTAGTCTTCGATACATCGACTTTCGATGTGCCATGTCTTTTTTAATAAGTAAGAAAAGAGAATACACGAAATCTTGTGGACTTTTGCTGTGAAGTCGTATATATGTTTTCAATTTCTCGCTTTTCGGTCGCTATCAGAGGCAGCAAACGTCTCCTCGCTCTATTGTCACACACTATAGCGTACTGACGTAGCAAACTTGGTTCTCTGTAGTTTCGCTATTAGTTCAGTTCTGCTTTCCTCGAGGTAACCGAGCTAACTTAACTGAAACTACCCAATTACCACGTTTTGTCAATCCTTTATCTTCTAATTCAAGCTTCACTCCGTGCAGACTCTGGTGATGAATAAACATTTTCATTTGACAGAGAATAATTAATTTTCAGGGTGGAATATCAAGCTAACGAATATCTTCCTGGAGCAGAATAATTATAATGGTCTTGTGAATCTAAACCATGATTGTGTTTCATTCTTAGGGACTGAGAGAACTTAAGAAAATCTTAATTCAACGGGGTGTAAACACCTCGCATATTCTATTGTATTAACCATTTGACGCATTGATTTACGTTCAAGAAATTGATGTAGTATATGATATTTTGTTAGCATCATTTTCTGATGTTAATAAATTTTGGTAATAGAAACAATTCAAATGTTTCAAACAGACGTTTTGAAAACATTATCAACAAAAATCAAACCTCGCAAAAGTATGAATTAATTATATTCATTAAATCCCGACGCAATCATATTCATATGTTTATTACAGAAAATCATTGAAACATGACCTATTGTTTTTGGCTTCAAGTTTATGCTGATCCCTTAAGGGTTGCCAAAAACGGTATATTCACACTATTTAATCAAATAATGTTTGCTAAATATCGTCAACTTTTCAACACACTTACCACAATTTCCCCTTCGCTGAACGAGGAGAATTCTCTGTACCGACTCGCCCTACTTTCAAGTACATCGGAAAAACGATAAAACATCGAACACAGAAATAACATAAAAGCACATATGGAAAAGCGGACGTAACAATGTGGATGACAAATATAGGGACATGAAGGTTGACATATACACACATGGACACACCTGAATTACTCAATATACAATATAATTTTATTACAAGTTTGAACATTTTTTTTCTTCATTAGCAATGTACGAAATTTTCCATAGGATTACTTAAAATATCTGGCATAAGGTTTTCCGTGCAACGAAAAGCCTCGACGCCGAGTAAGTCAATTGATCGGCTCGTTTATCTGAGGAGCCGAACGCGTCGAGACTTCCTTGCGATTTAGGTGTAAAGGGGATTTTATTGTATGCGCGTGAGGAGACTCGTCTTATCGCGTGCTCCATAAAAATTCTTACGAAATTCAATCCGCGTTATAATTCTTCAAACCGTTATTAATAGACAATTCTTGTTCGCGCTTCCACATATCAATGGGATTTCTAGTCGAGACTACATGGCGGTTTCGAATATTGGCTCAACAATAATAAAACAAACAAAACGCGGCTGGACAAGCCAATCGATTCCGCGATATAATAAAAAAGACGTAACTAGTCGTAATATTACAGGACGTAACACAGAGGAGGCGAAACGGGAGCGGTTCGGGTTCGCTGTCCAGTCAGCGGTTGGTCCCAACGGTGACTCACTCGAGAACTCAACCGAAAACTATAAGTAGTCACAGCAAAGAAGAAGAAGATGAAGAAGAAGGAGAAGATAAAACGGGGGCTGTATAGGCTGTCTTACAGTCGTGAAAGATCTTTCATCAGATCCTTGTATCGAGCGAGCAACGAGATGACATAAAAAGAAAATAAAAATAAAATAGCAAGCGACACAGCGCATACATAAGGATATTTGGGGTGGTGCTAAACGGCACGTATACATATGTACATAGCTATAAAAGAGGATACAGCGTGTGGATACAGATGGGTATATCGAGTACGGAGAAGAGTACAGACAGATATTCGGACAAGACATATACATTCAGTGAAACATATGTATTTCAGCACACGCGCTCTTTACTCTCTCTCTCTCTCTCTCTCTCTCGTTCGCGCTCTTTGCCCTTCTTCACTGTTTCACTCTCCGGCGCCTCCGGTGACAGAATCGGACAAAGTTATTCGACGGGAAGAGACACAGAGATATATACAGACGTGTAGGTAGTATACAAAAATAGCGACCAACCGGCGGCACGCTTAAAACGTATTAAATAGATAGAAGGAAAGGCAGGACAGAAATTGTGAGGGAATATAAGTTTGAAGCGTACGTGGAAGTTAAGAGAATACACAGCGGAACACAGGGAGGGTGAAAAAAGAGAGAGAAAGAGAGAGAGCCGAGGAAAGAGACTTGCTAAAGGAGTTGCATAGCTTCCAGCGGTTATCTTCCTCTTGCTGTCTCCTCTCGGCGTCCTTCTCTTCTTCAGCCGCTTTTCTTTCTCCACTTCTTCTTCTTCTTCTTCTTTCGCAGGCGTACCCCTAACATAAGATGCACGTAGCATGACTAAGAGCCATGACTAACTAGCCGGGCAAAGTGCCACCGAGGATTCCCGGGTAACCCGGGTGGCCGAGCAGCCTTAGGGTTACTACGCCTGAGAAACGAAATATTTAAGAGCCCTCGGTGATCCCCACCCGCGCAGATGACAGGGTTTCGCCTCGCCCTTCTCTGTATCTCTGTTGGCTACTCTCGTCGACCTCGATTTTCATTTTTTTAATCCTTTGCTCTACTATTATACGCAGCGGCGTTTGTTTTCCACGGGCATCGCAATAGTAAAACAGCGGCGCTTGACCCGTTGGTTTAAAAAAAAACCTCCTTTTTATACAGAGCGAATGGGCGTTTTTTCAATCGAACCCTTTCAGCGAATCGTTTTTTTTTTTTTTCGAAACATACATACTTTATTCGTACTCTCCCATCAGTATAATCCACATTCAAAACGTAACATCTCGTTCCAAACGTAACATCGCATAAATTAATAAACAAATATATGTATACAATAGGTATATATAATGTATGTATAATTGTTTAGTGTTATTTTGTGTATAAATCGTGGATAATGTATATGCGATTACGATGTAATTATTGTGTATCGCGTGTAGTGTTGGCGTGTCATCTATGACGAAGGGAGAATCCTTATTTATTATTGCTTCGTTTAAGGTGTCTCGATTGGCTCGAGAACTCGAGAGCGAAAGATAAAGAGAGAGAGAGAGAAACTTCGTCAGTGGGGAGGAAAAAGATGATTGTACTCTTGTTCCACAAGAAAAATGCGAGCAACTATGTTAGGGTGGATGTGAATTCCCGCGACGATACGCTGGGTGTCTTCCGGTCTTCGACCTCCGTGTGTTCGTTCAATCTCTCTTCACTCTTTCGTCCCCGTCTCGGTCTTTCTCTCTCTCTCTCTCTCTCTTTTGCTCACTCCTTCTGGTACTCTCTCTCTCGCGCGTTGTGCTCTGTTTCGCAAGCTTTTGCTGGCCACCTTCTCTCCATCCCTTAGCCTCCTCTCTGGGCTTCCGGAATCGCAAGCGTTCCGGGTCGTTTGTCGAATGCGAGATTTTCACGCGACGACGAGAGACACCGAGAGATTCGCTTTTTTATGGCCCCCATGCCCTCGATGTTGCGAAACGACATTGGCCAAGCGATAGTTTTCCTGGCAGCCGCAAAGGGAACCTCTGGGTAACTGTTTTCCGCTGTAACGCTTCTTCAGGTCTCGGCAGAATCGTTTTTATTTTAAAGAATTGCGAGCCACGCGAGAAAGAAGCTTCGGGAGGGAAAGAGAGAGAGAAAAAACTTTGGGGCGCGTGAGAAACTAAAAAGAAAATACAACAATAAAAAAAAAACAGAAGTAAACTCGCCTCGCGACGAGGGGCGTAGCGCGCTGATTAGAAGAGTCGAAGCGGTAGGCGTCTGTTGGCTGTGCTAACGAGAACCTCCGTCGCTCTGGCACCGGCTGCTATTTGATTACCGTCAACTAACTCGTAGATCTCGTGTAAACCAGGTGGTCCAAACGTGGTCAATGGTCTCGACGAGATGCATCTCGGAAGACTTTAATACTCTCATATCGCGTATACTCTTAAACCCTAAAATTACATAATCCTACGAATGATTTATCTTATATAATAAATAAGTATATTGTTCTCTAATAACGAGAACTTATCTTATTAATACCCGCATTAATAGTGTCAATTAAATTCGAATGTCTTAAACTCTTGGAATCGATTCGCGACTCGACTCGGTGTGCAAACGATAATTCATAAAACACGCGTTATTATTAATTGGCACTGTGAACAAGTATTGCGACGGTAATGTACTCGTTGCAAGTACAACAGTCGTCTTGGCGATATACATGACAGAGGCTGTATACGATAATATCGCGGAAACGAGCATGTGAACAATGCTGAGAGGATATACATAGCAGCGAAGTTCGATGTGATGGTATTTCGTACGTATCCAGCCCGGAAGGGCCAAGATTCTGAACTTTGTGCGAGAGAGTTTGATGCTTAAGCAACAGCAGTAAACCGCCAAACTCGAGAGCTTGCACTTTGATGGCCGCGTTGCTGTTGCTGCTTGTGGATGTTGGTCTTGATGTCGATTCTGACGAATCGCTCCGGCCGTTGGCCAGCGCATATTACATTCCAAAGTCGTGGGGGGCAAAGCCGGGAGAGTCGAGATTTAGCTCTCGGACGCTCAAAGCCTTAAGGCACACACCTGAGGAGCGGTCATGAGCTCTCGGTCCTGTGGTTATATCCACCGAACCGTAAATCGGGCAATATGAGAGGCTACCGAGTGTGCCCCCGCGGGCCACTCGACGAAAAAGAAGTTTTCCCGTTTGGCTGCTCTTCGAACGCCTCAAACGAATACGACGTGAGGTTTTTCCGGTAGAGTGGGTCTCTCGTACTCGTAATCGCATTCGTAATCATACTCGTACTCGTAGTCACCGTTAGTCTGCGATATCCGTTGCTGTTGAATTCTAGCTCTTTGCGCTGGCTTCGGGCTCTGCATTCTGTACAGCGACAGAACTTCCGGAGGGGCTTCTCTGAGGGATGTCACATCAGCCACAGCGTAAACACCGACTTCGGTGTTGTTTCTTCGTTGCTGATCGTACGCGTCATCCGGACGTTGTGTTGTTCCACAGGAGTAAGGATCACGGGCGTTATTGAGCCGTGGATAACGCGCGGTATCGTAGAAACTCGGCGGTAGCTCCGGGAGGGCATTGTCGAAGCGATGAGGCGAGGAATCGAGGGGAGGTTTGCCCCGAGGCAAGTCGTACAGAACCTCTTCGTTTCTGGCTATCAAACGTCTGCTGTACGACTCGGGATTCTTGTCGGGCTCGTCATTTCCACGGCCAACGTATACCAAAAGCTCTGGACGGTTTGGTGGCGCGTACGCTGGTCGTTTTCTCCTCTTTGCCCTCGTTACGTATACTATTAGGGCGAGTATCGCTGCTGTTGCTGCTAGACAACCGGCTGCTGACAGCGAGAGATAGAGTGGGCTTAAACGACAGCGAAGTGAACCCTCCGATAAGGCCATGAGTGGCTTGTCGGCAAACTCCTCATCCGCGCAGATTATATCCTCACTGTCCAACTCAAGCCTCGTTTCGTTCCTTCGCTCCTCCGCGTGAATGACGTTCCACAGCCAATGAACTGAGCAATTGCAGACGAGTGGATTACCACCGACTCGCAGAACCGATAAACCATCCACGGGAAAATGCGTTGGCTGTAAACTCGACAAACTGCATCGCCTCAGTGATACCCATTTCAAATGCCTAGCGCCGAAGAGAATTTGCGCTGGCAGTTCCCTGAGGTCGTGATTACCGTCGAGGGATATACGCTCGAGATTTATATTGTCGGCGAAGGCTCTTGGATGCACCCTCGATATTGTACACTCGCTAAGGTCGAGACTCTTGAGCTCGAAGAGATTGCGAAATGCTAGTGTGTTGAGCTCCGTCAGACGATTCTTACCGAAGCCCAGACTCTTGAGACCTCTCAATTTCGAGAGGGACTCCGTTGGCACCGAAGTTAGATTGTTACCCTCCAGGTCGAGGAACACCAAACCTGGAAGATTACCGAATGCGTCCTCCGCGATACTTCTTATTACGTTATTTGCGAGATTCAACGAGACCAACGATCTTAATGTTGGCAGGGAATCCCCGCCCAGCTCCTGCACGAGGTTGTAACCGAGATCTAACTCCTCGAGACTCGGAACGAGAAGTAGATTAGTCGATGGCATCTCCAGCAAAGAATTTCGGCTCAGAACGAGACTTCGAATATTATGAAGATTCCGGAGAAGCCCGTCCGGCAGACTGGTTATCGAGTTTCCGCTCAAGTTCAGGAATTCAAGCTCGCTCGTCTCGCGAAAAGCTTGCTCGTCCAAATCCGTGATGTTGTTGTTGCTTAGATCGAGTTCACGAAGAGAACTCAAACCTTTGAGTGCATTTTTAGCTACTGTTCTTATTGCGTTGTTGCTCACGTTCAGAGCTACCAAACGCTGCTGAATACCGAAGTTCTCGCTGCCCAATGTGTGGATCTGATTTAAACTCAGGTCCAGACTCTCGAGGTTGTCGTAGAAACAGAAGGTGAGGTGCAGACTCGCTACACGATTTCCTGAGAGATCCAGATGACGAATTTCTGGGTTGAGCTGGATTGGCACGACATCCAAACCAGCGAAGGAACACGATGCTCGCAGGTACTCGTCCTCGCAACGGCAACGCGATGGACACAGACCGCTTGATAATCCACTCGAGATTAGAAGAGTGGCGAACGCTATCGCGATCGGCACTGCCGAGTTCTCCGGTCCTCGCGGTGCCATTCCATATGACCTCCCGGCTTCCTTCTCTTCACCCTGTAACATATTAAAGTGGGTCTTTAGTTTTTGAATTATGGATTCATTTTTCACAGCCGAAGTTTTATTTATTTTATACCCATTTTTGAGAATTTGTCGAAGAGTTATTTTTAGGTTTTGATCGAAATTTATATTCCTTTTTGCCAAGTGTAAAAAAGTACTTTTTAGGTTCTCATAAATATCATAAATCTGAAGCTGTAATTTCAATTATTTTATATTAATTTTAGCGAACATGGTGAAGAGTATTTTTGGTGAGGTTTGAAATATGGCATTCGCTGAAATAACGAATTTCATAATAATAGCCATTATAAATTCAGACATTCATTATATTTAGATGCGCTGTTTGAACCATTCGCTATTATGATTTCCAACTGTGTTTTTTTTTAATTTTGAGTGAATATTATAAACCCAATGTTGTAATTTCATCTATATTGGACTGAATTCGTCAAATGTTTTTTCAGTATAAATGAATTTCGTTAATCTAAAGCCGGAGTTGTACATTTTTTATCAAATTTTCCACTCATTATTATTCAAGAATAGTTTTACGGATAATGACAAAGATAAATATGCATAGCGTAAACGGGATAAATGTAAATGGACGTCAGAAGTTTAGTGGTTCCATTTAAAGTATTAAACAATCTTTATTTTCATTCTTGACTTAAAAATCTTAATCTATTACTTGAATTATTCCGTCAATTTGTGAATAACAGTTATAAGAGTGAAGAATCATGGAGTTAGAACATTTACTAATTCAGATCGGAGTAGAAACGAAAAAATTTGCGTTTTAAAATAGGTACTCGGCATTTTAATTGTATCTTTCGATCCGATAATTTTATATTCCAATCGAACAAAAACTGGGGCGGAAAACGACCACATTCTATAGGCGTCGTTCGGTTCTCTCGAGTTTCCTCGTGAAACTCCATAACTTCGAGTACACGTTAGTGACGTTGAGCGTGAAAACTCGAGCGTTAGTAACGTTGAAAAAAAAAATTGTAAAAAAATCGGCGTACGTTTTTCTACTGACTTGCTGAGCCCGGATATCGTCGAACTAAAATTAGTTTTTACACAAGTACTTCGAACGCAGAACTTGTCCTCGTATTTTAACTCAAATATGGAGTGGCAAATTATTTAGTACCTTATTTTTTAACTTCATTTTATTTGAAATAAAAACACCTTTCATCTATCAAAAAATTTTCTTGACAAAAAATGTTGTGTAATTCTTTTAATTCCCTTACATAATACGACAGCAAAGCATTCTTCGAAGGAAAATACTTACAGAAATCAAGAAAACATAAAAATTAGGATGTTTCCAGTGAAAGATATTTTTAGCCCAGCTTTTCTACCTCCGCCATAAAAAATACATAGCGACAAGAGACACACTTTCAAAACAAGAACGTTACTTGAAAATAAAGAAAACACGAGAATTAAAATAGATGTTCAAAAGTCAGGTGATTTTTTTCACATTACTACAATACTCACGTATTTCTTCAACTTCAAGGCAAAGAAGAATAGCATGATTGGTAATCCCGAGAACTTGTTTAAAATACCAACGAATAATTTTTCGGATAAAAATAACATATCGGAAGACTAAATCACGAGAGCAAAAAACATTTTTAAATCTATTTTAAAAAAAGTTTTTCACAGCGAACAAATAATTATCGCTAACTGGAAATTGCACCCATAACAGAACGTATATTTTTTTCTCCGACGAAAAAAAAATCACATTCTATATTTATTACAAACTTCACATGTTCGACACGTCTATAAAGAGAGAATTTTTATTATTATAACAATTTCAAAGTACCGAAGTAAAAGAAGTTGACAACTCGATTGTCGGTAGTTGGGAATCTTTTCGAACTTGATCGTGAAGCAGATAGTAGGAGCATGTGTAGGGTCGTGTCGGCCCTCTTCTTACGGGAGCTGTAGAGTTGACTCGTAGTTGGAGCGAAAAAAAAGAAGAACTACAGAGTTTCGCTTCGACTGACAGCAATCACGTCGATGCTGTAGTTGCCAGTGTGCATTTTCTCTCCCGAGAGACGGTGAGTTTCCGGATCTTTTTCACGCTCGAGTAACGTTTCCCGATATAGTATATGAGAGAAAGAGAGCGACACATACATACATACATAAAAAAAACACACACACACACACATATAGATACATAAATACAGAGAAAAGGGCAAGAGGAGCCGGAGAGTAATCGGCGTGAAATCTTTTCCAATAGGTGTGGAACGGCAATAGGGATGCGCATCGATTTCATTCCCGGAAGCGCATCACCTTTATTCCTACGAGTGGTTCGCGAGATATACTCAAAAGGCCTCACACTCTTGGCCCGTCTCGTTGTGTCTGCTGGCGGTGCACGTGGAAAATAGAATAAATGCTGTGGGGCGCGGAGTCGATACGAAAACGTTTCGACTGGATAAACGTGAGGAGAAATCGAGTATAGATAGGGCAGAGAACGGGCCGGCGAAAAGAGAAAGAAATAAAGAAAAGGTACGAGTGAGCGGGTAGAAACATTTGCCTCGCGGCGGTTGCTCTCTGCATACAGTGTAGCGCACTTTTATTCGCCGCTATGCACCCAAGCTGTACAACACAGAGGGCGCGTGTATAGAGGCAGCCACTGCGGAGTGGCAGAGCACTGCGCGCCAGTCTATTTACGGATAGATGCACGGGTCACGTCCGTTCTCTTTCAAATTTTGCGCACGGTCGCGTCTCGCTCGCTCGCTCGCTCGCTCTTCGGTATCAGACTCCCCAACGGCCGGAATCCCAAAGCCTCGCCGATATCTTTTTCGTCCAACCGGCAGATGCACTTTCCAGTGCATAGAGTCGAGAGTAAGCGCCTCTGCCTCTCTTCTACCCTCTATTCGGTAGGTACATACAGAGAAGAGGCGTTGGTGAATAACCGCTCGCCTCTGAGTGTACGGGGAAAATGCTCGTGCGCTTCGATAACTCGGTCAAAGTCTCCGAAAGAAGTGGCGCGAGCCAGAGAGAATGAAATAGCCCGGCTGATGGATCTCCACGATGAAAGAAAATCGAATGAACCTGCAGAGAGCCTCCAGCTCGCAAATAACCCTTCGTTATCTTTACTGAGCAATCTTATTGAGGGAAAGAGCAGATTGACTTGGGGCAATATGGCACATTTGAATATTTTGCTTTAGATCGACTTCATTTATAAAGTCGCTGGTTATCGGGGGTTTTTTTTTTTGGCTTTGCGGTTTTTTTCACGGAGATGTACGATATCATTTTTGAATACCTTATACGTTTTTTTTCTATTCTCAATAAAACAAATTTAAAAAAGTACTTTTTGCATTTTGTAGGTTTACATGGTCTTCGTATGTGGAGACACATGCATTTATAATGAATCTCGAGGTTCGTGAATTTTTTACGGAATTGTCGGATCACATGAAGACATGCTTAGAATTTTTTACTTATTTTAGAAATTGTTTTTTTGTAATATTACATTTTTAGTAACACAGAAATACGATTACATTTTTTTTACGTTTTAATTTTTTTTTTCAAATGTTTTTGATTTCATCAGAATTTGTTGATGTTTTCCTTATTTGAATAAAAAATTCTGATGTTAATGGAAAATAAGTAGGATCCGTTATAAATGCATAATATATTTCGATTTCATGCCGAAAAAACACGTTAATATTAACTTCAAAATTACTGAGCCAAAATGGATTCGGATCCGTCAGGGGCCCTTCTGAAAGTATGACTAATTATTCAAGAAACGCCTTTCGAATTTTGCGATCATTATAAATATCATACAATAACTATTCTATTGCCATGAAAAATAAATTTTCGCAAGCCCATAACCATGATTGCAAGATTATGTGAAGCTTCTTTCCAATTCGCAGCAACAGCGCCCATAAAAAAAAAGGAAAACTGAAGGATATGGTATAATTTATATACTTGAATACCCTTTCAAAACACTTTTTCCATCTGGAGCTAGGGGCGCAAATGGTAATTTTATTCGTCGCCAAAATATCAGCATCTAATAAAAAAAAAATCATCTATGGTTACAAATATTCCTATAGCAACAGTAACAGATGACGAAAAAAAAAAAAGTGAAATAGCTAAAAAAATATATTCAAAGCTTTTCGACGGACTGAATGGTATAATAAAAAATTGAACCCTGGAACCACATAAGCAGCTCAGAAGGAAGAAAAAAAAAGCCTTCTTAAAGAAACGTCAGACAGATGAAGAAAGAATCCAATCAAAGCTGATGCAGGATAAACAATAAAACAAAGGAGCTTTACTATCTCGCCGATAATATCGCCTGTTATAAATAGCCGGGATACGAAGTAAACAAGCGAGTCTTTCCCTCGCGTCTCCTTGAGAAATCAAATCACACGCTCTCAGTCTTCGGTTTGCTGGCGTGTGTGTAGCTGAGAGACCTTTTGACTTATATCACATATAAACATCGTTGATTTACAAACCCTCTGGAATATGGAGAAGAGACTCGCTCGCAAAACGCGATACAAGGGAGACTCGCTTTTTCTTCGTAGCAAAGTGGTGTTCTGCTTCGCGAACTAGAGAGATGGACGAAGGCTGTGCGCGGGTTTGCCACGAGACTATAACGAATGCCACCGATCTCCGCCTCGTGGCTTCCATAATGCACGGATTTACAACCGCGTCTCTATCTCCTTCTCCACGGGCCGGGCATAATGTTCGCTTTGGCTTCTTCCGTAGCGACTAGCATCTTTTATGGAAGCTATGGCGCCGCACGCCCCGTGTATATATACCATATAGGCGCTTCCTGTCGTGCCAGTTCGGCCACGTCTCTTACGGAAGAAATTGCGTGCGATGTGCAGCGCTCCTACCTCTACAGCCCTTTTGCCGCTGTTCTCGGCGACATACTGACACATCAAAAACATATTTTACACAGCAAAGTACTTAAGCTACGCTATGAGTTATATACCGCAAAATCTGGAAGCTTATAACGCTGTGTTCTTAAGGTGGAAAAGTAGGGTTAGCTGGCGGATTAAGATTACGACGGCGACTTCAAATATCTGCTACTTGAGATAATGTCTAAAGTGAATTGACAGTTAAACAGAGTTATGCTTTTCATTTTTTTTTTAGTTTTATGTAGAATTATGTGGTAATATCGTTTTGGAAATAATGACGGGGAATGTTGTTTTTTTAATGAATTAGATACAATCATTTTCTCAAATATACATTTCGCACCGCGGAGAATATAAAATAGACTATAAGGCATAAATTGTGAACTTTGATAGGCTTATATGTTACGTGTTTGAGGTGGAAGAGTAGGATGAGTTAGCAAGCAAATATTATGTGGTAATATCGTTGAGAAAATAATTTTTGGTAATGTCGTTTCCTTAAGAAGTTAAAATGAATTTTTATTAATAAATATACAATTTGCACGGCAAAATATATAAGCTGGGCTATGAGTTGTGAATAGTGAAATCTGATGGACTACATTTTCCTCGCTTAATATGAAAGTAGGGTTAGTTTGCAACCGGAAATTATGGAAATTATTAATTGTGTTACTTTGGACAAAGTCAGAAGTATATTGACAGTTAAGCAGAATTATTTTTTTATTCTGAGCTTTTGTAAAAAGAAGTATTCAATAGTTACAATTTTTTATATAAGCGAGTTTTTTTAACGCAGTTCTGAATGCACCGACGTGTTTGGATACAGTTAACTACATTCAGAATGAAGCCACGACGTCCTTTAATTTATCTTTTCGCTTGAATGTATTTTTTCCCTTTGTCGAATTAATTGAATATAAGGAGACAAAAAAGTAAATCCATTAAGATGAATTAAAGAACGCAACTACTTTATTCTGAATTTAGCGGGACACGCGAATGCATTCAGAACGGTATTAGAGAACTCACCCTTATTTCGCACGGCAATGAACATAAGCTGGACTATAAGTTATACATAGCGAAGTCTGGTAAGCTATACGCTGTGTGCTTAAGTAGGAAGTAGGTAGAAGGAAAAGTAGAGTTAGCTACTAATCGAAGATGACGACGGTGACTTCTAGCATCTATTATTTAGGATAAAGTCAGAAGTGAATTGACGGTTGAGCAGAATAATTTATTTATCGTGAGTATTTATTGAAAGCAGTATTTACTAGTTACAAAAATTTTTAACGAAAACATTGAGGTAGAATCAAATTGTACAACTTTCGGAAATATTGTTTTTTTTTTAATGAAAGAAAATCAAATATTTGAATAAATGTATTTTACATAGTAATGTGAATAAACTACGCTGTGATTTAGACAAATCTTGTCGGCTATTCGCTATGTTTTTGGGGTGGAAATGTAAGATTAGTTGGCAACCAGAGATTACGACGGCGAGGTTTAACATCTATTACCAAGGATAAAGTCACAAGCGATTAAACGATTAAGTAGAATAATTTTTTTTTCGTGGGTTTGTATTAAACGCAATGTTAACTGGTCACAAAAATTTTGAACAGAAATGAAAACGTTAAATTATGTGGTAAATTCTTTGAAAATATAGTTTTCTCCATAACAATTTAGATAATAATAAATATTTTTAAAAAATTCAGCTAAACTTCAAAAGGGATTTTGCTTTAAATAATCAGAACCTCTTGTGAATCCTAAAAAAAATGTCTGGATCATGAATTGTCAGTTAGGTTTTCGTGTTTTTTTAATCACTAATCAAAATATCGCTCGTTAAGTAAAAATAGCCTCGATAGGTACAACTTCGGACGTCGGAAGTATTTAGAGAAATGTTGGAATAAAAATAAAGAATCGTGGAGTTAAATCACTTTCACTAATGCACCTGAAATGGCATTTTAATGTGTTCTGGCGGCATTCTAGAGAACTTGACGATGCATGTTCGAGTCGTTTTAATTTGTCCGTCCGTCGCCATCTAGCTCAGCAGGCGACCAAGTGCAGTTGTTGGACGTTGGCACAATAAATAGAATAATTATGTCAAGTACATCAGCCATTATTGTACGAAATAATTTTTTTTTCATGTCCCCCACAATTATTCTTTACTCAATGAACGTTGGTACTCTTCAGCAAAATCAAAGTTTTCCATTACAACTTTTCATTAAAAATAATACAAAAATAACTGGTCGGCAAAACATATTTTCAAAAATTCTAATTTAATTTTCTCTCAATTCTGCAGACTTACATTTTTTTGTTTCTTGTAATTTTACAATCTTTATTCAAATTCACCAAATGTATATAATATTTTCTTCGCTTTTCACCTAAATAAATAACAAAACAGTTTTATTACAGACGAAAGTATTTTTTACCATGTACGTATCAAGGTAAAAAATGGTGAAAGCCATTACCGCAGTGACATCAGTTTCCGTGCATGCATAGAGCGGGAATAGCCCTAGTGATTGTCGTCGGCGTCACAGAGGGGCATAAAAAACCATATTCCACGCGGGAAAATACATAAGCACCGGTATGATTTATATATAGCAAAATCTGGTGTGTTATGGTACATGCAAAAAGTGGCATAACCGCTGGAACATCCGGTCCATTCGTCGCATTTATATGACGTCATTTTCACCGCAAGCAATCATAACCTGCCTTTTTTTTTTTCTTTCACCCTAGCGGCATAGAAAAAGCTCACCGGGCATCTCACACACACGCACCCACACAAACAGCGGATGTGGTAAAATTGGCGTTAGATAAAATAGAGGCGAGAGTCGAGATTCGAGGGAAAAGGAAAATGGGACAACGTCGATCGCAGCCCCACAACCGGAGAGCCACGAAATCCCCCAATGCCGCGCCGTGTCGAAGCTATCAGTACCACGAGTACTATAATCTCGCTCCGCTTCCCTCATGAATAAGACGCTCGCGTCTCGGCGCTTTACGTATTCCGGTGAAATCGCCCTTCCGTCCTTTTCCCTCTCTCTCTCTCTATTCCGGGTAACATAACGCGATTGAACGCTCGAGTACCGCGTAAGCCCGGGGGACAGCTCGCCCTGCCGAGAGAACTTCGAACCGAGTTTATAACGTTATACAGGCAAAAGCGCGGAAAGCACGGGCGCGTTCAAAGTATCACGCCCACTCTGTATTCTGGACTGCATTCGAATCCCATTTAATCGTGTGCTGTAACGAAAAGGAAAAAAAAACGTCGATGAGCCGGTAAATGAATGAGTTTAAAGAGAATGTCCGAGAGGCTTGATGGGAGAGTTCTCGTGTACACGCACGGTACACAAAGTTGTTGATGACTCTATATGCTCTCATACTCAAACTACTGGCAACATTTTTCTTTTTTCTTTTTTTTTTTTTTCATTTAACTCGAGTACTCTTGTTCGAGGGAGTGGTTTTGCTGCGGTACTTTTCTCCTCCCGTAGCACGATGATGGCCCGTGCACCGGTAAAATTTTCTCTTTCCCTAGTTCGCTCGCGTACGCGACCCCCGCGTGCATGCTGAGCGGTAAAGAGAGGTGCGAGGGGGAGGGGCGATGCAGGGGTACTCGAATAGTTGGTCGATGGTCATCGACCTCGAAACGCCTGCATAACGAGAACGCGAACGTTATATAGTAGCAGCTAGGGGCTATACGCTGTCTCTACATGGATTCGCTGTTACACTTTCTCTCTCGCTCTTGCATTAGCGTTGCTAGAAGGAGAGTTCAGTAAACTCTTGGCACACGCAACGTGACATTTGTCGATGCTTGTAGATTCATACGAGTGCTGGGATTCTCATGGCATTGGATACGGTGAAGAGACCGAGCAATCGGTTCCTCTTTGCCAAGTGGTTCTTCTGATGCCAGGCCATATACACTTATAACTATATGGCTTCGTTTCTATAGCCTTTGGGGTGATGTACATACGTATAGGTGACTCTTAGATTGGAGTGACGAGTCGTACATGTACATGATGTCATACAGGTGGAATAAATAAGGGAAATAAGTAGTTTTTATTTGGTGGATATATCGGGGAGAAATCAAGCGGTCGGTTCGCTTGTTATCAGTAATTACGGATTTTTTGGATTGTCAGTTTGGTAGCAGATGAAAGAGGACCTATGGATTTGAGGTTTTAAAGAATTATATGGAACTATTATTGTATTATTAAGACTACAGCAATTTTGTAATAGCTTTCAACTTGAAAAATAAAATAAAACTGCTTCTACTAGTACCTCAATTATTCACTAAACTGACAAGTTAGTAAGTAAATTTACGAAAAAAACTCCAAGTACCCTAAAAACATTTTAAAAAATAGCGTCTTTAATATTAAGTC
This sequence comes from Tromatobia lineatoria, assembly GCA_949699805.1. Lineage (NCBI taxonomy): Eukaryota > Metazoa > Arthropoda > Insecta > Hymenoptera > Ichneumonidae > Tromatobia > Tromatobia lineatoria. The sequence goes on along the minus strand of OX453038.1, from coordinate 22,069,413 downwards.
TGAAGATAAGTCACCGGGTTAAGTGTGATTACTATTAATCTATCCTAACATTAGTACCTAACATTATAAAAAATTCATGAAGGCGTGACATTCAGACATTGCACCAAATTACTTCTCCCACGATCAATGTATTCCTAAAAGAAATTGCGATAACTATGGGGCTTCTATTCTATAGCCTTAGGGTTGATGTACATAAACGCGACTGCGTTATGGTATGTGAAGAGTCGTACATATACTCTGTCTATCACGATCGAGCTAGAATAAATAAGCTTTTACCACTTTTGTTGTATTGTGTATATTGAGTATAAATGAATCGGTAGATCCACTTTCGTACAGCCGATGTGGCCTGCATCAGCAGCTTTTTCCGGCCGAGTCAAGCTCGTTCGCTCTGAGCCAACACAGCAGTGGAGCAGCACGACGGAGGCACACAGTACAAATAACACAATTTGCCGGGGCATGCATAATGCATGGAAATGGCATCGGCCAAGTGGCTAGACCACCCTCGAGGTCTCCTCTTTGCTCTACCTATTTACTATATACATATATATACATAGATATACATGTATATATATATATATATATTCGTATAACTATACAATATATGTATATATCTCCTCGCGACGATTCTCCCTCGTTCCATCCTTGTCTATAATAGAATCTGCGCCATTCACTCGATTCCTCGACGAGGATGAAAGCGAAGAAGTCGCCGGGCGCGCACGAGTCGCGGACCTCAGCTTTCCGACGACGTATAACAAGCAGTGGCGCATTCAATTTACAGAAATTTCTCCCTTTCTTGGAAGAGAGAGTCGTGAGCTCGATGAGGGACGAGAGAGAGCTAGTTTATCTCCCCCTCTGAAGCCTGGTTGTTCGCCTGCCGGCTTCACTCTTGAATCTCGAATCCGCACCCTCGCCTCAGGCTCTATCACTAGCTACTGCGAGGTTTATATGTATATATGTATATATGCGTATGTGTGTGTTTAGGTGCTATGGAGCAAAGGAGTGAGGTCCTCTCTGGTGCTCCTTCGAAGATCGTCCCCGAAACTACCCTGAAGACGGGCTAAACTCATCCCAGAGTTGGATAAACGCTCGACAGAGAGACACGGAAATGGGGTGGCACGTACCGCGATCTTTGGCCTTGCTCGAAGCAATGTTCCGCGCTGGTTGCAAAAAGATCCTGTCGCCCCAGGGACTGCGGTGTTCGGAAGAGCCGGGGCCCTTCTGGATCAGTTTGTTGGTACTTTGAGAGCCCCCAAATCCGGAATTGTTAGAGTTACTCGAGGGGGGCCCCAGCCAGGATTTTGATGAGACCTCATGGACTCGAAAAGCCACATTTTTTTTCAAAATTCTAAAAAAAATCCACACGTATTCAGAAAAATAAACAAATCATGTTCATAACAAAAAAAAGTTAGGTAGCCGGGCAATTTGTTGCAGAATTATTTATTTCAGTAATTTGTTGAGAACATTTTTCAATTATTATTATGCCAAATTAATCTCTTCAGCATCTTTCATATAGTTGATTTTTTTTCAGATTTTTATTTCTTCGAAAACAGTTCGTAATTCTGTCTCGATTTTTCTCGAACTTATGCGATGTCAGACAATAGAGGAGGACTACCTTAATCAACAACACAATTGAGATTAGAATATAATCAATGGTGATGACGTTTAGTAGCACCCAGTTGGTAAAATCATACATTTCCGAATTGGGGGAAATGGCCCACTTTGCCCCACAAATTGTTTTTTTTTGCCTACGCTCAAAATCGACTATTGGAATCGAGTTTCTGGGTCAAAAGCAGCAACAATACACTTCGAGTTTCGTGGTAAGGTGATTTTTTTGTTAGGTGACCCACTTTGCCCCGCACTCCCCTACATATATATCTCACCGGTTCATTTATTACATATATATATCTTATGGCTGTTTAGATGCTATAGAGGAAAGGAGTGAGGGTTCCCCTGTATAGCTACTGCGAAGATCGTCTCCGAAACTACCCTGAAGACGGGCCAAACTCATCCGAGAGTTGGCTAACCGCTCGACGAGGCCGGAGGCAGGGGTAGACAAGAAAACGGGGTAGCACGTCCCGCGATCTTTGGCCTCGCTCTGAGCAATGTGCCTCGCGAGTACTGTAGTCACTCAAGCGCGAACCAGACTGAGTCCGGTGAACTTGGCTTTACATGGGAAATACGGAGGAGGACGATTGTTGAAACGCGGTGGGAGTCGTCGGCGTCGTCGTCCAGGGACCGGAGATTGAATGTAGCACGAATACACAATCAGTTGTAGCTTCCTGTCGCGAGGAAAAAAAAATATATGTAGCGGTAGATAACGAGCGGAAACGGAATTGAGCATGTTTACGGAAATTACGAAGACTTTGGCAGTTAATAAATAGATAAGGCAAACGAGTCATGATTGATTGGCCTGAAAGAACGACTAGTTAATGGTTTCTGTAGTTGGAATTTTTGATGGTGAGATTAACATTAATAACATTATCGATAACAACGGATTGATAATATTATCGTACGATGACAGGTTGGAATTTTATGGTAAGTTTCATTGAATGTTATCAATTAACATTGGTAACATTCAATGAACTTCACTAGAGAAATCATTAACTATTTACTAATGTAAAATACAATTTGTTGAATTTTATCAATTGTGTTATTATTTCAGGTGCATGTAAGCCAACAAAATAAACGTTTAATTTATATCAACTAATGCCAAATTATTGGGTAAGAAGATTTCATTTTATATGGATAAAATAAAATAATATTTTATGCAAAAACAATTCGTGTAATAAAAATGAAAATTGCTTTTCCTGTTCTATAAAACAGAATTAATTTTATTTAGAGTAAACAAATCTTTTCAAACCAGCTATTAAATACATTTATTTTTTTTATGTATTGCCATTAATCGTTTCCAATGAATATAATTTTTTTCATGAAACAAATCGTTTAGGGATAAACGAATCGTTCTCTCATTTTATTATTTATTAAAAGGGAATGTCGTGAATAAAATTAATAGGTATCGTTTACAGAATGAATAAACTAACAGTATAAGGCAAGAGTGGCAGCTCTGACTATTATCATCGATTACCGGAGAAAAAGTTGTTCGAGGACTCATTTGCTTACTGTGAGACTGTGACTTCGTTTATAAGTTTCAATTGTGCACTTGTCAGGTTGTATTTAACTTCGAGTGAAACATTAAATATTCGAACTAATTTTCGTACTCATTTCCGTATTCTAAAAGCGTTAATGCTAAAGGGTGGTGCGAATAGTTAAATTTATCTTATCCTGAGTGCATTTTCTCTTGCTTCTAATTATCGAGTTTTCAATTAATCAGAGGGCGAACCAAATTACTAGATATTTAAACTCCCTAGAGTGCCACGATTTACTTCCACATGGAAATATTTATGAGCATACTTAATTTCTCAAATATTGGCATATTTCATCGTGAAAATTAAAAATCTATTTTGTTCATCAATAATGGCTATATATTATCTACCAATTTTTCCTCTAGTCAACTTCCATAACAGATAATTCGGCACACATTCAAGATCAATCACAATTGTTTCTGTTGGCAACAAAAATCGCAATTTCATTTTTTTCGGTCAAAGTTTAGTTACTGCATACATAAAAAATTGAATTAGAAAGAATTCTTATTAAAAATCTATCTCCGTTCAATTTGAATTTAAAAGCGGTACATAACGTCAATGAACTCTATTATCGATACTTATCTTCAATTAAAATATACACTCGAACAATCCCACATAATTTATCAAAATTCCCGAAATTGCTAAATAAATTCTATAAATCAGTGCGTATCAGAAAACTATCCTAATGTAACATATAATTAATAAAAATACTCTCCAAGCTATATTTACCATAGAGATTAATGTTTGTTTAAATACCTTCTGCAGTATTTGACCCAGAAAATATTTTAGCAACAATCTTATAAAATTTGTATACAATTTAAACACAGAAGAGTCACTCGACGCTGTTGCTGACATTTACGAGAGAATGTCAAGGAGAGTGGAGTAGAATTGACTCGTCGTCGACAGATGTGGTAAAGCACAAGGATGAGAGTCAATACAGTGGAATATAGAATCAGTTGTCGGCCGCAGGCTCCCAGAATAATATATACATCGATACGTACAATATATACATATATCTATACATATACAGTGCACACAATCATCTAACGAGAGACCCCATGTTGCTATGTACGTAAATTAAGGGGAATATAACATACATGCACACACACACACACACATATATATACATAATATGTATATATACATACATATACACATATCGAATTTAGCTACAGAATCCGAAGAATAAATCAAATTAGAGTCTGATAAATTCGGAGCACGCGACTCCCCGTGGTCATCCACTTTGTATGTACACGTCCGAACGTCAGCCAAGAGAAGCGCAGTAGCTCACCACGAGAAACGAGAAGGATCAGCCCCTTGGCATTGCGGTGTAGCCGCGTGTATTCCTACTCGCGTTGCTCCTACCGCTGCTGCTCTGCTCTGCTCTGCTATTGCTATTACTGGTGCTGTTGAACGGACCTCCCGTTGCTCTTCGACCGAGGCTGATGCATGGTCCGCCGAACATATATCGGGGGATATATCGAGGGATCCGCTCGGTAGGTACCGCACACCGTCCGATTCCACGAGACAGCGCAGCAGCAGCAGCAGCAGGAACCCTCGATCGCCCGCTCGTTCGCGCGAGCCTGCGGCTTGATCGGATTCCTATACCTGTCCCTTCCTCCCATGCCGCAGCTGTTTTCCACCTGTTCAGATAGAAAACTCGTCCCATCCGGAATCGGGTTATTCCCTTTGTTGTGGAGGTGTGTATATGTAAGACTGCATAAAAAAAGCTTTTTTAACTCGTCACATAAAAAACCTACAGTTTGGAGTGTAATATGGAGTCCCTCGTGGAAAGAGAGGTTCGTAGAATTTTTTGTAGGTGGCGCGCCGGCCTTTTGTGTTTCTCATTTGATTAACACGTAGTATATCGAATCGAGGTTGGACGGATGGCATTATTTTGAGACACAATGGACGGTGCTATGTGTGGCAGGATTTTGTTGCTTGAATAATTGTCTTCAATTCCGGAGATCGTTGAACATTTTAGTTTCTTGGTAGTTTTCTTTATTGTGTTGTATGAAGTATATTTTTTCCATGTATTTGGGCACTTTTATAAAGTACAATTTATACGGTACATAAAAAAATGTACAGTAGTCCTACCAAATAAAATTGCAGTTTTTCTTGGATAATGATTTTTTGGAAAAGTAAAAAACCATCTAACTACGAGTTTTCAAATATCATGAACACTATGCAGTCTGAAATATTTTACAATGCACAAAATGGAAAGTAATCATCAGAGTCATGGAATTTTCTCATATATAGTGTCGCCCATTCTGTATAAAAATAATGATATCCGTCCACATGAAAGATTCAATTTTCTACGTGTTAATCAAATGGAAAATATCTTAAAAACCGTTGCGGCGCCGCTAAAAAAAATTCGTACCAAATTTTTTCTTTTAAGAGAATAAATATGAGAGTCCAAACTATTTTTTGTGTATGTGATGAGTAAAAAATTTTTTTTTCTTTTACGTCGTTGACTGTAATTTTGTGTTTGTGTGTAACGTTTGAAAATAATACTGTGGCGGCTAACGATGCACTGCTCGGCTAGAAGAACCACAACCGGTCTGTTCCCCATAAATCCTCTCTGATCTAGGAAAGATTACGGCCTACCAAGCACGAAAATTTTCGGAGCAGCAGGAAAAGCAAGACTTATCGGATCGAGACCCTTTTTATCGTTTTTTTTTTAATTCTAAAAGAGGCTGCGTAGCTGTGAAAACGTATTTTATTAAAGAAGATAATGAAACCGTGTATCACTGAGCGGATTTATTATACTAATACTGTAACACGGAAAACACGCCTCGGTGGAGGGAAATAATAATTAGGGGATTACGTGTGGGCTTATTTATTATTAATGAGTTGCTTTTTTTTCGTAGGATTCTAATGGCTACTTTGTTTGGTCGTTAGGATAAGCCGATATCTTTATTCATGCGTCTGCAAGAGGTTTTTAAAACCGCTGGAAGCGAGAGGACAATACAGAAATGGGATTCCATTTTATTTTCCGGATCATTCATGATTAGTGGGTTTTTTTTTACGAGATTGGGATGATGCATTCGCTTGCGCGTTAGTTAATCTCTAATTTTTTAATCAGATATTTACGTGGCGATTTACAACATTGATGAAAGTGGGACAAGATGGAAAAATCGGTTTTTTAAAGAAATTCAAATGAATCCGTTGTTTAGTCTATGAAGGTTATGTGTCTACATTAAGGTGAAAAAAGAGGCTACATTAAAAAAAAAAACTTATTATAATACTGTTATCATTGTTACCATCAACTTTTTATCTTCATTTCCGTTACCCATGAACTCTTTAAAAGAGAGACCAGCGGCTAAAAAATATTGTCAAAAAGCACGAGATTCCACACGCCGTTTTTTCTCATTATTTTCGGTACGCAATGTCGTATTTTCACTGGCAAACATTCCAGCTTCGGATAAACACCAAAGAATCGACGTTTCCGGCCAGACGCTTAGTCTCAGACTTGATCAAATTCCTGGTGGTTGCCGCGCACATCGCCGGAACTAATGCTTACCGAGCGATTAATGGCCCATACTTGTCCCACGTTATTCGCAAAAGAATCGCTCACACACAAATCAGCCGGTAGGTGCGCCACGTGCAAAGTAAATATGCATTTCAATACAAATCTCTAATCATTAAAAAAAAAAATACTAACAGACTCCCACACAATTAAAAAAATGTATTTATTTCAAATAAATTGTATGAAAATCTGCTAAATCTTTTCTCTACATGCAAAAACGTGCTTATTAATAATTTATCACCACTAATGAATTTCTCGAAATGTGGGAAAAAAATCGGCGTTTCCGTCCAGACGCTTAGTCTCAGACTTGATCAAATTCCTGGTGGTTTCCGCGCACATCGCCGGAACTAATGCTTACCGAGCGATTAATGTCCCATACTTGTCCCACGTTATTCGCAAAAGAATCGCTCACACACAAATCAGCCGGTAGGTGCGCCACGTGCAAAGTAAATATGCATTTCAATACAAATCTCTAATCATTAAAAAAAAAAAATACTAACAAACTCCCACACAAAAAAATGTATTTATTTCAAATAAATTGTATGAAAATCTGCTAAATCTTTTCTCTACATGCAAAAACGTGCTTATTAATAATTTATCACCACTAACGAATTTCTCGAAATGTGGGAAAAAAATCGGCGCTTCCGTCCAGACATTTAGTCTCAGACTTGATCAAATTCCTGGTGGTTGCCGCGCACATCGCCAGAACTAATGCTTACCGAGCGATTAATGGCCCATACTTGTCCCACTTTATTCGCAAAAGAATCGCTCACACACAAATCAGCCGGTAGGTGCGCCACGTGCAAAGTAAATATGCATTTCAATACAAATCTCTAATCATTAAAAAAAAAAATACTAACAAACTCCCACACAATAAAAAAAATGTATTTATTTCAAATAAATTGTATGAAAATCTGCTAAATCTTTTCTCTACATGCAAAAACGTGCTTATTAATAATTTATCACCACTAATGAATTTCTCGAAATGTGGGAAAAAAATCGGCGTTTCCGTCCAGACATTTAGTCTCAGACTTGATCAAATTCCTGGTGGTTGCCGCGCACATCGCCGGAACTAATGCTTACCGAGCGATTAATGGCCCATACTTGTCCCACGTTATTCGCCAAAGAATCGCTCACACACAAATCAGCCGGTAGGTGCGCCACGTGCAAAGTAAATATGCATTTCAATACAAATCTTTAATCATTAAAAAAAAAATACTAACAAACTCCCAAACAATAAAAAAAATGTATTTATTTCAAATAAATTGTATGAAAATCTGCTAAATCTTTTCTCTACATGCAAAAACGTGCTAATTAATAATTTATCACCACTAACGAATTTCTCGAAATGTGGGAAAAAAATCGGCGCTTCCGTCCAGACATTTAGTCTCAGACTTGATCAAATTCCTGGTGGTTGCCGCGCACATCGCCGGAACTAATGCTTACCGAGCGATTAATGGCCCATACTTGTCCCACGTTATTCGCAAAAGCCCCCATACATCCATCTATATATCTCAATACATATATATATATACAGACTCGAGTCTCTTGTGTCTTGGCGACAGTAATTTCGTGCGGTGCACGAGTCTCAAGAACCGAGGCGAAGTGCGAAGAGATATTGGAGAATCCCCGTGGGGTGTAGGATGACGGTGCGGTGCTGTGATGGCGGTGAACGCGCGCGTCGCTTTCGGTGCGACGACAATCAGATTAGTGAGAGAGCCCGCGAGGCTGCAAACTCGAATTCTCGTTGCATTATCGGCTGCAGGGCGGATCCGAAATGTTCGCACCAGACGCAGCATCGCTGTGTTGTTAATGTGTGTATATATATATATATATAGATCTGTAGGAGCATCTCGTGTACAACACTATATACAGGGTTGTACCTACGTGTTTCTCAGGCGAAGCCAATCGTATACCGGACCCCGATCCCATCTCACGGATGGTCGCGTCTCGCAGCTGCTCCTCTCACTCGCTGTCCGCTTCCACGCTCGCTCGCCTACTACCCCTTACACTGTACCGCACCACTCACCCTCTGTCGCTCACCTGTTCGGAAAAGGTGAGTTTTCCCGCAAAACACGCACACCGTAAATAACGTATTCCCTGCCAGTGCAGCTTCTTTTGATTTATTATTTTTCCTATTCTCTGGTTTATTCCTTAATTCTTTTCACCTATCGGGTCATTTTGTTGGTTACTGTTAATTTGATATTGGCTCGAGTGTTTGCAGAAGGTATAGAAAAATGTACGGCTATGGGAACAATTATTGGGGGGAGTTAAAAGTGTGTTTTAGATATTATCTGAGTAAGATCAACAGTTTAACTGTTTTCCTTATACATTCGAATTTTTTTTTTGTCCTTTACAATGAGATAAAAGCATATCGGTTATTTAACGATTTCACATGGTAAAACGAATGTAGGAAGGTTTGCAATGTTTTATGGTTGAAGTGATGATAACCGATACTTGCGAGGTTATTGGAAACAAACGTTGAAATCGTATATGCAACAAAACAGCATATTTGAAACTATTATCATTTTGATGATTGCTACTGTAATTATATTTGCTGTAACCATAAAATATGGACTGCTCTCTTGGGAATTATATTAATGGTTCATCCAACTATTTTCTTATATTTGGTGTAACCACAAAACATAGACGTGTCTCCTGGAAACTATAGTTTATAGTTAGATTATCGTCAGTCCAACTATATTATTTTCAGAATCACCAGATTTTTCTCTGTGTACATTTTATACAACATGCAGAACCTACGAAAAAATTGGCCAACAGGGTAAAAAATATTTCAAGGTAAAAACCCCTTTTTACTTTTTTTTTTTCCTTATTACATTCGTTAATTATTCAGACACTTTTTTTAAAAAATGGCAGTATGAAAGAAAATATATTTAAAGAGGAAGAATAAAGTTTTCCTGAAATTGCAGTAGTAGTTCATCAACTACTATTTTCATATGTATTTTTACTCTGACACTTTTTACATTAACCCTTATTTTATATAGCCTTCAAAGATATTTATAGAACCTATAAAAACATTGGCCGAAAGGTCAACAAGTTTTTGGTGGAAACAGAAAAGTTTTTCAGCAACTGAGCCCATCCAGTGACTTTTTACTTTATCCTCAGCTCACGACGAAAAAAAACCGGCAAAAAGGTAGTGAAAAAATATTTGCAACAAAACAAAAAGTTTTCCAGAAGTTATAATGGCTGAACTGACGCAGAATGGCTCATATGCCCTTTACGGTAGGATCTCAACTTGTCCTATAGCCGCCTCATCACTCTTCGCTCTGTTACGCTCGGTATACAACTAACGGAGCGAGGAGTCAGACAACGAACGTCTGGGTCCTGTAGGTCGAATAAGCTGGCACTTCACTGTTGCGCCGTGAGTGTACATATAGAGAACTGGCCATTCCATTGGTTACGGAGAGGAGAGTGTGAGCGTCGGAACATCACAACGAGGAGACTCTATCGCTCATACATCTCTTGAAAAGTGGAAGGACGGAAGAAGTCGGAGAGGGGCAAGTGTACGCAGTGCGCGAACGATCTACCCGCTCCATTTGTCATCGAGTAGCTCCTTCCGCTCGAGATCATTTTCCAACGTCGTTCCGACATTTTGCAGCAGTGCCGCTGGACGCCACCGAGGATAGTAAAATATCGCTGCGAACTCCAGTCAGGAAAGATACGCAAGTGAACGATCGAGAAAGTTTTGAGTTCTGCTTTTATCGCATCCGAGTAGAGATAAAAATGTCGCAGAACGTTCGTTGGGTTGAATTAGAATATAAGACGTAACTTTGTCGCAGGGTTAACTATGTAAACTAAAATAGGCTATTGAAGTTAGGTAAAAACATTTATTTTTATTTGTATTTCTATGATGCAAACTTTAACATAATTGTAGGAAAGATATGTTGTGATAACACGTCGATTAATTGGTTGTCATTAAGAATTTAATGTTATTAGCTCGGGAAAGATACGCGAGTGAATGACCGGGAAAGTTTCATGTTCGACTTTTATTGCAACGAAGTGGAGATGAAAATATCGCAGAATATACGTTGGTTTAGGTTAGGATAGAAGTTGAGATTTTTTCGCAGGGTCAATAATGTAGATTAATTTATGCTGCTGAAGTTTGCATTGTTGGAAAACAAAGGTACTTTCTTTTAAGGAGGTTCGTCAGTACATTTAATGGGCTCTTATGGCATATTTACAAATAATAAAAAAATTGAAAAAAATTTATATATCGGAAAATTCCCAAAAAATTCATGTGAGTTTTTTATGAATTATTCAAAACGCAGTAACTATTTCAAATTTTTCTGTGCATTTTCAATTTTACTGACGAATCTCCTTAATCGGGAAATCTCACCCGTTGTTGAGAGGTGACGTATTTTAATGATACTAATTTTAATGATCACTAATTTCATCATTTTTGCATACTTCGAATCGGTAGAATCGGAAATGAAGATATTTTGTTGCATTCCAACAATGCATTCTTTGATATTATGTTTAATTCCATTTTGTTTAAAGTATAGAGTGATCATAATTGAAAAAACAATAATGTGGAGATACACCAAGTAATGAGTTATTATTTTATGATGCGACAAGCGTGTGTAACGGCGCCTTAATGACGCCATCACTCTTACTTGTGGGATTGATTAGATCAGCAATCTCACGGCAGCCCTTATCGCGTTGGGTTACGCGAAAGGTCCAATTGTCCGTGAGACGTCAAAGGACCGCTCGTTCTGAACCACATCTTGACCCATTGACATCCTACTCATTGCTACTTATTGTGCGCTCTCCCGAACTGTTTAATTAACACAATGAAGACACTTTTCAATCTAACATATTATTTCAGTTATTACAGTATAATATATATGATGGTTAGAATAATATAAAGTAGCTAACGCAATATTATGATACCTAATTCTCCGAGCGTATCGCGAGAATATAATCTTTCGGCCAGATTTAATAATTCATAAGGGATCGAAAGGATCGAACACCCTCTTGAATATAATAAAAAAGTTTCGTCCGCATGCCATGAAATGGGTAATTGACAGCATAATTCTTCTGCTGCTGTTGTAAATAGAATATTGGATATTTCTTTCTGTTTTATATCCAGATTCTTCATCCAACATTGTAAGTTTTATATTGGCCTGACATTTCGTTACAAAATACACCGGAAGTCCATTTAAAAGAATTCCTTGAGGGACATTTCAAATTTATGTAAAACCGCTCGAGCTTAGGACTGCGTATATCCCGCTAAGGGTTTTGCTTGGGTGAATCTTATATCTGTGGTGACCTTCAGGAACCTCAAAAAATACAAATGCGCCTAGCGCGGTCGCTTGATTTGAAATGTAGGAAAAAAGATAAAAATCTCGAAAAACACCTGGAGGGTCTTGCGAGAACGAAACTTGATCCATGTGGTAGATAGATAGGGGGAATGTGAAAATAGAAGTTGAAAAAGAGCAGAAAGTGACGAGACAAAAATAACCCAAACAAACAATATTTTTGCATAAGTTCAGGATTATTATTTTTATTATTATTATTATTATTATCATATAAATAGAACTATAGTTTTTTTGTTTAAGAATTAATCCCCTTTTCCCCTTTTAAAAAGTTGGTGACGGTCGGCTACGTTCATGTGAAACCTTTTTATTCGTGTACTGATTGGCCCTCGGTTTGCGCAAAAGCTGAACGAGCGATGCCAAATCCATCTGTTTTCAAACCCGAAAATTGACAGTTTGCCATTCGCGATCACGCGGCTGTCGAAAAGAGAGTTGGGGGCAATGTATTATTTTTTTTAATGCATCACCGTTGGTTTGACCTATATTTAAAAATGGATAATGGAATTTGGATCCACTACGCATTACTTTTTAAATGAGTAATGGAGCAGAGATCTATCAACCATTATTTGTTCAATTTTTAATGGAACAGAGGTTCATGACCCATTATTTTTTTAATGTTTACTGGAATATAGATCCAACACCAATTATTCAAACATGTTTAATGGAGCAGCGATGTAGCTCCTATTACTTTTTTAATATGTGTATAATTTTATTAAAATCATCTCTGTCTAACTCTGTCTAACCCAGTCTAATCCATTGGACAGAGTTAGGCAGAGTAGGCCTGTTAGACAGAGTTGGGCGGAGTTAGATAGAGTTAGACTGGGTTAGACTGATTTAGACAGAGTTAGGCAGGGTTACACAGGGTTAAACAGGGTTAAAAAGGGTTGGACAGAGTAAGGCGCAATTAGACTGGGTTAGAAGGAGTTAAACAGAGTTAGACTATGTAAGACAGCGTTGGACCGAGTTAGGCAGAGTTCGACAGAGTCAAGCAGGGTTAGACTGGGTTGCATAGGGTTAGGCCGAGTTAGACGGAGTTACACAGAGTTAGACGGAGACGACTTGAGTAACATTGTATACATATTCAAAAAAAGCTACTGGATCTTTCTTTCATCAAATATTATAAAAGTAATGGAAGATGTATCGCTGATCCATTGAAAATTAGAATAAAATGGAGGCTGGATCTATGTTCCATTGAACATTTAAAAAGTAATGGGTGCTGAATCTCTGGTCCATTACTCATTAAAAAAGTAATGAACACTGCATTTCATTTCCATTATACATAAAAAAATGAAAATAAAACGATGCATTATTTTCGCATAAAAAAATGCCACAACGTTGGTCAAAAACATCGTAAGTTTTTCATCGGCTATCTGCGCTTGAATCTAAAAGAAGAATTTCGTTGAAAAGCGCTGCGGTGCCTTTTAAAAAAAATAGTGAAGCGCAGCAGCGTATCAGATCTTGCTAGTTAAAGAACATGCTTAAGACATTTAAACATGTACATATATGTGTAACGAGAGACCGTCAGATCTGCCGGAAGCATCACTGGCAGTTGCTCGGCTGGTGATTCTGCGGACAGGAGAGGTTGTGCTCTTACCTCCCTCAGAACATCGTGCACTGGCATCGCCGTGGGCTAGTCGTCAGATAGAGCGATACGCATGCGCGGTTTATCGACTGACGCGCGTGTATAGGAACATTTCGCTTGCCCCGGTATCCCGAACAATTTCGTTCTTGCCACGTTCTACACCCTTTCTCAACTATTTTTCCACATTCCTCATATCTCCTCTAACCTATGGATCAAGTCGTTTCTACCATGACCTTCCAGGGCATTTTTTTTTTCAAATCTCGAATAATCTCCGAAGGTTATTCGAATTGACTGCACTAAAGTGCGTTACGATTGTGCTACTTGCGATGGAAAATTCCTCCCGTTGTAGTAAATCGGAGGTTTAAAGTGGGCGTTACTTTTATGGGTGAATCGCAGGGGTAATAGTGCAATTTAAATGTGGGGGAAGTAAGTTCAATAGAAAAGTTATAGGTGTTCGCATTTGCAGGAATATTGAACCCGACCGTTTATCTTTTCTCATGTTCTTCGACGTTAGTACAAATATAATTTATTTTCAACTTAAAAACGATTATAATTAAAAAATCGGATATTTCGGCGGAAAATAAGTTATTAATTTGGCTGACGGAATGTCAATGATTCGGATAATTATCGGATCACGAATTTTAGTGAGAAAATATTAGACCAATAATTATTATGACAAGGAAAAATGAACTCTGAACTCGAAGTTTATTTGATTCAGTAACAAAATTCCGTATACATAAAATTGATTGTAAATACAAGAATATTAAATCCTCAATTAAAAAACCGGAAAAAAATATTTAAAAAAAATTAATAAATATGCAAATTATGTATACGGCGTTTTGTACGGTAAGAAACTGTATTACACCGCATAAAAAACAGTACTATAAGTAGATGCGACACAATGAGTTAATTATTCCGTAGAATTTGAAACGATAACACATGTATTCTAAATGACAGAATTGAAGCGCCTAAGGGAACGGTTAAATATTGATATAGAATAATTAAATCTTGAGAGGATTTTAATTTATTTATTTGCAAACGATGGGAAGAGCGGCGATTTAAAAATGCGTTCGCACCTCGGATAACGGCGACCCTAATGTACACGTATGTGTATTGTTAGTGCTAAGGACCCTGCGCGATTTTTCGTTGTTATGACGACGAGACTTTCTGTCAGCGCGTTACAGATATATTAAAGATAGCCGGGATCGTGAAAGTCGACATCCTCACATGTCCGTCTGTCTCATTCGCTCCTGCGTTTATCGAAGGTCCCGATCTCTCTGTGCACTCAGCTCGTTGTGGAGGATTGCCTGCTCCACTGACCCTGTCGTCACGTTCACGAGCAGCGAGCTCTTTCAGCTGAGGCTCCAGTCTTCAAAGACAGAGATCTTTATGTCTCTCGCAGCATCCGCACCACCTGCCCCTTCGCGTACCCCTTTTACTCCCTTTGTCGTCTGTTTCCTTGCTTCTACTAATTCTACCTTCCGTGTGCTATATAGATGCACCGATACTATAAAGGATGCTATGCACACAAATCGTTTTTCTTTCCTGCAGTTGTATTGAAATTATTTTCTTTACGATTTTTTGAGGTTTAGCGACAAATCTGAGGATGTGGGTGGTGTACATTCCGCCAAACATGGATTTCTGAGATCAACACTTCTCGATGACATGAAAATCTGAAAAAAATGGGGCATGTCGTAAGAGCTGAAAAGAATGATTTTGTAATCATTCGATAGTATTATTATCAAATTTGTAAAAAAAAAAAACAATTCTTAAACGAATTAGCGGTTAAGCTAACTTTTTTTAAAGCAAATGTTTTGTAATATTTTGTAATGTGGCATTTAAAATTGTGTCTTCTAATCCGGTTCTTGTAAAAAATGTGTGGGAATTTATACATTTTGGATATGCGTTTTAGATATGAAAAAAAACGGAATTAAAAAAAAAATGTATAGAATTCTGGGGAAATGTTTACGTATTCAGAAAAATTAACAAATCATTTCCGTTTTAAAAAAAGTTCGCTCGGTTGTTTGTTAAATAACTTTGTTTTTTCATCAATTAGATAACAACATTTTAGAATGATTTTTTTTAAATTCCTTAATTATGTCATGATTACCAAAAAAATGTATAAAAATAAGTTCTAATGGCAATATAAAAAAAAAATACTGTCGATGGATTCGAAAAAAACCCAGGAATCTGCGCGATTTTTTATCACGCGTGATTAATCGCGATTTATAGTTAAGTTTAATTATTGCTGAAGAAAAATAAATCCAACAATAATTTCAATGCACAATTTAATTTTATAAATCAATATAACTCTGGATTTAGCATAACATGCTTTTAAATTTCAGGCTTCTCCTTCCGGTTACGATATAATCGCATAAGACAATAAGACAATATTATGTATATTAAGGTGAAGTGATACGTATTAGAAATAATTTCAATTGTAACAAATTACGTTACCCATTTTCATCGAGTTAATAGCAAGGCTGAAATTACTAGCATAAATAAATTAAATTCGTCTTCCTCTACCTTTGGAATATCAAGCATGGAGAATGGAAAAGCGAACACGATTTTCAACAAGAGAAAACGATGATTCGCACCGAGAAAATGTTATTTTAATGTCGACCTCTCTGAGTTTTGTTTGTTCCGGATCATAGTGTATACATATTAACCAATATAATTTATTATTTAATTGGCCATCACTCCAACAAAGTTTAACGCGAGTCAAATAAAATAACAAAAATAGCTGTGCGCAGAGTGGCATCAGAAACATTATTATTAATAAATATAAATAAATATCAATACGACTAAATTAAAAAATAATTTCTGCGAGTCACAATGTTTTAAAATCCATTTCATTCCAATTAAATGAATATCCTATCAGATAACCATTCCAATTCATCGTCTGTCACACAGTCTCAGCTTAATATTAATACGTTCCATTATTAAATGTCCAGGGTGAAGTTTTTACGACAAAGAGTGCATTCATAAGTTCCAAACTCCCTATAATTGCCTCCCGTTCATTTTTCTCGAATAAATCATCGACGATACATATAAAAAGAAGTCTATTGCTGAATCCGATGCAAAAGTGAATGGCCTGTCGAAGAATAGTCGCTGTTTTGGCTTATGGTATCCCCATCGAAGAAAGAAAATCCGAACTGGCACATTCACTCCAGCAGAATCACTGCCAGAATATTTCCGATATGATATCCAGCGAGCTATATATGTCCGGAGGAATATCGCAACGCTCGATTCCATGACAGCGGTGAAAAGCGCTGTGACGAGCGTAGCGAATGCGGTCGCATATAGATTCACTGTCGGACAAAAGTTTCGTCCTCCTTCCCTCGAAAGCTTTCTCGCTAATGGTCATACTCTACTCGAGACCGTTCGATGGCTCAGTATTAATAATAAACTCTTGCAGTGTTCGTGCACGTGTGCGTATATACATATACATATCTATATTGATATATACACCGAATATATATATATATATATATTAATGTATATAGCTGTGGCTCAAGTTGGGAAAAAGTTTTTGTCCGCGAGATGACAAATTATAGCGTGAGCTATATACCCACGAGAAGAAAAAGGGGCGAAGCAGTAGCAGTAGCAGCCGCCGGAAGGAAAGATGGAGAGCGTAGCTCGCAAGAGGCGTTGGCCGCGAGGCAAATCGCGTCGCGATACAACGCTCCGAGAAGCGAGTGAATTGATGAGGCGAAGAGAGAAGCTCTGTACGCGTAGTTACGGAATTTGCCAAACTTTTTTTTCCGTTCCCCAATTTTTTATCACCGCAACGAGAGGAGATTATTATTGCGAACCAAGACTGCAGCACTGCTGATGGTTCGGTGCGCTGCTACTGCTCGACAAGCAAGGAGGAAGAGGAGGAGGAGGAGGAGGAGGAGGAAACTGTGAGAACCAAGAAGGAGACGAGGGTGGCCGGTAGGCGTTGCCCGCGCGTCCGTCGGAGTGAAAAACCGACGACAGCGAGAGAACGAGGTCCATTCAGAAATTGATGGGAGACGTCGAGAGAGACGTGCCTCAGCGTGTTGTGTACTGAAGGTGGGATTCCGGTAGTACAGAGGTGAACTAGAGGAGAGAGAACGAGGCGCGGCTGTTGTTGGTTCTTTTCTGGAAGGCTTTCTGTGTACCGGAGACTGGGGCTAGTCGGGGAATTTTTTTTCAACATTATAATTGAGTGCACAGATCAGGCGAACTTTTTTTGCATAGAAGGAAATAATTTTGTGAGAGTTGATTCAATGGGAGTCTTTGAGGATGAATGGTATGTTGGAAATGGTAATGTTGTCAGATGGTCACCTTAGTAAACATGACGACCATCGTTTTTGGCTGATTTACTTTACCGCGTGTTTTTTTTTTTTTTGCTAAAATACAACTTAAGATTGGTCATAACTACTTTAAAAACAACCGTTTACCGGAAAACGACTGGATATTAATTTTATGAATAGGTATTTTCACAGTGGTTTAGATGCATCGAAAGTAAATTATTTTGCTCATTCGTCTGGGAACCAATTATTATCTCACTTGAAATAAATATATATTTTTATATAAATACGTTTTTGTTTGGCATGCAGGATATCTACCAGCTGATTTGTATACACCAATGTCATCTTTCTTTGAAAAATCATAGATATATTATTCAAAAAAATATTGAATATGAATATAGTTTATTTAGTATTAACCTAAATTGGCTTACAACTGAAATAACTTAATTGTACTAATTAAAGCTCATAGCTAAAATCTAACAAATATATACTTCCCCTAAATAAAAATGTTTTTCATTCAAATAAACACAATTCTAAAATGCTGTTTCAGCTAAAACTAATATTATTTCTCTGGTTGTTTGATGTGGGGCTTTAACCAAACTTGCTCGTGACTCGACTAGCCCCGACCTGTGCCCAACACCAGCTGAGTCGGGAGTTCGGGTCAAGTAACACCATTGGCCGTCGTCACTGCGAACAAAACATATTGCCTCGTTTCCTACGAGGTTCTCACGAGTAACCAACCAACGAGAGGCAATAGCCTCAGCGTTGGAAGCCTTGTTGAGGCATCGTGCTAAGTTCTTCGCGGGCCATGAGTAACAGCGACTACGGTTAGAGGTTACGAAGCGTGAATATAGGTATACAAAGCTATTATAGAGTATAACCGCGGTCTCGCGCACGTCGCAAGCCCTAAATTCCCAAATAAAAACTCTCCGGGGAGGGCATATATGTCACCTTACGCGTATTAAGAGAGGCTCCTGTGCTGCCGTCGGGGATATTTATGTGGAACCTCTTGTATCCCTCTGAAGCCCTTAACACGGTGAGACGTTTCTGCGGCAAGAGAGACTGCTACTAGAAGCGGCAGTAGGAGCTCTTGAGACCTAGACAAGAGCGAGATAAAGATAGCAGACGGATGAGGACAAGGAGGTCGCGTGGAGAATAGCAGGAGGAGGGAGAGGAGGAGAAGAAGAAGAAGAAGAAGCGACCCTCTGTCACTGGTGGGCAATGTTGGTGCAGCGAAAGCTGCTTCTCCTCCTTTCTCCGCGTGGCTAATCCTAATTTATTTCTCACCAAACTTCTCGCACTCGCTTATGGGTGTAAATGAGCGGCCCTAAATAGGGTTGCTGCGGGCTTTAGGTATGCGACCCCACCATTTGGATCTATAGCTTAGCTTGTTATATATATATATATATGGGAATTGGGAAGCTGTATAGCTATACAGAACAGTTCGAGTGCCACCTATAGTCGTTGTGAATGGCATTGGCGATGCTCCGGCTTTCCGACTCTCTCATCTCGACCCTAAAGACACGCTGATTGGGAATTTCAGAGACTCCTCCTGCATTGAACCAACCCACACCTTCTACTAGTCGTTTTCAACGGCGTGTAATTTCGCAATCGAATCCACCGCGTCGCGTCTATATACCTTGCCACAAGGATCGCGCCACGGTTCTCAGAGATAAAGAGAGAGAGAGAGAGAGAGATTCCGTATTAATTCTCTCATATAAATTCCCTTCTTCTTCTTTATCCCTCTATTTCTTTACCCACACCATTGAGGCGAGCGCGCGGCGCGTTACCCTCGCGCGTAGCGCCCCCTACAACGAAGGCGCGCGTGAGCCTCCGAGGCAGCAGCTCACCTCCGGATAATCCTAATTTATTCCCTTTAAAACCCAACTAGTTCCGGGTGCGAATTCTCCCTATCTTTCTCTCTTTGCTCTTTCGCTCTCTTTCCTTGTTCTTTCTCTTTCTCTTTCTCTTTCTCTCTCTCTCTCTCTCTCTCTCTCTCTCGCGGGCGAACGTTAGGTTCTAACCTTAATGGGATTCTTCGGTATGCGTCGTCATAATTAACGAGTCGAACGAGAACGAATGCTTTTGAGTGACTCGGTTCTCTACTCGCTTATGCGCTTGTTTCACTCGCTTTCTCTTACTCTCACTGGTGTTGATGAGTCTGTACAACGCACTACGAGAATAATACTGCACGTACTACATACCAAACATACTCTAGCTGCGTGGTTTGCTGATGAAAGAATTTCGGTTCGAGGGTTGTCCGGCTTAAGTTTTCGCCTCTTTATCTTTTCAGTGAGTGAGAAGAAGAGAGAACGAAGCTTCTCTACACTCTATCCATCTTCGCATCTGTCCGCCCTAAACCGATTTCTACCTCGTAACCGTGCCGACGATCCTAATTTATTTCTTCTCAAATATAGCACTCTGACTCTGAGTGTGGTGTACACAGAGTCGTTGGGAACAAAAACATTGCTACGAGCATCAATCTAGTCGGGGCTTTTTTGGGCTTAAAGCGTTAGCTGAAAAGTATACCAGGGTCGGTGTAATTTTTTTACGTCTTCGAGGGAATTGCGACGAGAGTACGTGGTGAATGTGGTGGCAAATTCTCGCTCATTCAAATTACAATTAAAAAAGCATCATGTTCGTTTTAACAACAACGGTACATAATTCTTACTGCATTTGCAAGGACTTTTATTATGGTGATCATCATCACTTTTGTACTGCTAAAGACAAAACGACCGAGTCGATTGTTAGCTAATTAGTTTTTACCGTTCAAGCTCATTTATACAGGATTAAATTATAATAAAAACGGTGCGAAGATATTAGTAAAGTAAATGAGTGTTACAGTTGCTCTATGTTTATAAGTGGGATTTTAATCACCATTGAGAAAAGCGGTTGTAGGCGTATTAACAAAAGCATTAGATAATACTTGGCGAATGTGTTAAGAATTATATGGTATTTTTATTTGTAGATTTATTTAATAACGCTTCAATAGAAACTTGTTCATTATTAAGCGAAGATTAGAACATTCATTCGTGGCTAATTCGTTTTTACCTTTCGAGCTAGTTTATCTTGTACTTAATTATAATATGAACATTGCGGAGATAGTGAATTAAACGGGAATAATGCTATCACTGCTCTAGAAAGTAAGGAGGGAATTTCATTTGTGTTTAGTGCTATTGGTATCACAAATTACGGTCACTGAATACGCAGCTGTCTCACTCTGCTTATAGTAACTAGTGCGAATAGTTTGTAAGTAACCCCCTAAAATGTTAACCAGTTATAACTCCTTTGCTGTAATATATAAAACAAGTGTACTTTCTGTAAGCAATAAAGAATCAATCTATATATTCCTTTTTAGTGCTACTTCTATCACAAATGATTATATGTAACATAAAAAATCATTTTTGCAAATGAGATCAAATAAAATTCAAATAATCGTTGCAATGCTTTAAAAAGTAATAAAGGAATTCTATTTCTTTCCAGTGGTACTTCTATCACGAATTTTTATATATCATATGAAAAATCATTTTCAAAAATGTTAATAGGTTACATTTAAATGATTGTTTAAAAAAATAACAAGGGAATTCTATTTCTCTTCCATCTATAATATAAACATTTTGTTCTCGCGAACAAAGCTTTCTTTACGTTCAAAAACTAGATATTTTAGAGCATCATTATGTTAATTGCAACTTAATGGACACAAATTCCTTCTCCGTGTCTGTATATACACACATAGTTTCGAGTTGCTTTGACCAAGTGGCCCCCAAAGTCGTCTGCGACCTCTCGTCTCTTATATAGTTAAACAGTGTATACCTGTGGAGTAAAGGAATGCGCCAAAACTCAGTGCATCTCTAATCTCTGTCCCTTTGACAGTAGTGCGAGGTTGCGGTGCGATCAAAGCTCACGCGTCACTCGCTCTCGTGCAATTATGCATGCAAAGACCGAGAGGAAAGTGTGGCGTGAAATTACGCGGCCAGCGTTGCTTCTGCCTCGCTTTCATCGTTGAAACGACGCGCTCGAGGCTATCTCAATCGCGTTGAGGCAACACACCGCCGTTATCCGTGTCGCGATTCTTCCATCGCGTCGTCGTCATCCTCGTCGCCGTTGTCGAGTCGCTCCGACAGCCGCGCGTCTTGTGCAGACCTCATCAGCCACCCCGCAGCGTGCCACGCGGTGTATAACGACGGGACATACCGCGACGAGCCTCATTTGCAGTCGCCCCTTCTCTCTTCCCATCCCTATTCCTCTCATCTTCGTAGCATCTGTTTGGACATCTCTCTTCTCACTTGCCCTCGTTGTGCGCTTCCATCATCGAGCAAAATGAATTGGAATAATCCGAAAATAAACTTTGGGCGTCAGAGAAGAGAACGTTAGGGTTTGACCTAGGAATATAACGAGGATGCGTGCCGCCAAGCTGCGGTACATCAGAACTCATCAGCACTGGTCCCTCGAACATCTGTACTTCGTGATTCTGAAGGAGACATAACTTGGCAACTATTTAGAAACTTCAAGAGGAAAGTTATGAGACTACATCGACACTGGGTTTTTTTTTTCGATGGGAGTTGTTAGTATTTGGATAGAGAATTGCTCCTTGTGTATATGGGTCATTTACGTACCGTTTCGACCTGCGTCGGACCCTTGACCTCTTGGATTTGGTCGAATTTTTTTAAATATGATTGGACCAATTTCAAAAAGTACTGGAAAATTTTACCAGATTTTTTTTATTGCATATTTTTTTTGCGATTTTTCAAAGCTAACATAATCAAACTACTGTATAACTCGAACGCTTGTGATTCCTTAAGTACAGGTGCACTGTTGTTCATTATTGAATTAGACTATAAAATAGAAAAAAAAGTCTTGCGGCAGATCTAATTTCGTATGAAACAAATTCTTTAAATTGAATTTTCAGATTTCAAACAAGGGAAAAAATGAAATGTCTGCGAGGTTTAAGGTCAATGTGTTAAGGTCGGATTAGAGTTGTACAGAGTTTGCCGCATTTCAGCGATTGCCAGGTATACACTATTTAACTACACAACAGTCGAGAGGTTGCAGACGACTTTGGGAGCCATTATAAAATAGACAAAAAAAGTCTTGCGGCAGATCTAATTTCGTACGAAACAAATTCTTTAGATTGAATTTTCAACTTTCAAACAAGGGAAAAAATGAAATGTCTGCGAGGTTTAAGGTCAATGTGTTAAGGTCGGATTAGAGTTGTACAGAGTTTGCCGCATTTCTGCGATTGCCAGGTATACACTATTTAACTACAGAAGAGTCGAGAGGTTGCAGACGACTTTGGGGGCCACTTGGTCAAAGCGAATAAAAGTACGTGTGTGTGAGGAGGACACAGAAAAATAAAGAAGAACTAGAAAAAGAAACAGCGGTCTGGGAATAGACTTTTTCGAGGATAGGGTGTGGGAGAAAACGAGCTCGGGAAGAAAGTTTTGCGAGTAAACAGCTGCCCGCCCGTGACCTTCAAAGAAGTTCCATCAGGACGATAGCTTGGAAACTAAAAGTTTTGTACAACAGAGAGAAGATAGAGTCTCTGCGAACAGCAACACCACAGCTCGCTCGAAGGGCTATACGTATTAGTTGCGAGATTTATAGAACGAGCGCCCGAACGTTTAACACTTCGTTTCTATCATCACGCGCCACGTCCTATAGACTACGAAGTCGGACGTCGTAAAATATAGGGACAGCTACTGTAAAATATTGGGATGGCTAAGTGAGGACGAGTGGGCCATTCAATTAAATACTGTAATGAATCAGAAGACTATAATGTGGGGCAATCAATTCCTAATGATGTATATTATTACGCAGCAAGCTGCTGCACCAACAAATATTAAACACCGTCGACTATTAATTTTTTCGTTACAAAAAAGTTTTAGAACATGTTTTAAGGAATAAAAAAACAATATTTAGCACATAATTGATTTCTTGTTGTCTTTTTAGAATCCAATTTATCTGACAAAGTGTTTGGAAAAATGTGGGAGTCTATTCTTGATGACCACTTTGTTACAGCTGAAAATACCTGTGCTATAAAAAGCTACAAGACACGAGTTTTTTCAATCGATTACTTGAGAAGTTACAAAACACGAACCTTGTCAATCGATTACTCAAAAAGCTAAAAAACACGTGTTTTTCCAATCGATTACTTAAAAAGCTACAAGACACGAGTTTTTCCAATCGATTACTTAAAAAGTTACAAAACACGAACTTTGTCAATCGATAACTTCAAAAGCTACAAGCTGCGAGTTTTTTTCAATCGATTACTTAAAAAGCAACATAACACGAGTTTTTTTCAATCGATTACTTAAAATCCGAACAAACTTTTGAATCGGTAATAAAATATTTCTTGTTGATCATATTACTGCTCCGAAAAAAGGTTATGTAAATCTTATAAAATGCACATCATGCTTTGTAAACCTGCAATTCTAAGCAGCAATACAGAGTAATACTCAGTGTTGCAGGGAGAAGTATATAGAAGAGTTTTACTCTCTTTAGATACCTGACGAGATTCCTAAGAACTTCCGTTCTTCAGCTTTACGTTTCTCAGATTAAAATCGGATCTATATTCTGGCAGAAAAAAAACTTCAACTGAAACAAGTCGACACCCCAAAATCTGAAATCCATTAATCAATAAAAAATATTTTGTTAGGCTGTGTGAGTAGTTCAATTGAGAATAACAAAAATATTAGGGTAATTATTGATGTATCTCAACACATTTATCGACCCTCACTCAAAAACCTCCAAAACTCACCCGTTTAATTTTTACCTTTCATAATTAATTTTAATTCATCTATTCAATACTATTATATTTTCTAGCAGCAGCACATAATGTAATAAAGAAATTGTTGTCGATTAAACATTTCTCCAAAACCACGATGCTGATGAAAAGTTCCGTGATATCAGGTTTCAAAAGCCGTTATCGTCGGAAGTTGCCATCACGAAGAGACTCAAGGCATAACGTTACGAACACGGCAGGTGCTGGTTCAATGCTTGGTATAGTCCAGAGAGGCTAAAGCATCTTCTCTCTCGCTCTCTCACCCTTGAGTAGCCGAGCTATAGCTCGTCTTCCAAACGAGATTCCAAAGATCACTGAAACGTTTACGGCGTTATAGTGCACAGAGAGTATCTCGCTTGCTCGCGTGGATTCCGGCTATCAAATTCCCTTCTGTGATTCGGTGGCGTAAGCGGAGAGTGAGTGAGAGGTTCGACGGAAGAGAGCATCGGGAGTCGAAGAGTTATTGGAGGGTCGTCGGACGGGCAAAGCAGAGCAGAGCAGAGCAGGAGTAGCAGCAGGTGTAGAGAGGCAGTTCTAGCATTGAACCGGCTCGAGATCTAGGCGATAGTGGTACTCTCCCGTGCAGTATACGTATAATCCTGTGGCTAGTAGCGGTTATGGGGTGCGGCGTGGCTGCTGTTGGTTACGTACAGGAAGCTTCCCGGCAGCAGTGGCTCTGCACCGAGCAGCGTCGATTGCACGACGAGAAGCCCGCCGCGTTGCCACGAAAATTGAATCTCGAGGGAGGGATGACGACGGATCGTCGCACGGCGCTCAACGTAGAACGAGCAGAGAAGGCCATGACACTGCGAGGCCCTGACCTCAGGGGTTCAAATTGATTGCAAGCTATTTATACGTAGATATAGTGGCTCCTGTTTATCTATATATATATGTAGATATATATATATATATGTGAAATAACCTGGGTCCTCTCTCTGAGTATAGGTATATAGGGAAGAACGGGGCAATGGCGTTAGTGGGTAATACCGAAAACCCCGATTACTCACTATGTATTGATAATACCTGATTACAATATTTCGCGTCGATATGTACACGAAGTTTCGTATCTAAGAATCGTATTTTTTAAATTATTATTAAATAATTATAAAAACATTTTAAAAAGATCTGACATTTTTTGGCGATTCACGATCTAAAATTGACCTCTAAGGAAATAATGATTTTTTCCTATGTATATTTGCTAATGTTTCACTTTGCAATTTAGTGGAATAATAATTGTGTTGTATTAATTTCTTTCACCTTTATTAAACCTGACATACAAAATTCGGCTCAGTGGTAAAAAGAATACTGAAAAATTCATCAATATTCGAAAAAAAAACCCAAGATTTTACCAAGTCATTCTGAACAAATGAAATTCTTCAAAGAAAATTTCTTCAATATTTAAAAAACATATATTTGCAAACAAGACATTTTTAGATTATTTTTTTTGCGAGAATTTCTTGTAAGTAAAAAAACTTCAAAAGCCTTAAAATCTATCGATTAATCTTTTCTATACAGTGAGTCAGCAAAGCGTACCGAACCATTTTTCAGCAATGTTTAGATCGGCATATTATTCGGCTTTCATGATTATGCACATTACCAAACTTCGAAAGCAATGATGGTCGAAAAAAATCTTCAAAAAATATCCCAGTATCTGGCCTTTACAATGTGAGTTTTTGGGAACCCATTTCCGCCGAGATAGTGAGATTTGTCCCTAGAAGTACAAGATACAGGCCAAAACTTTTGAGTGGCCCATATTCCCCATGTTTATCCAATATATAGGTTATTTGCCATATATATACCTGCAAAATATCGTGGTACCTCTCTCGAAGGATGGCGACGGTCTCTCCTGATTCGAATCGAGTGGCGAACCTGCTTTTTACGGAGTAGGAAGAGTACCTTCAGCCCGAGGGTAAATTGAACGACGTAGTACAGAATATAGCACATATATATAGACATAAATATATATATCTATCAGTTGAAAGACGAAGGGTAGCAGGTGTTGCAGGATTCAGTCGTCCGCATAGGCCAGAGGGTCCAGACGACTCTTCTTCAGGATATTCTCCACGTTCGTATCGTCTCCCCGTACGAGATGCTAGCGAGGCGTGAAAATTGGGTCCGCGATTCGACTGCTGTACTCAGTAAGACGACGAGGACCGGTTGGAAAAATCGTCGCGTCGACGACAGTGAGCCTCGGGAGAAAAATCGAATCGACGAACGAAATCGCACTGTTAGGGGAGTCACTGACGGTGGAGGACGAATAAGAAGAATGCTTACGACGAAGGAACGCGTGGAAACAGCTGCAGTGATTTTGGAAAAAACAAGGGGCTCTATATAACGTTTCAGAAGACAGAATGATTCTCGTTGGGCTTTTGAAACGATGAGAGGGATATAGCGCAGCCTGCTAATACATATAGAGCGGTTAGCTCAGTTGGAACGCGTGTTAAATGTGACAAAGATGTCCACGATGACAGTATATTTTGAAAAAAGCGGAAACTGCGAGATAAAAACTATTCTTCTTCACGATATTTACAGTTCGAAGCGTTGTTTTCGTACGAAATGCTGTTGGGGCGTGAATATCTGGTCCGTTGACTTCTTAACAACGTAGTAAGGTATTCGGTAGAAGTTATTCATAACTAGTTCGATTATGAAACTGACAATTAATTATAATGGAAAAGCAATCTTAAAAAGTGGTGTCTATTTGATTGAAAGAATCATCATAAGAAGTTATAGCATCTGTTCTTTTTGTTCTGATTACATTGGTTATACTTTTATCTTTTATATTTTGTGTTCCTTATTGAAATGTTCGTTATTACTTATCTTTTATGTATATCCGCGTTCAGCGTATCAGTACGTTGCACGCTTATGCACAAATAGCTTATTGATCAGTATAAATAGATACATAAAATATGAACTTTTGCACTGTATGTTTACAACGAGTAAAATTTATATATCGAGAGTTTTACAATACATGCTCTCAATTATATCCATTCGTGGCAAGCCGTTTTTCGGCCGCAATTAAGTACGTATTATTTAGTGCGCGCTATTGGAATTTTTCCAAGCGCTATCAGTATTTCTCATGCACGAATGAGAGATTAAGGTTTGAATTTCTAAACGTCACATTTTTTTCCATGTAATTCGTCATCTGTCGTTACATTTTTATGTTCTGTAACGCAATATGATTATTAATACTTTCTTTCATAGATTGATTGTTGATAAAACAATACAGTGGAAAAGAACCGACACGCACTAAACACAAACAAACGTCACGAACTCGTTGACTGAGCACAAAATAAGCAGAGAAAGCCTGTTGAAAAAAGGAACACGAACACCGAGGCACAATAACCATTGAGAAAAATTGTAGTGAGCGATACATTATGACCACAGATCGTGCCTTCAGTGTAAACATTTAAAAAAAATTATTTCAGATACTCGGTAATTTTATCAGAACCTTCACTCCATGTCCGAACGACCTCTCCCCTCACAAAGGTCAGCGCGTCAACAACATCGACTGTCTGAAAAAAAATCAAATCAGCGCATCGAATTGCAATGTCACACGAGTCAGTGACGTCCGAGAAGAATGAACGTTTCCAAAGGAGAAACTGGCGTGGCAACAGCTGCAGCAATTTTAGACAGAAGACGAAATGACACTCTATACAACATTAGGGAAGACGAAATGACTCTCGTCGGATTTTCGAAACTTTGAGAGAGGGATACACCGTAAGTACATGCTATAATACAGATAGAACGGTTAGCGGAGAGTTGGAACGCGTGTTAGATGCGACAGAGACGTTGACGACGATGTAGGAAGAGTCTCGCACAGAGTATACGAGACAGAAACGCACGAGCACGCGTATATCTCTGAAAATAGTATCGCTCGCGCGGCGCTCACGCATTGTGCCGAGAGGACAGTGTCTCCGTCTCGCGTCTAGAAGCCCGCAACCTATTTATAAGTATGTAAACCGTGTATATATCGGACCCGGAGAACGTCGCTGGAACGAGGGAACGACGATCCTCCGATATGTCGCGCACGATGTGACATCCGCGCTGAGATGTTTTTCCTTCGTCTTCCCTTAGCTCGGCTCATCTCCACTTATTTTCTCTCTCTTTTTCTTGCACTACATACAGGCCACGATAAACTATGTAGTCCTCGGGGATTTCTTTCCTCGTTAAAGAAAGACCCTACCGTTTAGCCGCTCGACGAACGAGAGAATGCTACTGGTTGCTTGGTTGCTATCGATAAGAAAGTTAATAGAGCCGAGGGCCGGGGGCGAACGAACTCTCTTCTCTCAGACACTCTCATAAAATTCGAATGAGGAGACCCAGAAGCGGGAATAACGCGGCATATAGATGAGGAAAGCCGCGGGATACTCCGCCCAACGGGGGGCGAACAAGTTGGGAAAAGGCCAACGGGGCGTCTAATTCATTCCTCGCACCGCGCGCGCCACAAAAACCATTTCCGTTCTCCTGGTATTAATCCTTTTGAAGCTCAATCTTTTGATTTGCTTCCAATGATATCATGCCTCGATCCCTAGTGTCGATGAAATAAAATAACGCCGACTATCTTAGGGCTTTGACGGCGTAATAGAATCTTGTGAAAAAAGAGTTATGGGTGATGGGAATTGTTTGAGAAAACTATTTTGAGAATTTTTTATTATTGCTGGGAGGAATTTTATTTGGTGTTGAGTAATCTCAGGTTAAAAAATCTTGGATGTTACCACTGTTGGACTTACAATTTTACATAATTGCCGGATTACGATTTTTGTTGATGAGGAGTAAATTATGGTGGGAATTTTTTTGTATCTACTTATAATTAGAGAGTGGAGAGTTCGTGTTGCGATGTTATAACTGTTATTGCTGAGGATTGGACATTATTTGAGTTGATATTATTTGTACTTTGTGAATAATTTTTTTTTTTTCAAATAATGATGAATATTTATTAATCTGAATTTATACTCTACGCCCCGCAGTTTAGTTTCGGAAGTGAACGCGGCAAACAGCTAGTACTTAAAAATAGTGCATTTTCTGTCGATTAATTCTTAAGCGACAACTCTTGAAATAAAGTGTTCAATCTTTACAATTCTACCCGGAAGTTCCAGAATGATTAATCGATGGACTTATCCCCAAAATTACACATTTGAAGAGATTCAAAGGTGTTGTTTTCAATCCGGGCCGCGGCCTAAGTTGTTTAAGGCTTTTGACATGAATTCCGCCTCTCAAAAATGTTATCCATGTGGTGTTTAAACATTGGACATTATTCGAGCTTTATTATTCACACTTAACGAATAAAAACTTAGTGTTACTGAAACGTAAGAATAATTTCAACCTTTCCGTTCGAAAGCTGACCAAAAAACAGCAACTTATATGCAAACGTTTTTTTGTTACTAACTTCAAATTTCCAAAACACATTAACTTGAAAAAAAGTCTTCCCAAAAACGGCATAAAATGATCTCTTGAAATAAATACAGAAGAATTAACAAAAAATGCTTTCTACAATAAATTTACGCCCAATATTTCACAATGTAGTCCCAGAACTCAAAGTGACATCCATTACTTAAAAGCAGTGCATAAGCTGTCGATTAATTGTCGACCGTCATCTACTTAAACTAAAGTGTCCAATCCCGAAAATATTGTAGCCCAAGTCAGAAGGTTTAATCGATTCCTAAAATTACACGTCTGAAAGGGTTGAAAAGGGGGGCGGCCCGAATCCGGGGCGTAGCCCGGGTTCCATTTTAGGGTGGTCTAAACAGTAATGAACCGTGCAAAAGAGTCCTAATGACAATGAAAGGCGAGGGCTTTTGGGGGGGCGGGGTAAGTAGGATGGGAATAAAGAGC
Organism: Tromatobia lineatoria; assembly: GCA_949699805.1. NCBI lineage: Eukaryota > Metazoa > Arthropoda > Insecta > Hymenoptera > Ichneumonidae > Tromatobia > Tromatobia lineatoria. Next base: position 22,038,933 of record OX453038.1, on the reverse strand, counting down.
GAGCGAAATAAGAGAAGAGTGAGTTGGCGGTCGGTGCTTTGGAGGATCGAGGAGAGAGCGAGGAGTGTCTCGAGGAAAAGCCACGAGCAGAAGCGCGAGTAGGTACTGCTGCGGGCAATCTAATTCATTTCTCAAGACGACGAGAGAGGACGAGGCAACAGCAGGACGGGGTTCTCTATAGAAAGGAAAAATAAAGTGAAAGGAAAGGAAGGAGAAACCCATTTCCTCTCTGGCTATTAATCGATAAGCTGAAAATCGTGTACCTTGGAATGGAAAAGGGGTGCGGACGGCCAGCAGTAGTACTCAGAGCCACTGCGTCTACCGCTCCGCTGCTATATTATATAACTATCTCTTTACTGGCTCTGTTATAAGTATAGAGTTACTCGGCAGTGCCGCTTTGACGCGCTCATCTATACAAAGCGCTCGACTATGTATCCGAGGCTACATATTCCTGCGTACATCTAGAGCAGCAACCAATTGAATATTGCAAGGGAACAGAGAGAAAAGCTTTTGTCTCGATAAGTGGTGTCGTTTGTAAAATACATTTTTCTTCCAAGTAGGTACTCCACTTATCGTATCTGCTGAGACGTGCACTAGCGAAGCATCCAAACGAATATACACTCTTTCTTTCTTTCTTTCTGGCTCACGCCTCGACGGACTGCACCACGGAAATGTATAGTGGCGCTGCTGCTGGTGTATAGATCGCAGGGGATGAAGAGGATAAAGAGGATGAAGATAGAAAAGCTTGGAACCTCTCTCAAAGACCTCTCGTCGGCTTATATACGAGAGAGGGAGAGAGAATGCGGTGTGAAAGTCTTCATTATTCGCTCGCGTTACAAGAAGCTCGCAGAAGCGAATTGATCGTAAACTCGTAAATCGCGATGCGACGCTCGCAAAGGCTGCTGGACCTTTTATGACGTGTACTGAAGAATCTGCGAGAAAATGGCGAATACTCTGTGGGATTAGAAACACGATTATTTTGCAAGAATTCATCGTAGACTGGACTGCGTTTGCTATGTTTATCATTTACGTTGGCAGAGATTCGCTGAATGCTTGATTCATTCTAATGTGGTTTTTATGTTATTTTAGATTATAAATAAATGCAGAACGTTTAATAACGCAAGACAAATCAATTTGGAAGGAAAAATGGAGGAGTATCTTATTCATTTTCAATGCGTTAAGTACCTAAGACCAATTTTTTTTCGGGAAACGAATCCGTTCATTCATATAATTTTTAGTTCCTCATAGAGGAAGCTTTGTTTTCGTGACAAATTTATCGTATTATCTATCTCATCGAGTACTCGATGAGATAGATAATACTATGTTTTTTTTCTGGGATTTACCGTATGCTGTGCTAGTGTTGTTTGTTACATACGTCAAGTACATCAGCAAAAATATTGAAAGAATTCTTAGCTTATTTATATTTTAAATCACTGAAAGACAATAATGAATATGTACAACCGTTATGAGAGAAATTACCATTTTTAATGGCAACAAAAAAAACATCAAGCTATAATAGATTTCTTCAAAAATTTGTACGGAAACTTTAATAATTTCGAAGGCATTAAGTAGGTCAACCGGCGTGTAATAATATCCGTGATTTCTTATTAATAATTCTTTCATAGTCATTTGAATATTACGTTTCATAAAAAATGTAGATTAATGCTGCACAATTATAAGTATAAAGTAAATAATGCGGTCACTGTTTATGAAATATAATAACGGATGAGAAGAAGTCGATAAAGAGACTGAAGATAGAATAGTGAACCCCTCAAAAACCTCTCAGCTTATACGAGAGAAAAAGTCAAAGAATGCGGTGTGAAAGTGTTCATTATTTGCACGAGTTATACAAGAAACTCGCGGAACAGAATTGATCGCAGACTCGTAAATCTCGCTGGGACATTTTCTTACAAAGTGTACTGTAGGATCTGAGAGAAAACAGTGAATGCTCTGTGAGAGGGGAAAGACTTTTTCGTGCGCAAAAAAAAAGTTTCGACCAATTCTCGATGGAATCAAAGCTTGGAAAAAAAAAAATCAAAGATGTACAATCGGGTGGTCCCAAAATAGGTGATTTTGTATTTTCCCATGAGCATCGCCATATTCCGTTGATTTCACATTTAAAAAAAAGAATGCACGGCAAAAGTGATGTAGGAAATAATATAGTACTGCCTCAAATGCCCTAAACATGAAATTGAATAAGAAGGTGCTTATTTTTCAAATACAATGTATTCGGTGCTTATTAGACGGGAAAATTTAATTTTTCACTGACACATCGTAATTTGCAAGATATGTAACATGTATATTGAGGTGGACTTTATTTGGGGTCCTAACACACATACAGATCACAAACACACCTAACACTACGTCTTTTTGCGGGATGTCGGCCCAAGAACGATTCGCGCACACGTCTGATTTTACTTTTATCATTTTAATGGTCGAAAGCAGAATTTATATAAAATGGATCCAAGACTTACGCGAAGAACTCACGCACGTTCCGCAGAAATAAATGTTCACACAATATATCGTGTAAGACCTGGCCACAAAACACAAGGGCACACGAGATATTCGCAAGATTTCCAACAATTTATATTCTCCGCGCGAGGAGACGAACACGGACGGCACGACCGCACTTTATTTTACCATTTTAACAGTCGCGATTGAATAAAAGGTAAGAAAAATACAATTTGAGAGACCAGAGAAGATAATTTTTAAAAAGTGTCAAAAGCTTACCGGGACAAAAGAAAAGGAATTAGAGTTACGCCTCGGAAAATTTTTTTGTTAACGGAGATTTCACCGGTTTTTCTCCTCGGTAATCCGGGCGGTACAATATATTCGGCGACACGTCCTCGTCGTTCGAACACGTCAACGCAAATGACCCGAAAGATCGCGATCGATTGTCCTCGCGAACTTAGCTCCCCACGTAACGTCTTCCAAAATGCCCTAATTAGGGGTAGCGCCTAATTAGGGCTACCCCTAATTTTGGAACCCGCACACACCGCGGCATCCGGCGCCTCGCTAGACGATCACGCAAATTAGCATTACGATTATCTGCGCATCAAGGTTCGGTAACTCGCTACGCTACCGGCCATGCGCTGCGCACTGATCGAGCGCGTAACCTTCAATATTGATGCGTGGCGCGTTGTTGATTTTTGTGATGCTTAAAGTAGTCTTTTCGCAGTAATTAGTCAAATTAATGCTACATTTTTAATCTCGTTTCTACACATTTTAGTTGTGCTGCCAACTGTTCTGAAGAGTGAACTGCATTAGTTTTTCATATATAAGGCCATCTACGGACACAGTTTGAAATGAAAATACCCTGATACGTATGTATGTGTCTGTGAAAAAAATCTACTTGATATTTAGTGTCTTTTTACTGAAAGTATTTATTCATAGACTAGTATATGAAATTTAGTATACAAGTGTAATGTAAAATTAATGTATGGTACAGCATGTTATTCATCATCCAAAATGTTATTAACAAAAGTTGCCTAACCAAACTTTTACTAAAAATAAAAATGGTTTGTTAATTTTTCTATATCCAAATGAATTTTGCAGAATTGCGTGCAATTTGTAAAAATATGTTTGTAAATTGTTAAAAAATCTGTGGCAAATTATAATCTCTCACATAACCTGTCACATAACCTCTCATTTGATCCACAATCGAAAATACAGCTTAATAACTAAAAAAAGTAACTTATAAGCAAATCACTCATAGTTGTGAGAACCGAAATGTATTTTCAATACAATTTTATTCGAATATTGCCGATGGCTGGTGTTAAATATCCGCTTGCGTTGCAAAAATCGGGAGAGAATGACTGAAAGGCTGATTTTCTCGCACAACTTATACTCATGAATCTGCGAGAAAACAGCAAATGCTGTGTCAAATAGAAACACTATTTTTTGCGCGAATTTACCGTAGGCTTAGCTGGCTTTGTTCGTTATATTCGCCAAGTGCGTCAGCAGAGGGATCGGAGCCTGGCAATGGGACGAGACACGAAGGGATGCGCAATACTCAACATCCACCAATTCAGAGGGTCTCTCGTATCTTTTTTTGCCTATCTCTCTCTGTGACTATCATTCATTCTCCTGTCGTCGCTGCAACAATTCTTCCTCTTCTCTCTTTCTCTCCCTGGTCTTTTTTACTCTTGACAGAGAATCCCTTATAACGACGAACCTCTCCATTTCTTCGTGCACGCACACATAATGATGAATTTAATGAAGAGTTCCAAAGCCCACGCGACGGTCGCGAGCCTCTCTCCGGTGATGTTGCTTGCACCGGGCGCCGTTCGTACAAGCCCCTGTGTATATACGTACGTACTCGAGAGTCGAGTGTCACTCAGGCCCAACTCAGCGCGCTTTGACGACGTGTACTTTCCACAGAGCATTTCTCTTCATCCCATATATTTCCCGGCTCTCGTTTGTCACAAAAGTCTCTCTCGCGGTTATAAACGCGAATGTAGACAACGGATAATATTTTTGTGAGAGAAATAATAATCTCCCGACTCTCGTTTTCACAATTTTTATTTATTTTATTTTCCAAGCAAGTTTTTTTTATTTGTGCGAGCACGTAAACTTTTGACTTGGCTATTCTTTTGCGCACATTCAGTAGTTGACTTCGCACATGCGGCACAGCAGAGGTGAGCAATGTGAAGTGAGTGGGCGAGGAGATTGCAAAGGGGTTTTACGACCAAAGGCGACAATTCTCTCTTTTGTTTTACCCTCAGTGTTTATCCGTTCACAGAATTTATATCTGCTTTCATTTGGTTTTATTGTAAGCGAAGAAGGGAGAATGTAATAAAGTTGGGCATTTTACTGAAGTAACTGAATGATAAAGAGAGACATGGAGAAGAATTATTTTGTTGGGGTAACTCAATTTATTATGAGCTTAACATTATGCGTAATAGGAAAAATATGATATTCTGAAATAAATTATGGTCGTCCTGGTCAGTGACTTAACTATTAATTTACAGCTCTTTCAACTATTTCTATGTTTTTGATTAGTTTGTGTCAAAAGTTTTGGTTAATTGTTTTAAAAGCCGTTACGCAAACGTTCCCATGTTCCATAATTATTATTTAATAAGAACAATAATGTAAAGTGTTTACAAAAAATATTTAAAGTTTTTGATAAAAACACAAAATACTAATTTTAAGTAAAATTTCACGAACTATTATTTAAAAAATGGAGAATTATGATCCTCTATTAATTTCCAATGCATTAAGCATACGATATCATTTTTATTCGAGAAAAAGTCCGTGCATTATTATGAAAACTTTTTTTTTTCGCAATGATTAAATAAAATTTATATTATTTGAATAAAATTGCAGATAATATTTATAAAAAATACAAAGTTATTGGAGAAATCTTTATGAAATTAAAAAATTGACGTATAAAACGTTTTTCAGGATAATCATTTTCTAATATTCAGGTCACGATAAAAAAAATATTAGCAGGGATTAGCGATAAATCGTTACAATTGCATAGTAGCCAGGAATTTCAGAATTTCTGTAAGCACATACGAGATCAAGCTACTTTGAATTGGCCTAAAAAAACGTATTGGAAAAAATGAAATTTTGGTTACGGATAATAAATATAACTTTTTAAATAATTTCACCACGAAATTGGATCTCCGTTCGAACGACTTTACACAGGCGACACAGCAGAATTCTGCGGTGTGAAGTGACGAGCGTGAATGAATAGGTTCCGGTGATTTACGGCCCAATGCGACATTTTCTGTTAGGTATATTTCGCTGGACCTAAATTATCTCACGAAAGTGATTTCCGCTCCACATATTCAAAATTATACCTTAAGACTAAAAAGTATATTAAAGTTCTTCAATTTAGTCAGTTATACAAAAGCAAATTGTGTCATCTAAATCAAAAGAAACTTAGTAAATAATCGATGATAAAATATCGCGAAAATTCTGCAAAACGTTACATTAGCATTTACGTATTTTATAGCTTTCAACTTCATAATTTAACAGATAGAAATAAATTGTCGGACGTTATTGGAAAGTCGTAAGTGCAACGGTAAAAATGTCATGCGAAAATCGTAGAAAAAATGTGTTCTCCATTCATATTTACACCATCACTCATTAAAATGGAACTTTAGCACTCTTCAATCTTTCGCGACGTTATTTCTATCGTAAGTCGGTCATTAAATCAAAAAATCAATATGCGTTGGAGGATAAATTAAAGGATCCTTAATCTCTAATTTATTTTCATGCAATTGATATAAACTCCATCTGCGATACAATCGACTGCTCATTTCCATCTCAATCACTGTCTCATCAATCTTCATGTGCGAATACAATATTTCCTTTACAATTTATGATTCCATTCCCTCGATTCATTTCATAAAAGGACTGAATTTTCATAAATTCTATTATAGTATCGAATGTTTATTGCAGAGTTGCAAATCTTCATAGTTTTTTGTTACATTTATCGTATAATCGACTAAATAATTTGTACCGAGCAAGAAATAGCTGCAACTTTTATATGAGCTTTCAAACACGAAAAGAATTCATTAAAGCAATAAAAGTCCCATGAAATTCCACAAGCTTTTGTTAAAAAAAGTGTAGAAATAAATTTAATATATTACAAAAAAAAATGAGAAGTAGAATGTCGAAGATTGCTGCTTTATTATTATTCAGATTTCATGAGCTATAAGAAATTATCTTGATTAATTTTAGATTCCTCATAAAAAAAGCCTTGTGAAATTTGAAAAATAATTTCATAGTTTTTGGTTATCTTAATTAATCAATTGTAACTCCATTTATTATTCGATATCATGAAATTTACACAATACATACGCATCTTTTTATTTACAAAAAAAATAAATTCCATAAAACCTAAATGGCTATTGCGATTTTAATTAAACGTGCCAGGTAAGAATTTTCTCTACTCCTATGCAAAGTTTTAGTTAAATCCATTAAGCCGTTCTCAAGTAACAAGTATTAAAACAAAGTATCATCAAGTATTCAAAAAAGTCATAACTTTTGACCCGCTTTAACATGTCAAAGTTTAACCATCTTTCTACAATTACATCCGTTTACTGTTATTAAATAATTTTATGAAGTCACCAACCTACAGTGACATCATAAACAATACTGACTTTCATCCGTAACAACGAACCATATTATCAGATTTCCGAAACACAGTTTCCCATCTTCAAATAATTCATCACCGGTCTTCAAAAACCATCAAAAAACTTTTCGATTTTTCTTAAACTCTTATCCCTTCAAATCCATATAAAATCCCTCAACCTGCATCATCCACCAAGTAGAATACATTTCCCACTCGTCCGTCATTAAAATCAAATAAAAAAAACCTATGTTACTCACGTTGATTGCCAAGAATTTCGAGCGTCTTCTTTGAACATCGACCCGTACCAGCGTCGACTTCACAATGCAGCAACAACAATACAAAATATTTCAGTATTTCCAAAAAAAACAATCATTCACATTGCCGTTCTCAGTATCCCAAAGTCCACCATAACCATTCGCATTTTCCGAGTGTTTTATTGCCGGATAAACGTTCGCACCCTTTCCGAATATCTCATGCGGGCAAAGTGGTCCATGAAGAACCGAAGAAGCGTGTGTGAAGCACGAGGCTCTCCCGTGCACAGTGTATCGCTGCCGGTGTCCGCAGCTCGTCAGTCCAGTGGTATAAATCACAAGATCTCCAACTATTATTCACTAGCGAATATCACTGTACTACTATCGCGTCTCTATCAGTCTCAGCGCAGCATCGTTATACACAACTCCGTGAAAGCTCGGTATCTGACAGGGGCTCGGCCGGGCAACACCGTCGTCATACCATAACCGCGCACTGCCACCGCCAGTTGACGTCCACCCTCGTCGCGTCGTAGCCGTCGACTGTTACCAGAGGCTGACACTCCGCGTGCGGCCTTAATCCACGTGACCGCACACAACCACGAGACTGTTGGCAGCGAGGTATTACAGGAGCTTGCTATCTACAAGCAACTTACACTCGCTAGTTACGCCGTTGTGTGTGATGATATACATGCATGGATATCGTATACATATGTACAAATATATACGTAAGGTATAATCCGTATAACCAGAAAGCAGAATGAGAAGGGCTGACGCTTTTTAGCGCGTATCGCATTAACCCGATCTGAGCTCGTGTTTATCGCGAGACTCGTACCTCACGCACTCTCAGTGTTCTCCGTAAAAGGGGTGCACAACAATCGAGTTGAATATATTGCGACGGCAAAGAGTGTTGTCCGATGTATAGAGACTGTTGTTATTTTGAAATAGACACAACTTCGGCGTGTTAGCGAAGCCTCGTGGTATATAGCCGAAGAGGTGACTCGAGTCACTCGGTGACTGTTGGTAAGGTATTAAACAGGGCGAGCGTGAGACGACCGATAGTGGCGGTGTCTCGAACGAAACTGCTCGTGAGATCTCTCTCGCCTGGCGCTCACGGTAAAAAGCGGCAGGCTCTCTCGCTCAGTCTCTCTTGCGGCTGCACGAGAGTGTGTACGGCGGAGGCCGCGTGCGAGTCGGGACCTGGTGGGAAGGGAAAGGGACCTATAGGGTGCGCGGGCTAACTGCGAGTGAGAGACGGGCGGATGACGGTAGGACACGAAAGAAAATAAAAATAAGAGGCGAAGAGGGAGATGGAAAGGATGCGAAAGAGGAAAAGGAGAGAGGTAAGATATGTTGACAAACAGTAGAGATAGTGGGAAAAAATAAGGAGAAAGAGACAGAGACAGGAAGAAAAGAGAGATAGAGAGAGAGGAAAAAAAGAGTGAGAAATTGACGAGCGGCTGCTTTAGCTTTCGAAGAACGCGCACCGCGTTTATATGTGTACTGCAGAGCGGAGCTTCCGATCCGCACTGATTCCGAGTTTTGCGGGGTACGCGTACCTCGCTATTCTCTTGCCTCTCGCTCTCTCGCCTCGCCGCTCGGCGTAGCTCGTCGGTGAAAGACTCTCTGGGATCTGCGCAGTCGGGGGCTTTCTCTCTACGGCCGCATCACTACCGCCAGCGGCATAGCACCACCAGCAGAGCCACGGCCGCATCGCCACCGCCTCCACCACCGGCCCAAACCCCTATCGCAACCCTCGACACCGAACCCGCAACCTGGCTGCTCTCCTGCCGCTTTGCTCTACCCGACGGTGTTGCTACTGCTGCCGTTGCAGCCTCAACTTTCTCTCTATACCTATTGCTACACTACGTACACCCTAGATTAGCGAGAGCTTCGAGCCAAGAAAAAACGTGAACAAAGTGGTCTTTAATGCGAGACCCTATGAGAAAGGGATCAATCGAGTTAACGACAGCTACCACGTCTAAACCAACCCCCTAGCCACCCCCTCCCGGACATATTGATCCTCGATAACTATACTTAAGTCCTCTTTAAGCCGGCTATAATAACAATAGTTATTTTACTGCAACGTTGGGGATTTGATGTAAGGATGGTGTTGATTAAGATTTACGGCTCGTTGACTCTGCAGTTTAGCAGCATGGAAACGGGTAACCATTGGGCTTTTACAATGGCTCACGGTATTTTAAAAAAAGGGAGAAAAGGGACACACTTTGTATCGGGTTTTTATTTTGCTCTTTATTGTAGGTGCACAATCACATCTTTTGTGTTGATGTCAAGGGTTTTTTATGATGCTGTGAATATGTTATTAGATTTTTGTTTAGGTTGTTTGCTTGACGGAATTCGAAAAAAGCGATATTGAAAATATCGGGAATATTGGTTTTTAGTTGCAATTCGATGTGTATTGGTTGGAGCTTTTGTCGTAATGATTTTAACCATTTATATACGTCACTCGGTCTAGATTCAACGGATGTTTCTGACAAATTTCAGGAAAATCGCTACCCGCATTTCACTACAATCGTGGGACACACAAACGGAATGAAATAGTAGACATTCGAGTTGAAAGCGTGAACTCTCTTCGTTCGCTCAATTATACTGCAAAGTTTCACGTTTGCACGAATTGTTGAAAAGTTTGTCACAGTGAAAAATTGATACGAGCTTCAAAACCTCTTGACTGTCGCATTTATTTCCGCACAATAAACGTCAATGCCAATAACATTTAGAATAAATATCAATAATTATTCTTCTATTTGCGAAAATTATTAAAGTGTTAATAATTTTTTATTAAGAATTGTTTCACATCTAAGATGTAGTCACTTTTTTTAGTAGTCAATAACTTGGTCCTAATTCACAAAATTTAGTCAAAAATTCACCAAAAATTATTTATTTTCATTTTGTTATACCGTATTATATAAGTCAATGAAAGTTATGAAAAACTTTATATATGATCCTATATAATTAATGAGAAATTTCACTGAATAGCTTAATAGGTTTCTCTCTTAATAATTTTATCAATTATGTTATTTCAATGTTTTTATACGCGACAATGATTGAATCGTTAATCATTTATAATCATGAATTATTACTCACCTGGATTCGAGGCACCATTTCTAGTCACCGACACTTGGAAAAAAAAATTAAGTGGAAAATAGCTTCTTAGATAAAAAAAATTAAATACACTGTTGAGAATATTTTGAAGATTACTGTATATGAAGATTCTTTGCAGATACCATTGAATTCAGTTTATAATAAACATATTTTGTTTTTGAAAAAATATTTTTATTAAAATAAGTATATTTATATCACAAATATGACTTTTATACTATTCCAAAAACATTAATTTAAACATTTACGAATCGGATATATGAATTCCATATTGATATACTTCAATATTAAATTTGAAAAACGTATAAGAATTCTACAATTCTGGTATTTGAAATTAGTGAGTATTATAATCTCCATTTTAATATACCAATCCTGTATTCATCAATGACGAATGCATCTGAAAATTAATGTATGGTATATTTATCCAAGCTTTATATAGCGGTATATAAAAATCGAAAAAATACATTTTACAGTGTACACGACCAAGTATAAAAGTCAACGAATGTCACTGCACGTAAATAGAAATATCTGACGTAGAACTTCCGATTCAAATACAAATACGTCGAACACGACAGTTGCTTTCGCTTCCGGGCAGATAACAATGGTTTTCTCTCGCTCGAGAAAAGCCAATAAAAATCTAGAATCAAAGAACAATACTGTGATGTTTTTTCTGAGCGGAGGTTGAACGTACAGGTGCTAAGAATATACCTCCAAATTCCAATATCCTACTTGTGAGCCGGTGTTTCGTATTGGCAGGTGTTGCCGGCAATTCCGACAGGTGCAGACCCCGAATATCTAACCTCTCATCTCTCTTAATTTCCACAGGTAAAAAAAACTGTTACGTAAAAGCTATTTGTTTTTTTTCTCTGACTTTTATAGCTAGGCTACGAAGACGACGTGGCTTATGGGCAGCTGAAAGAGCAACTTACGTGGTCATGGCCCGTGTAGCTTCTATATAATTTATAACCTCACCGATATTGGCTCCTCGGCTGACTGAGCTTGTGCTAAATTTCCGGATTCTCGTGCTCTGTGGTAGATCTCAGCTTGTTGGTCCAGCATGGTCAAGTATTGTCCGATAGAATGTAGGGCTTCCTGCGGCGCCCTTTCTCCATTATCCCCATCCGAATAGCAATATATTCATCTTCCCGCGCGTCCCACAACCGAAAATAGCAGCCATCAAACCTATTCGCCATGTGCATAAAGGCCAGTTTCCTTCTTCGGCCGTTTTACGGGGCATCTGTCACCTTATAGGGTGAGCCAGCCAGTGAACAGACATCGACCAGTGACTGGACTCGGTCCATGAGAACACGAGCATTAAAAACCGTCCATTCACTGGGTTTTTCGTCTGCTCAACCGTCCATTTACTGGTCGGCTCACTCCACCATAAAATATTTACCCTAGTGATACGAAATTCGGCATTACATGAGGAACGTTGATTTTTCAAGTGATCAATAAAATAACGGCGGACAAAAGTTGGTATTTTTACAGAAAGAACTTTTGGGAATAATTGAAATGACCTTTGAAATAACCAAAGGAAAAATGTAAAATTTAAAGGCTTCTCTGGCTCAACAGGTATGAAAAATTTAGTGCCTAATAATATGAAAAATTAACCACGAAACAAGATAACCTCAAATATAAATAAACAGCCACAAGATAAACATGGTACACATGAGCCAGAAATACCGAAGACCAGATTTATTTAATAGGAACGAACCAGAATATGTTCATATATAAATTAAAAAGGACCCACACCAGAGTCGAAACATATTTAATACAATAAATAAAGTACATCTTTAATAATAAAATGAAATAAAATATTCCAACTTGGCCGCCAATAGCCGATCATCCATCTCAACATCTACAAAATTCGGCCACAGCATCAATAACACATTGTAAAATCTAAAAGGTGCATTTTGGCCATTTTCGAAAGTTCTTCCTGTACAAAAAATAATTACTAACGAGCGTTATTTTTGTTGTCTTTATGAGTAAACTTTTGCTATATGTTGAATAGGCAGAAATAATTGTGAGCAAACTATTCAACCTTCACCGTGGAACTTTGAATATTCAAGCCCAGAATGAGTAGATGAAGAACCAACAGATTTTTGGTAATTTGCCCATTTTGGATGAAAATGGGTCCAACGAAATGAGTAAAAAATTACTGATCAATCTAAATAACTGCAATAGAGTTAGAAATCGATAGTAAAGACTTGAGTGGAGTATTTTGAACAGAACGGTTTTAGGTAGTGGTCGATATAATGATGGGCTACCCACATTTCCTACCCTTTCTCTATTATCCCCATCAGAACGGCAATATATTCATCTTCCGAAGAGTCTCATAACCGAAAATTGCACCATCAAACCTACTCGCCATGTGCATAAAGCCCAGTTTCGTTCTTTGACGGTTTCTAGCATCTGTTACCTCATACCATGAAATATTTACCACAGTGATAGCGAATTTGATTATACCCGAGTAATGTCGTTTTTCAAAGTGACAAAAAAAAAAAATTACCCTGGAAAAAAATTGTAATTTCCACAAAAAAGAAAAGTCCGGAACTAATCAAAATGACCTGAGAAATACTCGAGCTGAAAATCTGATAGTTGTTTTCTTTTTGTTTAATTGTTCAGAAAGTTATTTTGACTATTTCCGAAACCTTTTTCAGTATAAAACGCAACGACTAATTACTATTATTTTTTCTGTCACTTTGACAGTTTTTTTTTTGCAAAAAATGAAAGTTATCTTGGTTGTTAGGGCATGAGAGAGGTTTTTCAATTTGTTGAACAGGTAAAAATGATTGTGAGAAAACTATTCAGCTTCCACCTCAAAATTTTGAATATATTTAGGCTCAGAATGAGTAGATAAAAAAAACAACAGGATTTTGGTAATTTGTCTGTTTTTAAAGAATGTGGGTTCAAGGCTTAAAATATTACTTGTTCTAAATAACTGTTAAAAGGTTTTGAAAAAAAAACCGTTTTAGACCGAATCCGTATTTGCGACTCAAGAAAGATACTAAAAATCAGAATTCAATATTTTGAAGAAAACATTTTTCACGTAGTGTCCGGTATATTTTCGGGCTCCCCGTCGCGTCGTTGCTCCATTATCCTCATGAGCGTAGCAATATATTCATCTTCCTAAGAGTCTCACAACAGAAAATGTCAGGCATCGAACCTATTCACTATGGGGATAATAGGGCCGGTGCCCTTCTTCAGCGATTTTCAGCATCTGTTCCGTTTAACCATAAAGTGTGAAAAATCCAGGGTGTTTGAACACAAATGATGTCACCTTTTCCCTTGTGTGAACAAATTTGCTATTATTAGTAAACTTTTTCAATGTGTTCGATTGACGGAAGTGGTTGTGGGAAACTATTCAGCTCCGGGCCCAAATGTTGTAGCACATTCATGATGGGAATGAGTAGATGACGAAAAAAATAGATCATCGGTAATGATTCCATTAATTATGGAACGAGCAAACAATTTAACCCGCAATAATTACTTATTTGAAATCACTGTAAAGGGGTGTTTTCTGTTGTCGAAAATGCACTGTGAATTTTTTTTTTTCAAATTAATCTACCCGTTATAAAGTTTTGGATACATACCGTTTCCCCTCTTGGGAATTATATTATTGGTTGTTCCAACTATTTTCTTATATTTGCGATAACCATAAAATATAGACGTTCCTCTTATGAATCATAGTATATAGTTAGATTATCGTCAGTCCGACTATATTATTTTCAAAATTACCAAGATTTTCTCTCAGTGTGAGTTGTTAACAAAATTGTTGGATGATTATTATGTAAGCTATAGTAAGTTGTAAAATGTTTATATGAGCTATTTTAATAAAGCCACGTGTCACCGCCATATTTTCTATGAACGGCACCTATATTCGCGGATCCATTTCGATAGTTCGATAGGTCAAATCCCGCAAATGTCACTTTTCCCATAACGAAAGCGTAAATCGTTCCCATGCACGATACTTTTTTTCTATATTAGTTATAAAACCGTATTATTGAGATTTTTGCATTTTGCGTTTTGCAATTAAATTAATATTACACTTAGAGAAGAATATTGTAATTTAATAATATAAAATAGTTACCAGGAGGAACGACTATATGTTATGGTTATAGCAAATATAATTATCGTAGCAATTATGAAAGTGATATTAGTTTTAAATATGCCATTTCGTTGCATACAATCGAGTGCAGATTAAATCAATTGGTGGGAAGAATATAATTTCACAACGACACAAACTATTCCGACAAAAAGAATCGCTATTGCTTCGATCAATTTTGTAAAAATGCATACAATTACAGATATAGTTAAAATAATGACATAACTTTTTGGCAGCCCGTGAACTGAATGTTTTATTGAATCAATCTTCAATTTTTATGGATCAATGACATATTTTCCGTGCATGTGAGATAATATTTCAATCGTATTTCATTCTCGATTTTAATACTGAGACTCGTGTATATTAAATTTAACATGAGTACTGTGATGTCACATTATGCAAATTCATGTTCAGTAAAGCAAAATACATTGGTCTGACACCCTAGAACAAAGTAATGTAGTTCGGCTCTTGCTCCCCTGCGTATTAGCATCTCATTATGTCATAACTAAGATGCTGATATGGCTTGAGAAAAATTATTACAGGATGTCTAGGGCTCAGCACACTTAATCTTTATAATGAACCAGGAGTGTCGACTGCGATCATATAAATAAGTCCGAAACACGCCCCCATGTCTTAGCGTAATACTATGGGCTGGCTGAGTCGCAAAAAAAGGATGCAAAGTAGAACCTTGCACATTGCTTCCTCATTATATTTCGCTTTTTACAAAGCTACCTTCATGAGGAAGCATATCGATCGGCTTCCTCGTAGAGGAAGCTTTTCAGAAAGCCAAATATAATAAGGAATCAATATGCAAGGTTCTACTTTTCATCCTTTTTAATCTAGTATTTTTTTAAAATATATATATATATATATATATATATTTTTTTTTCACTTCCCGATGGGATAAAAATCGGAAGAAAACAATGTACATAAAACGCGCTGAAAA
Source organism: Tromatobia lineatoria (assembly GCA_949699805.1). Classification (NCBI taxonomy): domain Eukaryota; kingdom Metazoa; phylum Arthropoda; class Insecta; order Hymenoptera; family Ichneumonidae; genus Tromatobia; species Tromatobia lineatoria. The sequence goes on along the minus strand of OX453038.1, from coordinate 22,023,430 downwards.
AAATTGATTTGGCATAATAATAATCCCAAAATGTTATTAACCAAAACAACAATTGTTCGACAAACAATCAGTCAACCTAACTCTTTTTCTAATGAAAATGATATGTTAATTTATTTAAATGCATACGAATTTTTTCAGATTTTTTTCTTTATTTTGATTTTTATTTTTTTTATGGATGAAACCAAACCGACAATTTACGATTCACAAAACACGAATTAACTCAAAGCATCCATCACTAAACCCAATATCAATCTCGTTTCTGTTAAAAATACTTTCTTCAATTACTTAGAAACAGACGGTCGAAAAAAAGCCTGGCAGTAACAGATGCTAAGAGTCGCCACCGTGATCGCTGGCAGTCATCCCCACCTTTCGCTTCCGTGCACACAGCGAATGGCTAATATATAATTTATAACCTCACCGATATTGGTTCCTCGTCTGTCAGAGTCTAAACGAAATTTCTGCATTCTCGAAACCTTCAGTAGGTTTGATGTTCTTTTCTGTCGTTCTCGCTCGCTTCACATTAGCTACTTATCGCCCAAGGTTTTAGTTGCGTTCTTTAATTCATCTTTTCGTTGATATGTGTTGTGTTTTCGTTCTATCCAATTGATTGGACAAAGCCAAAACGAAACATTCGAACGAAACGATGAATTACAGAAGGCATTTTGTCTAATCAATTGGACAGGAAGTGACATAACGATATATCCGAGGCAAAAGATGAAATAATGAACGCAGTTTTTCCATGAGAATGGATGGTGTTTGAAAAAACGGGTTTTCAATGAGCGACTTATTATTTCTTCCATTAAATGAAAATCGGGGAATCGATTTTTTGCACTGAAACGAATGGGATGCAAAAATAGTCACTTTATTTTCGTATGAGTATATCAACGTTGAAATGTAACGAACACTGATGGAGAAAGAGGAGTTGAAAAAGGATCAGGTTAACGGAAAGATTATAATGGATACACGAAGTCAGAACTTTCGCAGAATTGATTAATGTATAATAAAATATATGAGGGATTCTTCGTTAATTTCGCCACTTTTGTGAAACGTCTTTAATTAGTCCCACAATTGGACACATTTTAGTATCACTTGAAAGTACTTCCTCCTAAATTTTCCCGATTTTTAAATAATAAAATAGGGAAAATGGGGTTTTTGTAAAAGTCAATATATCTTGAAAAATTAAAAACATAAAAGTTGTAGTTTCATGTGAATTTTTCAATGAAATTATTTTGTGACTTGTAGTTTATGCGATGATAAATAAATAAAATGGTTGGCCTATTTTAAACTTTCTAAAAATGTTATCTGGACATCATTTTGTTGACGTAGAACAAATTATTCTTTTACTACGCAACTATGGACATTACCTACATTTTTTCAAAAATAATCTTTATATTTTTTAGCAAAAAAGCAATGTTATCAAACTGACAAAATTATTTCAACATATTTCATTTAAAAGTTCACATGAAACTACAACTCAAATCAAATCTTTCTTTAAATCAGTTTAAAATGTTCGTAATCGATTCCTTGAAGTTTGATGTATTAAGTAATAATAGTGGAGAATGTTCCGTATTGAAGAATGAATATTTAACCCAGAGAAAGATTAATGGTGTGGCATTTGCATAAAGATAAACTCACTAACTTTTTTTCAATAGGATACATTTTCGTTCGGTTTTTTCCAGGTATAATCTTCAATTCTTTATCGATTTCACTAAATGATAGCTCATTCCGTTCCTTAAAAGATACTCTACAAATTAACTGCCTGAATATTTCATGGGGTGAATCGTTTATCAATTATAGCCTGTTGTTTATTACAAATATACACATTGTCATAAATCCCAAAGTATAATTATGTTGTTCTCGGTATTTTCTCCGCGATACACTATTCATAATGATAACTAGTTCTGGTAGTTTTTTAGACTAATCTCTAATCCTCTCGAGTAAGCGATCCGAGAAAAGCCGCTTATTTAATAGTACCAGTTTATAAATAACTCTCGTATTTAACGTTTACTTCATTCATTTGATTTCCGAATGCATCGTAAGTCGATCAATCTGTGGGAAAAGAAAAACTGTCGATATCATCGATATTCAAGCGAAAAAAAAAATCTATAAAAATCATGGATTTCTCAAAATCATCGATATTTAAACGAAAAAAAAATCTGTAAAAATCCTGGATTTCTCAATGAACAAAAAACGATCAAAATCAATGACTTTCAAGCGAACAAAAATCTGTAAAAATCATGGATTTTGAAGTAAAAAAAAACCGATAAAAATCATCGACTTTCAAGCGAAAAAAAAATCGCTTTTCGACTAATCAAAAAACAGGGCGATTCCCGGTACTCAGTCAGTATAGCACATCGCCTTAAGCTTGATGGTCCAACGCAGTCAAGTATTGTACTGCAGAATATAGGGCGTCCCTTTCTCCATTATCCCCATCAGAATAGCGATATTCATCTCGGGGAGCGACGCACAACGAAGCATAGCCAACAACAGTGTATACCTATAAAGTCCGTAGCATTAAAACACAAGAAGAAACAATGTTGCCAACGTAACAAAGATGAGGCAAATACGACTTTGGAATTGTGCTTCGCATAATGGCTGGCAATTTCAGCTCAGTTTCCATCAGAAAAGGTGAGGGTCGTTCGTAATGTGCTGTAAAGCCACAGCAGCGGCAACAGCAACGGTAACTCCCCTCGTCAACCCTCTATCTCTTCCAACCTTGCGCGCCTACACCTATACAATATCGTAAATAAAAAAGCGCTCACTCCCGCGTGCGTAGAGCCGGGCGATTACATCGCATAACCGCGACGCCCAGGCCCTTATCGCACCTGTAGCAGCAGAAAACATGTGCCTTGTCTGCCTTTTCTCCTGGGCTCACGCAACCTCACGCAGCGCGCAACTCTTTAATGCGACCTCTCGCGGCCCTACCTGCAACTGCCATTTGTCTCAACTTTTTGTTTTCATGAACGCGTTTAAAAAATTTCCGTTTCTCTTACGTTTCCATCAGACTCCCTATTTGTGCGTTATTCAGGTTACGGTCACGTGACCCATGAAAGGGCCCAGTAAGCACGCACGTAATATGGATGCACGAACGTAAAATAGAACAAAATGTACTTAAAAAGTGTATGGACACTTGTTGAAAATTTGTGGAACATAACGAAATGTCTCTGAATTTTATCATGTTTGAAGTTATGGAAATTCAGAATAATCGTCAGTACTTTTTTGGAATAAAAATTCTGATGAATCCCCAGGCATTCTACCGATTCATAGAAAACGAAAATTGCTTATCTAAAATATACTTAGGTGTATACAAAAAAAACTGACGGAGTATAAAAACGTTATAAAAGCTGAAAAGTGAAATGAATATAAAAGGCCATTTATCTCGGCTTTTTGTTTTCGTGAACGCTTTGAAAAAATTTCCTTTTTTTCTAGGTTTTCTTCAACGTCGTTTTATGCGCTTTATTCTGGTTAAGGTCACGTGACTTATGAAAGAGGCTGAAGAGTACGCATGTAGTATGGATGCACGAATGTAAAATAGAGAGCAAAATATACTTGAAGAGTGTAATAACATTTGTTGACAATTTGAGGAAATGAACGAATGCCTGCAAAATTTAACAGGTTAAGTCATGAAAATTCAAAAGAAACTTCAGATTTTCGAAGTCAACATTTTGATGATCCCAGACAATCTACTGTAGCATAGAAGAAAAAAAAGATTAATCGAAAGTATATTTAGATTTATAGGAAAAAAATCTGACGTAGTCAAGAATTCGTTAGAATTTGAAAAAAAAACTGATAAATCAGAAGAACATGAAAAGAGTATTATTTTGAAACGGAAATTACCGGACAACTATTAAATTTTTAATCACCCGGTTACCCGACTATTCTCTGTTTTTTAGTTTCCCTTTAATCTCGCTTTATGCGCCTTGTTCCGGTCACGTGATCTGCGAGAGGGGTCAGCGAGCATTCACATACTATGCAAGCACGATCATAAAAAAGAGGAAAATGGCCTCAAACTGTGTAATAACACTTGTTGAAAATATGTGAGAAAGAACCAAATATCTACAAGAAGGTATCAGCTATGAAGAATTGTCTAGATTCTGTAGGGAATAAGTAAATCTATACAGAAATTATAATACTTAGGAATCTACAAAATTTTATAAGATGGAAAAAGTTTCCTCCAAAAGCATAACAGGTCTAAAGTACTGCAAATTCACAAGAATGTTTTAATTATTAGAAGGCAAATCAAATAAAGTTATTACACTGAGATTTTTAAAAGAGAAATCTAATGGACCAAAATAATACAACAACAACTCAGCATTTGAGCTAAGATTTCCATAGAAATTTTCTTTAAGTGTTTTAGAGAAATAAAATCTTTAGATTTTTATTACTAGACTTTCCTTCAAATACCTCCATATTTTTTAAGAAACAAGAACCTTGAAAATTTTAGATTAAAAAATCGAGATTTTCAGATTAAAAAATCTCTAGAATTTCAGAAAAAAGCTCATTAGTCGTGGAAACCTTAAAAAACATATAGACCAGTTATTTATCGAACAACTATAAAACGTCCGGTTTCCCGAAAAACAAAGTTTTTTTCTTAGTTTTCCTTCAACCACGCTTTGTGTGTTTTATTTCGATTATGTTCACGTAGTCCGTGAGAGGGGCCAGCAAGCACGCACGAAGTATAAACGCACGAATATATTCCGGGTCAAATGGAAAGGCAGCGCTGTGGGCCTAGCGTTTATATCTACCATTTCTATGTTTCCAGATATCACTGTAGCTATGTATGTTTACCTTTGAGGTACGAAGCGCCAAGTATTCCGGTTATTCGGAACTCCCGGTGAGCGTTCATTTGAATTCATAAATCATAAAAGGAGCATCCATAACGAGTTGGGTCTACAGGTGAAGAGTATAAAATACAGGTTAAGAGCGGAGAGTATATAAAACGGAGAGAAAGAGAGAAGAGAGTCAAGTTTTCCTGGCGACTTTGACCGAGCACGTTATCCATTTTAATAGATTCACTGCGTTCAACTTCATCTTCTTCTTCTTTTCTTCCCCTTTTGCTTCTTCTTTTCACGCAGCTGTATCAGCTTTTCATAATCTAATATGAGGTCTGCAATAAGTCTCTTATTAATCGAGTCGAACGCCTCGCTGGATCAGCTGAGCGCAGCTCACGCGACTTCCCGCAGTCATCCAATTTGTACTAAACTATGAGCGCGGCGCTGCGGTGCCGCGGCTTGCCTCGGTACCTACCACCTATACTTCTGGATGGTTATACATATTTTACCGCGCATAGCTTGACACAAAGACTGCCGGAGAATGGTAGACGAGATGGAGAGGAGATTTCTCGCTAATCTTGCGTCAATCACGTAATGGCGCGCAACCGCAATCACATTTTCTCTATCAATGCCTTTCAACCTCATTCGTCATCTGATGTGTTTTCATCAAATCGATTCAGAAATTTGTATGAACGACTGGTGAATGGATCAGACTGATTTATTCAAGGTGAGAAATCCCCTCACGGACAATTCGACGCTTATTAACGTTTTTTCTTGCAACCTTCTTTTTTAGATTATAAGAAGTTGGAGAGATTTGAGACATTAGAGGTCAAAGAAAAATAAGCATGAAAAGAAGAAAACATTGATGATAAAGCGAAGGACCTTATTAATGACCCTGACCTAATTAGTGTCCGTCATATTATTTACGATAAAAAATTCTCTTAATGTCCATAACACATCAAAATTTTTGTTTATATATTATTTAATCGTTGTATTTTGTGATACGGGAAAGGCTGAGAATTAATTTTTAATAATCAACAATTTTTAAACTGTTATCTGCCGACTCGGCAGAAGTGAGTGAGCCATTTTCTTGTCATTGTCATTGAAATGAAATAAAAATCCAAGTGATAGTTTGTTTATCCACTTGTCTGTGAATTATATACAAAATAACTAAAATAAATTATATGTGTAAGGTTCATGAGATTTAGATACAAATTTTTAAAGCATCATTATTGAAAAAAAAAACAATTTTCACAATATGCAAATGAGTATTCACAGCTATAACAATTGACCATAAAACGGATGATCAATTTGCTGGGGGAATTACAGCTGAATATCACTTAACTTATCATTAAGAATGGACCGACATGTGACAGATTGCTATTCGGGTCATTGGAAATTATGATAATTATTAATTTCCATTGCACCATTGAATATGTGGGTCACCCTTTTCGGACGTTTCAATATTTGCTCATGCGTTTATTAGGCGGACCGGTTACCACAATTCCATGTTAACTTAACATACAAATTTTCGAATAATTTGACTGGCACCATTGATATTAGAGTAATTTTTCACTCTTTTGGATTATCTACCTAAATAAATCAAATGATTGATTTTCGAGTGCTTCACAAAATACATAAATATTGTGCAGACAAAAAAAAATTAATACATACAAATAATATATTCATTTTTAAATAAAACTATATAATTTTTCCTATCACTTGCTTTTTTAGTCATGTTAAAACTTCCTCTTGCGTTTGAATAAAAATTTTACATCAAGAAAAGGAATTGGAGCCTTCGAAAAAACAGTTTGCAATTAACTTATATATTAACAGAAAATTAACAGGAAAATTGGCCGTCCGTTGGTTCGATGACTCGATGACATTCATAATAAATTCCAAGAATTCTTTCATGTATACAAAAAGTCAGCTTCAACTCCGCATTAACATTTAAAAAGGCTGGAAGAAGAGTTTCTCGATGGCGACAATGAATTGGACACATTCACGTGACAGAAGATAGTGCAAAAGCTAAAAGTCGCGAGTGCGCCGAGGGAGATTACACGGCGTCTGTACGAGGGCGTGTCTCGTCGGGAAAACTGTGCTTTCGCGCACGGCGACGACGACGAGGACGACGACGTTCTTTTTATCGAAGTCACGTCACCTCATCCCCATGGACGACCCTCCTCACCCTTGCCAATTTCTCACGACGGTGACGACGACGACGATCGCGCCAGGATAGCACATCTCTGAGCTGGTTTCACACTGAAAAGTATATATCTATGAAAAGAATCGTTCACCGAGTAAACATTATGCGTAGTGGCCTATAAGGACTGCACCTCTTGGTTAGCATACGTTAAATATGAACTGGGAAGTGGCGCGCGGTATTCAATGGGTCTGAATTCTTTTGCAAAAACCGATAACAATAATAAGCTAAACAACGTTTTGAAAAAAAGGTCGTTTGGAGGTTGGTCAGTTTTGTATTATTGTGAATTGAAGATCGAACGTTACAATAACGATTGGAAAAAAAATCTGATGGATCTGAAAAACCTATAGACTATTTGAAAAAAAATGGTCTTAAGATTTTTTTGGAAAAACTGGTCCCACGATTTTTTGGAAAATAGGTTTTAAGATTTAATAAAAATTGTCTTAAGATTTTTTAAAAAAAGATCTGAAAATTTTTGATAGAAAGATCCGAAGATTTAGAAAAAAATAACGGAAATTAAGATTTAAAAAAAACAGGAATTTAAGATTTTTTTGAAAAAAAAAAAACCGGAAATTAAAATTTTTTTGAAAAAAAAAAGGAATTTAAGGTTGTTTGAAAATAACAGGAACTTGAGATTTTTTTGAAAAAAAAAAAAAAAACAGGAACTTAAGATTTCTTGAATAAAAAAATGTCAACGTACTTCCGAAAGACGCATATTTCCAATCGTTCTGAATCTTGGTATACTATCGTATTTTGACCAGCTAATCGCGAATATGATATGACAATCAGTTAAATAATAAACGCCTTGTCGTAATAGAGTTTTTATCCGTTTTTTAAGATAAGGTTTTTTAAAATCTTTAAAAGCTAACTCCTGCTTGCAGTTTTGTTTTCGGTTAAAAAAAACTGTAATGTTTTATTAATGATTTTATACTGATAATGGCATTTGTGGCAATTTTTATAATCATTTATACCAAATTATAAAACGATCGAAAGAAAGCGCGCTTTGGAAGCTTATCCCAGAATTCTTTCCCAACACCAATAACAATATAGTAAACTGAATGACGATCGGAAAAAAGGTTCTTATTAAAAGTTTCTTTCGCTATCCACCAGCTGAAACTAATCGTAAGACACTTCGGGAGAAGACAGTCTGGAGACGGCTCCATGGCATCACAATGCGTCTGCAACCTTCAACATTCCTGTTCGTCACCGAGAATAGGCTGCAGAACGAAAAAAAAGGTCTCATTAAAAGTTTTTTCTGCCATGCGTCCATTGAAACTGATCGGGAGATGCATGTCGGTAGGGGATAATCTGGGTTTTTTCAGTCGTGTATTATCGTGAATAAAAGATAGACGTTACAATAATTCTAAAAAAATCTGATGGATTTAAACAACCTCTAGATCCTTAGGAATCGATTCAACAATTCCCATTTTTTTAGTCTATTAGAATTTTTTTTTCAACCTATTTTTATTGAAAACATCTTCATATTTCTATTAAAAAAATCTTGAGTTATTAGGCAAAAATTTTAAAATTCTTGGATAAAAAATCTCTAGACTTTTAAGAACGAAAGCGAAAAAAGAATTCATTAAAAAAGTTTGTTTTCTTTTATTGAAATAGTTTGGAAGATGCATATCGGTCGAAAACGATTTGGTGGTTGAAAAGAAAGAAATAATTTAATCGAACATAACATCTAAGGATTTCACGGTATCAAGAAATGTACTTTTTGTAACTTTGAATATTAATTCGAAATTGGAATAACAATTGAATTTAGAAAGAAATCTTTGTAGATGAAAGTATATAAATGTTTTCATTAAAATAATAAATCATAGGAGACAAACGTTTATGTTAACTCGTTATTGCTGCACAACTACAGTAACTACATAAATCAGTCCTTGAAAATTAGATTTCTAAATGGCGGACATGTTGAGAGAAAGTATCTCTGCGTCAAATAAATTTCATTTGAATCGGGACCTTTCAGAATATTTTTTCGTGTAAATTAAAGAATATCGCGTGACTGAGACGACACGAGCATATCAGCTATGCACATAAGATACCTGCTTCTCGTTGCGTCACGCAACACATCCAATTTAATAATATGACTCATTTAATTGATTTTATCTCTCCTAAAATACATTAGTCCCGACCTACTACAATTTTATTTAGAATAATGGTGCACGAAAAGGTACTTTATCACATTTTCTAATTTACATTAATTATAATATATTTCGCTAAAGATAAAATTCAAAGCTTATAGTGATCTATTTGCATATTATCACATATTTTTCAGTGCATGGAACGTTCAGCACTCGATTCAATCATGTACAACACAGCCTACCCAAAAAAATTTGCAAAAATATCACCGAACACTTGAAAAAAAAAAAGTTAATAATGATATTATTCGAAACAAATGAATATTATTTGAGGAACATAGAGTGAGAAAACTGCAAATATAAAATGTCATCGAAAAAAGTGTTTTTATTCAGCTTAACAATTATTTTATTAAAAAAAAATCACAAAAACTACTTCCTTGATCTGTCATAAACCATTATTTCTAAGTACATCAAATCTTTAAAAAAACTAATAAAATATTAAGCATTAAATGATCTAGCTTTAAAAACATTATCGAAGATATCGCAAGAAAATTATTAAGTTATTTATTCGAAGTTGATTATTTATTATTGATTTGAAATTCATTATTCATTTGAAGTTAATTATTTATTATTTACTTAAAGTTATTCGTAATTATTATTGACTAGTATTGTACTAAAACTTTTCATACAACATTGTTTTCAACGAATTAATAGTTGTGAAGCCAAATAGAATAATAACAGTCGAAAACCAAAAAACACAGAATAATTATTTTTATAATTTATCTGAACAATTATTTCGTTTATAAAAAAAAAATCCACATTCAATACTTTATTGATCTCACATAAATAATTATTTCTGAGTGCATCGAACCTCAAGCACTCGTTTCCATGGCCGACAATGGCCCAAAGAAAAACAATAAAACATAATATAACTCATCACAACAGCAGAGAACTGGCTGGCTGGATGCAAGGATATAACCGAGGATATCGCCCCTCGCCAAAAGCTTGTCTCTCCGAGGGTATCTATCTCCAACCGCATCTCCTGGTTCCGGGAAGCGGGAGAGCGCCAAGCCGAATGCGTCGCGACGACGTCGAGGATACTACCAGAACCGGTGGTTCCTGGCTCCCATCCCGGCTACATCGTCGCATCCCCGCGGCTGCAGTGTTCGGAGGAGCGCCTGCGGCGACAAAAAACCGTGATTGAAATGATGGAAATTAAAACAAGAGCGATAAGAGCAGGTCAGCGGGAAACCGTGCCAAAGCCGTAAAACTTGTGGCTTCAACTATAGCGCCCTTCTCAATGTCTATATATATATATGTAGCTATGCACATATCGTTAGAAGTGTAGACGTATAGAGCCACGTATGGGACATTCCATACTAATTCAAAACCGAGCGTCCGACCTTTTTTTTTTCATTGCTCACCATAGTGAATTGAGCTCCCATATTTTTTTAAAGTTTATTCATCAAAATTTTTTACGGACTTATGGTTGATAAAGAAACAACGTAAACATTATTTTCGAACGCTCATATTTTTTGGGGTATGGAGAAAAAAATTTTGTATGTGAATCGTCTTTGTTTCATATACAAATGTACTTTCATATGAAATTATTTACAAAATTATTTAACAACTCTATATCATGCTGCTTAGGCAAATGAACATGAAAATAATAATAAACATTCACACACACATTTTTGGGTGCAATGTAAATTCTACGGGATTAAAAAAGAAGTTGGTACGAGCAGCAAATTGGGAATTATTTAATGATAGAAATTATCCTACATTTAGAAACGTCGATTTTTATTCATTTTTCGATATTTCCCTTTCCCAAATAAATATGAGCATTGGACATTTTTTTCATTTGCCTGTTTTCAGCCACAAGTTCGTTAAAATACCGATTGAAAATTCGAAAAATAATGTGGATGGTTCATTGGCATTGTAAAATAATGAAAAAAACAAAAAGTATATAAATCGTACCCACGATGGCCAAGGTCAGAGGTCGGTCTTGGGATGGAATGTCCCGTATACGTGTATATAGAGAAATATGTACGGAGCTTTGGTAGCGATGGCCAGCGAACGTACAACTCGAAATGGTGATGGTACTGGTGGTGCCCGGGGACGCCCGGTACTCTGCCAGCACGATAAAACGAGATATTTATGCCCGACGTGAAAATTTTCAGCTCGAGTACCGCGTTTGTAACGATTCCATGCTCGTTTGTAATGTCGAACAGGGGACCGGCGTATATGCACAGCAGCACCAGCGCGGCCAGTGACCGACGAGGGAATACATGCAGCTATTACGTAGTACCAACTATGAACGTGTGCGCGACGACTGTTCGCCACTGTGCGGATGCATATGGGCCACGATTTTCCTCCGCGGGAGCATTCCAATATTGCATTTCATTTTAATCGAGGCAAATGTCGAGCGAGTTTTGAACAGCTGCAGATTTTTCGGGCTTTTTTTCACACCCGACTTCATGACCCGCAGTTCAATAGATATACTATACAGACTCTGTTGAACCGGTCTCTGAAAAATTGATGCTATTGGATTGCGCGCGTGCTTTTGTGTATTCCGCGGTTTTCACAGCAATTCCAACGAAGGAAGGGGACGCGTTCGGACTTTCAGTTTATTCGGAGAAGACTTTTTGTATTCTAACGACAGCTTTCTACGAAGTAAAAATATTTTGGAAAATTAGATCTTTTGTTAAAATGACAATTAATGTTTTTCACGGAATTGTTTCTTTTATATCATGGAAGTTTGGAGATTGAGTATATTTAACATGTTTAGAATTATTTTTTTTGACAATTTGAAGGCAAACAAAAATTTGAAAGAAGTTACATAAAAAAATTAAGATCTATTTGAAAATCACTTCGGTCCATTATTCATATTGCAATTAGTTGCAGGTTTGATGATAAAAATTATTTTTATTATTTCACGCGTAGGGTCAACGGAATAGTGAACCAACGCTTTTCATAAAAGCACGTGCGCATTAAACTTTCATTCACGGAGTTTTGTCGTCTGCTTAACCGTCCATTCATTCAGCTTACCCTAGATTTAAAAACTGTAAACAGTATTCTCAAGCTTAAGCAAATGGTTTTTTATGTAAATTTATTATCAAAATCTCGAGAAAATCAAATAAACGGAAAATCCATTACTTTAAACACAATATAATTATTGATTATTCGTTGTTTGTGATATTATTTAAAATATCTATAAAATAAATTATACTATTTTTCATTAAAAATTGCATGTAAATGATTATCTCTCAGCATGATGGAATAATCGAAGCAGTTACATACATATAAAATTATTGATGCACCAAATAAACCAGGTGGAGTGAGTACAAAAATAATGGCAGCTTACAACTTTGTCACACAGCGGAAAATCTGCAAAAATACATATTTATACAGCTATTACGTAGTTCCAACTACAAACGAACGTGTTTGCGTTCCCGGCTTTGCGGATTTTTCTGAGCCGGACGCTTTTGCTACCGAAGCACCAATATTGCATTTCATTTTAATCGAGGCAAATGTCGAGCGAGTTTTGAATAGCTAGAGATTTTACCGTTTTTTTTTCACACCCGACTCTATAACACTTCGGGTTATAGATATACACTTTGTCGAGCCGACCTCTGAAACGACTCTGAAAAATGGATGATATTGGATTGGGAGTTGCGCGCGTGTCTTTGTGTACCGTGGTTTTCACAGCGATTCTAACTCTGGAAAGGGACACGATTTTTGTGCTTTGCCTCGAGCTCCCTCGACTATACACACCACGACGATGTTTCACCAACTTTCCTTGTCCCTTTATCGCACGAAAAATTTTCGAGTTGTTTTTTTTTCTCTGTCCCGCGAGAGCCTCCGAGGCGTCAAGTCACTCGGAGTGACTGTGCTCGGATGTAGGGAGAAGATGGAGAAGAAAAGGGGGAGCGAATACGCTGTACGAATGCTTGTATTCCCCATTCGCCTGCCGCGAGGGCCACCGCCGCAAATGGACTTCCGGGTACGTGTGTTTATTTTTTAAGCGCACCAATTTTTGATAAGAGGTCTATCCAACGATAACAAAATGAGAGCGAGCACCACGGTCATCACCATTTCTGTATGGAAGCCCTTGGCAGTGGTGATAGGGGTGCTGAAGTCGTAGGTCGATGAAATATTTAAATGAATATAAATAAAAATCCTCAAGTTGCATTTGAATATAGGGGAGTGCGGGGCAAAGTGGGCCAGCTGAAAAAAAATGACTATATCACGAAACTCGACAAGTATTGTTGCTGCTTTTGACCCAGAAACTCGATTCCAATAGTCGATTTTGAGCGTCAGCAAAAAAAAAATTGTGGGGCAACGTGGGCTACTTTCTCAAATTCGGAAATGTATGATTTTACCGACTGGGTGCTACTAAACGTCATCACCATTGATTACATTTTAATGGCTATTGCGTTGTTGATTAATTTTGATATTCCGGAGAAAAAAATTTCATCGGGAATAAAATAGAACAGTCATCTAAAATATTTTCCTCCGTTTATTTGTAGGGGAGCATTAGCAAAGTGCAAGGCATAAATAAAAAATCGCTTTATCGCGATACCCAAAGTGTATCGTTACTGCATTATTGCCCATTAAGCGTCAAGTGTGTATCATATATATTGATAACTCATATCATAAGAAGAGAATACCAATAACAAAACGACAAACCCCCAAATAAATCATCAACAAAAACTCTAACCGCGGATGAAACAATATTCTGCAATATTCGTGTAAAAGTTCCTGAAGAAGATCCACATATTCATTAATAAATAACTTATATCTTTACCAAGAAAATACAAAAAATGAAACAACGAGTCCCTAAAAAAGATCACCAAATAAATACAAAGATCTCAATAGGACATCAAGAAAAACTGTAACCGCAGATGAAATGCAAAAGTTGTGTAAAAGTTCCCGAAGAAGATTCCCATATAGTACAGCCAGAAAACAAACGTTCTCTTAATGATGCCATAATTTATTAGCTGTTTACATTATCAATATTAGCGATGTCCCTAAAAACATTGTTGTACGTTGTACGATGTCCCTAAAAGCATGTGTATCACAGATACGTTATCAATACATGTATATTAATAACGTATGACTTCACCAAGAAATGAGAAAGAATAAAACAACAAACCCCCCCAAAAAAAGGTCGACATATAAATTCGAAAATCTGATTAATAAAACATGGAGAAAAACTGTAACCGCAGATGAAATGCAAAAGTTGTGTAAAGGTCCCTAAAGAAGATTCACATATTACAGACTGAAGGTAAAAGTTCCCATGGAACGTATACAAAGAGTGGTAGACAACGGAAGCGGGTAATGACAATAATCCCCGGACACTCGTCGTTTCACACGTCCCGGAAAGAAAAAGCATCGGGTCGATGGGCTGCAAGCATCGTCTCGAATAGAATATGCCGCGAGGGGATATAAAAGGAAAGTCTGTGGGAGGATTGCATATCCGAGAGCGTAGGAGAACAAAACGCGTGTAACGGGCGCGAGGGACTCAAAGAGATTGGTGAGGGAGAAAGAGCCGTCGGTAGACGCGATCAATTAAGATGATGGAGGAGAGGCGGCGCATTGGGTGCTCGACACGATCATTGATTCACCAGCAACTTCGTGTTGTACTTTCCACAGCCGACCAGGCAAACTCTAAGCTCGTCTTCAAACTACAACACGAGAACTTTCGCCGATGTCTGCACTCCTCCAACTGGTGTTATACAGCCGCAGCTCGATTCAAATATTCAAATGCAATTACCTAAGAATAATTCACCGCTGCGAATCGGCATCTGAATTATTCCGTTCTCCTCATTTTCACTCATATTTGTTCTGGCTGTGAGCACACCGGGTGAAGTACGATAGCTAGAGACAGCCCATAACTTTACCATTGATTTATCCATCGGAAGTAACTCCATTGCGATTTCCGTCCAAAACAATTAGTGAATTGGAAAAAAAAAAAAAATGGTATTGGGAATTGTGGTAACTATCAATTTTCAGATTATGTGGCTATTATTGCAGCCATAGTGACTATCTTTGAGTAACGAGGATTATAGAATAGAACGGTAACTATTAAAATAATCGCAAGGTTTGAAAAAATCATAGTTGCCAGTTTATAGTTATCTGTGGATTTATAGCTATTAATCAATCAGTATTTGTATTTTTCTAGTTACGGAAACAATGTATTTTTAGTTACGGTAATGACTGAAGTGAGCACAGCACAGCACAGCACAGCACTGCACTGCACTGCACTGCACTGCACTGCACTGCACTGCACTGCACTGCACTGCACTGCACTGCACTGCACTGCACTGCACTGTACAGCACAGCACTGCACTGTACAGCACAGCACTGCACTGCACTGCACTGCACAGCACAGCCCTGCACTACACTACACTGCACAGCACTACACTGCACAGCACTGCACTGCACAGCACTGCACAGCACAGCACAGCACAGCACAGCACAGCACAGCCCTGCACTGCACTACACTGCACAGCCCTGCACTGCACTACACTGCACAGCACTGCACTGCACAGCACTGCACTGCATTGCATACAAATACATGAACCACCATAAAACATCGTGGACTAGCATAGAAAAGCGTAGAATAAAGTGGAATAGCATAAAAGAGCATAGGAAAGAATAGAAGAACATAAGAGAGCACAGGATAGTACAAAATAGCAAAGAATAGTACAGAACAGCATAGAATAGTGTAATTTTCAGTCGATTTCAGTAGAACTTTTAATTCTTTTAATGTCACCATTGAGGTCCATGTTGAAATATTAAACCCTCTATTACGGCGTACCTGGACAAGTGTCATGAAAGTGATGTACCTGACACCATAAACGTGGAACATGTAACACATGTTCCATTTATGACCTCAAGTAGTACGGACACGTATTTTTTTCCTTACATGGGATTGCATTAGAGATGTCTTTGACTAGAGAAATCAATAATAGAGTTATTTTCCGTCTCTAGCTACCCTATTATTCCCCCGTGTCCTCACAGCTAAAGCAAATACAACCGAAAATGAGCACATCAGAATAATTCAAATGCCGATTCGCTTTATTGATCAATTTATCTGCGCTCTAATGTAGACATTTATTAGGTATATGGACATTTAAGAAGAGCGCCATCATAACAGGTTTATAGTCTCCGATGTATGGATTAAATCGTTAATAATGCTGTAATGAAATGACATGAACCCTCACCGGACATTTGTCTGTATAATCAAATGTTGAAAATATGAATATCTCACATCGCTCTTCATCGAAAAATTATTTCCATTACATATGAATTGGTTTGTAATAGCAGTTATGGCGAGGCAATTGATCATCGGAAATGCACAAAGAAATATCCTCAATTGAAAAACCATTATCTCATTAATAAATCACAAATAATATAACTTTTATTTGACTCATGATTCTCACAATTATATATGAGATTAAAAAAATAAATAAAACTTCGGTAATGCATTACTTGCCGTTGCAATTGCATATTAGGTTACCGCGAAATAAAACATCGTGCTGAAATTCCATAAAATATTTTTATCAGCCTGCAAGCAAATTCTTCATGGTTTAATGACATTTTTTTGTGACGTAGTTGATTACGAAGTATTAATGCGCTTGGACATATTTTATTGCATACACAATAAGATTATTTTTATACTTACAAAAAAAGTAAAATTTCGTTTGCGTTAAATAATTTTTGTTTTCCTAATCATTTTTACTTCATTTACATTCAAATAATTCTATTAACCGTAGATTTTTATTTAATTAAAAAGCCTTTCTTTAAGTCAAACAAATATTATCTGATCACAAATGACCGCAAATGAATTTTTTTATAAAATGGATTTGCTCCAGATAAATTTATTTTCATCCAATAAATTCTACTAGGCCTGGCTTATATTTAAGGAAATAAAATAGTGTTTTTTAAATTCAATACATGGTATTTGATAAAAATTGAGTTCAATGATTACAAATAATACTGTTCCGTCACTTATTTGGAGTAAAAAGAAATACTGTAAAACGTTTTTTTTTTATTGAAATACCTGTATCGACGTTCCGAGGATCAAGGGAACATAGATGTCGCTGCTCATGGAGTCTGTTACACACGATACACTGACACACCCTTCACCAGTCGTTTTATAAGCAATAAACGTTATAAAATTTACGAGTATATCGTTGTATACGCGACTCGTCAATCACCGGATGTGAAAATTCTATGGACAAACTTAAAAGCTCTCGAAACTACATGAGCATGTAGACACCATCGACCAGTTCTGTATATGGCATGTGCACTTTATGGATCCAAATCCCCCCTCCCCCCAAACCCCCCCCCCCCCCCCCCATTCCCGTCTCTCTTCTGTCCATCGTTTTCACTCGATGCCCGTTTATATGGCATTTTTCGTTCGACTATGAAACGTTTGTATTTCGGTATACCATAAAACGTCATGTCTCCACGTGATCGTGAATGAAATTTTTTTTTATTACTTAACTTCACTACTCTTCGACTTGCTAGGAAAACCGGCGCCACGAAGCAAAAAGTCGGCCCCATAAAATCTTCAGTGCAAACATTTTATTAAATAGAACAATGGAAAACATTGTGCAATTAATTTATGGTACTACGACAATTATTTAGACATGGATGTATCCACTTAAAATTTCATTGGTAACACCATCTACTGCAAGAGTAATGTTGACCCCTCTTATTATTAATAAGAAATTGATGCTTGGCACATTGAATATGTTCCATGTCAGCTGGTCAAATTGAATATGTACATAAGTTTATATAAATTATAAATAAATGTATGAAATTCTGCGAATTTTATAAATTAAGGAAATTAATAATTTTGCTTATTGTTATTTGATTATTCCATCGAAAATGGTTATTTCACCATTACTTTTTGATAATATACAGAATATGCATCTCTGTATTTTGTTTGGTATTAAAAACACATTTTCAATCGAAAAACATCAAAGATTTATGTTTCCTCACAAGTTCAGTAGAATATAAAAGTATGAATTCCGGCAGGAATATAAATTTGATTACGTTTGAGTATTTACGCTCAATAATGAATATGGGCAAATTTGAAGAAAAATGTGCATGGAAAACCGCGCGAATTAATATCACAGGAATCGGAATAAATAATTATTCCATACTAATAATATTTCGTGCTCATACAGAAGTGCAAAACCTTTTTAAAAAAACTCATTCTATAGAGAAAATTATTCTTGAATCGAGTGCCACAGAAAGAAAAAAACAAAAAACAGATAGAGAAGTATGATCCTCATTCATTTGCCACAAAAAGAAGAAAACAAAAAAAAACAGATAGAGAAGTACGATCCTCATTCATTTGCCACAAAAAAAAGAAAACAAAGAAAAAACAGATAGAGAAGTACGATCCTCATTAATTTTTCTAATTATTATTCATCCATTCTCTTTTTCTCAAGGAAATATCAGTGATATTCAATGCATTTTTTTATCAATAAATCAAATTATTATAATCGCATCTAATAACATGCAAATAATTGTTATAAAATTGGAATCATCCAGTCAATTATACGACACGCTTACATTGTAATAAGGTTGGAAATGAATATATTCTAAAAATTAGCAATGAATAATTGAATTACTGATCGTAACGGAGCCGAAAAAGACTGATTTGATAGAAAAGAAGTTATTAAGACTGATTGATTTTCAATAGTATTATTGAACAAATGTAAATTCGGACAATTTTCAGATCTGCAAAAGGATAGAAACTATTGAGAGTTGATCGAGCCTGCACGAGATTGAATGGAACAACGGCGATCTGCCAAGTTCAGGCCGCAGCATCAATTCATGGATTGATCGATATATGCGTGGCCATTCGTCGCGGCTGGTACCAGTAAATCACGCGCACAGTCCCATGAATTCCGGCTACGGAGCTAGACGTCACGCACTGAGCGCATTATCGAGGCGACGGGCACGGCTAGTGGCCAGGGGATGAGATGAGTGGCTCTGCAATGCATCGCGTGCTCTCGTTATCGCCAAACGGAGCAATCATTTTTATCATTATCGCTCGCTTTGGACAACTCGGAAATTCTTATCACTCAGCTTAGAGAACCTTAGCATCTGCTTGGAGGTCAAGCTGCTTACACAAGCGAATTGCGTCAACACCATTTGGGATTTATCTAACGTCCACAACTGCAGTACTAAATGTTTAGAATTTTATATTAATGCATAATAATCTAATTTAAAAAATGAAGGATTTGTTCATATAAATTTGTAGTATATTTTGCGGAGCATTTAATCTAACGTCCGAAACTGACGAAACTAAATGTTTAGAATTTTCTATAAATGCATAAAAATGTAGTAAAAAGAATGAAGGATTTGTTCATATTAATTTGTAGTATATTTTGCGGAGCATTTTATCTAACGTCCGAAACTGCAGTACTAAATGTTCAGAATTTTATTGTTTATTATAAACAAAATTTTATAAGAATTTTATTGTTTATTATAAACAATGGGTGGATTAAATATTTTCAAATAATTTTCAGCTCCGTATAAAATGTATCCGTCCAGAATGAGAACAGCTTTTATTTTTGATAAATCAATAATCCAGTGCAGAAACTATTCCTGAAATTGTGTATTCAAGTCTTGCCATCTCCCGTAAAACGTAATATCATTATTAAAGCATATACAGTTTCTCTTTGAGAAAAATGTGCGCAATATGAATTTTTAATTTAACACGAAAACGAAATATTTATTGAAGAATATCACGGATTTTGACCTGTCAATTTTTCGTTTTAAATTTTGCGAAGTCAATTCTCGATAGATATGAATAACCACCCTAAGACATCAGGAGTTTAAAAAAAATTAATTTACGGGGTCCGAACTCAAGTAGTTATTTGAAAGAGGTTCTAAAAAAAGCAGCATCAACAAAACTGAACTGAAAGTAACGATAGATTAGTGGTAAAAAGAATTCAATCTATGCATTGACATTTTTTTAAATACCTGATTTTTTGAGACAATATGGCGTCTCCTCAATTATTTCAATGCAATATATTTCTTCTACAGACTGGGTCATTAAGGATTAATAAAATTTGATGAAACTGTGAATAAAACTAAGGTACGTGATAGCGTCTCGACGTCACATAATTAAACGTCATTAGTGTAATTAACGGAATTTTTCATTCGCTATTGCATTCGCCTTATTAGAATTTGATTCTGCTATAGAGAAAGTCAATTTAAAAAGTTTAATCACAGTAACGTCGCTTATTGTTCTTCCTCGCGACGACCCTCCACTTTTTTTAACTCGCCACCCAGAAAAATTATAAATGTATGCTGGAGCTGAGCTTTAATACGGCAGATATGATTTCCTGAAGTAAATCCTGATAAAATAATTTTTTTTACTCTAAGGCAAATTAACAGAGTTTTCTGCCTCATGAGGTTAAAAAATATAGGTTGTTTTTTCCAATTTACTTTACGGAAACTTGTTAGTGGTTTTTGCTGGCACAATTATTCGAGTTTTCAGGGAGAATGAAGTTTCGTGGTATCGTATCTTTTCAACTTTTCACAATTTTTGTTGAAACCGAAGAAATAGAATAATTCTTAAATTACAAAATGTACGTAAAGTCGAAACTACGAAAAACAAAACAATATTCAATAATCGTTTGTTTTAATAATACTTCTAAAATTTATCTGTTTTTAAGGATGTATGATACGTACAGTCCCGTCAAAAGTGAGTTTCAGAGACAATTTCGATTACTTCCCGATGGGATAAAAGTCGGAAAAAAATAATGCATACAAAACGTGCTGAAAAGATTGATTTTGCATAATAATAATCCCAAAATGTTATTAACAAATTGGTGAAAAAAACAATTGTTCAACAAACAATCAGTCAACCCACAGTTTGCTTCGCTTCGCCAAAAATGTACATGTAGTAGGAAAAAACGTGAACAAATGTGTCTGCAAAAAATAAAACCGATCCATTCAATAGTGTTTACAAAATAAATTTCGAAAAAGACCTATATTTCAACCCAACAAGGAACAAAGCTCCTTGAATAATAAAAGTACAAATATTCCGACCAAAACACTACAATCATAAATTATCAGCTATCTTTTGAAATTCTATGCGAACTACAAGCAAAAAATTACTTCAGTTACAAGAATATTCGCGAAAAAAATGTAATAACTTATATAGCAGCTTGTCAAAAGTTATAAATGTTCAATACAATTATATAATCTTAAGTCACCTAAAACCAGCCGAAGGTAAAAAAATCCTGTATCCTATATGATACAATTCTATTTCAAAGTACAACAATCCCGACAAACACACTCTAAATACAAATGACCGGTTTGACAATTGTCAGTAACTACGACAAAAACCTACTATTGTGTATCCAAACGCACAGACATTAAAAGCGTATTGATAATAAAACCGTAGAAAAAAAAAGAAGATTTACGCACAATTTTCATTGAGAAGTCAGTGTGTTATCGTATAGCGTCGTCTTCGTAAATCAATCCGATGGTAGAATATAATATTGAATACAGTGTCGCAGTGCCGTCGGCGATTCCCTTTTGCCAAAGCGCCGCGAGGGAGAGGAGAGAGTACCGCGCGCGTTGACTATATACACATATATAAATTTTTTTGTATACACGTGTATATACACGTATATATATCACATGAGTACACAAGAATTGTGCATAAATCTCGGGGGACACGGAGTATACCGAATGAGAGCCCCTCGCGTAGCGGGGGAAGAGAAGTACATAAATCCCGCGTTATTATAGCTCACGAATTGTTCCAGTATTTCATTTTTCGTAACCGTATGCTGTACAGCGACTACTAGGCCAGGCAGTTCGGCGAGCGATACGTCATTCGTTATATACCTGACGGGACATATAGACTACCTATATGTGACTTCTCAGCTACCTACGGTACCTATGGCTCTTCTGTTCAGCGAGAGAGGAAGTCGAGCTGTCCCATAATCTGTCGGCGACCGTAACTCTCGGTCTGCTCGATAAATCGACGTTATATTTTAGCGGTGTGTCCTCCGCGAGTACTTCACCCGTTTTGCAGAGAGACTATAAAAGACCTAGAGCAATGCGAAAAAGCTCCTCTATAGATATAAATATACATATCCATATACATTTAACGATATAAAACCCTGCAATTATGGTATTAAAACGAAATTCCACTTTCCGCTATTCCATTCGATAATTTAATTCAACCAATTCAATCGGATTACAATGATTTATTCGCGATAATCAAAGGCGCAGTTGCCAGGCGATGAGGTGTGGTGCAGTGACAAAGAGGACCGAAGGATTTTTCGAGGGCCGCGCCGGGCTGCGCGTTGGCTACCGGCTCGTCGCTTACTTCTACCGAGCACAGCGCATGTGTCCCCCTCGCGTCACGTGTTCGTTGCCGCAGAGTGTAGCCCGGAGAAACGCGAAACGCAGAGTGCCTCACGCTACCATTATTCCTTTCTATGTCTCGTTGATATATCATCATTTAATCGCGTGATATTGCGTGTTGTAACGATCGCGACGTCAGTGATCGTCGTTAACGAGGTGACGTTCGAGAGAATTCGTTAAACGTACGTGGCCACCTTCGCGAGGCTTCGAGAAAATTTGCTGACTGACTGCAGAGTCGAGTGAACCGCAGAGTGGGAAGGGCAGCAGCACTGCAGTCATTTCCGAGGTATACGCGAACGCGAATGCTCGTTTCTCGTTGGCACTCTTGTTATTGTCGGTTAGTGACAAGTTGTTTTCTTCAGCCGGCAAAGCTTCTTCTCCTTGACAGCAGAGATAAATCTACGCTCCTCTCGTAACCGAATCAAGGTAGGAATCAAGCAGTAGTGTAGCGGAAGCTCTGTGTACAAGAAGGTCGCTGTTGCTCTCTATGCGCCGGGTTAACGCATGCGCAAAAAGCTCCTTCGTCGTGTGTGGCTGTACGCAGTGGAGTGTGCTAATAAAAGGTCGCGCGGTTAGGTATGTAGCCCTCGGAGCGACTGCGAAGTATGTACTTCCAAGTGCAGAGACGAGCGTGCGCGCGCGCGCTCTTGGAATAGCCGCGGTATGTTTGATCTCGTGTGGCGAACTGACAAGGACTCGCTACGGTTCTTGTTCTTCTTCTTCTTCCTCTTCCTCTTCCTCTTATTCTTGCTCTGTGATGAAAGCTTGGGCAGAGATTCACAGAGGAAGGGTAACAGAATGGAATAGGAAGGAGCGGATGAGAAAGGGATAATGGAGAGAGAGAGAGAGAGATGTCGTGGTGCGAAAGATCGTTAGCGCAAAGGACTCCGAGAGCTTTTGACGCAAAGGAATAGCATTTTCACTGCAACGTGCACATATGAGAGAAATCTCTGGTGCTGCTGCTGGTGGCAGGTGAGATCTCGTGGTACTAGACAACGCAATCCCTTGAGATGACTCAAAGTGCATGTGCTCAGAGAATCTTGCTTTGTGCCCACCAGATTGGGACAGTCTGCATAGCGCTTCTTGATGGCTGATTATGTCACAATTGGGGGTGAGAGTTTAACCAGGTTCTAGGGTCATATTACATGTTATGCAATTTTGTTGAAAAATCGAGATATTAACCCTAAAACACATGACTAATTTTTCTCAGCTTCATCATTATGACAGAGGTCTGGCCGGACGTCACTGTTTACTTGATCATGAAACGATGAGAGAAATAATCGTGTACGACGCATTCTTTTTTTATTAACATTTAGACGATAGAAAATCGAATCAAATGCAGACGAACGGTAAGAATCAACAGAAACCTCCTTTTTTGAATATATTTGTCTATCTTTTAACCCGATTTGCAAATTTTAAATCGCGTTATCCCGAAAAGAACCCCATGAGTCAACCTGAAAAAAATACTGTCGTTATGAAATTTATGTTAGTGATGCTGTGGCCGTAGATTATGATTATTTGGTGGTTAGTCGGCTATTGGCGGCCCCATTCTATAAAGAAGACTCTTTAGACGTTTCGACCCTGGTCTGGATCCTCTTCAGTAATTTATTAACTGCAAAAGAAATAAAAATGATAAAAATACATTCCTTATACTATTGCTTATATTAACGGCAATTCCTTCTTAATTTTACTAAATCCAGTCTAATGATATTGTTTTATTTAGAGAGTACTTACATGATAGTAAATAATTACCGATAACAACTAGCACTGTCAATTTCGTTGTTAAAGCAACATTCCTAACTTCCTTGCCACAAGTTTTGTTATCTTCATCTAATATTCGGAAAACCGTATAAAAATTGATTCGCATTGGCCGTCGAGAAACGCATTAGTTAAAAAAAAATATTGACAAGTAAATGCTAGGCATGTTATTAATAAAGATCGTAGAATAATTATATGCGTACGTTTATGATAATGTTGAGATTTATTTTCGACTCGATTAATCGTTACATCCTGTCGCCTGAAATTGTGCCGAATTTGCAGTATAAGGTGCAGAGTAAGGATTACATGTTGTTATGGTGGAATGGGGATAATCCGTGTTGCTGGGAGAGGGTCAAGTTACTATAGGCGTCATGGTGCTGAATTCGCATATTCTCCGAAGGTTTTGAAGCGTTTCACACTATAAAAATAAGTAGAGTAGTGTTATCTAATTTTTATCTGTTTTCGAAAGTTTTGCGGTTGAATTAATCTAATCTAACGTTAATTTTTATTGTGCCATGCATCTGGAAACTGGAAAAAACATCCGTGATTTTACAATAGTACATTGTGCAACAAGGGTTGAAAGTTGGCGATTGCGACGATCATGAGGTGTGCTTTGCTCACGTTACAATATTTTTTTGTATCAAGTGCATGAATAATGATGCTTTGAATGGTAATTTTATGGGACGAACAGTAAAATATATAGTCACGAACTTTCGACCCTAGGGTTGAAAATGAAACACCATGGCCGGGCGAAGGAATCGAGAAACTAACCTTTTTCGGTCCGCAAAACTGCTATGAAAAGCATCCGCTCTTCATACACGTATTACAGAAAAAATGTTAACTCATAAATTGCAATTTTAAAAGTAGGTTTCATTTTTTTTTCATTTCTATACAAAAATAATCAATTTCCAAATTTAAACGAGACACGGCTAATTTTTTAAATTATAAATCAGTCTTCTCTTGATTAACACCATCCTGACATTTTTGTACGCCTAATATTATCAAATATATGTACGATTCATTTGTCCACCGCATTAAAAAAAAAACATAAATCACCATTTAAAGTATCGTTAATTAAGTTTCTGCAGACTCATCATCATCAATTATTTTCCGAGTTAAAGTCACATACTGTCATACATAATTTCATTCCCGTCGCGAATAACCCAGACAGTTATGCGACATTAAAACAAAAATTTTCCTTAAACGACCACGAACATCGACTTTCCTCTGTAGCGTATAAGTATTTTCACAAACAATCACAAAAATTTACTTTAGATTTACCTTATACAAACAAATTCGCACAAGGTCCGGCAGGAGTTGGATGAAAATCGTAACATCTTCTGTAACACGACGTCAACACAACGTAACCAACACAAATAACTGGCGGATATGCAGATGCGAAAAACCCTGTAGTAAACAGTAGTCTTATCACCACACTCACAAAACAAATACAAGAGTCGACTTCCTTTCGGAGAAAAAAGAACAGATCATCAACCAAACAGTGTCCGCGCTTTGCTCCCTCCATCGTTCCTAACGTATGACCCGCGTATTAGCGCCACACAAAATAATAGCTATAGGAAGAGTCGAAGACAGAGAGAGAGAGGCAGAAGAAGAAGAAGAAGAAGAAGAATAAGAAGACATCAAGAGGCAAGAGCGGTCGCGCGACGTAGAAGCTGTGAAGCCATCACTGCGCCCGCGCGTATATTCACCCTGACCTCGGTTACACGCGGTCCAATTGAAAGCGGGAGGCCTCCAAGACTATCTAAGTACGTTACACGAGTCTCGTACATTGCGTTACTCATCGCGAAGAGCAACGCACGAGTATCGTTCCAACAAACGCTATGAATAAATAAATAAAACGTACATTTAAAAAGAAAATAATCTATCAACAAAACCGTGAGTTCGCGAAACCATCGAAAATCGGATCACGCTGAGTTGTGCAACTCTGGTACGTATTTACATATACATATATACACCCACACCACACCTCTGAATCTCAATTACACTTTACAAACCTGAGAACAACCACTATCAGTATTGTCGCACGTAGAGGGAAGCGGGTAAGCCACAGAGTATCGATGCTGCGGTTTATCCATTCGAGAAACAAAGAGAAGGACCGAGCGAACGATAGAGACAAAGAGAGACGCAGAGAGAGAGCGAAACAGAAAGATACAATAACAGGAGTAAACGCGTTGCTGGGTGGCTAGTTATCGACAGAGACGCCGTGTATATTACAGTAGAGTGTAATCGTGATCGGTGGAACGTGACACAGGACCGGTTTAATACGAGGATAGGTAAATATTTGTCGGTGCATCCCTCGTTCCATGGCTCCCCTTCTCTTTCCTCGCTTGTCGTCGGGCGCATCAAGGGCCGAAGTGGTTTTAGCAGCCTCTATCGCTCTCGCTTTCGCCGCGATCGAAACGGAGGTGGAAAACACAGCGAGAGAGCGGAGGGGCTGCCGCTACTGCTGCTGATGTTAGCTACTAGCTGTGTTGTCGTTCGGGGCTAGAGGTCGAGTGAGAGTGAGCAAGAGACCGCCCGACGATGCTATATGCTTTCCGCCCTCGAAAAACAGAGAGCTTGCTCGATGAGGGGATCGCGCTCCTCGTGTTGGATGGATTATCCAGGAGACCGGGGCCAGTCGGGTCAATTGTCACTTCTGATTTTTCTCTGATAGCTCTAGATCTCTGATAGATCGGATTTAAGGTAAAGCTGTTTTCTTGCATGGATCATTGGGTAGATAACCCACATTTTTTAGCTCTGATTCAATGGACGAGTTTCAGTTAAGATGAATGAACTTGACTCAAGATAAATTGGGTCAGAAAGATAAGTTTATGAAGACATGAGTAAAAATGCATGTAATCAGTCGATGGGGATCTTGGGAATAAGAGTTGATTTATCCAGACTCTTATGGAGCTTAACAATGTTGACAGTATTGATTATTTTATTATTTTGTGGGAAATGACGAGCGATTAAACAAATAGTTCGCTTTTCATTGTGTATTTCGTTGAGCAAGAATATAGTCATTCTGGAAATGTAATTATCACGTTGCTGAGGAAAGTTTTTAATACGGCTCTTATTGTCGAATCCTTTTTTTTTTAACATGCTTCGTCCAAATTCACTTGCCTGGTACTGTAGTAGTTGATACTGAACGGAATTCCTTTGGAGTTAATTAAGTGAATCGACTAAAACTAGACAAAACTTTAATTGGATGCAAATAACTCAGTCTTAGAATTAAAAAATTCCATCGCTCAGATATTCTATTGTTATGCGATAAGACTAGAGCGAGGGTTCTGAACTTTTTTATTTCGGTAATAAATACATCTAGAATTCCTGTACACCATCTGGAAAAATGCTGAGCTCCCACCATTCTCAAATTTTTTTTATTAAGACTAATACTTTTTTTTTCCTGGTTGCCATACCAATGTTACTGAACGCGAGTTTGCCATTTATTTCATTGAGAAATTAGTTTGTTCATTAAATGACCTTAATTGTACCTAAGAATTCTGCTTGCTTGAATCTAGAAATTCCAAATTGGATTTTGAAGCCTTATTTCATTTGTCGAAAAGTGCATTTTGAGTTAAACATAGCGATTATGAATGCAGCAAAAATTAGATTTACTGTAATCAATTGTTTAGTGACTTTTTGATAGAGAAAGATTCTTGTACACATTTAAAATCATAGCTGTATCATAAAGACTTGAATCAAAAGTTCCTATATTGGATAAAATATCACATCGAACACTAAAATTTGTTCACCAGTTTCATCTGAAAGTTACGAGTGAAAAATTTAGTTTTTCACACCATTTAGGTGCATTGTATATCTTTCCAAAATTGCAAAATTATAATCGTATTATTTATTTAATTAGGTTATAATTCAAGATTTTTTAAATGAAGTATATCAATAACAGAATTTTTTTTCTTAAACAGAAATAACCTAGCTTGTCTCTGACTCGACTAGCCCCGGTCTCTTCTACATCTGTACAACCAGGACTCGTTGCTGTGCCAGACATATAGAGAGAGAGAGAGAGAGCATCAGTAGCGAGGCAGCAAGCCAGGCTTGAGCTCATTAGCGCGAAGGGGGTTGTACAAGCGTATAAATAATCTCCCACGTGATATACGATCCCTCAGACGCATCTCACTCTCGACGAATATCCTCACAAACGCAATAGTCCCAGTGACTGAGCTTTTTCGAGCACTCGGATTTTCCGGGTGAGCTTTCAGCGGCGAAGCAGCCTAGCGATCGGCCATCGATTAAGTTGCAGATGAATTAAGAAAAAAAAAAAAAAATAGAAGAGAGCCGAAGGCCGAGTGGCTTTGACCCGACGTCAAGAAGCTCTTTGCCCTTTGCACTCTTCATTTATTTCCGTCAGATGCAGACGAACTATTTCTATACGGTTTCGCTTCTCCAATATCAACGACGGTCGATACCATTCAGACGATTATTCGGTATATGAGTAATCTGTTGATACGTTTTGACGAGACGCCGAACTAAATCCGCATCATTGACTCGATCAAATATTTATAACGTCTCGCCATAACGTGTCTCAATGTTTCTGAATAAATCAATCGAATTACGATCGATTTTATTATGATTATTACTTACTCTCAGAAGAAGCTTCGTGTTCATGAGAAAAGCATTTTTCCGATTTTCATGTCAGAACACTCAAAATGGTCCAAAACATGAAGAAAAGTGGTGCGAAAAATGGCCGGATTTATGTGTGGATGTGCCGAAGGGCCTTACATTTATTTTACCTTAACTCGTGAACTAGTAGAGGAAATCAGCTCAAAGTTCAATACCATGTGGAGAACTGGTAAATCTTTACTTAGTATTAGTTATATAAAAATTACCCGATACATTTCGTTTTAATGAGATTCTTAAGATTTTGGAAAGTTTCCGCCTACTAGAGCAGATTTCTAGCTATCGTGTTAAAACTTCCTATGAAAATCAAATAAAGTAATGCGACCTTTTGTAAAGTTTAGAAATTTTCATAAAATCTACGTTACCACAAATTTTCAATGTAAACATAAAAATATTAATGATCCTTTATTCCCAATTTAGTAAAAATCGGTAGACGGGTTTCAGTTTTTATAGGAAAATAATTTTTCGTATATGATTCCTTGACAACTAAAATTTTGGTAAGTTTAATTTTTTATCTATTCATTGGAAGAAGAGAATAAAGACTTAAACCTTGTACAATGCCTTATCACTATTTTTCACTTTTTGCAAAACTTCCTCTATGAAATAGCGAGAACCGATAAAGTACTTCCTCATAGCGTCAGTTTTGTAAAAAAACGGAAAATTACGCAGAAGCCATGTGCAAGATTCTACTTTGCATCCTTATTAGGATACAAAGCAATAGTATTATTACTATTATTAATATTATTGTTTCAGTCTGCGCTCAGTCCGAAAACCAGATGAATGGTCCTTTACTCATTCACATGATTCATTAATTAAAGTCTGTTCAATTATTGAATGAGGAGCTTTGGAATATAAAAATAGAGCGCCGGGATTAACAGACACACCGGGTATACGGTGTTGTCCACTCGTCTGCGGTCGCCTTGTTTACACAGACTCGAGCATCGGGTTACGTGTTCATCACGTGCACTGTCGAATAATGATTAAATGAAACTGCGCTTCCAAAGCATTTACGCACCTACGCTGCAGTAACAGCATCAAAACAACGCGCCACTATGTTGTGCTGTTTAGAGATGCTCCTTTGCATACCTACAATGAGAAATAATAAGGAAAAACGTACTTGCGAGATGTATCTTGAATGGGTTTTTACTAATGCAATGTCTGGCGCTCTGCCGGCGAATGCGCAGCGTAATCCTATCGACTTACGATTACCTACGTGTTATTAACTCAGAGTCGAGGGTAATGGGCATTGGGTACAATAACTGCAAGGTTGGGGATAAGAAATTAAGGGAGAGAATAGCTGTAATGTTCATATTACTGCATATTAGGGGTTTCTCTAGACATCGCAGATTTTCACCTTGAATTCCGTGGTTTTTACTTTATCCCATAGGAAAGCCTTTGCGTTCATAGTTTTTGTCGACAAGATTCCAATGTCAGAACAGGAAAGCGAATTTTCTGGAAAAATTTTCGGCATGACTTTTGCAATTTTTCTTAAATTGTGTAATATCGATTTGTACAAATGAACTAAGGATTGAGGTTGTTTGGTTCTGCATTCAGTGAGATCTTGTATAAAGGTGAAAGCATCCCGGATTTTTTTTAAAACAATTATATAAAAAGTACAGAAAATTCTCCATAATATTTTTCTGGTAAGCAATATTGATTGGTATTTTTATTGTTTTAAATTCTGTGGCAATGAGAAAAACGCAACCCTAACAACGTTGAAGTATTTTTAACTCAATCGATTGTAATATTCTTTTATTGAAAAATCCAAGAAATATGTTTCCAAAGATTTCTGATCGTCTCCATATATTTGCTTCACAGCGGAATTTGAGAATCTTAGTTTCGTGATCAATTTGTATCCAATGCTATGGACAGGAAACAGATTTTCACCAAAAGTCCTTCTAATATATGCCTTTAAAGTATTCAGTACTTATAACAAAGACATCTCCATAAATTAGTCAGAAAAAAAGTGAAATTCGTGAATCGATTGGTTTGCCATCCGTGGAATGGAGCATCAGGTTCTTATCTGGTGCGTAACGTGCCAAGGTAACAATTCGCACAGCTCGGGCTATACTATTACTCAATTGGCCCCATCCCACTGGCATAGTGATGGTCGGTGGGTCAGCACTCAGCGCGTATCGAATGTAAAGAGGCAATTCGCCGTCCGGCAACGTCGTGGAAGTCGAGGCACTGGCAGAGCAGCAGCACCAGCGCACAGAGGAGGAAGGACGTGAATCGCGGAGCAAGACGAGTCCGGCAATGTCCGGCGCTCGGACAATCGGTGCGTTTAGCTTGGAAGAGCTGAATCCCGAAGACGACAACGACGACGACGACGACGTCGGCAACGATAAGAGGATGACACGATAAAATCCCAGACTCGCTCGATTGTCGAGCAACTTATTGGCCGTTTACTTTACCGGAGGCCGGACTACTTGGCCAGCCAAGACGTCAGGGATTCTGCAGTTACGAGGAAAATGCCTATTCTACTGGATATATATATATATATATATATATATATATGGTGCAAGTAGGAGGGCCATGCAGACGGAAGGAGAAATAGCTTACACAAGGACTTTTTCCTTTCGCTGGGACACACACACACACATATGACACGTGTTTCCTCTACATGGGATTTCAGTGAGAGAATAAATCTGTATTGCTCAGCCTTATTCGTCTCTGGTTCGTTTTTCCCTTGGTCTGTTCTTCCTTCTTGGCGGTCCACAACAATGACCAATTTTCTATTAACTTTTAAACCACTTGTGTAAATATAAACGCCCATAGTGGTTATGGTATACTCAAGCTGAACGAGGGCCAATAATGCTCGACTGTCCATTGTTCACGTGCTCAAACAAACACACGCTAGGCTGAAAAGGGGAACCCTATTATACGGCATTATCCCGCGTTCTATATGCAATATGGACCGAGAATACAGACCCTTTCCCACGTTCCGAGAATATTCAGCGCCGCAGCGTATTACCCGTTTAATATTATATGCGAATATCGGTACACGTGCTCTGGTCAATCATTTACAGCAGCAGGTATATATCAAAGTGGCACTTGAGTCGAGGATATGTATATTCGTGTGTGTGTGTGTGTGAATATATATTCATTCGTAATAGAGCTTCCGCTTTCGCTTGTACTACATTTAGGACCTAAATTCGCCTCGTTTTACTTTCCACATTCAGATCAGAGCGTGATACTGTGATAAAACAGAATTGTATAGCCATACATGACAAGCACTCCCGTTTATGCGAGCGAACGACGAAATTCGAGCTGCTTTGTTCAAATCGCTAGCTCTGATCTATTATGCAATAAAAATAAAATGAAAAGGATGCAAAGTGGGAATTTGTATATTGCTTCTCTATTATCTTTTACCGATCTATCTCTGAGGAGTAAAGCGGGAAAATCCAAATACTGCACGAAATGAAATCGCGCATAGGATTTTATCGCTATCTCAAAGTTCAAAATCGAGGAAAGTGAATGAAAACAACAAGGGCCACTGGCGGCAACTTTGACCCAGCGGAAATCCCGGAAGTGATTACGCGATTGATCTACGGAGAAAAGAAGGTTAGAAACAATTCGCTGCAGGCACAGGAAATGTATTGATAATTGGATGAAGTTTAAGATTTTTTTATTCTGTTACTCTGGAATTTCGACTAGTAACAGAAGAATTTACAAATATAAAAATGTTTTTGTCTTCAATTAATACTATTATTTAAAATCGTAATTTTCATTAGAATAAAACCAATTAATTCAAAGGTGGCTCAATAATTTTCTTTTAGTTATTTCAAATTTAATACTTAATATTTTCTGTCTCAATCTGCCGACCGTCATGAAAATTTGTAATGGTTTTTGAAATTTTTTTCGAACGGAAAATTCTGACAATCGGAATTTTGCGTTACTCGATTCATTCGATAATTATTTCCATTAACGCATAATCCAATAATGATTTAAAAGCCATCGATTTACAAAATGATTCGATGAACGGTAAACGACATTATTTGCAAAATATCAACATTTTTTTATAAAAATATTTTTATCGCATCCGTTTATGGAACATGCAAAAAATAGTGAGTTGAGGAAGTGCGTGCTTATAACTTAAGCTATAACTGAGTTATATAACCTAAGCAATTATTTGTGCGATCCATTCCAAATAATAAATTGCCACCCCTCTTAAAAATTTAAATGTCATTTCAGAAATCTTTTTTAGCTATTCGAAAATGAAAATTCCTTTTATTCTTAAGCGGAAAATGGATATTAATTCCTGCATAACACACTGGAAATTGCTTGAATGATTACCATTCCTCCATTTGCATGAGCGGACCCGTGATTTAAAATATCATCCATATCGATCGTCGTGATTAATACTGAGGAAATGCGTAGAGCACACAGGAAATAAAAATTCCGGTTTACATTCTGGGACGATTCATTAACGAACATTCCAGTACATGAAGTACTGGACATTGCTGGAATTATACCCATTTTTTCGCTATATAAACACACTCGTAGATAAAAATATCATAATATTATGTATAGGGAATTATTTAAATGATAACCATTTTTTTTTTTCCACGAACAGACGCGTGAACAAAAATATTACCAATATCGATCGTCCTGATCCCCGCTAGAAAAAAGTGTAGAATACACAAAAAAGAAAAATGTCTATTTGCATCCTGCGGCGAATCATTAATAGTAGTGTCAGTATAGTATACTAAAAATTGAATGATGACAATTTTTTTATTTCCACGAACCGACGCGTGAATAAAAATATTACCAATATCGATCGTCCTGATTCCCGCTAAAAAAAAACTGTAGAATACACAAAAAAGAAAAATGTCTATTTGCATCCTGCGGCGAATCATTAATGTGAACCCCAGTATAATAAACTAAAAATTGTTTGAATGATAACAATTTTTCATTTCCACGAACGGGCACGTGAATTTAAATATTATCCACATCGATCGTCGTGATCCTTATTCGGAAAACGTGCAGAGTATACAGTATATAAATAGCTGATGATGGAAATAATGTGAGCGAGCTAGTCCTGTCTCAATCGATCATCCTGGTAAATGAGCGGTAAAATGATGGACCTCGCGAGTCCAGAATCTGTTTTGGACACACGTCGAGGTACAAGTCCATTAGCACCCTGGAGCGATTCATAAGCAAATATTTGTCGGTTCCAGACGTCGACAACAGCGGCCGGAGGCTCAAAAAGAAAATACAGACGTACGGTGTATAAATGGTGTGGGTGGATACGCGACGTGAAAGTAGAGAGAAGAAAAATAGAGAGGAACACACCATCAGTGGTCGTCAAAGCAGAAGCAGCAATAGCAACAGCACCAGGATATCCTTCAACTGTCTTTCTTTCTCCTTTCTGTGTGGGTTTTTTGACAAATCGAGAGGCGTCCGTCCGGCCCGCTCGGCATGAGCTTTATACCCTCGTCGGGAATAACGTTATTGCGTGAAAGGGCCGTCGAACGGGTAGAGGAAAGTGAACGAGAGAATGAGGAAGGAAAGAGAGCCGAGAGCACAAGTGAAGCGAAGAGGTGGACCAGGCTTGAAAAAATATGGGATCGAACGGCGACGGGCGATAAGGGGTGATAGGGTCAACGAATGTGGCGTGGCTTTTACCAAGAGTATACGTGAAATGCGTCGACTACTATCCCGCCATTCCGTCTACGACCTCCAACTCGTTTCTTCCGCCTCGGAAAAAAAAAAAAAAAAACCAGGGGAAACGTTGGCGATGAAAATCCTTATAACTTTTCCGCGAAGTCATATTTTTTTCATTGCTTCAAACTGACATCCAGTCTTTCAAGACTAGAAGAGCTTCGTTCTTTACAGACTTCAACGATTCAGGAGTTGGAGTTGAAGTTTCATTTATAAAATGCACGGTTTTCTGATGCAATTCATTCACGTACAATATGAAGAACTAGCATTTGGTTTTTTTTAAACGGTGATTAAATCGCGAAATTTAATAGAGTTAAGAAGTATCACTTTACAAAGAATATCTAGAAGTGCTAGATATTTTATAGTGTAAAGTAGAAAAGAAGGGTCACTTGACAAAGAATTGAGGGTAAAAACCCTCAGGGGTGTACCTCGGAACTGGAACTGAAGAAATCTAAATCGTAATTCCAACTCTGGGCTGACAATGGTTGGCTTTTGGTTGATTTTTCAGAACCGACTATAAACCACTAGTCTTATTTAACGACCAATGGTTAGTATTGAAGAATCAACCAAAATGTACTCAGCTCAGGGTTGGAATTACGATTATTGTGTTTTATTCAACCGTAAACCGACGTTTCATCATGGCTAAGAATTGTTGGGTAATAATGAAGTTCCAGAAATTTACAAATTAGGAGTTAAAATTGTCTTACTTCATTTTTTATTTCAACATTTCATATATATAAAATGTTAACGCATCAACCGACCATGGACTGCCATGTAGTTTTTTTTTATATTTTTTTCCAATTTCCGAAAGATTTTTTTTTTTTTTTCGAAAAACAGCTCCAAAAATCGACGCAAATGTTTGCCCACTGTAGGTTTAGCTAAAAATGTTGATAAAATCTGATACAGGATTTTCAAGAATAATTTCAAATTTTTTATTGGGGCACAACATTTTTATTTAAAAAATTCATGACAAAAAAAGTTAGAGTAATACATTTTTTAAAATTTGAATTGTTTTTTAAAGTATGTGTATAGAATAGTATAAATAAATATGGAACGAAATAGAGGGTGTCAGGGTTGAACGATTATTGAGTTGGCCAGGAATACCTCATATACATATACATACAATGTAAGGAAGAAATTTGTTAAGGAGAAATCCGTGTATCAATCAATTAATCAATGAATCAATCAATATTTATAACAATCTGATGTTATTTGATTGATAATGATTACCAAATACAGCAAAATACAAATACGGTATTAACGAAGTGATCTTTCGATGTTGTTCAGTTTCCTAACTATCACAAATAATTTCTTAGTTAAAATAATTTTATATTATCTCATTTTTTAAAGAAATAAAAAATCAATACTTAAGGTAGTACCTTTGTTTTTACTGAATTAACGTTTAATCAAATACTATAACTGGATCATTAAAATATTTCTTTCAACCACCAGAAATATATTTTTATTTAAATAAAAATTATTGTAGTAACGCTTTGATCTTATGAGGAAAAAAAAATCCCAGTTACAATTGTTCTTAGAGTATTTTCTTTAAATACGTCAGATTGGATACCTCAACTAATTACATTATTAAACCAAATAATAATGCATTTCACGATTAAAAACCTTGAACTTCATCTTCGAAATCTCACACGCCTATTCTCAGTCACGTCTTAAAAAACCCCCACGATGAATCTTTTTGAAGGCCGATTGAAAATCTCCTTGCCGACATTACACATGTGGCTATTAATTCTGGGAGTCAGATTTAAAAGTCAAAAAACTCTAACAACACCTCCAGCTGCTTGGTTGCTTCACGATGATCAGTGAAGCGTGCGAAGCAGTCTGAAAGGCTATGAATCAGTATATCCTGAGGAGAGAGGGTGTTCGAACGCTCCCTCATCTCTGCTCTCGAGTCTCTCAAACGATTCTGGCTGGTGTAACACGCGTATCTATAGTACACATCCTCGAAAAGTATGAATATCTTGGATGGCGTTATAGGGGGTGTCACGGGGGAATGCAAATGCTGGAAGACCGAGCGAGTGAGGGGCGTCAGCCGGCGCTTCAGTCTTTCTCCACATTGAGTTAACCGGAGCGGTACAGTAATCGTCACTTTAAGAAACACGCACTCGTCTATTTACCATCGTTCATTTATCTCTTTTCCTCCCGCATGAATCATCCTCAATTCACTCTGGGATGCCAATCACTGGGCCGAGGAGCATCTGCACACGGAAGCCCAAGTACCAGCAGCGATGTTACGTCTCGTGGAACAGCATTTGCCGCAGGGAAGAGGAATCCACGCGGCGCCAAAGGCGGAGCAACGACGACTACTGCACGAACAGGAGGAAAACGCGAGTTGGGCTACAACAAGAGACAGGAAAATGGAATGGGAAGTGCGAGAGAAAGAAAGAGAGAGAGAGAGAGCAGGAGAATGCCAAGAGAGATATATACATAATATACGTGGCGAGCTTCGTTTTCGAGTGGCAATACGAGAGCAACGGTAGTAACATGCCGAAGGCTCGAAGCCAAAGGGAAAAGCGAGGCGAACGCTAAGAGCGCGACGAAGGGGCTGTCGAGCATGTAACGCGACGCAAGCACCGAGCAACGTGAGCGAGAGAACGAGTTGGCTATAGTCCGCAGGGTGCGGCCGTTACTGCTCTATACATATACATACTTTTGCTGGTAGGACGTTGTGGAAGCTCCGGCTACTGCTACTTCGCGATCCTCTGGCTCTCTCGACTCCGTGCTCTCCTCTTGTTGGCTACTTCCAAATTCCCCGCGCTCCCTCTATTCACTATATCTGTATATCTTTATGTACTCTCTACTCTGCATGCGTAACGTACCAACTGTCGCGTAACTTTTCACACACCGGGAAACCGGCCGAGTCTCTCGTGACTACGTACGCGACCCTTCGCGTATATTTATATATATATATGTATATATAAATGGGTATAATTAGCATTGCGTTATTAATATGGATGTACGAGGATTTCGTGTACAAACGCGCGACGTATGTGGGCGCGTGCCCCGAGTAGTTGTGTGGCACAGCCGAGCGTGTAATATCAGAGACATGCGGATAACTCGGGTCACGTAGCAAAGCCTTTCTTGCCTGTACTTCAGGGTGATGTTTTGATAAGACTCGCTTCGAGTTTCAACTTACCAACATCGGACTTGTTTAGTTAATGTTATCTCATTATCCCGGTTTTCCCTCAAAATATGCCGTATACTGTTATTCTTTTTATCATTGTTTTCACTTTGGGGGTTTGATAATAAGTATCTTGTGTTATGTCAAATGCGAGCTTTACCGACAAACGTTTGGGGGGATGTTGTGATAAGACTTTAGATGCTCCGGTGGCACAATCAATTAAGCGGATCTCTTGGAGAAAAGGTTTAATTAGTTAGGGAATTTTGGGGATGCTGATGGCGAAACGTAAATGATAATATTGAAGATTGGGGTCGGAATTTGGAAGCATATATACTGATTTATGGTTAAAGGGTTTTATGGTTCAACTTTGTTTTTATGAGAGAAAACAATCAGTTTTACAGTATTGGCATTGTTCCAAACGTTCCCAACATCTGTAGATTGGTTCAGATTTGAGACGTTTTTGAATGAAAATATCTGTATACCTCATTAACCTCAGAAAATATTGAGAAAAAGTAGTACATTTTTTTACAGTTTCAAGAGATTTTTGGCATAATATTTGGTCGAAATCAATAAAGGTGGTTAAATTATTAGATTAAATGAAATTTCTAATATCAACATCCTTTATTTTTTTTAAACAGAGATCTGTGGGTTGCACATCAGTTAAACGTTGGAACTATTACTACCACTCTATTACCAATCTCTCGTAATCTTTCTCGTAAACCTTACATCGCATACATATTCCAATAAAATTCAAGGTTCAAGAATCCGCATTAACATTAGAAAAATCTATTACCAATCGCCAATATTAACGTGATCAAAATTACTATCCATGACGTAAATCACAAGATATTACACCTACACCGCCTTATCCCTAAGTGTTATTAGCCAAAGCTAATTAAGAATATAAATAATCAAATAGGCTAATTATTTCCAGACATGACTCGTTATTGTTTTACATAATTCCAGTGATTGCGCTTCTCTTAGACATTCCAATTTATTCCGCTCAATATTCTGAACACCTTCATAACCCAGAAGAATATATTTAATAAGCCAGAAAACATTATTATTCACCACACACTGTGATCTTTAAATTGTTCTAGCTTGATCAAGTCCCACGTTTCTCCTAGATAATTAGTATAGTTAATGAAAATCTATTTTCGATATTAATATACAAACTCCCGCGCAGACGGTCACCATTACCCCAATGTAAAGAGTATTTGCACGTAGGTGAAATAACCGGAGCATGCGGAGGATGAGAGTTGCTGTGAGAATCCGAAAACCTCATCGCGCCGGCAGTTCGGGTGGTGCATGTGCCGAAAGGGTAGAGAAGCACGAATGGCCGAATACAGCCGCTGGTATATACCGTATATACGTATTAGGAGTGCCGGCTAGCCTGCGGCTTGAAGCACTTATGCTGCCGCGATTGACCCTCGATTATCCTGCAAGGGGAACACGAGGGCAACTAGCGATGCGTGTACACACCATTATATCCCAACAGAGATAACTAAATGTCGAGGAAGACAATTGGGCTGTAGCCTACGCCGTGTAGTTGCACAAGTTGCTGGAGTATAGGTATACGATGAGAGAGAGAGCGACCTGAAGCGTGTAACTCATCTCACCACCGCAACTGAGCTTCAATGAGCATTCGCCCGTGATCGTGATAGAAGGAATATACCGCTGTGTCAACGAGACAATTCTCTTTCAAAAACAGCTTAATACTACCTGCATCTCCTCTTGTTAATCCTCACGATTTTACTTTTTGCTTTCTCACACGAAGAGCTTTGTATTCTTGATTTTTTTATTCTATGATTTTCATTTCAGGATACCCAAAAAGGACTGAAATTTTGAGGAAAACGTGGTTGAGAAAAAGTGCCTGTATTTGTGGGTTTGTGGAGTTGCAGACGGGCATTCATACGGACTCTACCTGCGTCTAACCTTCGACCTCTCGGATTTCAACCTCGGTTTGTTATATTATCATCTCTAGCAAGCAATCACAATTTTTCACTTTGAGAAGTAAGCACTTCTAGCACGGAGTTGCATTAAAGAATTAGAATATCGCTTTAAAAAAATCGGAAAAACTCTACGATTCTTAACATATACAGAAAAGTTCAAATAATGGCCTGCACTGAAAGGGTTTTCATGCATTTAACTTTTTCCAATTTTCGTTTTGAAACAAAATTTGTAAAAAAAATGGGACCGCGGTGCGGGATACTTTGGATTTAAGCTTTAAAATCTTGTTATCTGGTATAAGATATGTTCCTCAATATGTTCATTATAAATGATAATATGTATATAAATTGTTTTAAAAAAATATAAGCAGAATTGGGATTGCTTCTTAGAGATGAAACAATAATATAAAAAATGGGGGATGAAATTCGAGAGGTCATCAAGGGCAGACCCAGGTCGAGTTGGTATGGAATGGCCCATACATATAAAATTTATTATTACTATAATAGTTTTATCAACTGAGATGACTTTTGATACGTAGGTTATGCTTCTGTGCTCGTAGGAATTTATTGGAAAATGAAAACACTTGTTCATTTTTTTATTGGATTCCTAATCTTATTTTGCTTGCGCCCACAGCATCTTTGTATTTTTAGGATTGTTTTTTCAACATTTTCATGTAAGGATACACATAAAAGAAAAAAAATATTATAAAAAGTGGTTTAGAAAGAATATTTGGTTGTGCTTATGTGTGTGTCTGTGGATAGCAAGCTTACAAAGATAAGAAATTTAATATTGGAATAATGGTTTTATCAATCGAGCCGAAGTTTAGCATTGAGGTTTTTCATTTTCCAAAAATAAGTGTTGGTGCTTTAGCCGTCAAAATTTTTCGTTATTGAACTAAATAGTTTTTCACAATTCAATCATGGTGGAGAGCATCACTTTCCTCGCTATTGAATTCGAGAAGTTTAATAAAATAAATAAATTTTTATAGGATATCCAATTGTCCTAAAAATTTACTCTGTCGCTCTAATTCACCACATATCCGAGCAAATCAAATCCAATTTTGTACAAAGGCAAGCTCTCATATTTAGCAATGTCAGATTCGTAATTTGGTGAAGATCGATAAAAGGATTCGCATTTTCTAGCAACTTGCATTTTACCCTAAAATTTATATTTATTTTCATACATTTCACAAGTGTAAAACGGTTCTGTTTTTAACACATCTAACAAAACAACCTGAACCTTTAGACACGTTCAGAATAATGTAGAAGTATATTTTCACGAAAACATTTCTCTATGAGGAAGCAAAAATGGATAGTCGCCACTTTATAGTTACTAACACCATAGTTTTTTCTCAGCGCTTTTGAAACCAAATGTGCAGCTGTGACATCGAGACAATTTGCTTTTAACTGCAGCCTGATACTACGTATATCCATACCCCTCTTACATTTTCACCCTTGCTTTTTTTTTCACTATACGACGATGAGTGTACCATACACTTACGTAACTTTTCACACCGATGACTATATCCTCTGGACTATAAAGACCAGCGAGCGCAGGAGATTGAGGCTTCTTTCGTCACCCCAAGCCGGCTTTGCGGAGAGCCGACCCTCACCTCATCCTCGGGTCTTCTGTGCTCGCGTCGGACCGCGAGATCCCCGGATCATCCCTTCGTTCCCGATATTTGGTGGCGCGGGCCAGTCTTCTTCGCCACAGCGTCCTCGCCTGGATTTTTCTCCACGTTATTTCTTCGATCCCTTCTTCTCTCTTGCTCTATCCCTCTCGGATCTCGGCCCGACGAAAATTCGAAGAATCTCCACGTTGCTGTCGTCGTCGTCCTTCAGCCACCGACCGCATCCGAGGAAATGAGAATTGGTTGGCTGCGAGACGAATATAATGAGAAAGTGGGATAAAGCTAAAGGGGACGATGGGTGCTGCTCCTTGCGTGCATCTAGGGTGAATCTTTTGGGGTTGGTGAACACCGTCGAGAGTTCAGACACTACAGGGAATAGGCAATTTCTGAGCTTTTAGATAAAATCTGTATATTTAGTGGAAATTTAAAAAAACGTTGCACTTTTTTTTTCATACAGATTTTACTAAGCCTTTTCTATTGGAAGTTATGTTGATTGATTTTTAGATTCCTTATGAAATGAATTTTGTGGAAGGTGGAAAAATGATGACAAAAAAGCTCTCTAATTCTAAGCTGGTGGATTCTCTCATAAGAATAAAGTACGTGAGAATATGATCCATGTGAAATGGGAGCTGAAAATCGTGACAGAAAAATTGATATCTCGGGTTCATAGAATATATATCTCGTAATATATAAATATTTGAAAATATATGATAAGTATAAAAAACTGTAGTTTCCAGCAAAAATACTTATATCTACATATGTATTTTTGGATACATATTGATAGTGAATGTTCATGCCCAAATGTCGTTAGCCATACAAAAATTTGAAAAATTGGGGGTCAGGTCTAAATAATTGAGTTTGGAAATTTTATATTGTCCATATCCTATAATGTTTATCCGAATTTCGAATAAATTGTATTGTTCGTTCTCGATAAAAAACTTTTTTCTCCTCCGATGGACTTCTTTTATTTTGTCCTAAGCACATTTTGCGCAGGCTCACAATTTTTGTGCATACTTTTTTTATTTTGTCTTAAGCACATTTTTTACTTTTTTACTTTTTTCACCCTGCGAATTATGCTGACTAAACTGTTTGGTAGATTGGTTTCAGTGAGGTCTAGTTTTCCTCTGCATTATACACTGACTACATCAGTAAAACTGAAAAATTGTAAGGAATGTTATTCAACCGATGAATAAATCTACCTCAAGCATGAAAAAAAATGTTTTCCTCCGCTTTGACGGTGTATCTTCCCATGGGGGCAAAAATCAAACGCCACCGAGACAAATCAACGAAGAAGTTCAATCAGCATCATGCACAGAGTTAAAAAACTGCGCTTAAGACAAAATTAAGCTTAAGGAAAAACTTTACCGAAAGTAAAAAAGATCCAAAGTTTTTCCTTTTTCTAAAGGTAACACAATTTCTTCGAATATCAACAATGTAGTTTGTTGGTAATTTTTATCTACGTTACGATAGATGATATAAAAATTTTTATTTCAATTATTCAAACCTGACTTCCTTCCCTCAATCAAATTACTTGCAAGCGTTCAAGATACGTTTGATTTAGTATGACTTTAACATTGTAAAATTACATTTCGAGGTAGAAAATTATAATCATATAAATTAGACCGGATGCACAATTATAATTTGTGTAAGCACAATTTTCTGCGGTGCAAGTATTATTATCCTCTCGGCTCTATGTTTCATAAAGATGAATATTTCGATAAGTAACCGAATAAGAAAATGTCTTACTCTGACCGTATAAAATTATAGGACAGAACAAGGAGGGATTATGGGTTTCTCTATTAGTAACCCGGTATCCCAGTGATTACGGTGTCGAGTGGTCGCTAAAACGACCGTTAATTATCTCCACTTAGGTGTTACTAATAGGGACATTATTACTAATCGGGTCATTCGCCGTAAATCAAGAATATATTTCACAAGGGAAATACTTGAATATTAGGGGCGTGCGAATAGTGATCGAATCGAATCGAATTGAATAGTACTATTCGACTCGATTTTCGAATCGAGTATTTGAAATTTTGGAATATTCGACAAAACCTTTCGAGTATCTAAAATTTTCGAATATTCAAAATGGTTATTCGAATATTCGAAGTGATTATGGGCCCTATAATACCCTTCGCCATGGAAACCTAGAAATACCTTATCAGGGCCCTAATTGGGAGTGATATGGAAAATCCTTTTAGGGTGTCCACATTAAAGCCGGAAAGGGCCCTAGTTTATCTCAGG
Organism: Tromatobia lineatoria; assembly: GCA_949699805.1. Taxonomy (NCBI): domain Eukaryota; kingdom Metazoa; phylum Arthropoda; class Insecta; order Hymenoptera; family Ichneumonidae; genus Tromatobia; species Tromatobia lineatoria. The sequence continues at coordinate 21,979,926 of OX453038.1, read as the reverse complement.
GCATCCCTAATAATTTTCTTCACGGGAATGGCAATATGATATTTGTCTATACCGGCAACTTTGGTCGAGAGCGAAAGATTGTTTTCTTCTGCCGGTGATATTGTGAGTGATGCACGTACGAGATTTCTTCCCGAAAACGTCGAGTACTTAATTTTTCTGTACAAAAACCTGACTTAAGTCAATTAAATAAAAGCTCAAGTATTCCATAATACTTCTCGTAATTTCAATTTTATTCGTTTATCCTTATTAATTATCCAATTTCAAACTTTATTCGGATTTTAATATTCGAATTTATCGAATAATTGATTTGAAGTTCGAATATTCGTCGTCATCGAATATTCGATTCGATGTCGAATATTCGATGTTTTCGAACATTCGCACATCCCTATTGAATATCCGTCTTGGTAAATGCAGTATTTCATTTTCGGTAAATGTCAAGAATTGAGAATCGAGGAACTTAGAAAAATTCGAGCTTAAGAGATCTTTAGGTTCCTTAGGTTCAACGAGGGACTTTAAATGGTTCGGGCCAGGGAGATCAGCTTCACCCTACGGTTCCGTGAAGCTAACCACTCTGGCCCTGATTATTCTAACTCCCTCCATGGACCCCGCAGCCCGAATTTTTCTAAGGGGGTCAAGTGTTTCCTGAGGGGTGTGGAATTTTTGAGGGGCAGAGGGAAGAAGATTCTGATGGACGGAGAAAGGGGTTTTCTAAAAGGGGAAGGGTTCCTGAGGGATAGATGACGTGTTCCCATAGGAAAGAATTTGCCTAAATTTGTTAAAGTCCCTCAATTTGAGTTGCCGGTTTTGCGAGCAGGCGAGCCACATTGACATCCTACTATACCGTATAAATACTTCAAGTAGGCAAAATAGCCGAGCCATGCGGTCTTGTAAATATTAAATTTATGCGACGCGTATAAACCATGCAGGCAATAAACCGCCAGGTTATTAGCGTGGACGTCGTGTCAACAGTCCAGTCACGCTAATCGTTTGAGTATCTCAAGTGCTCATAACTCGCAAATCTCGACATCTTGCGTGACCGTATTAAATCCATTTTAGGTGAAAACAGACTTTCCCTTAAATGTTTAAGAGTTCTGAATTCGCAATGGGGATTAAATCGTAAAGCTGCTCCGATTTTTTAAAATGTTAAACAGTTTTTAACTTGTACTATAGATTTTAGCCATTTCCAAAAAACTGAAGTAGTCGAAAAGTACAGTGATGATGAATCAACTCCTACTATTTCTTTCAGTCTGATCGCAGCAGCTTAAACTACTGAAAATATTCGTCAAATGAGAAGAAAAATTATTCCTTCGTTTTAAAGGGTCAAGAAATCGAAAGAAATAAATTTGTATTGAAAATGATACAAAACTTTGTGCTCGATCGTTTGTAATGATTTTTTGACAATGTTAAAAAAAATTCCTCGTAGAAAAAGTAAGGAATCTCTTCACCGTTAAAGAAATGCTTTCCGTTTGATTGTTCGTAAATATTTTCTGACAACTTTAGAAAAAATCGTTTCAAATATGAAATACAGTAAATGCAAAACAAAACAGTTAATATATTTTAAAAAGCCTTATTCTAAAATCGGTTATTTTTAGACCCGCAGTTTTTTGCCGTTACCAACCACCGCATGTGATAGGATTTTACTTTACCGACAAAAAAACACGCTCCATTGCCATGAACTAAATAAATTAACCACACAAAAAAAGCTCGTTATTTCAAACCCTCAACGTTTCACTTTAATTTCACTAAAAATATAATTGGAGTCACTCAACAAAAGACCTGCGGTGTCATTCAGGCTGTGAAATGTTAATATTTATTCTCCCACATTATACTAAGCCCAGGCTTCACGTGAAACGCCTAACTTGACGCCTCGACACGTAGAGCGATGAGATACAAGCAAGAACAATGAGAACTTCACGAGCTCAGTCGTAGCTTTACCCTTTTCGCCACGCAGCCCTTCGTATAGTTGAAGATCCAAGGGCTCGTAGATAGATGTCTGGAAGGCGCGTACGTGCGAATCACGGGATTACGAAGGGCGGAAACCCTTTATCCTTCTCGGTCGCGTCTGTGCAACGACCAGACTTTTTCTTCCCTCTCTCACTCATAATAATAAAGTACCTCGCACTCGGCTCGAGTCTTGACTCGAGGGACTGCACACGGCACGCATGAATGCTTCCGCTCTCTGTACGAGCTACTACCAACTTTCCACCAAACTTCTTCCACCTCCTCACACCTACAACCTCGAATTTTGTCTCCGGGTCTGCCACAGCAGTGAGCTCACAGCTTTTTCCCCTTTTTCTTCGCGCATATCTCTTGGTATATATATGCATATGTATGTACGTATTCGCAGACGGGCCTCGAGGCTGTAGCGACAAATTTCGAGGGGCGTACAAAATAAAAAAAACAAGCGGAACCTTGTTTTTTCCACTTCCTGCAAAGTTTCCCAGACAGTTTTGCGGTGATCTATGCTATTTTCAAAAATAACGCGCTACCGAATTGTAATGTGGTAACTGAGAATAAATGAGAATTTTAAAGAAGCAAAGTTTGCGCGCATCACTTTGACCTCTCCACTTATAATGATCTTGACCTCAGTAGTTTGATTAAGAACAATATTTCTATCTGTTTTTTATTCCAGACGTGAAATCTTGCGTATTTTCGTTAATTTTTTATTTGTACTCATGACCTTTGTTTAGATTTTTATGTCATGATGCGTGCGTGCATGCAGCATTCTGAGATTTTTAATGTTAAAATAATGCATCATGAAATTTAAAAAAAATTGATAATGATAATCAAATCCAGCACTCATTACTTTTTTAATGAGTAATGGACCAGCGATCCATCACCCATTTTTTTATTATTTTCAATAGAGCAGCGATGCAGCTACCATTACTTTTTTTATGTTGAATGGAGCAGCGTTAAAGCTCCCATTAGTTTTTTAATGTGTAATGGAGCAGGAATCCAGCACCCATTACAATTTTGATATGTATACAATATTACTCGAATCATCTCCACTTAACTTACTTTGTTTCAACTATTCAAATACATAAATTAGTGACATTTCAACTAAACTAGCGAGGCGAATTTCGTATGTTAACGGAATAATACATAATTTAATATTTTTCTTTATCATTCCTTAACAATTACAATTTCGCTAATCGTTACTTTTTCAAATCGATATGAAAGAAGCATGCAAACTAATAGAACCTTACACATTGTTTCCTAATCGTTTTTAACTTTCTACAAAACTTCTTTTGAGTCGGATTCAAAACTAATGATATCGTTCTAGAAGTAATCATGTAAAAAGTTTTTTAAAATTAGCAGTATGCAAGGTCTTACTTTGTATTCTTAGCCCTTGTATCGAATTGTACTAAATATAAATTATTCAAAATTTTTTTAAAGTATTCACATCTATTAACCACTTTTTGCATCGTAATTAATATTATTTAAAATTGAGTCAACATTTAAAAATCCCTTCCATAAACGTAAACCATTATTCCTAATTATAACCGTGTAAAAAAAAGTATCAACGCATATTTATCTGCCTAAATAACGAATGTTATTACATTTTGACCTGTTTTATAATTTGGATGGATGTGCAGATATGTCGTTATCGCGGTTATAGCGTCGCTCGTAAAACATTGCTTACACTCAGTAACTCTGACAAATCCATATCGGAGCGGCTATAATCCGAGGATCGGCGATCCGTCAAAAGCTCCAATGCGCGCACTTGTATGTAGGTGCATACAAGCGAGTTGTACAGAGCGAGAGAGTGCAAGCTCAACGACCTGTAGCGCCGCGTATACCACCGTACTAACTCGATCATCAACGAGCCCGCTGACAATCAGTAACGCGCCAATTTGCGAGTACAATTGTTAACTGACAATTGGCCCACTTGTGTCATGCTTTTAGCGAACGACACCGCTTATGTCTCTGTCTCTGTTGGCTTGTTCCCTCCCGGGTGATCAGATCACATATTCACACTCCGTACAGTCTGCAGTACCTTCATAAACGCATTTGTTACAACTGTGCATCGGGAGACGTATCCGCGCCAAAATTTCGCTCTAAAGTGCCTAACAATGTTTCTGCTAAATCCATAATTCATTGTTTTGTCATACGTTGTGTGAACGTATCTTTTTTTTTCTTCGTTGTTTAAATTTATTTTCTGATTAATTGTGATCGACCAACTAACAGTATGTATGCATTGTTGTCAATATGTGTCTTTCAATCACTATCCGCTATCTGTGTTTATGTACCGTTAAACGATGTCTATGAATTTATTGACTCATGATTCTAGGTACAGCAGAGAAAGGGAAGAAAAGGATGGCGAAAGGAGTGGTTATATTCGTGGTGACCGTCGCAGCCACGATACTTCTTGGGAATGGAGAACTCGTCGAACAGGAATGTCCTGTTGACTGTCATTGTCACTACTTTCGAATCAACTGGGTGACTGACTGTTCTGAGAGCAACCTCACGCATATACCCTCTACTGAACTTAGCCAAAACGTCTATATTCTTGACATGAATGGCAACAATATCGAACACGTGGATTCTTTCCCGGCGGGAATCAAACTACGAAGACTTCAGATGGCTCACAATCGACTCACCAGACTCGGTCACGCGTCCTTTGCTGGACTCACTTATCTCCTTGATGCTGATTTTTCGTACAATGCTATAACGCATATAGATCCAGAGACCTTCAGGTATTCGTTTATTTTCGGTATTTCGCAGTGAGTTAATGGTCTTTGGGTCTATGTTTGTACTCTGGAGATTAGTTTCATTTATTTTTGATAATCTGTATATTCGAAAAGAGGATTTATAGCTACATTAAATTTAGGGTTTGAAATTGTGGATAATAATTACGGATGTTCGGAAAAAAATCCGCTGCCATTTTGATGCTTTTGGATTTGACGAAGTGTGAATTTTATTCATTACGATTAATTGTACGGTATTTATATGGTACAGAGTTTAGGAAAATTAGTCGTTTCAAATGTTTTTTGATACATGACTTTTCTATTGGGATCGATATGCAATCAGTGGTAATGAACGAGAATGCTATAGCAGAAAAGTCTTTGGCACGTATCAGTCCTTAATGTGTTTTTAGAAGAATTCAGCTGAACAACAGATATTGAAGGGGTGGATGTCATGTAGGATCAATGATATTTATTGATGGATATCTCACTTGTTTGACTGATGGTCTTATATTTTTTTAATGCGTTGTTGATACCTCAAACAAAATAATCTTACCTAGAAAAAAAACTGATCTGACTACTTCCGATTACACACAATATACATCCATTTTCTTTGCTTTTAACGCTGAGCCCACATCTATAAGAAAATAGAGAGACCAAGATTTCCTAAATAATTAACATTTGTCTAGTAGTATTCACATTTTCCACGACTGATTAAATCATTTTAAAATATTCGATGTACGAGTTATCTTATGAAAGTCTGCACAGTGTTAACAAAGCCTGCAAAGTAGAACCTTGCAAATCGTTTCCTCATTGTTGTTAATTTTTCAAAAAAGCTACCTATAATAAAGTACGTCGATGGTAAAATAACATAAAATGTGAACCGCTTAATCTTTTTTTTTTTTTAACAAAGCTTTATCTGTTGAAAAGGCAGTTATTTTAGGTTACTCGCAATAGCCAAACGCTTTTGCTATCAAGGAAATAAATGATTTAAAGCGTCGATGGCATATATTCATGAAACTCCAGTATCCAAACAAATGGAAAATCCATCAATCAATGTCACTAAAGTTCAACGTGACTCCCCTTCTTAAGTCGACCAGAATTATTGTGCTGACAGAATATATGGGGTAGTCGATGTCCGCCAGATTAAGCGATGAATGAACCGATACTCAGTACTCTAGTTAATTTATCTGTCAATCAAATAACACCTAAGCGATTCACTAAAGTGCTCAATGGAATGAAAGTCGAGGTGTTGATGCAAAATAATTTAAAAAATATTTTTTATTATATGTCGAACATTAATTGAATACTAATAGCACCTTAAACAAATTTTCTAGACCAAAACCGAGACCGAAATACCAAATAACAGAACAAGATTTCAACTCTTATCACTAACGAGTCTTTTCATAATTTAACAGGGACAGCCCAGGCTTCATAACACTGGAAATGCAGCACAATTCACTGGCCGAGATAAACGGTAACTTCCTCAACTGCCGAACACTGTTGTACCTCGATCTCAACAGCTGCGGAATTCGTCATCTCAACAATCGTTTCTTCCACAATACGACCAATCTGAACAAGCTCGATTTGTCGAACAATCCCCTAGAGCGTATCGAGCCGGGTCCTTTCGACCACCTCGTAAATCTCGAGTACTTGAAGCTCAGTGGCTGCAATCTCACTTTTGTATCGCCAGAGGCTTTCACTCAACTGGAAAATCTGAGAGAGCTGGACCTAAGCAATAACCAACTAAGAACTCTGAGCTGGACAAACGTCCTGGCTCCGCTGGTTCGTCTCGAGCATCTAGACATCGGTAATACAGGAATCCAGAATTTGCCCGGCGACGCATTCGCCAAGAATCACTATCTTCGTCATTTGGTGTTGGCCAACAACGAGCTCCATCATCTCGACGTGGGCATCACATTGGGTCACAATCTTCACAATCTCCAAACATTGGATCTATCTAATTGCAAATTGCAGGATCGTCTGTCCGAAGAGGCTTTCAAAAACGCGAGTAAACTGCGCAATCTCGACCTCAGTGGAAATCCGATGTTCGCAGCCGACCTCACAGCTGTACTTCGTCATTTACCAAAACTTCACAAGCTCTCGTTGAGCAGTTGCAGTTTGCGTAAGCTTCCAAACACCTTCGACGTATTTGAGCATCTCCAGGAGCTTGACATTTCGCACAATCCGCTGTCGGACGCTTTCGTCGGACTTCTTAATCCACTTAAATCCTTGGAATACCTCGACATGTCGTATTGCGACTTGGGCTACGTCGGGAACAACACATTCGCGCAGATGGCAGCGCTGAAAACGTTGATTCTGTCGGGCAACAAGTTGCACACATTGGAGGAAGGACTCTTCAGGGATCTTACGCGACTCGCGAGCCTTGAGCTCAACAATTGTGACCTGAAGACTCCGGTAGATCCGCGAGTCTTCGGCGACCGAATATCCACCAATGTTGTGGAGCTGAAGCTCAGCGGTAATCCTCTAACAGTACCTGAAGAGGGGCCTCTACTTCCGCAGCAATTGGCTGGTTTGGAGATTCTCGACCTCAGTAATTGCAATCTCGTGCAGCTTAACGAGGACGTATTCTCAAGATCTCGTAACTTGACTCAGCTCAATTTGTCCGGCAACAATATATCCGGAACGCAGAGTTTGGCTTTCCTCAAGAAGCTGCGAAAGCTCGAGCATCTTAACTTGAAGGATAACGGCCTGACCACCATAAATCGGAACATGTTGAGATCGAATCCTCGTCTCCTGTCCCTCAACCTGATCGGCAATCCCTTTGTTTGCAACTGTTCCATCGTCGACATGTGGAACTGGGCTGTTCAGGAGAAAAATGACCTTCACGTTCTCGTCGGAAGTCAGCCGTCTCAATTTGAGGCTGGAGCTGTAAAACTGCGCAAGCCTCTCAGCTGCACTTACGACGATGAAACGTACCGAAATCTAATGAACCGCAGCGGCAGCAGTTCCTCCGGTGATCGGAAGACTTTCATGCGAAAAGGCGATCTAAAACCGACAAGAACGTGGGCGAAATATGTTAGAGAATCGAACTGCGGTCTTCAATCGTTATGATATAAGCTATCGAGAGATCAGCATCCATTACTCGAAGACTTCTACGACGAGAGACGTCGAAAACGTGTAATAGAACTGTGATTTCACAATGTTCTCGGGTTATAGAATTCCTTTATTTTTCGTGTAACAGCAGCGTCTGAATACTCCTTAGAAAAAAGCTGCAGTCTCAACGAGAGACGAAAGTATAACGCTATTCGATGTACTGCGGTTTTTTAGCTCTCTGCGCGTTTCAGAGTACTCGTGATTTTAATATTATTATACTCCGGCGGACTGCCTATATATGTTTTCTTATTTTATATACGATATTTTTGTGTACTTTCATGAAAGTACCTATGAAAAAAAAACGCACTGAAATTTGTATATTTGATGTATAATGTACTGAAGTGTTTGTAACGATAAATATTGATAATAATTCGCACTAAATTATGGATCGACGTCTGTTACGTTAGTCTCGAAACGTAACATTGTCTAGCTGATAGGACATCATAATAAGGTGCTTCGACGATGCGCCCCTTAAGAAGTCGTCAGTGGCGCGATAATTCCGCGAGGTAGAGACGCTCGAGGCTCATCGAGTGATGCCAAAGAATTTCTTCTGATGCAATCGATAAAACGTCGAAGCAAGACCCTCAATTTCTATGACCTGCGTCTGTTCATTGTTTTTTCGACGAGATGACGGCCGACGAGTCGCGAAACAATGCGAATATGAGGGATGCAATGACAACGCTTTGTGTATCCATCAATGATTGTACCAAGACTACGTTTAATAAAAGCTCGATTGATTTTCGATCACGACTTCTTCGCTTGACCCTCTCTATTGTTTTATATATTGTATTACCTAGACATGAAACCGGCGAGAAAGCTGACGCTTCTATAACACGGTCTTGATATTGAGAGCTTCGGATTTCTAGAGGTAACGAGATATACCGTGTTACAAGGATAACAGAATCAGGCCATCCGATTTAACTTGTCAATGCAGTTTCGGGACGACTTTTACGTGACAATAAATGCTCCGATTTCCGAACGCTTTCAGCTCCTATGGAGCGTGCATTTTATTGATCGTGTCTAGTTAATGGTGCTAGTGTCAGCAAGCATGTTTATATATTATTTAGTCTAATTAAAACTCAGATGTTACCATTTTATGACTGAATAAAACGAGAGCTGAAGATTTACACACGTTTTTTTTATTAACAATTAAGAAGCCCTATTAATCAATTAAGCAAACATATATTATCCGAACTACTGATTATTTGATCATGTTTCGAATTATCGAAGCGATCAGGTCGTTACGTTTCAGCTGATATTTCTCCCTCTCACTCTTGTCCAAAGTTCACTTGTGTTTCATTTTATTTTGCAGTTTTCAGTTGCCAACGGTAACATGTGAAAATGAGATTGAGTTTGAATTTAATAATAGCCATTTCCGATCCATTTCCGTTATCACTTTACTATCCACTCTTTCATAACACTTCCGGTCTTACCGTAGAAAATAGATATTGAATTTTTTCTAAACTATGAAAATGAGCTACCAAAGCGTTTATCGTTCTTACGAATATGAGAGTGTTTCACTTATGGACATCATGAAAAGAAGAAGCAAAGAAATGGTGCTTCGATCAAGAGACGAAAAACTTTGGAAATCACAAGAAATCGCGAATATATTATTTTGGGAATGTACTTTTTTAAATTATTTTTAAATACATCGATTGCGTGCAGTTATCATCATTTTTCCTCCTCATATTCTAACAGTTTCCCACAGCAAGAATATTGCTGTTCGATTATATAAACAGAATAACAGTAATGAACGCTTCAAATTATGCATGATAATCATGTGGATAAGCCAGGTCTTCCTTGTCGGCTATTTTCCATTGAATACAATGTACCGAATAACAATTCGTTGCAAGATGGCGATGTGCGATGGTGTTTTTTCATCATCATTCGAGGTCATGAGCATCTTTTCAAATATTAGAAACGATTTTCATGTCACAATACATCAAAACGTGATCAATTACCTGCACGAATTTGTCATCAATAAAATCTGAACATTGATAGCTGCATGACTCATTTATTTGCGCTTCCATCCGCGAAGGTGTTAGGATATAAAACATTCCCTTTAGATTCAGCGAGAAGAACCGCTTAATCAATTCAATACGAAGAATAAACGTGATGCTCGGGTGCTTTATACGATCGATTAATATCGAGCTTTCACTGAATACATTAGCTCTACCGTTCTCTTCCGGTCTACGAAATAAACTTATCGAAGAAAAGTACAAAAATCCGAAGATTATCGCACTTTTCTTTGCTCTTCATGGCTTAAAAACTCGAGAGGTTGACCTAACAATCGAGTGTGCCAAAGGAATTTGCTGACAAATATAATGTTTAGATGTGCCTCAATCGAGGTCTTTTTATTATATGAAATTTGAAATTTAAACAAACATATATATATATTTAGGCGCGGTTTCTGCATGGGAGGTCTGTATCGCGATCAGAATACATACTTTTGCCGTAAAAAAAAACAAAAAAACAAAAATTATGATGTTTTTTTGACTCACTCTACTGTGTATCGCTGCGTGTGTTTCCCACACGGAGAAAAAAATTGTACAGTGAACATACATGAGAAATTTAGTCAACGGCATATGGTTGGCTCAATGACAATTTCACTGTCTTATGTTCACTGCACCCACAATTTTTTTCTCAGTGTACGACCCGCAATAGAGTTAGAGATGTATATCATGTTCTGCGGACAATTTTATTTATTCAGTAAACACTTTATTAATAAGCTGAACGTGTCTTAAGTTATAATTTTTGATGAACCGTCGTTATCTGTCGGGGTTAAGGTGCCGCTATCGTGTTTTATTACAGGAATAGGTGACGGCGCGGCAGATAAAGCAGAAGTAATACTTTTAAGAGCTCAGTGAGGGAGACAGCGTAGCCACGAGATCGCGTTGATCGTCTGTGGGGCATATCTGCCGTATAGCAGAGGCCACGAGCCCGAGGAGCGCTTACGTAAGTCGAGTTACAGTTTGTGTTGTCGTGTGCGGAACGCTAGCGGTTCACTCGTTGGCGTGGCGAGCGCGAGGCGAGGAGAGCGATACACCGAGTGAATACGTATGAACATATCCCACATTGACGTTCGAGTCAATCGGCAGGTTGGCCGGCCTCAAATGACACGCCGAGAGATCAGAGCTGTCTAGTGTCTGGCCGTCCGCCGATCGGAGCGTCATGCGTGCCGATTTAAATTGCAATCAACGACGTTTGCCGTTCATTTTCAGCGTTCATCCGTCGCTTGGCCATCGGCTATTCGACATCCAGTGAAATCAGCTGGTGTGTGCAGCGCCTGGAAGCAGATACTCACTCGCACTAAAAAAAACCAGAGGCATGTTTGACATCGTCGAAGGCGTGCTCGGCGTGCCGAAAGTCTATTACGGTGCGCTCTTCGGCATTGGATTTTGCGTCTACTATCTGTGCGAGGTCGTGAAAGTGAGTAAGAACGCGACCGTATAAGGATAATGGGATTGGTAGTCATTGGAGAACGTTGTTTTTCTTACCGCACGTGCGTTTTATAGATAGTCGGAAAATGTGGCTGATTCTTAGTGGCAAGGATTCATATACAACATCGCTATTAAGGATGTGTGATACGTACAGTCCCGCCAATCGTCAGTTTCAGATCAAATTTCGATTAATTCCCGATGAGATAAAAATCGGAAAAAAGTAATCGATATCAAACGTGCTGAAAAGATACATTTTGCATAGAAAAAAAAAGATTGTTCAACAAACAATCAGTCAACCTAACTGTTTTTCTAAGGAAAATGATATGTCAATTTATTTGAATGTGTATGAATTTTTCCAGATTTTTTTCTTTATTTTGATTTTGACTTTTTTTATTTTCAAAAATGTGCGCGAAATAACGAATTTTGGATATGTGTTCGACATAAAACTATCTACTACACTCAAGATTTTTTTGCAAAACGCATATTCAAAATTTGTTATATTCTGCGCATTTTTCAAAATACAGAAAATCGAGATCAAAATAAAGAAAAAAATGTGAAAAAATTCATACGCATTCAAAAAAATCAACATATCGTTTTTTTCACCAATTTTTTGATAACATTTTGGGATTATTATTATGCGAAATTAATCTTTTCGGCACGTTTTATATCCATTATTTTTTTTTCGATTTTTATCCTATCGGGAAGTGATTGAAATTGTCTCTGAAACTCACTTTTGGCGGGACTGTACGTATAATACATCCTTAACTTGTGAATTTATTTTTCAATAGTTTACTTATCCGTCCTTGTTTTATCGAGAAAATTTACGTTAATATCTGATGAAACAAAATGTTGTTACAATTGTGAAAAACTTGAAAATTTCATGAAACGATGACTGCAAACGTAATACAGTAAAACGTTGGGGCTTTGTTACATCACGTGCCTTTTATGAATTCTCGGGAAAATTGCAGCAATTACGTAGTGACAATTATTCATTTATAGATTAATCACAGCGTTGGAAGTCTATCAATATTTCAAAGGTATCTTGAAGAGTAACTACATAGTTATTATTTCGTGATAAAAGTAGTGCTAATAATCACATTTCGACAATTTGTATTGATGATTTTTTTAAATTTCATTTTCCTCGAAATTTGGGATAATAAAACGAGAAGCACCCTGTATTCATTTTTCAATAATTTAATTGTGTGTTATTAAAAAAAAGTTATGTGCAATTCTGCTGAAAGAAAACTTTGCCCCAATTGTAAAAAGTTCGACCTTTTTATGAAGCGTATATTAGTTGCAAAAGAAAATGACTATCGAGTCAATTAGACGATAAATGGTTATTAATTCAAATGATAGAGATTTTTTATTCTGCCCATAAGATCAACATAGTATTCAAATTAATATTTCCTCATTCTCATGATAATTAATTGATCGTCGAGGGAACGATAGAAATAATCATTGTAACTATTACGATATTCACGTTGAATAACCATTGATACTTTATTTATTAATTTACTAACATTAGATGGATCAAGCCCCTGAAAACAATAAAATTCGAAAGCGGAAAAAGTATTTTAGGCGATTGTTTAATTCTGAAAATTTAGTTCATTTTTATATCTGTTTTTAAGTAGAGATTGCCACTGAATATTTGTCACGTTCGCCACCAGTTTTTTGCATGTACTTATTTCTTTATCACTAGTAAAAATTTGTCTGGATTAACAATTTTGAATATTTTAGTTCAAAGTCGTTCATATATGAGTCTTCGAGGTGATAAGGATATCCCCTCGCGAAAGCGTTGGCTACGAGTGATAAACGGAAAAAATTATATTGTTACATCCGTCACGAGTGCCTACGGACTTTGGAGTCGGTAGCCCCTCATCGGATGAATTATTATAAACGCGTCTACGGCTCTAAAATGTAAGGTAGCTTCGTCAGTGCTGCTCTTATCAAAACGCTGTATTCTTTTGCATTAGTAATTTGACAATCGTGGGAATTTAAATACAACGATGATAGCGTAATTAAATCAATATAACAACGTAAGTACCGTAATCTGTGTGCCACTTAACTGAGGTGATGTAACTGCACACGTAACTCAATTTGCCGAAAAAGAAGTCATGCTATCCGGGAAAAAATTCCCAAAATTCAGTCCTTATACATTTTGAACATTTGTTAGTAGAAATGTGTACTTAAAATTTAAATATCTTGAAAAGTTTTGAAATATTTCAATTATACAGTTGCCAATTTGCCAATTATATTTAGGCAAGTGTATTTTAAATAATAATTAGACAACGCATATGGATATTTTAAATGTTCGCAATTAATTCTTTGATAATTAACAATTATTCTGATGTCCGTGTGGGATGATAAAAAAGAGGAGATCCTTAGAACCTTAGATGTGAAACATTAAGATGATGAAAAAAACATGTGTTATTGAATGGTTTATAACAAGAAACGTAATTCACTCTTTAAATAATGCAAATTAGATTTGAAAAAGCATAATTTTTTTCCCTTCTAATTAATTCTAAATCGAATACTAATTAACTGTTATCGAAAAATTATTAAGAACTATAAAAAAGATGAATTTTCATTGTCTTATCTTCTACCAACGCAATCATCCCATTATCATGATGGATAACAAAATCATTTTACGGAGCAAAGTGTAATTGTCACAATAATTGAGACCATTGTGGAACGAGAATATGTACCGCAAGCTACGGTATAAATAGACCTCCTCACAAAGTAAACGATAATAGGCCGCTTTAACTGATATGTGTACTTAAATTATTACTCGCAATTTTTGAGGACTTCAGACTAACTGTTGTAGATAAGATCAATCTAAAGACGAAGTGTTGCCAAGTGTATTGTTTCTTGCATCTTTTTCAATGTTCTTGCCTTTAACATATATTCAATGCAAACGTCATGGTAACATTATGTTGAAATTAGACGCTTTAAGCATGTAAACGTAAGTGCACTGTTATTGATGAGAAAAAGCACCTTTCTTCTTGCAGCTATAGAGTAGATGTGCCGTTAGTGGCCACTGTAGCTATTGTGACCATTTTTTTCGTTAAATGATTTTTTTCACACTATTGCACGTTAATTTTTTTAACAAATTCATGTCAATTCACTGATTGACTTACCCGACGTTTTCTTTTAATCGATTATATGTTTTGATTTATTCCTTTGAATATGATGGCCACATTGGTCCTAAGATGTCCAAATAACAAATTACACCGAGGTCTAAATATCAACACCTTCAGTACCACAATTAAAATTATATTCAATGAAAATTGAGATATCAATATAAAAATGCGTTTCCGTGAATGTGTGTTGAGACCAACCATTAGTGTAATGTTAATGCATATATATATATATATATTTATGAGCCGGTAGGAGTCAATAATCTAGATATAAATCAGTCGTTAAAAGCTCGTTAAAAATGGAGACATATACCAGACGAGCATTTCTATTTCGATTTTACAGTGATAACCGTTCTAATCTTAAATTACACCAAAGCATTGATATCAACTCCTTGACTACCAGAGTTAAAATTATCCTTAACAATTACAAAAATTAAAAAACTCCCGACTAAAAATCAAACTTAATTAATAAACAAATGCGGTAAATAAAAAATGGTGAGATCATTAAGTAACATATCATATCATAGTCGAGAGATTTTCACACCTGATGACAAAAGAATCTCCCGACTATGATATGATATGTGACTTGATTATTTTACCATTTTTTATTTACCGCATTTGTTTATTAAGCTTATTTTTTAGTCGGGAGTTTTTAAATTTTTTTTTAAATCATTTTTATTTCATCCTTTTTAAAGTAAACATATGCGCTGTGGAGTAAGTTACACTACAGCACAATAATGGCAGCCTTCTTGTGACATTTCGATATATTCAAATAGGCTTTTTGCACTATTTACAAACTATAATTATCTAAGTGAATCAGCAACTTATCACTTTAATTTATGGAAAAAGACGTTGGACGCTAGTGATATAAGCGACCTACGGAATTTAGTTAAGTAATTATTTACCGTTTTCGAGAACATTGGCTCCAAAGGAATCGCTCAAATCAGCTGATCGTCGTAAAACGCATAACTCCCGTCTTTTTGCCCCAGAGGGGCAGTCGGGAGTTTAAAAAAATATATGAATATTAGTACATTGTGCAACAAAGGTCGAAAGTTGGCAATTGGTTAAAACCCCAATTTTGGACCATGTTGCACGCAACATTTTGTGCAACAAGTGCACGAATGATTGTTTTGCGGGACAAACAGTGAAAACTGAGGTTACAAACTTTCGACCCTAGGGTTGAAAGTGAAATAGTAGGAGTGAACCGATTGCGCCAACCGATCATTACAACATGGCATGAAACTGGCCACTTTCGGGCTGCAAAACTGCTATGAAAAGCACCGCTGTTCATGCAACGTGTTACAAAAAAAAATGTATCGGTGTAATTTAAAAAATTTTGCTCTGTCCCGCAACATTACCGTAATATTGAAACATATACAGTAGCCACTGGGAGTCAATAATCTAGATTAAAATCGGTCGTTAGAAGCTCATTAAAAATGGTGACATGTACCATAGGGGCATTTCTTTATCGTTGAGAAAAATTAAAACCTGCCGACTCAAACTGTATATATCGCGTGACAAAAACGACTAGCTCGTTATTTGCTGTGCATAAAGCTTAGAGCACACTGGAGGCCTCCAGTCGTTTTAGTCACGCGATTAAATAAGTACATACTATGTGATTTGTGATAAATATCTTTGCGAGAAGAGGAGCATTGTCACGAGAGATTCTGATACACAGCAATTTTTATTAATCCGACCTTAATGGTACTTTACTTCCGTCTGAACCGAAGGTCGACTGACTCGGTAATCGTCGGCTGGGTATGCAACGACGGTTTGATCGCACTGAGTGCAAGCGTTGTGCATCACGAGAGGCAGGTGATGGGCTTCCAGTACGCAGATAGATAATTGACCTGGACGGCTATAACTATATGGGTGCACTGTGACGAATAACGTCACGCGAGTTTAGACTCATCTCGTCAAGTCGCGTTCGCTAACCGGCGTTGTATGGCTAGTCGCTACACCGCGTTTCCATCCACGGCCCGGAAATCCATCGCTGGTCGATGATACAATTGACGAGGTCACGAGATCTTGTTGCACCACTTGATGCTTTCACCAAATGCAAAAATGTATGATAATCAAGAAGCATCTAGACATAAAAAAAATAAATGAAAAAATGTTTATTGATGATTAAGTAAACCTTGCATAAAATTTCTATAATATGTAGAGTTTGTTGAACTAAATTTTTGAAATGGCGGGAAATCAATCGCTCGTCGATGATACAATTGACGAGGTCACGAGATCTTGTTGCACCACTTGATGCTTTCACCAAATGCAAAAATGTATGATAAACAAAAAGCATCTAGACATAAAAAAAATAAATCAAACAAAGGTTTATTGATGATTAAGTAAACCTTGCATAAAATCTCTATAATATGCGAAGCATACTTTTTAAAACATAATAAAAATTGGTGTAGAGTTTCTGGAACTAAATTTTTGTACTCGATCTGATGTATGCACACTTAAACTTGGAAAAATTAGTATGTAAATCGTATGCGAAATGTGTGAAAATAGAATATTTTTGTGTTTACCATCTTAACGACGAATGAGAATTTATATTTGGAAATTAATGTTTATTTGATGGAGAGAAGGAAGAATGACACATAGCATTGGAAAAAAAATTGGGTGATCTGTGGTCGCACGATTTAGAAAACATATTTTTTAAAAGCGTGACACTCGGTATTATTTCTATGTTAGCTTCGGTATTAGTTCTATGAATACACATGCGGTAAAGAATATTCAAAAAAAATTAACCGTCGCATTTTAAAACTAAATTTGTAAAAATGTATTCCATTTGTCGAAGCTTTTGTATTTTTACGATGTTCGTAAAAAAGTGCTTTCATTCAAGAATTGAAGTTTAGATGAGAAGTGTATCCAGACATTTTTCAACAAATTGAAATTGTTAACAACATTTAATTAATTATTTTGTTATATAACTCTCCAACAGTGAAATATCATTATCGCTGTATTTTGACATATTATCTAGCTATACAAAATTGCTCAATTACAGTGCTCAACGTACATTTTATAAATTTGACAGTTCATACGTGTATGTTGTGAAATGCTTTCAAAAAAATTACATTTGAATTTAAATGCACTAATGCATTTGAATGCAATTATTTTAAAAGCATTAGGGTGATTAATAAATAAAATTTTTCATGCCGTTTTACATAATTTAATTTCTTTAAGCACGTATTCTCCCATTGCCGTAAAATTATACTCTTAGCTTGCACTTTGGCGTTAATTTATATTTAAATTTTAATGCACGCATTGAAAATTGGTGATAGATAACTAAAGCAAGGGCTTTGGAATGAATTTAAATTAGGTTGACGTTCTCTCTGTCTAGGCACCTCTTCTGGTATGCGCCGAGGGACCCTTCCGTAAATTTTTAATGGACAATGTCGATATCGTGAATAATAAATATTGGCCTACGCTCTGGTGCTTCGAGTCTCGAGCGCAAACCGTCCTGGCGAGCCTACTGCGCTCGCGGATTTTGCCGCATATTCACTATCGCAGGTAAGCAGATATACACACAATTAACCAGCAACCCGGAAAGTTTATGTATGCATGGAACACGATAGCCTTGGCCTTCCAGCCGCTATCGAGTATCTATCATGTTGTGTATTTTTCGTCTCTCGGTCTTCCATCGGCTTATATTTTCATCGCTTTATCTACCTTTTCAATTTTCATTATTCAAAAACTAAAGTTTCGGTACCCAACACTGTTAAAAATATTTTGAAAATAAATATATCTATTGGAAGTTCTTTTGCACATACGGAATATTAAATTTTATTTAATATCCCGTATCTTAATAATTTATATTTATATACTGTAAATTTTTTCTAATATATAGATATATCGTAAAATGCCAATGATTATATTATAAAAGCAAATTTTGTAAAATGTTAAGTAGACTATACATGAAGCACCACAATTCTTATGTATATTAATCGACATTTGTATGTTTGATTTAATATACGCATCTCCTTAAAAAAGACCTTCCAATTTTTTATATTAATTATCAAGCCAAAATTTCCAACGGTGAATTTATCGAGTTCAATATTTTATTTTGATCTAATTTTATCATCATCCTGGAAATAGTGATAATCAAAAATGTTCATTACAAAAAACGTGATTTGTTCGAAATTGATCAACAGAGAGATACTGAGGTTAAAAGACGGAGGCGAAGTAGCCTTGGACTGGGCTGACGACCATTCCTCCCAAACGTCACCCATCGTCATCATCCTGCCAGGATTGACTGGAGCGAGTGAAGCCGAATACATAAAGTGTCTCGTGTGCGCAGCCAAGACGGTCGGCTTGAGATGCGTCATCTTTAACAATCGAGGCCTCGGTGGCATCAGTCTCAAGGTACGAGTTTCGAGGCGGTATATAATATATATAATAACAATAATTTTACCTACTTGTCTCCTTACGGATGATGGAGCGTGGGATTATCACGCTACTATGACTCTAACTCCAACGAATCTCGCTTTACTTTGTCCAGACACCGAGAACTTACTGTGCAGCCAATTTCGAGGATTTGTCCGAAGTCGTTGAACACGTGAGGAAACTCAACCCGAATGTTCCTCTCGGCGCCACTGGAATCTCTATGGGAGGGTAATCCTATACCACACGCTTTTCTTCCCAATGAATCACTTTCTGTCTACCATGACCCAATTGATTTTAAACCTCACAACGGGTTGCGTTTTTTTTTTAATGACAGATTGATCCTCGGAAATTATCTGGCTCAACAAGGAAAAGTAGCCGGGGATAAACTCAAAGCTGCACTAATTATCTCTGTGCCCTGGAACGTTTTCGAAGCCACCAAGAGCATCGAAAAGCCGTACTTGAACTTGATGCTGAACAAGCATCTAGCTGGTAATCTCTGCCGGAACGTGAAGGCTTATCACTTTTCCACGGAAACCGGTTTCTTTGATATCGATATTCAAGACGTTTTGAAGGTAATTTTTCCGTATCTTACACCTATGAATTAAATACTATTCAATTCATAGTTCGTTCTAATTATTTTCATCTGGCGCTATATATTTGTGCGCTAATGAAAATACTTATTACAAACGGATTAATACAACGTGGCCAATGGTAGAAAGGGCCAATAATTATTAGGGTAGTCATTCGCAATGATGAGTCAGAAAAAAATTATGACGGTACGGATCGCGGAAATTTTCAACGTGTTTGCCCTGTAAAAATATGATATACAAACAGATACAGATCGATAGTATTTGACTGAGATTTAATCGTGTGTTATCATCTCTATCTATTCGGACTTTGATAAATTTATAGAAATTGAATCCTTATTATTAGTTTCCTTTTGTTTTCGTTTTCTATGGCATCAATACGATAGATACGTTATCAGTAAGAATGATTACCCACCAGATTTATAATATTTTATAGTGAATTTACGTTTTGTCATTTATAAATTTCGACCCGATTGTGATAAATTGTGTTATATCGTAAATGAAAAATTAAATTTAATACAAAAATGATATCATTTATGCTAATATTGTAGGACATGAAGGAAACATATAGGATGTGGATAGTAAATTTATGATAGCACTTCGTAAACTCACGAACCAAAGTCCGTGTTCGGAACGATAGAATTTTTTTAAAACGTTTTCTATCAATTATTTTAACAAAGGTGAAGTTCTTAATTATTTGCACCGAAATGTTGAAAACACCAATTAACACTTATGATGAAAAGATCCGTAGCGTCGCTCACTCGGTGAAGCACATCACCTTAATCTTCCTTCTGTCAAAAATGAAGCTTCTCTTCTCCAATTAATATTGTTTGATATTTCATGTCAGAGTAAAACCGTTCGTGAGTTCGACACAACTTTCACGGCTAAGCACTTCGGTTACAAGGATGTCGAGGACTATTACAGGAAGGCGACGCTTCACGACAAGCTACATCTTATCGAGGTACCAACATTGTGCCTAAGCGCGGCTGACGATCCATTCCAGCCACTAGACGGTAAATTTTCCGTACTATTGTATACATATTTTTTGTCAAAAAATTAATATTAGCCATAAGTGCGCTGTGCCATTTTACAATAGGCCCTTAGTGTTTGATTAGCCCCTGGTTAATAACACAGGTGCGACATTACATTTTGCGTGCCAGACACGAATAATTCCAAAAGGACAACAAAAATTCTACATAAAATAATATAGATAATACCGAATATCATTAATTGTTTATAGTCCGCATAAAAAATCAATCGATAACTTATTTATTGAATTATGTGTTGTTGCAGCAATTCCATTAAAAGAAATCCGGGAATCTAAACTCGTCGCCGCTGTGGTTACTTGCCGGGGTGGCCACATTGGTTTCTTAGAAGGATTCTGGCCCGGGAAAGTAGAACAATACATGGGAAAACTGTTTGCGCAATACTTTGGCGGTGTCTTCATCAAAAACTTTGATCCAGCAGTTTGCCAAACGTGATACTTGAAGGATTCGAAATCGATCAGCAGATCAAGAGAACCGCTACTAATAACATGACGGCTCTGATTCAACAAAGATAGAAGACATTGTGATTATAACTAATAGAGTGAGGAGGCGAGAGCAGCGTTTTCGTGTGCCTTACGATGTCCCAATCTCGTTGAAAATACTCTCTTCGATTCGAAACCTGAGTATAGTTCTATCGCCGACAATTGTTTGCCTCATCCCGCGCTATGCGATGCATGCGATATCATAGATGCTAATGTGCAATCAAGGCATTTAATTTTCCCTCGCGGACTGAATGACGGTCAGATCCCAAGTAGCACTACTGTCAGAATAATAACTATAAGATATCCTTTACCAGTTATCTCTCAAATATGCCGTTGCTATGTTATAGTAAAAATTTTAATATAAGTTGTCCAAAATCGATCATACGACTTTGTCTCGCGGATGTCCATTATAGAGCACCGAAAAGTTATCCATTTATCGATAACGAATAGGGATATCAAATAAGGTGTGTTAAAGATGTCGTTTTTGGGATAGCCAAAAGAGTCTTCTCAATAGTTGCCCAAAATATATCATTCAGCAAAGCTATTTCGGTTTTTCTAACAAACTAACGATATTTATCGGATAGTTAACTTATTTATATGATATTGTGACGTGATTTCCGAGTCATTCAAAAGATATCTTTCGGGCATGATACATGTTAACGCTGTGATACAGTTAGACATTTGGCAGGACAGTAATGGCGTATTGAAACTGATGGCGTAACTGATCGACGTCAAAATTACAGCACCCGCGTCCGAATTAAGCAGATTTTTTAACGTCACGACGTGCTGGATCCAGCACTGTGTCTGTACAGTTCCGGCACATCGTACAGTTAAGAGAGTTAATGCACAAAAAAATTTGATATCATATGTTTGAAAACAAAGGGTTCCAGATCCAAAGTCACGATGGTTATCGTATCAGAGGTATAATTCTATCATGCCCCAGTTGCCTTTCTGATGGACCTAAGTAGGAATATTTATTGATTTAACAAAAAGTTATCTGATTACTGAGAAAAAGGGCATTCGAGTCTTTTGACGGTCATCGTTTTGACGTCTTTTGGACAACTTAATGCTACTTGGAATATTACCATAGTTTTTGCTTGCTTCTTCCATTTGTACTAAGGTAAATGTAAATTGATTCATATCGGCTCCAAAAGCCGATCGTCGATTGACGCACAATTTTCAACTTCGATTTTGCTGCAGTTCGATTCTCAAAAACGATGGGGGTTTTAAGTTGAACTGCAGTTTTTGTTTCTAAAACTGATTAATGTCATTTCAAAAATAAATGGATGGATGTTGTGAATTCTGCACCAGCCGATCGTCGGTGTAAAGTCGATTCCCGGTTGACCAAGTTCGCGAGGGTCACTGTCCTTATTAGGAAAGCGCGCGACTACAGTTTTTATGCATTTTATGATATAATTAGATTAATGGAAAATTGCAGAATTTGATTAGACGCCTAAAATACTACAATCATTTTTTTTCAACGTGGTTCAGTATGACTTTTAATCATAGGTTGCCACTTAACTTTTAGGACTAAAAAATACCGTGTATTCTAAAAGAAATAAATGATCAAATACCTAAGAATTTCTCATTTCTATGCCAGCTTGTGTATAATAGTGTAATAATTGCGAGACTACGAATCAACTAAAATCACTAGCACTGGTATTCAATACTTTTTATGACAATCTTTGATTTGATAGTGAAACGAAAAAGACATTTCATGAATATTTTGAAATAAAAAATACAAAGTTCTACAAAAATGGCTATAATAAAAAATGAAGATGTGCTCCATGTCGACTGTCTCTCTCAAATTACTAAACTTAAGTGTGAGGAAAGAAAACCTATCGTGCCTTCGATGAACTCCAGTTTGTTTTGTTGCAATTATTTGTCCTACACAGTTAATCGTTCGCGTTTATCGGTGAGCTCGATAAAAGTTTTTTAAAAATGTCTGAAGCTTGCATCAGCGATTCTTTACTTACCTTATCGATCGAGCACATCATTAAAGAAGTCTTTGACATCATCAAGGCAATCTATTTGCAACGTTTGAAAGAGCAACAGTCGTATCGCAAATTTCACCTTGACGTTTGAGTTCTCGGATGTACAAGTCGAGAATTGTAATTCAAAATACACATCGTCCTTGCGATTCATTCACAAACATCCTGCAACCGGTAAATGAACCGGACATTTTACAAGGCAGAGCGAAGTAGAAGAGGCAACTTATCGGACACCCGGTAGGTAGTGTTGTCTGATGCTATGGCTGCATTCTGGATGCTGACTAGCAAATTGCCGCAACGTTATCTCCCGACAGGTGTAAAAATTGCTATTGACAGATTGATTAAAAATAATACTCACGTCGACGCAAAATCCAGCAGAACTTACCTTAGTGCGCTCCTCTTCTCATCGCATTCTGTAAGAACGAAATTTCATTGTATTGTCACAATTGGTGACATTATTAACACTGATAACCTATAAAAAATTTGGTAGAACAGTTTTTGACAGTAATTACCAATTTAGGAGCAGCCGCGACAAATTCGGAAAACCGACGGCGAAAATACGGGAATAATGACTAAGTTTCAATACCCCGAACCTCGCAGGGACGAGACAGTAATCGACAATTATCACGGCGTTGAGGTTATACACATAGATATATTATCTATATTTTTTTTTCATCCAATATGTTGTTGGATTATTGCAATAATTTGGTGATTCTTTGTAGGTCCAAGATCCCTACCGATGGCTAGAGGATCCTGACTCGGAAGAGACAAAAGCCTTTGTCGATGCTCAGAATGCAATAACAAAACCCTTCTTAGCGTCTTGTCCGGCTCGCAAAGATATCCATGAGAGATTGAAACAGCTGTGGGATTTTCCAAAGTATTCCTGCCCTGCTAAACATGGAGATAAATACTATTTCTACAAAAACAGTGGGCTACAAAATCAAAGGTAATATTTCATTTATAAAGAACAAAATTAATGTCAAGAGTAATGATAATTTGGTAAATGTAACAGTTTTCACAGTTTTTTTTCAAAATTTCAAGAATTCTACTTAGTATTTGGTGCATTTGTTCTTATACAGTGATAGGATACAATTTTGTATGTCGTCAATGCATTGGCTAAAGTTTCTTTTAACAAGTAAAAAATACAGATATAATAATAGAATTTATCTTTTACAACTATTTGCAACTGCAGATGTTTTCCGTAAATTTCTAGATAGTTGAGTGCTGTATTTGTTGATCAAATGAAAGTAACCCTTTCTTAAAAGAGACAGGGCACGTCGAAAGTCGATTATATGGAGTCACTGAAGCGGAAATAGATGGGACTATTATTAACTTGCAAATACCATGTTTAGCTACAAGAAAAGATAATTAAAAAGAAAGGAGTGCGCGCAAAGTGAAAAATATGTTGCTGTGTCTGAATTATGTACATGCACAATAGTTTTAAGAAAATTTATAATGCGCTGACTACAAATATATTGAATCTAATATATAAAAATAATAGTTTTTATTGTTAATTTAGGTGTTGGAATAATGATTTCTGTTTGCAGTGTTTTATATGTACAAGATAGTCTAGATGGCGAGCCCAGAGTGTTTTTAGATCCTAATACGTTGTCTGAAGATGGTTTGGTAGCTATAACTAGTAGTAAATTCAGTGAAGATGGCAGTATTTTTGCCTATGGATTGTCCACCAGTGGATCCGATTGGAGTACTATCCATTTTATGAATACAGAAACTGGTATGTGTCAATTTGCTTATAAACAACAGAATATACAGATTATTTGACTGATTTTTCCGGGTTCAGGTACTAATAATTCGTAGGATTATTGAGTTAACACATTATTTATATGTTACGAAAAAAAAAACACATTTCTAAAATTTCGTATACAAGGCAATCCATACGATATTGAACAAAGAGTAATAAGTAAAAAAATCTTGAAAGAACGCTCCTTTCCTTTCAAAGTAGAAATAACAACATAGAAAATCACCGACCGCTATATAAAAATCACTATATCCACTTAACACTCTACAAAAAACTTATTAGTAATTATGATGAATATCGTTTTTGTATCAATGAAGATATTCTAATGAGAATTTGCAATTTTACACAGGTGAGAAGTACCCGGAAGTGTTGGAAAAAATCAAGTACTCGTCGATAATGTGGACGAAGGATAACAAGGGAATTTTTTATGGAAGATATCCCGAGCAAAAAGGAACTACTGATGGTTCTGAAACTCAAGGAAGCAGAGATCAGAAACTTTGTTATCATGTGGTAGGAACACCGCAGTCCGAGGATCCACTTGTGGTCGAGTTTCCTGAGGAACCTTTATGGCGAATGTGAGTTACTGAAGAAAAGGATATCTATTACTTTTTCCAAAATTCATCTGAATGTTTGAATATTTTCATAGAGGCGCCCAAGTCACTGACTGCGGGAAGTGGTTGCTGGTGATCGCAATGAAGGACTGCCGCGATAATTTGGTTTTCCTAACGAAATTGAATCCCGATAGCAAGATAGAAGGAAAATTACCGCTAACGAAAGTAGTTGACAAGCTTGAAGCAGATTACGAAGTCAGTAAAGTTATATTTTCGAAGTTTTTAACCTATTTACTATTTCTGAACTTGTCGTCAATACTTTATCGATATTATTGAATTATCAATAATTTCAGTACGTCGCGAGCGATGGAAACAAAGCTATATTCAGGACCAACAAAAATGCACCAAATTTCAAACTGATAAGAATCGATCTGGAAGATCACGCTGAAGATAAATGGACCGAATTATTGCCCGAAAATCCCGATCACGTTCTCGATTGGGCCACGCCAGTCGATAATGACAAATTTGTCGCATGTTATATCCAAGATGTTAAAGTAATAATTATTATAATTACCGACCTCCTAACTGTTATATTATATTCTGTATATTTATTTGACTTCCATTGCAGAATGTACTCCAACTACACAGTTTGAAATCTGGAGAATTATTACGAACATTCCCTCTTGATGTTGGCACGATCGTCGGCTTCTCCGGTGACAAAAAATACTCTGAAATATTTTATCAGTTTACTTCGTTCTTGACGCCTGGAATTATTTACACGATGGATTTGGCGAAGGACAAAGAACCGAGGGTAATTTTAATCGTAAACTTACAAAGTCCCAGACAATGGTCGTTAAACAATTTCATGTTAACAGGTGTACCGAGAAATCAAAGTAAATAACTTTGATCCCAAGGCATACAAAACCACTCAAGTTTTCTACCCGAGTAAAGATGGAACGCGCATTCCCATGTTTATTGTCTCCAAAGCGGTAAATATAGAATTATCGATCTGTTTGTATTATTATAGCTATACTTTGATTATTTGACCAATTTTTTGAAATGCAGTACAATATTTTGTTAGGGTCATACGAACGAAAAATATTTGCCTCCTTTTCAGTACAATTTTTTCGAATTTACAGCTGTTCCTCAAGGAAACACGACTCTAATAATCAAAATTATGCATGCCCTATTCTATCACATAAATTCTCGAGCAAAAGTTGGGTTTTATCAAAATTTTCCCCATGAAAAAAAAGTACTTTCAAGATGTATTGAAAAATATATCTCAAATATATGATAAATATCTTGTCCGAAAAATACTATGACTGAGATATATTTTAGGATACATACGAAATATGTGCGAGTGAAAAATATATTTGGGCTACATCTATAATCAATGGAAAATATACTTTTATTATATTATCTTCCGAAAAGTTCTATATGTCAGATATATTTTTGTATGTTTTTTTTTTTTATAAGGGTTCTATAAACGCTTTGCGACAAACACAAAAACTAGAAAACCCCACGTCATTGCAGATACTAATAACATTAGTTTGGAACGATAATGATCCCAAAGAGTTCATTCAACAAATTTAATAGAAAATATAATGTTCTAAATGCTCAAGAATTCTAGAAATCTCGTCGAATATTGTGCCGAATATTTCGTTGTAAAAAAAAAACGTGATTCTCAAAGTCGTGAATTTATTGTTGAAAAATTGATAATTGCTGCGCATTTTTATATAAAATCAAAGATCTTAGTATTTCGAGCGAAGTTTAATATCGTTAGTTTCATTTATCTCACAATACACAAATTCTGCTCGAATTGAACTGTTCTTCAAGGACATATTTGAAAGAACCCTCAACAGGTGTTACAATAATAAAAATACCGCTCTGAATTCAGTTCGTTAAGGAACCCGTTTGGTTTGTTTACCAAAGCTATCTTTATGTGATAAGAAGCCGGAAATAATTTTCGATAATATTCGAGTGTTAGAAATAACAATTTTCGGTATCTAATATTCATTTTGTGAATTTTGAAAAACCGTTTGTCCACTCGATTGTAAAATGTAATTAAGAAATATTGTAACTTTTTTAGGACACAGTATTAGATGGCTCGAACCCCGCGCTATTATACGGCTACGGCGGTTTCAACATAAGCGTACAGCCTACCTTCAGTGTCACCAGACTAGTGTTTATTCAGCATCTGGACGGTGTCCTTGCAGTGGCCAACATTCGCGGTGGGGGGTAAGCGATATTCGAAAAAAAATCCAAATAAATCGTACGATGTATCTAACTTGCAAACTAATCGATTTCAGAGAATATGGAGAACGTTGGCACAACGGCGGGCGTTTCATGAATAAGCAGAACGTGTTTGACGACTTTCAATGTGCCGCCGAATATCTCATTGAAAATAAATACACGCGTTCCGATAAATTGGCAATTCAGGGTGGTAGCAACGGTGGACTTTTAGTTGCAGCATGTATAAATCAGCGACCGGATCTCTTCGGTGCAGCAATCGCCCAAGTGGGGTAAGAATGTCGTCAAACGAAGGAAAAAAAAAATGTAAACTTGCTTTCGTAACAGAACTTTGATCTCTTACGTTCTCTCGTTGCAGAGTGATGGATATGCTGCGCTTTCACAAATTCACTGTCGGTTACTCTTGGGTATCGGATTACGGAAGTTCCGATGATCCGAAACATTTTGAAAATTTAGCAAAATACTCGCCGTTACACAATGTCAAAGTACCGGAAAACGGAGCTCAATATCCGGCTACTTTGTTGCTCACCGCCGATCACGACGATCGCGTTGTACCTCTTCACAGTCTCAAACTGATAGCGACTCTACAGCGCCAAGTGGGAAAACTACCTAATCAGAAGAATCCTATTCTTGCGAGCATCGAAACAAAAGCCGGACACGGCGGCGGCAAGCCCACTGCCAAAGTGGTTAGTGACGTCGTGAATCTCTTATCGGTCAAAGTCTCATGGCACGTGTGTCAATTAGTGTGTGTAACACGATCAATGTTTGTTTCAGATCGAGGAAAGCACCGATATCTTGACGTTTATTACGCAAACGCTTAAGCTTACTTTCAAGAAGTGAGTAACACAACACGTTCAAAGACTTGCCGAAACTCAAAGGTGCTGTGCCACGCGTCACGTACACCATCTACATAATACACATGTGGCAACATCTATCATATATCTTTGCCGAATGCTAAAGAAACAAGCAGTACCATCGATTTTTATTGTAACTCAATATTTCCAGATGTTTATCAAATAAAAAAAGCGCGTGCAGTTTGTCATAATTGGTTTATTATGATTACCGCAGATCTGAGAGTAAAGTGGAGCCGTAGAGATAACAATGAAAATAATTGAGGATTTAAGTATACATTCCGAAATAAAAGTTCTATTCAACTCAAATTTGATTACTTTGTGACTGATAAAAAATTAATAATAAATCGACAATTAAATGTCACGAAGAACATTGAGAAAAATGAACTTTGGTAATTTTTTCCAAATTTTGCATTTTGCAATGTTTGGTGATTTTTCATAATACACAATTTTTTCAATAACGTTTTGCTATTTTCGTTTAAATCTCGCTTTCAAGGATTTTTAAGCTTGTTTTTATGAAACTCTCCGTTCAATAAACCTGAATTTTTTTATACCCAATATAAAGGCTTTCTTCGAAAGAATCGACGAAACACGCGAATTTTTAACTGCGTCTTACATGTTCAAAGTGCGGAAATTGTTTTTGCTGCCGCGAGTCCCTTATGAATAAATATTTCTACTGGCACCGCGAAATCACTACTGATAACTCTTGTGATTTAAGTAGTTTCCGCCAGTTAGCGGCAGTAATTTTGCGGTCTCAGTAGTATTTTTCCACAAGGCATTAATTTCATAACAAAAACAAGTTTCTTGAAGTTTTCCCAACAATCAATTGTTGTCTAATGACTTTTATAACGATTTCATTTCTTTATTTTTATTTTGTCGCGCGGTACTCCAATTTTAATCGAATGTAACTTCGATTGAGAAATTGTAAACGGAATACATTGTTAAAGAAAAAAAGGCCTTTCTAACAATTGGGTTAATAAGATAATCGTGATCTGGTCACGGTGCAGTAGACCGGTTGAGTGACAGTGGAAAAATCGAACAATGTACATCACGATAATTTATGTATATCCGGTCTGGCATTAAGATGGAAATTCGCAAGAGCTGCTGAGTTGCGAGACCTCATTGCGTGCGTGTATCGTGCGAGGGGTGCGATCGACGCACAAACTGCGTCTAATGCACTATTCATCTTGCATTAGAGTGCATAGTTCTTGCAGTTTTCGATGCAGCTTTCAACGCACTTATGGACGCGTGCTCGATGACGGGAACAGTATCACTGATGGCAGGGTCATCAGATAAGATCACATTAGTGAATTACATATTTCCGTATAAAACGTATGATAGAGATCGCGCAGTAAATGCGTTAGAAGAGGGGGAAAATAAAAATTGAGTCAATGTTATATAATACAATGTTGACGATATTAAGATATAGTGGACGCGTGGTAGGTAAAAAAAATCGTGAGAGGTTCTACCGCAAAAAATAGTCTGGCATTATAAGCATATGCTTTGGAATCGAAAAAAAGTCGTTTCAAAGAAAATAATTCCAATTACAGTATGAGAATGACAAGTTTGCGATTTTCCACATAATTAATTGTTTTTTCTTTCCAACGTGGTTTTTTTTATTCATTGGAAATCAGTGAAAACTACGTTTTAAACGAAGTGCGGCCGAGAAATCTATTTCTGTGATTCACTTCGAAATTAAACAGACAACTTTTTGATGATTCATAACATTTCTTATCGTATGGACGAATGTTTTTTTAAAAATGCTCATTCAATTGTTAATGAGGAGTGATCGAAGTTGTTTCTTGTTGTTGTCGAAAGTCGATTTTTTAATACACTCCTAATGTGTGAGATTCGCAATATTTCCCAAAAGTATCCAGTGATGCAATAGAAAATGTCACAAGCTATGTTCTGTCCAAATCGATTATTCAGTGACAATTTGTTTAAATAATAGTAACTTCATTGTCTATGGATATTTCCGAATATAGAATAACTCCCATTTCAAACAATGTATCAATTCAATGTAAGTTAAGTCCCGACCTCGTAATACACTGATCAGAAAGAAATCTAGAGAACCCGTTTTTTCAGCCCCAAGTTCATGGAGAGTTAAGATAAAAATTCGCAAAATCTGCTGAGTCGTGAGACCTCATATCGCGCGAGTGTGTCGCGCGAGCAGAGATATCGACGTACGGACTAGTGTTCTTTTCGAACAATTTTTGTCGAAAGAGACGAGCTATTAACGTTACTTCTGGACGCGTGCTTCGATGGCACAAAAAATCGCGGATTTTCTCGGGGTTATTGATAAATTCACATTGGTGAAGTACATATTTCCGTATGGAGCATGTGACGAAGATCGCGCGACAAATGTGGCACGTTGGAAGAGGACGAAGATTAAAAATGAAATATAATGTTATGTAGTAAGATGAGAAAGCCGCGTGGCATGTAGGGGGTCTACAGAGGTTCGACCGTGAAGAGTAAACAGAACAATCGGCTATCGGGGAACGAGAGGCTCGGTAGAAGGGGTGAAGACAACGTGATGCGAGAGAGGAGAGGCGAAGAAACATTCCTTATCAAGTAACCTCAATAGCCTCGCTGCTCGTAGAGCATGTGATAAGAGCTGCTGTGTCCACAGCAGGAACGTGACTGCCGCAAGATTCGATCTCCTCCAACCGTATTCGTTTCTCTCATTGTATGTATCGTATATGATGTGTCGGATTTTATAAATGTCGACGGGGGACGACGATAGTCTCGGGAGAAGCAAGTGGAAAGGGGCCGGCGGATCGAGCGGAGACCAACGGGGACCAACGAAGACCCCAACTGGTAGACGACATCCGGGGCTTCCGGGGAAAAGAGCGCTTCGCGCCGATACCACGCGCAGATCAGCTGTACTTTGTGCTGGCGAACTCCGATAACCTCGTGCAATTTCCCCACTCCCGTGAATACTGCAGATATATAATACCAAATGGCGATCAATTGAAGATTCACAAAGTTTCTGCGTAGCGGCGCGAACAGAACGACCAACTGAGCATTGAATCAACGATTACTCTACACAACTTGAAGAGCATATATGAAGATATCTTCTTTTTGAAGATTTCTCCCATACACACGCGGAGCTCAGTTCTCCGGTTTTAAATAATTGCCAAGTTCGTCACAATATAATCTTCAACAAAAAGATCCCGTAAACGTGTTGGCTTTCAAAAGTACCGCCGGTCCAATTTTCACAATCAATCTGTCAGCACACGGAGGAATGCAAAAGGACTGCCGAGACTGTTTGGGTATACGTTACCGTATCAACTCCCTGGACCAAACCTGGAAGTGGCTGCATCAAACAATCGCCCTTCACGACTACCTCATCAGCATCACTTCCAGCCAGTGCGACGTTTCCACCAGTTTCCACGCTTAAGGCCTGTATATAACCTTTGTACAGACCTTGAAGTACCTCCTGCGAGCTAGTGTCACTCATAACTGTCACTAGGGCTGAGATATTACCTAACGGTAAGATACAACAGCACGAGGTAAGGAGAACGGAAGTTGGAGAGAAAGAGAGAGAGAGAAATTTATTTTGCGCACATTTTGCCAAAGACTGATTCATAAGTGAGACTGGTGAATAAGGAAACGCCCATTTTACACTCAAATTTGTTGATACGGTAAACGACAACCCAAACAAGCAGCTCTCATCGAAGAACTGCGCTTTTAAGACTGACACAAGGTCGTGAGGGTCGTAAAGAAACAACACAGAAAAAATGTCACTGGTCGGCAGATGTTTCGCTCTTGTAAAGAGCAGTCATCTTTCGGCTAACCTCTCGGTTCGCTTTGCATCCAAGGCGAACTTGGAGAATGCCTCGAAGAAGATCAGGGAAGTACCTGAGAGCGCCATCAGGAAATCTGTGTTCATATCGCAGTCCACTGACATTCATACTAACTTAGCTCTGGAGGATTGGTTCTATCGCAACTACGACTTTACCAATCATCATGTTCTGCTCCTGTGGAAAAATGATCCCTGTGTTGTCATCGGACGACATCAGAATCCCTGGGTCGAATCAAATATTCAAGCTATGGAGGAACTCGGTATTTCCTTGGCAAGGAGAAACAGCGGTGGTGGAACTGTTTATCACGATGCTGGGAATGTTAATCTTTCCTTCTTCACTCCTAAAGAGCGATATAACAGAAGATACAACTTGGAAATCATGACCAGAGCTCTGTATAGAGAATGGGGCCTCAAGACGAACATCAACGAACGAGAAGACATTGTTGTTCAAGGAAACTTTAAGGTAATAATCATCGATACGCTAATTTTTTTGCTAATCTCTGATATGGAAATTAGTGTTATCAATGTATATAGATTTCTGTGTGGAAACTATCTTTAACTTTGGGTAAATATTATTCAGGTATCTGGAACAGCTGCGAAACTAGGACGTCCCAATGCCTACCATCACTGCACTCTACTTGTTGGAGTTAACAAATCATCATTAAGCATGGCTCTGGATAAGAAGGAGGTAATTTAAAAAAGAAATGATATAGCACGAGTTTCCAATGAAAATAAAAAAAGCGTACGACGATAAGACAAGTGTAGAGGAAAAACGATAAAGTATTTAACTTGCTGCGAATAAACGCTGAGACGCCTAAAAATAATCGCCGCATACGATTAGACGGGTAGGAATTTTATTGCCAATGCCTGCGTACTCGAGGCCTTAGATTCCAAATAGTGTCAAGATATATAACGACGTCCAAAGGTCGAGTCTCGCTCCGATATCACGCATCTTTTGCCCCCCAATGTTTTTCAACGAACTTTATACTCGATCGTTTTTCCTCTCCGTAGTACGAGCTTTGCATGTTTATTTGTTTGGACGTTTCTGAAAAACAATTCGCACAGACTGTTGTTTTGACTTCACGAAATTTGTCTTTAATTTCGTATTCCGATTACTTTATGTTCTTGTGAACTTTAGATATCAATTTTTTTTTGTTCGCTCCCCCGTGATTGTGATAACAATTCGACGCTTGGTGAAATATATTCAGTTATTCAACAATGCAAATATACTTCACTCGGACTATCGATTCTAATTCACCAAGTTTCCTTTTGATTTCGTATTTCGATAACTGCTTTTCCTTATGGACTTTTTAATGAATTTTTCTTCAACAAGTTTCCTTTTGATTTCGTATTTCGATAACTGCTTTTCCTTGTGGACTTTTTAATAAATTTCTCTTCTTTGCTCTGCTTTGAGTGTTTAACAAATGTAATACTCAGTAAATTTCTATATTCGGTTATCCATTGACTTGTAGAACGGAATTAAGACAAACGCAACAGAATCCGTACGTTCACCGGTGAAGAATCTGACGGAAATTAATTCTCAGATCCAAACGGACAAGCTAATGACCGCAGTTGGCTGGGAGTACCTCCGTACGAAGGCACTGACCCTGGAGGACGGCGGCCACGACCTCGTGGGGAAGCAGAAGGGCTTTCAGATGATAAACCCAACGGAAGACTGGTTCCCAGGTGAGTTTACGAAATATACTTGATATCTTGATTCGGTGTCCCGCTAAAACTCATAAACAGCGATAAGATACCCGATAACACTTGTGCCGCCGAAGCTGATTATGATAATTTGTTCTCAGGTCTGGAAAAGCTCAAGAGCGACTACAAATCGTGGGATTGGACTTTCGGTAAATCGCCGGAATTCACAGTTACGCGAACGATCGAAGTACCTGCTGTAGACGGAAACGTTCATAAATTGAAGCTGACCCTAGAAGTGAAAAAAGGAATCGTCGAGGATATAAAGGTCAGCTTGCCGGCGAATTTTGCACCGCAGAATCCGAACCAGGACGCGAGCGTCATCACGAATCTCCGCGGTACCAGGTACAACCACGAAATAACGGAGCGAATAATCACCGCAATGGGTTGCAAGACCGTGACACATGACGCAGCCAAGAACGTCAGTAAGAGCAACGTCGCAGTTAATCTATGACAGAATGCCAAAGATCAACCAAAATCAGACGCAAAAAAGGATTAGGCTCCGCTTGTGTATATAAAATTTGTATATATTATTAATATCCTTCTTTGTATACTCCGGAGTTTCGACCTTGGGAGCGTTAAAAAGCTCCCAGCAAAACTCTTATGACGCTCGAGGCGCAGAAACTTAGTTAACATACACGTTATACTATATAGCGAGCTAGAACTAAAGATATAAAGAAAACTTATTTTTAATATTCAATGCTCTCACTGCGTAAGTGTGTAACGCTTCGAAGAGACGCATATTGTAAATAAATCGTTTAGACATTGTATCAACTTTTTATCAAAAACTCTTATCTCAAAGGTCTTGCCTGTATTTCCCGAGATCGCGTCGTAATTGCCGCGCTCGGCGTCTCGACCGCTCGGCATATATATATTTTTTTCTTTTCTTTTCCATAACGCACCGCGATTACGACATTTCGGAGTAAAAATACATTTATAATTGGGTTTAAAAATAAGATAATGTCTACCAACGACTATTTACCGATGCGAGTTCATTAACCACGTGAAACTCGAGTGATAAATTTTCCTCACGAGCGCAGATTAATGCGCAGCGGTCACTACGATGCAGACAACGCATCCGGGCATCGGCCCTGCGAAAATAAGCCATTAAATGTCTATAGACCAACCGAGAATTCATATTGAATATTCAATTATCGCCAATGAGTTGACTAATTACATTGGATCACACGTGAGAAGGCGTTAAGCGAATGAAGATTTAACTTGTCGGCTCGTTAACGTATTGCCTGGATGTGAGGTCTGGGGTACCGACTCGCATGCAGCATGACATCGCGATATGGCGGCGGAGGTGTGCCCGGACACTCCGTCGTCGCTCGATTTCTATTCTCGTTATTTTGCCAGAGATGTTGCAGGAGGCTCACCCTCTGATTAAGATCGGCTCTTATCGCCTGCCTTCGAAGATTTCTCACCGAACGAGATATTGTCCTTGTCATCCAGAAATAAGTAACTACTGTGCTGAACGCTGCACCAAGAATAAATCCAATTGTCAGGAACAAATATGGCGATCTCGTCCAGGATGGTAAAGAAGATGGTTCGTCACTGGACGTGGGTTCTACTTGCGGTAAACCCACCGTCGTTGCTTCGGTTTTCCAAGAATTTCGCCAATGCTTTATCTTCGTGAGCAATCGACCGGCACTGCCGAGAACTGTGCTCTCTGGCGTCACGATTTCCATCGCCATCATCTTCTCGAACTTCTTCGGTCCTGTCTTCGAATGAGGTATTTCACTGTGACTACATATTGCTTTGAATACCACACCCTTGTCTTTGAGACTGTCCTGTAGCTCGAACATGTCGTTGTTGCAGACCCACGGATTCCTAGGATGGAGAAACAACGAGATATGAACCTACTTATTTGATCCACGAATATACAAAGCTGAGAAACTTTACGGTTGTCACTTTAGGGCAAGGTGCCCGAACTTATTTTGAAATGGCTGTTATTAGAAAACTCTTCAACGGGTTTTTATAAAAACGCGATCTTTTTTTCTCATACGTCGTATGTGATGAGAAACTATAAAAGTCACTTTTCAATTACTGTTATTTAAAAAACATTCCACCGATTTTGATAAGAAAGACAAAAAAATTGAAATGGCTGTTATCTGAAAAAAATTCAATTGATTATCACGAAAAAAAATTATCGTACTTCAAGCGTCCTAAAATATATGTTTATAATAATGTAACATAAGCAAATGACAAGAAAGTTGAGAAATTCCATTTGAAGGTTAATTTTTGACGCAACACTGTAAGACGGATTTTCAATAAAAAATAGTCCTCTAATGCGCTTTCAAAAAAGGAAAATGGGTCCGTTTGACCCAAGAGTGACAACCAGGGGTTAATTTTTAGAAAAGTATAAACATATTCAAGCGAATGGCTATCGTGTACCTTTCGAGAACGAGAACTCCAAGATTTGGGATCTTCGACAAGACATCTGCCTCCAATAGAATCATCATGTTGTTGGAGACGTCAAGTGCTCGCAGCCGAGGCAAGTTGTCGAATATGTTGGGTGGTAAATGGCTAATTCGACAACCCGCCAATCCCAGCGACTAGACAGTAGAAATAGAGCTTCGTTAATGAGCGCATAATAATGTAAAGCTGATGGGCCGATGCAGTGCTTTTCGCGAAATTACTGGCAGACTAGTTTCCATAAAATTTTCTTATGGTATATATTGCTTCATTTAATCATTGATTATCGGAGATACGCTCATAATGCTAATTTACTATCGCTGTTTTTCCTTTCTTTCGCAATTTGACTCCTTGAATATATCTGGGGCAATCCACCCCTTTTGAACCAGGATTTGACCTCGACCTCTCCGATTTGCCTCGTAATTTTTGATAGGCTCAGTTAGACCCTCAAATGCACCATTTTTGTCTGTGGCAATTTACTTCAATATATTTTCAAAGTGGGATATCGAACGCCATAGTTTAAAAATCAGAAAAGTTTTGAAAAATACACCCAATATCAAAATTCTCTAGCTTATAGCCAAAGTGAAGAAGATTTTTTTTTCTTATAGTTTTTGAGCTTTTTTTATTTGAACAATTATTCAAAAATAATTTCAAAAAATTAATCTACTCCAGGAGATTGATAAAATGTTTATTCATTTAAAGATGGATCTTTTAGAATTTTTCCAATTTCGCCTTTTACCGCCCTTCCCACCCTTACTTCTATCACTCCCTATCCGCACTTCACTAAGCTAACCTAAACCTCCAATGCGGCCGCAGCCGACTTAACTACACTGTACCGCATTCGCCATGGGCACGGGGAAATTGCGGAAATCCCGTACAGGTGGTGTATTCTTCTGGCTTCCCGGTATATACACGAAACTAACTTACTTGAGTGTATAAACCGCGACTTCAGAAAAACTGACCTTCCCCTCACTGCTTGATGAGCCATGGCTAAGCGGTCACCTGTCCAAGCTATGGCCGCAAAGAATGCTGCTTAATTCGGTGGATCGCCAGAGCCACAAAACGACCAAGAAACTAACAGTGTTGGTACTTAAAACCAAAATAGGCAAATTTTTTTTTCTCATAGTACTTAAGATTTTCTGATAAAAAACATAATTTTAAATTTAAAAAAAGCTCAAAAATGATAAGAAAAATCTTGCCAACTTTTGCTATAAGCCAGAAAATTTTTATATTCAACAGAGTATTTTTCCAAAGTTTTGCAGATTTTTGAATTATGGCATTCGACATGTCACTGTAAAAACCGGTGCGGTTTTTACAGGAATATATACGTTATTGTTTGTTCAGTTAATAAAAATATCGGTGTTTCAATTAGGAAATAATTTTTCCGTTTCTGGTAAAAAAAAAAAATCATCCTCACCGGAAGGTGACAATTACTCCAAACATTCCGCTCGAAAGCTAACAAAAACATAACTTTTATTCGCAGACTTTTTTCAGTGACCAAATTTTCGAGTTTTTCGAGCCTTCCAGAGTTACTTTCATATAAATAATTATTGGGCAGATCACAGAAGGTCGAAAAAAAGTGGCGGAATCGACAGAAAATGACTTATATTCAATTCACATGATCATTGCAATTGTTCATTCTATAAAGAAAAACTCTTCGTGACTTATCGAAACTACTGCTTCTTCTCTAATTTATCACAGCTGTTTTTTCCCTGGAAGATTTTCCGTGCGTTTGCGTTTATTTCATAATTAGATTTCTGATTAGTTAATATATATAATTCATATAATTATTACGACGCGTTCGCGTTTATTTCATAATTAGATTTCTGATTAGTTAATATATATAATTCATATAATTATTACAACAATGCTGCACACAAAAACAACTACTCTTTTTTCAATGAATATTATCGGAAATCGATAGCAATGGAACTTTAGAACTTCTTCCGATTCATAAAAAGGACGCAATAATTAGAGCACGACCGCGAACGGAAATGGACGCAACCGAAATTATGAGTCTCCGTTTATAAATGATTTTAAACATTAACAATAAATTCACAATCGATTAAGCAACCCACATTAATATCCTCCGGTTTTCGAAAGCTCGTAAATACTTTTCTCTAAATTTTAATAACCAATTCACTCAAATATGCCTTTCCAATATCCTTAATGAGACAGCGTTGTTATTCTCTCAGGCTTTGACAACGTTCATAGTCACGCGATGACTAATTGCCATTATCTTCGACGACTTTGTACAAACAGCTCTTAACCATTGGAAAGTGATTTGGAATACGTTAAATCATCGAAAAGATTAATGGAGTAGTTAACAAATCGATGGGACAACATGATAGAAAATATTGGCTTAATGGATAAGCTGACGTTGACAGTCCTGTTGCCTGCGCTCATTTGGGAATAGCGAAATGGTGCAATTTTCATAATTTCATCGTGCCCGTGGGCGCGATTAGATCTTAAAATATTGCTCGAGGTCATTAGCCTCAGAAATGTCGGTTCAAGTCAGTCTGGCACAATACATTTTTGCCTTATGCGAAGGCCGGCATTCGCTGAGTGCTCGTAATGCCTATGCTCTTGTTACCATCCTTTTGCATGGCTTTTTTTCTCTCCCCTCATTTCGTGCAACGACTAGGGTCACGCATTCTTTTTCGCAGCCGTGCACTCCTCTCAGCCATCGCCATATACCTGCAATCGATTTTCGGGACAAGCTCTGTTCGTGCGAGCGCAACTCGTGCGACCCTCGAAGCCCGTGTTGTCTCGCTCGTACATAACACACCGCGAATTAACGTTAAGAAATATTATGGAATAATGTTAAATTAACATTCTGTCGATATCTCGACTTGTTGACGTACCGCTAAGGAACTGCTTCGCAAATATGGCACGTGTCCGTTGAAATTATTGCCAGATAATTCTAGAACCTCGAGTTTCTTGTTTTTAACGAAGGTGTCCGATTGAACATGGTAAAGGTGATTGTACGAGACATCCAACACCCGCAGATTATCCAAATCCGTTAATGCAAACAAACCGATTTCGCTTATTGTGTTTGATGACAGATTCAATAGCTTCAGTCCCTCCAAATCAGCATTCTGCAAGTATGATATGTAAACGGTTAATTGTATATATTTAATCGGTGTTTCACGAATTTTTTAACAATTGTATCTTAGCCTTTAACTGTCAATTAGTTATAAGTCTTAGCTTTTTTGGAAAATGTCTGTTTTAATTATTAATTCAGAATTCTGGAAGATTTTGGCAGCAATTGTGTTAAGAATAAAGCTTACATTTTTATTTCATTTAAGAAAATTAACTTTTATCAGTAGATTTGTTGGTAAAGTTTCTACCATTAAAGGCATTTTTTGAATCTCAAAAAATAGATTGATTTTTTAGATTTTTTTCTGATTTGAGTGGAGATGACGAGGTCTGCATTCAGAAGCAATTTGTAATTAGTCTCGCTAAGATTAGTGTTTTTTCAATTTAAAAAAATTGGTAAGTAATGGGATTATTAGTATTCGAGTGAACTGCCGGCAAATAATCTTTTCGTCTAACTATTTTATTTTCGGATAGAGCATAGTTTATAACATTGTCTATAGTATGTCTTGATGATTTTCCGTATGTTTATACATTTGTTAATAACCAATTATCAAAATTGTTTTTCTTTCAAATTGATTTTTTTATTTGTTATATATGCAACATTCGAAAGTTTCAGAATTTCGGGCATACAAAAAAAGGTGTCAAAAACTATGTCCTGTCGACATTTGAACTGAATCGGATGAATACAACTATTTAGCGGAACTTTGCTGTAATAATAGTAACTTAATTGTTTACTCATTCTTTTTGAGACAAAAAAAATTGAACTTGGCAAGATCATGTTTTATTCATCTGTGAAAACCTACAATCCTAAATACAATCATTAGCAAAAAATATAACAAAGAGGCAAATTAATTTTTTATTTATACAAAAGGCATATTTTATTAGACATTCTTCAAAAATTAGTGAGTCGCCTTAACTACATCAAACTGTAGGTCCGAAAAAAGTCAAAATTGGTTGTATTTTCAAGAAAGTATTGATCGATCTGAAACATCGATTGGTGAAACTGAAGCTAAGTTATTTTTTTATTAGAAGAAAGATAATCATCAGAAAATAAAAAAGACATGGCCACCGGACGATGAAGCAATTTTTTTCGAAGCGTTTTCCGATGGACAGTGTTCAGCCAGAACGGTTTATCTAAAATTAAAAAAAAGAAACAAAACGGTTCATTCATGTCAATAACAACTACCAGTCGTTGACAAGCGTCTATCTTTAGAAAAGATTTTTTTTACAAAATGGCGACGTATTAACACTCAAACATGAACCATCCTTAAGAAAAGGTAGTCATTTTTACGTAGTTATTCAAAGATAAAGATCAATTTATACAAAATAGAGATCGTCAGCGACCTCCAAACCTTTCTCAGAGTATTTTGTTCCGGCAGTTCTCGAGATATGATGTCGACCGGCAAAAAAAATTACATCATCGGCCGGCGGCCATATTCATATTTATTCATATTTTTTGATAATTTTCCACCGATAAAACAACGTCGTTTTAGTTCCACGAATAAATTTTTAAAAATTGTCTGAGCTCGACCAATACTCTCTTTAAAATAAGAAAAAAACTGCGACCGTTTTTCCGGGCTTCTGCTCAACATTATTTTCCTGCTTATTATTTATTCGATAATAGATCAATATATTTAATATTTATTGTTTGCAGAAGCAGTGACAAGAGAACGTAGCCGAGAGCCTGGCAGCAATTTACCCTGAGTTCATAATCGCCTAACGAGGCAATAGAATTGTTGGAAAGATCCAGCGCTTGAACAGCCTTGTTGACACCTGTGTGAATGCTGTAGAGTCGACGTCCCGCGCACTCGGTCCATCTCAGCCCGTAGCGGGGAAAACACTCGCAAAAACTGGGGCAATCCTCGGGATTCCAAGTGGATCGGCAATTGTCCGGCAAACAAAGGACGAACCAAAAGGCAATTAGAAGGAGAACGTGAGTTTCTCGATGCGCCATGATCTTCGGGCGGTGACTCGAGTGACTCAACTTTGCTCTGCAATCACCGAGCGATAATAAACAGTACGAGGGTCGTCCTCGTCTTCGTTCATAGCGAGAAACATGTAACGACTGGCGGTTCGCTCCGATCTCTCTCTGCGCCACAGTTGGCCTATCGGCAACGGGAGACTCGCTTTTCCCTCGGATTGCGAGACCCAACCGACCGACCACCGTAATCTTATCTCTGGCCTATCGTGCACCAAGTAACAACGCTTAGCAGAAATGTTTATCAGAGGTACCAATGCTGGATGCTTGAGATCCCCGAGAACAACGACGAGAGACCAGAGAAAACACGTCATGTTTTTGGCAATGACGCTTCCGACTTCTTCACGCTTATTCCCTTTTCTTTGCTGCCGTCGCTGATAGTCTCATCGCTACGTCGTTTTCACTTCAGCGTCACCAAAGTGACGCAGCTTTGACACAACTTTTGCTGACACGTGATGCACAGTTGATGTTTCATTTTCATTGTAACTGTAAGAGTTTCGAGTTTCAAAATAGCGCGCTTGTTTCAGCCGATAAGCTGCCGATTATCTGATAACATTATCTTATGCGATTAATGGAAATGAATTTTAAATCTGAATATTTTCTTTATTTTAAGTTTTCAAATTGTAGAGAGTAATAATGTAAGTGATGCTTTTCTTTTTGATGCATTTAATTTTCCCTTTCTTTAAAGTTTTAATCGTTGTGGTTGATTGAAAGAAAATCCAACGCCCACAGGCGCTAAAAAATGGTCATACATTTGAATACAGAGACAGTTTTGGGTAATAGTTTATATGAAATGCGACGTAATATCCGAAAACTGTATTATCTGTTGAATGATTCATTAAGCGTTGAAATGTTATCTCGCGTTAAAGTACGAGTATACTCGGCTATTTGTTTATCAAACAAAGTGCCTAACCGCAGGGACAGGATATCGGAAGCTCATTGTCTGTCAGTGGAGCGATAAACTCGTCGGTTAATTGAAGACGCGACGACGGACGAACTTTGAGAGGAGGAACAGTAAGCTCGATAAATTTTAAGACAAGAGTGCGTGATATTCTTATCCACGCAGTAAAATACACACATTGGGCACTGCATACGGATAAGAATATTGCCCCAGAATATTTGAAAGACAGAGATAATGGAGGGATCGATAAAATCGATCTGACACCCAGCTGCGAGT
Source organism: Tromatobia lineatoria (assembly GCA_949699805.1). Classification (NCBI taxonomy): domain Eukaryota; kingdom Metazoa; phylum Arthropoda; class Insecta; order Hymenoptera; family Ichneumonidae; genus Tromatobia; species Tromatobia lineatoria. Next base: position 21,937,466 of record OX453038.1, on the reverse strand, counting down.
CAAGGAGGAATATATAAATTCTACTTTCCAATGAAGTGCCCCCGCAGATAATAACTTCGTAGAAAATACGCATTTCGATGCGTTTTAGGTCATGGCAAATCCACCAGAAGGCGCCACGAGAATCTTTACACAGGCTGTCCAAGATATTTGTGAATGCAATTGAAGCGCAGCTCATCAAAATCTCGTTGACTCTTCAACTCACAAATTCTTGCTATTGAGAAAAAAAATATAAATATTGTTTAAAAATTATATAATACATATGATTATTTTATGAATGCAGATATCATTTTTATTATTAAAAAAAAACTTTTTTTTCTTTTAGAATCAATGAATATCAAATGTAACGTCATAATATTGGCAGACTACATGCAAATAACGCGTTTTTTAACGTTTTAATTATTTTATGTATTTGACTGTTATTCGTATTCTTGAAAAGTTGCTTCATGCTTATTATGTGATCTAAGATGGATAGTGAATCAGTAAATTATGTACAGGGTGTCGTAGTATGTTTAAAACTTTTTTATTTCCGAAACAGGAATGTAATTTGTATACTTCCAAGTTTGCGTTAGAATTATCTATGTCGTGTATTTTTCTTAAATTCGAAATGAGCTATAACTCCGCGATCCGGGTAATCGATTTGCAAATAATGTACAGGGCGAGTGGTTTAGTCGAAAAGTAGTATATTGTGTATTAAGGGCGGAAAGTTGGGCATTCCTGACGAGTGTGTTGGGTGATGCCCACACGGAAAAAAGGACTTGGTTACGGTAACGAAAAAGATAGGTGGACCCAACCAAGTGACTTAGTGCTCTAAGAGAAAGACGATTACTTGATTAGATCAACTATTTTCACGTGGTTGGATCTGATCGTTGCTGAAACTGAATAGTTAGTTGGGCCAATTACTATTTTGCCCCCAATTATCTTACTTAGTTGGATCACAATTAAAATTCGTTGTGTGACCTATTTAAGTCAACAGTCGATTGTATAAAAAAATGTACTTTACGTATATTTGCCAAATGTACGTTTGGACGAAATATTGGATATTGCCAAGTATACAAAAAGTATATAAAAAAAATACCACGTAAATTATTAATGTATTTTTAAATATGTCGAAAAATATACTTTGCTAGCATACTTTTTTTCCATGGGAGTAGGTCGTTACACCGACTAACCGGATGGTTGTGGCAACAAATTTTCACTCAAGTAATAAATAGTTAGTTGGCCTAACGAAACCGTTTTTTCCGTGCAAGATGCGCAAAGAGTGCAGTACACAAGTCGGAATGGCAACTACGCCCACGGTGGACATACAATTTGTTCGTATACCTGACACGGAAAGGTCGTTTACGATTTCTGAAACCAAGGGCGCGTAGCGTCCGAGACAACTACAACCTACAGCATTGTGAGGGCCAAAGGAAAAGGCCAAAAGAGGCAGGGGGTAAGCTCGGGTCCGGGGGTTCCAGGGGCAAAACCCCGGTGGAGCTTTCAGGGGCGAAACCCCGGTGGAGCTTTCAGGGGGCGAAGCCCTCCGATTGAAAGAAACATAAATTTTTATGTTTCAAATCTGAAACCCCGAAAAGAAAAAAATTTATATATAATTGAAGGGGGCGATTGATTTTCAGTCAAATTATCAACTTTTACAAATGGAAAGCAAACAATATGCCTGAACGAAAATTCTTAGCAAATTTTGAAAGTGGATTTTGTAATTCCTTCAATAGCAAAACATTCAGTAGTTAATCTTTCGTTTTGTATCGGGTAGAGGTCAAAATAGCGAAGGACTAAAATACCGAATGGCTAAAGTAGCGAATTAAAAAATGAATAACTCGGTTTACCAGCCATTCTCCATTTTTTATAATTCGCTATTTTAAATGCATTTTGATAGATGGAGGTAAAATAAGGAACGATCAAAATAGATAATGGCTGAAATAGCGAATTTCATAATGATGACCATTCTAGATTTAGAAGTTTCAAACAAAAATCAGTCATAATATAATGAAACAAAACGCTCTGAGGGCGAAAATATTTACGACGAAAGATCAATAGTGTATTTGTAAATGATGTACACTGAGAGAAAATTATGGTATTAGTAGCCATAAAGTGACACCTATTCATTTGTAGTTGGTACAAACATAGTATTTACCACTCGATTAGTTGTCACAACTATTTCTATAGTCACCGTAACTATAAAAGGACTAAAAAATCAATAGTTGTCACTTTATAGTTAACTGTACTATGACGATTTCTCTTAGTGTATAAGACGTGTAGTTTATTTGAAAAGATTTAGTTCTTTGACAGTCATTCAATTAGCTCGTTTTTTAAACAACGTTTAGTTATAACATAATGAAGCAAAGTGGTATTAAGGTATAAATGTTGACGACAGAGGATCGATAGTCTATTTGCAAATAATATATAAGATAAGTACTTTATTCGGAAGATTTTTGTTATACGACGTTCATTCAATTGGCTTGTTTATTTCGAACAAAAATTAGTCATAGTAAAACAAAGCGCTAGTACGGTAGAAATGTTTACGAATTGTAGTGAATGAGTCAAAGGGCTTGTTTTTACCGAGCGACCGAGAATCGATAGTCTATTTGCAAATAATGACTAGGCAATGACGCTTCTGCAACAGGTTAGAGAGTCTGCAGCTCATGTTCCTGTGTCATGTTTATTCCAAGCGAAATTCGAGCCCGATGAAGCGTCCTACGGAATAACAGGCAATCTAAAGAGCCACGACGGTACGAGACCAATATCGTCTCGTTGTTCGCTCCTTGTAATATACAAAACGCGCCGGGCGACTCATTTTCGACCCCCGAAAACTGTGGGTACCCTACCAGCGTGTCTTTCCTACAACGCTCCAAACAATAAGCTCGATACAATGGCTTCGACGATTGGGAAACAATGCGCGCCCAAAATCTCTGCGTCTAAGTATCACCACTCTACCAACGAAGAGAGCTCGACCTTTCACTTTGCTTAAGGGGAGAATACCGGTCTGCTCCTGATTGTTGGACCTTTATATTTCCTCGCCCCTAACACACCGTCCACCTCTAAAATCCCTGTGTAAGCAGAAAATACCCGGGCGGCAGGCAAATAGCCAGGGTTTCGATAATTTATGTAGACCCGGATAATCAGGTATTTCCCAGGCGGTTAATGACGATAAAATTCACCGTGAGCGAGGATACAGACGCTTCTAAAACAAAATATTCCCAGTTATCCAGCGAAACGATTGTAATCTCTGTACACGAAACGATTATCGTTATCCGGGTATCGCATCTTATTCGAAAATACGTATGCAATGTTGTTACATCGGAAATCGGTTAATAGCAGAGAATATTCACTGTCAGCGATGATACAATCGTGCGTCGCCTTAAAAATAATATATTTCCATTATTTCAGTGAAAGAATTATCATCTTGCTACAAAGAGCGATTATCGTAGTTCTGGTATCACATCTTTGACAAATGTATGCAAAATTGCAAAATTGTTTCAATAGCAAAATTAGCGATTTTTTTAATACCTTGGTTTTTGAGCTGCAGATATTGTTGAAATTTTTTTAAAAATTATTTACTATTGACGCCAAATAGTTACTATTTTTTTTCAATTCCTCACTATAAAAAAAATTATAGTAACTATCTTTTCTCTTTAATGTGGTGGCGACTAGTATATTATCAATACCGATAGTTTCTTTACCTGCTCGTAAAGCATCAACTTTTTATGAGTACCCTCAATTAAATTGATGGATTTTATACACTTGTCACATTTTTGCAAGAAAACCAGATAATGAATTCCCAAGAAAAAGAACACAATTGTGCAATTAATTTATTGAGATATATCTGTCCAGTATCAATATAGCGATCTAGGAAAAAAAAAAAATTGGTCGAATGCCTAAGATTTAAACGGAGTTTTCTGGAATTATTTGTCCAATTAATTAGTACTTAACCAATTTTATACAAAAAATTGAATCGACATTCAAGCTAGCATTATTTATCTTCGACGCCACAGTGCGTTTTTCTGTGCATTTAATTTCTGGTTTCCATTTAAAAAATTCATTATTTTATTTTAGGGAACTCATTAAAATTGGGTGTTCTTCGCAAATATTCTCTGCTAACAGGATCACCAGAAAAATAGAAAATGACCAATATCTACAGCGAAAATTCCAAAATATGTGAATGTAAAAATCACCAATCGTTATCTGTGTCTCTCAATAGCAAAAAAAAAGTATAAGATGCAGATGCACGCCGCTTCCAAAACAATGTATTTCCCCTATATCAGTGAAACGATTATAATCTCGGTACACGGAGCGATAATCGTAGTCCGGGTATCGCGTCTTGTACAAAAATATGTATGCGAAACGGTTTTCCGTAGTAGCAAGTGAGCATGAAGATTGTTGAGTTACCGAGCGGAATAGACGGACGACCAGTGGTTTGCGATTGTGGTTAGCTCGGCGTACGCTGAAACCGAGAGCGCCGGTGTGATAATTAACGCTCACGGTGAATTAGCGAGTAAAAAAAAAGAAGAAGAAGAATATCGAGAGGCAAGCGCGCGGCGCAAGTCGAGTGGCGTGTGCACGATCCGATGTGTTTTAGTCGCCGTGGTGAGTTGCAGGCGGACGGCAAACGCAGGCCTCGCGTATTCGCTCTAACGGACTAAAGTTAGCACCGGAGCTCTTACGACGACGCTTATTTCTCGTACGGTACCTGTTGTATGGCTCTTGCTGTTTGCGTCTCTCTTTCTCTCTTTCTCTTTCGCATGGCGAGCAACAATGCTACGGGAAAAAAGTAACGGATGAGGCTCACGCGACTAGATGATGGGACAAGCAAGTTGTCGACAGCCAACAGCGCTGCATAAATAAATGCAAGGGGAAGAAACATCTATCGCAGCGATTTTTACAATCTGGGCCGCTAAGATTGATGTTTTTTTCTTCAAGACGTTAAACCTCCTACTGCATCCGTAGGAATATATATAGAATACGACCCAATAACTCTTTTCATCGGTTTTCCTCTATATCATTATTATTCGAGCTTGGAAATGACTAATATTGAAATAGAAAATGTTATCAATACATCTTTACCCAATATCAATGATTAGATAAATAAGTACTCGGAACTATGAGTGCAACTCTTATATACTGATACAATCATTGATGTAATTACGTACAGTACTTATAATATTATTAATATGTTTGGGTGAAAATTTCCTTTGTGATGATTTGTCGATACAAATTCGTTACCGACAGCACTAGGCGCGGACGGTGTGTGACTTCTGCGGTCCCCAGAGTTAAGCAGCATAGTTTGCGGCCATAACTTGTATATGTGACCGCTTAGCTGCACTGTTGGCGTCAACCGCTGAGCGGGAGACAGTTTTTCTGAGTTTCTAGTGCATTCTTGTACAGTAGAAAGTATCAAATCAAATCAAAGTATCAATCAAAATAAAGCTGCCTGTATCGGCCAGGTTTTCCGCAGTTTCTCTGAGCCCTCTTGCAAATGCGATACAGTACTGCATTGGGAAGAGTTGCTGCGGTCAACACTCTACAGGTGGCGGCCTGAATACGACGTACGGAAGAAATTTCCGAATAAAAAAATCTATACAACTTTTATTGAATTACTTTCTAACAATACTTGACATTCATTCAATTCGTAAGTTATTCAAAATTGTATATTTCAATATTGTCTATCCATTCATAAAAAAAATCACTAAAAACTAAATATCATTATCAATGCAACTAAGAACGTTTCTCCCCGATAACGATTTGAGATTTAGTGACCAATTTATCTTAAGTCGCACACAAAGAAAGAATCCCATTTGTATAAAAAATATTGAGAGTCATATAAACTTAACGACAAGAGCAGAGAATTTTTTTGCAAATTAAAAAATCTCAACAATCAGACCAATATAGCTATTTGTCCTGGTGATAAAAAAATGGTCAATGGCAGCCCGTGATGGTAGTTGTGGACGCCCTATAGGTACTCATATTAGCGTGTTGAGAATCACTATTGTTCAGAGGCCGTAAAACCTTCTTAACGAGCTATAGATTGTATTTTCATAGCGTCCAACTTTCTCTGGCAACGAAGTGAGCTCGTATTGCCGAGTACCGAGTGATATTCGGGCAAAGGGCACCAATGGCCAGGGGGCCTTTTGGTTGCTAACGCGTTTACAATGTCAAGAGCCATTAAGCAACGTCGTCGAGACGCGAGATCGGTTCTGTACGGCGCCATGAGAGCGTCTAATCCGGGCGCGGGATATCGAGACGTGTGGCGAGGGGGAGGGAGGAGCACAAGCGGCCTCTTGCGAGCGATGGCAGAGTGCATGAGGCGCGGCTTCTCGCTGGCTGGAGTCCATCCTAAGCTCTGTACAGTCGTTGATGATACATGCAGGCATCGGTGGCATAACGGTGAAGTAGGTTTCGAGCAATTTACATTCCACGAAGTATCACGCGGATCACACAGGCGTGGCGGAAGTCCCTGCTGGCTGTTGGCGCGAGGGCTGATTTATGTTGTATGTAGTACGTATGCGCGAGTAGTGAGCAAGAGAGTTTGCTTCGGCGTTGCAAGCGCCGCGCGAGCTCGCGAGGTGAACGTTGCAAACACACCAAAGAGAGTCCAGAGCGTGGATCGTAGAAAACTAATGTAATTTACACGCTCCCGTAACACGCAACGCAAGCGTATATACGCGCTTATACTCTACAATGTTACTATATTTATACCGTACGCGGAGTAGCATCGGAGAGCTGTGCACGAGTATCGTTAACGATCTGTTGGATGCGCCTTTTAAAAGAGGGATAAAACGTGCCAGGGTCGAAAGGATCCGGTTACAGAAAGTCGCAGCAGCGGCAGAAGCAAGAGCAACAGTAGCGGTAGCGACTCGTAGTATACTATTATAGTATTACTTGTATATCCATCGATTAATCGGTAGCTAAACTGGTGTATACCCAAAACGCGTGAAATACGCATAATCAAAACAACCTCGGCTGTTAGAGACGTCGGTTGGGATATTTTATAATGCAAGATTTTCGTTGGCTTTCCTCGTCTGGTAGCGAGCCCTTGGCAAGTGCGAAGCCGCGCGTGGCTCTGCCGGGGATATCGGTTGCCAGCTAATAGCTAGCTCGTTTCTCGCGCTCTACGCTGTCACGCAGCGTTCATTGCGCAACACGTTCACGGAAATAAATCTAGGATAGGCTGGTGTTTGCTACTAGTACTACTACTGTGTCTTGTACGACTACTACTGTTGCTGCTGTTGTCGGTTGTGCTGCGCGTGGGCATAGGGAACGCTCCACGTTCTGTAGCTTGCTTCTCTTCCATCTCTATCTCCTTCCTCTCTTTCGTTGTTCCATCGCTGCTAGGCATAGCCTTACGTTATTCCCCTTCGTTCTATCTATTTCCCCTCGCGATCATTCCTATCACCCCGCCGCGCTCTCCTCCCTGCGCTATATCTGCTCTTCTCGGCCGCTCGTGTGTCTCTTCCGGCCTTGCATTCATCCCCCTTTTCCTCTCCCCTCGCTCTCGTCTGCATCTATCCATCTATCTATGCGCTCTGGCTCTAGTACGTCGTAAATGATCGCGCGCGTGGATTCCCATCGGAAAGTCTCATCAGCTTAGCTGTCAACCCACTGGCCCATACTCGTAACTAAGGTACGCGAGATCGTGGCACACAACGCCATTCGAATGATCCCCGAGCCAATATACGATACTCGTGTCGAATCAATTGGTTTTTCTGCGGGCAATGACGTTCACTGGGTTTCCTTGACAAAGGGAAAGTACGCGAGATTGATTTTCTCACCCTATGATATGATTTTCGCTCACTGTCACGAAAAAGTTAGATACGAGGCGCGGCTCATAAATTTGCATGGCATTCTTGAGCCACGTGTTTCGTCATAGGCGTCGTTGCCGGCTTTGGCCGATCGGGAAACCGAACAACGGAGAAAAACGCCGGTTTGGAAACTGGGATACAGTAGACCCTCGATTTTATTACAGATTAGAATAAATTGAATTTCGGGGGTTTTTTTTTCGCTGGTAGAACAATAATTTAATGGTTATTTACACGAGGAATAAAAGTACGGTGGGGCCGATTGATTGCTGATCTTTTTTTGAAGTATTTTTTATCATTTTGTGTTAAGTGTGGCAACACTGGAACGAGTTATCATCGATTCAATAACTATCACTATCATGAGCTGCCACAAATATAAAATGCTTCAGCTTACTCCTAATTTTTACAATTCATATGTTGTTACCATGAAATCGACATCAAAATACTATTGTTTCAATCGTATTCAATTTTTCCAATTACAAAGCACCAAAATCACAACATATAATTTTTGCTAAAATAACAGTGCACTTAAACTATTTTTCGTGGAATAAAAAAAAATCTTTTTAGATTGATCAATCGATGAAAATAACAGTTCACTGGATTATTCTTGTCAGAAAGAATCTATCGTAAATTTCAGTCTTTAGTATCAGAAGAATCGATCTGCCGAAAAATCGGGTCGATAATGAACATTGTTATTGATTACACAATTAAGATCCATAGAGTGCAGAATCCCTATGCGAAATCTAAGAAATTATATGTTAATTAATAATTACAAGTTAATTTTTTATTACTGATGATATTTTTCCCATAAATAATCGATATAATTCTGCGTTAATGGTCATCGAAATCAGATTACATGTACATAAATCCTCTATCTACTTAATAATGTAATTTGTCATGTAATTTGAGAAAGATATGATGCATTTGCTTCGGAAAAATTCGAGAACGCACTGTATACAAGATGCCGGCAAGTTTGGCTCGGTGTTTGGGTCACGGTGCGCGCTGCAGCGCTCTCGGTTCTCGCCGGCCGGCTAAGAGTGTCGCTGAGGATGCTCAGCTCAGCAAGACGCTCCACTTTCCGAGCGTTTCGTCATCGGCTTACAGCTGATACTCGAGGCGTAATTAAAGCGATGCTCGATGACGACGACCGTAGCGAATAGCTCGCATCGACTTTTCTGTTATAGCTTTTATCCTAATAGAAAATCCTCATAGTCAAATAGCAAATCGAATGTTGCATCAAAAGCCTTATTCGTCATGCAATATTATACTTCCACACAGGAAATACCGGATGGACTGGAGAAAACTCACAACGCATTTCTTCGATAATCCTGCGTATCTCAGAAAGACATACGATAGCATGCACCGAATATTTCAGGTTTCGGTGAGTATATCTTCCGTACAAGCGAAAAACATGGTCGGTAAGTTCTTTGTTGGTTCGAGAGACGCCCGGCGACGCGAGCGCAGAGCCTCCACTCATCTTCAATGTCGTCACCGACGCCCTCCAGCTGATGCAAAATGGCCGCCGTTCTCTGTCAGCTGAACAACAATAGAGTCGGCTTTTTAGGCCCATAAGTACTGTACTCGTTCTCAGACATCGAGTACACGTACGGTACATTATGAAATTATTAAAAATGCGTTTTTCCTAAGAAATATAGTAACGGAGAAGGAAAATATCCGAGACATTATGGCAAGGCGAATAGCCTGTAGGAGGCTCTCGTGCAGCCGAGTGCTTTGGATTCGATCGTACAAATCCACTCTCCTCTAGAATCCGCCCTGCCGCTGCGGCGCTGTTTCGCAGGCGCGAGCGTTTCGTCACCAAAGCGTCTCACAGCTGATGACAAAACGCCCGCTCACGGCTGCTGCATGACAGCTGAGTACCAATCGTAAGCTGTGTGCTCTGTCGCTCTTTTCCTTTGTTCAATTGCTCCACAGCTGTAAGAGCGGCAATAACCATAGACATTCGCTACCCTCAGCTTATTACGGTATGTTCCTAGGTAGCGTTGTAAAGGCTCGTAGTTTATTAGCAGAGCTAAAGAAATGGCCATTCGAAGGAGCAATGGAAGACGAAAGACAGAGAGAGAGAGAGAGAGAGAGAAATAGGGTTAGGGGGAGGGAGGATTACTCCGAGAGGGGAACTCAGAGAAGGCTCGACTCGAGAGAAAACGAAGCAGGGAGCGAGCTGCTATGTCGAAGCCTCGACGTTGCCGTTGCTGCGTTGGCTAAGTCGCGTCCTTTCGTACGTGAATAAAGCGAGAAGGTAAGTGTAGTTGTAGCGGCCGAGGAGAAGGTACGCGCAGCGAGGCAACAGCGATGGTGGGAAAATGGAGGGGATACGTGTGGAGAGTCTCGTTGGTTTAGGATGTTTGGTTAGGGTCTAAGCGGACGATTTTTGTGGCTCTCGCGGTGCTCCCCGCAGGGAGAACGACCAATGGGAGTAAGTAGGTCATAGATTTGAACGAATCCCGGCTCGAGGCCGGATCACGTGGGTTTGTTGTTATCTATCAGCTGTTTTGTCCCGGGCCGAGCGGGCGGGCAACCGGCCGGCGCAGTGAAAGCCGGCAGAACCGCTTCGGTTGCGAGCCTCGCTCCTCAGTTCTACCCGGTCCGTCAGCTGTGCGTCACATGTCGGATACCTCGTCGTCTCTCCGCGTTTCGCCAACAGCAGCACCACCATCACAACACAATAACTGCAGTTGCTGTGTCGTTGCTCGTACCTCACACCGACACTCTGCACCCGTCGTTGGATTGGTGCGTACGACGAGCCGCTTCCTCATAAACACCAGCTGCTCATACTTTCCAACAGTTAACCACAAATTTACGTGGCGTATTATGCTGCTTGAGTCGCGCTATAAAATCACTTATGGCGTTAAAACGCATCGAAACAACGAAGAATATGTCGATCGTCGCGTGACGATAAATTCGCCTAATATCAAAGCCGGTGCCCACGGCAAAAATTCTTGTCTGCTGTTTTCGAGGCCACGGAGACCGCCGCTCATCAGCTTTTGAACTGTAACCGCCACTTTTCGCGTTCTGTGAGTGTTTATCTGTGTCATAAAAGCAGCAATATTAATTCAAATAAAGCGCCATATTCTCTTTTTGAATAAGGCCTTTTTGATTTTTGAATTAAAAATTGTTGGTTTCTGTTACATCGCTGGAATAAAATGACTTGAAGGAAAAGTTTGCCGAGGTTTTTTTTTCCGATTGAAAGGATATTCGTCCAAGTGGAATTGGGTTGAAATTATAATATCTCTGAGAGGTAAGTTCGAGAGTGAGACAGTGAGAGTTTTCCGATCGACAGTCAAGTGAAAAAATCGTCGTTTTGTGGCTGAGTTTTATTTTTCGCGTCGTTTACACTGTTGTTGTGTTTGATACGGGATTAAGTGCTGTCGTGTCGCCGTCGAGTTACAACTACTTTTGGACTCTTGATTTTTTGTACTCGAAAGTCGTGATTAAGGACTGTCTTACATCGTTTAAGTGAATCAGTTTTCGCTGTGCGGAACAGAAAAGAAAAGAGGGAAAAGCTTTACGGAATTTCCGGCAAGAATTAACACGGAAGACACGGACGCCGCTGTTGCCGCTCCGTGTATACCGAGCGTCGTCTCCGGCGTGTGGAACGAATCGGGGCCAGGTTAAGGCGCATGCGCACCCTCGGTCATTCGGCCCCAGCAACCACGGCGGCAGTTCGTCGTCGTCTCGCTCGCTTTTGAAAAGTTTTCGAGAGTAACGCCGGCCGCGCGTTTTCACCGCGTTTTCCACCCGTAACCGGGTGACGTAATTTTTTCTACACACAAAAATCGTTAAGAATCTCGTAGGCTTCGCGGCGACGCGAATACCCACGTGATTTACCACAAATATCTTTCAACATTACCGAGAAATATCGCGTGTTAAGTGCGATAAGAAAGCGCACTATCCTGGAGGATAAAAGGAATAAAAATTTCACAGTAATAATGTCGACCGGCAAGAGATTGGCCAAGCGCAGCATAATCGGCACTAGAGTGTCCGCACGTGGCAAGGACGGAAAGTATTACAACGGATATATACACGCTCTGAAGTCGCCGGCGTCTGCCACTGCCAAGGACAGCCTCAATATATCGAGCGACACCCTCTACTCCGTGAGGTTCGACTTGGTTGCGGGCACTAAACCCCCGAGTCCGAATACCGAGTTCACCGGTCGCGATCTCATTGCTCCGGGCTTCGAGTCTATCGACTCAGCGACTTTCGTTGCCGGACAGAAGGTCTATCTTACCTACAACGGTAGGGAGATACAGGCCGAAGTGACGGAACACCGTAAACACCTCGACGAGGTGGATGTGATGCTAGCCCCGAACGGACAAGAGGTGAGTTACTCTATTTAACTTCTTAAAAAATCACTCTTGCAATAATTTCCCTTAAATTTCGCGACTATTTCAACCATCCAAACAAGTTAGTCTGTCAAGATAGCGAAAAATCGCGTTGTGCCATTTGCAGTTATTTACCATTTTTCTCGTGGCATCGGAGAAACTAGCGGCAGAAAAGTGGAAGTTCGTGAGTAACTTTGTTGGAGGGTTGAAATAATAACGAGTGTATAGCCATAAGGCAGAAGTGCATGGTACGTAAGTATAACTCTGAGGATTCCAAATCGGTATGCAATAGCGTTGTGCGTTACATAGACGAGGGTATAGCGAGTACGCGCGCCTACGCCCACGCGCCTCGATGTATCCTTATCGCAACGATGATCGCGGGCGGTAGGAGCTCGTGGTGTGCGCGCGCGGTAAACGCGAGGACGCCCGAGGACGGCTCGCGAGAGAACAAAGCCGGGATAGCAGCAGCATAGAGAGAGAGGACTTAGCACACCAGTAGCACATGCACTCTGCTCACGCGGAGAGTGGAGGCGTCGCGTGTCTCTCTATATATTCCCTATAGTTTGTGCGGTGTGTAATAGCAGCAGTAGCGGCACGAAACTCGTTGCTACTGCGTGTATATATATACATCCGTGTCCGATAGAGCGCGATACGTAGAGTTGACGATAGGTGCATCCACCCCGAGGGCTCTCACCACTTGTTATGCTCGCACACTGAAGAATCACGCTTCTCCAACCGGTACAGTATATATGTACTCGCATGACAACAATGCGGCTACACAAAAATACATGTACACGAGAGTCTTTTTCTTTCTGAAGCACGTGTCGGTGAAAATGTATAGCCAAGAGCCACTTAAGCCACTACAACTGCGTTTGCCACGCATTTGCGTCGCTGTCGCTGATAACGGCACACAGTATTCTTGGTCATTGGAACTCGACTGTAAACATTGCTGTCTTCGTCCCGAATTCTTAAGATATCGAATGCTGCCTGTTTCTGTAGATTGTACAGTCTCCGATTTTTCTTGTGTGTATACATGCTGTATCTCGTTGAGATGGAACGGAAGATATTCAATCATTGGTATGGGTGTGATTAGGAGAAGACGAGGAGCTTTTACAGGAGTACATACTAGAGTGTCTATACTATATAAATATACGTAGCCATAGCTGTGAGAGTTGTTTGTATATGTATAAGGAGCTCTTGCTTTAGAGTATCGCTCTCTGGTGTAGTAAACGTGGTGGCGATCAGAGTACAGCCGGATGCGCACCTACGAGCCAATGCCCGAGGCAAACACTCATTCCGAACGGAAGCTCTTTTTCCCCTCTCTCGCGTGCTCCTAGAACGCGTGCATACGTATAATACAAGCGGTGTGCAGTGCTGCTGCTGCTGTGCTCGCCACAACAGACGCGACTACAAGCTTTTCATGCATATATCTACGATGTATTATGCGTACTATAGCCGAAGAGTGGCATGAACTGGGGATTCGTTAAGCCGGCTATACGAGGACGATGTGTGACTCTTGCTATCTATAGAATAAACGTTTTTCTCGTGCCCTGAATTTTGCCTTGTATACGACCTATTACTTGACGCTAGTCTGTGGCTCTTTGATGAAACGAGGAAAAATAAAAGTTGAGAGATTGAGTTATTTTATGAGAACGGCGACGCCGGTTCAACCGGCATCTCGACGGTGCATGACAGTTCTCACTTACCAACTAACGCAACGACGGCCGAGCGACTTTCTGTCTCTCTTTGACTCCCTCTTCGACGCCCCGTTGATCAGGGAAATATTATTTTCGTGACCCCGTTCCTAAATGCGTAACGTCGCGAGTAGGTGGCCCATTTACGCGACGCGCATGTGCACCGACGTAGGCGGCGACTATGGCCCGCTCGAGTTGACGGTGCGCTACTCTAGCTGCAATGCATACATTGCTACTCTGTGGCCTGCTTCATCTCCGCTCTGCTACTGCTGCCGAGCCGCGCGACGAGATACTGTGATGACACTATGGCGTAGGAAAAATAGGATAGCATCATAGATAAAATAGGGAGATAAATAGGCTCAATTTTGTGCCTTGGGCGGTATTGGATGTGTTTTTAGATACTAAAGAATTTGAATATTTTAAATTACTTTTTGAAACATTTGTGGACCTGTTGAAAAGAAAACAAATGTATAGTGGATATTTTGAGGAAGCAAGTCAACAAAAAGTTGGTCCTTATTAAATTTTATGTGTCGATTCTGAAAAATTCTGAATTTATTCGATTTGCGTATTCGTTTTACAAACAATATGATATTGATATTTTTGTTAGAATATCTTAGTAAATATTAGGGAGAGAATTTATAACTATTTTATTTTTATAAAAACAGAGATACTTTTTTCGTTACTTTCTTTATTGCTTCGGATTTCGGTTTATAATAGAATGTTTATACAATTTGGCACTAATATTGTAGGATATTCTTTAGAGAAAAAAAAGTATGACTGATTATTTATAAAACAGATACAAAGAGGCTCATCCTGGGATATTTTGCTGCATAGACTTTGACCGGAATCGCACAGTGACTTTGAGTCAGTGAATGGTAATGACAGATCGGTGGTTACAGTTTCGATTGCGAGGGATAGGCACGAGGAAGATGGAAAGAAACGATGAGGGAAACCGGCGGAGACTCGTGGAGAGTTGGATGTATCATATGGTACAGATAGATAGAGATAGAGGCAGACAAGCGATGCAGTAAAGGGAGAGTGAGCTTCAGGAGCAGAAAAGTCGGGCTACAACGTAGCATCTCGGCGGAACGGACTATCGCAGAATGGAATTTGATACCGCGACGTCGTCGACCACCCGACGACACGAGGCATCTGCGCTTAACCATCTCTCACGGCTCAATGCGCTTTTCGATCGTTTCCAATACGCCATAACTGTATCTGAACAGTCGGAAGTACCCATACACAGAGTCAAAGCGATTGAAGCAAATTAGAAGCGTCGGAAACGATCGAAATTCATTCAGGCGAAATATCTACCGGACGCAGAGCTTTATGGGAACCGAAGCACGGAGAAAAATCATTTGCTAATACGGTGACAGCAATTTTTATTTGCTGATCTCTTAGATTTCTTTACTGCCCTATACTAAAAGATTTGCTAACCTTGAAACATTTTTTTTCGGTCTGTCAAATAATGTTTTGAATTGAGACGACCCTAAAAAATATTCTTGCTAGGGTAATAAATATTTTTTAGCCTGGAAATATTTTCGCTGGGCTAACGATATTTTAAGGTGTTGCCATCAATATAATTTACTGGTACAACAAAATATTTTCTCCGTTATTTCGAATTTCCTGGCATTCTTGAGTGAATTTTTATGAGGGTATGTTTTTATTATTATTGAAATACTCTTTGAAAAATTTGATAACTATAAACGAAATAAACTGATGGAGTAAATTCGCAAGAGCGAATTAGGACAGCTTCAACGGCTTAGCGACGACTCATTGGTACACTGCGCGGAATATTTATAATGCGTGCAGCGAGCCATCGCCACAACGAACTTTGCGAAAAAATAGAAATGTCTTTTAGCTGCGTTGAGATAGAGAAATGCTGCACAGCAGAGAAGTTGCAGGGCAGACAGCGACTTGCGCGATCGCTCAGGCGTAGCTGCTATGAAGCAAATATATAGGTGGCCTCGGTCCCGCTACGTGGGCGCGGCTAGATTCGTAACGAGTCCTCCAATCCGACTACAAGATTCTATGATACATGCTATAGACCCTCGCTTTGCATATATAAATTTTGTAATAAATTATCGTCATAAAAATTACGAAAAAAATGCATACCTACAAGGAGAGAAGTTTACATTGCACCCGATGAATTGTGTTGGACTTGACAACTACGTGAGACGACTATTAGTTCTTCGTTAATGCTATTACTATTTATTGTCACATTTATTATCAAATTTTCCTTTGCACAGTTGTAACATTATATTCGTTAATTTGATATTGTTTTTATGATAATGAAGCAAGGTCATAAATTTCCACTTGAATTATAATAAAAGTACGTTTTCATTTATATTTTACATTTTAAAAACTTTGTAATTACTAAGAGATTCGAAAATTTGCTTATTGAAGCTGTATTCAATTTTTACATTGACAATAGCTATGGGATCATTTATACAGTAAATTTTCATTCCAGAAAATAATGAACGCTCACACGTTTAACTATGCTAATTAATAGTTATCACTTGACATAATCTATTATATCGTTTCTAAAAAAAATGGCTACGTGGGTGTCGCAGCAGGTTATAGAATTTTGTAGCTCAACGATCAGGAAATTAAATTAGCGACGAATTTGCATGGACGAGCAGGTGAAACATTTCAGCTCGGCTGAGTGGAGACAGAACCAGAATTTGCCTTGTAATTATTAATAAATTACATCCATTGAATCAATTATGGAATGAATCTTTTTTTAAGAAAATAATAAAGTCCTCATCTTTTTATTATACCAATTAATAGTTATCACTTAATATAATATTTTTCTATTATATGGTTGAAGAAAAAAAATTGTTATGTGGGTGTCGTAGCTCTTTATAGAAATTGGTGGCTCAACGATTAAGAAATTGAATTAGAGACGAGTTTTGATGTACTGGCGAGTATGAGACATTTGAGCTTGGCTAAGCGAAGACTCGCTGTCAGTGCCAGTTGTAGAGGTTGGAAATTAGTCAGCCGCAGGGCTCACACACATCAAGGGAAGACAAACATAGATGGAAAGGCAAACACACATGGAAAGACCCACTCTCGCACCTATACACGGGGCATTCCATGCCAACTCGACCTGTTTCTGACCCTCGACATCGCGAATTTTATCCTCAATTTTTAATGTTATCCTTCCATCTCCAAGAAGCAACCAGAATTTTTAGATTCTTCTAAAAACAATTAAAATACTTATGATTATTTATAACGAACATATCAATGCTAGGAACGAAATTTGATGTGAAAAAAATTCTCTGAAATCCAGATATATATAACAATATGCGAACAATGACCTGCGGTAAAATAATTTTTACACATTCAATTTCCTTCAATTTTCGTTTTGAAAAAACTAGAAGCGATCTTTGAGGCGCTTTCAGTCTCTGCTAAAAAAATTGAGATCTGATACAGGACTTATGAGAATTTTGTCAGATTTTTAAATTACGGGCCTCAATATATTCGTCACAAATAATGATATATGTGTATGAATTATATTTTGAAAAATCTAATGAATATTGTAGATGCTTCTTGAAGATAGAACGATGACGTAGAAAATCGGCGATGAAATCCGAGAGGTCAAGGGTCAGACCGAGGTAAAGTTGGTGTGGAATGTCCCATATATTCGTACGGATTTCATACCGCGGCCTTGGGTAGGGTCTGGCTGTTCTGGTGCGTGCGGAGAGTGATCAGAGATCCTTCGCTAGTGGGCGGCCTTGCGGTGAAGCTTTGTAATAACAATCTAAATGCTCGCGCTTTGATTTTCTACAGAAACGTCTCTAATGCCTTTATCAAGTTTTTTGCCACGATTTTATCGTTCCGATGATGTTAGCGTTAATGTGTCATATAGTGCGTTGAAGTAATGCGAGGTATGACAGCAAGCGAAGCTGTGACGATGCCGGCCGGCACCTTGAAGCGCCTGATCATACACACACACATACACACATCGATATTGTGCGTTCTCGCGGTTTCATTCCTATGACATTGATTATTGGCGGCCGCGAACCTGGCTGCAGACGAGTAGACCTTTTTCCTCGTACGACTAGTGATTGCGACAACTAGGTTTTATAATAAAATAAAAAACACGAAAAATTACGCCATGTATTCAATAGAGATCGGTAAAGAAAAATTGCGTTATGATACAGATATCTCTTCCGGAAAGATTGAATACTTATCGCGGTCGAATCAATAAAGCACAGTTAGGCCAGAAAGCTTTTATGGGACGCAATCAATCAATCATTAGCACCTACAGTCCATCCCCTTTCGGAGACACCTTCAAAATCAATCTTATTTCGATTAGTAATTTTATTCTCTCCTTTCGTGACTATTCATAAAGGATCTGTTTTTTTCATCTCATACTCATTCGTTAAAAACTAAAACAGGTTTTTATAGCTCTGTTAATTTCTGAGTTTTTTTTTCCGATGTGTAATTTACTTGTCAAAAGTCAATGTGGTGTTTTATTTTTCAATTAATATTAATTATTAAAAAGTGGTTTCTACTTATGGACTAGATATTAATGGAATTTGTTTTATCCGTTTAATTACATGAATTCAAAATCTAAAAGATTTTTTATTTTTCATTCAACTTTTTCTAAAATCTTGAGTACAAACACTATGAAAATTTGAAAACAGTAAAAAAAAGCTTTGGTTATGGAGTAGTAAAAATAATGTTTATATGCATTCTTTAAATGCAAATTTATATAAACAAAATTGTGCAATCGATTAATCCAGATGACATTGGAAGATAAAGTTTAATAATACCGGAGCAATTACATGGAAACATCTGAGCTTCTTTGACAGAAGATCAAAATAATGAAAAATGTTGCCTGTCAATATTATTATTTATAGGCTATAATTCCTATAAATAATAATAAAATTCTGTATTAAAACGATTATCATACATCAAAATTAAAGCAAAAATGTATGTAAATAAAGATCTTGAATTATTCCGGATCATATCGAAACTTTCCTATGACATTGCTAATGTAATTAATTTTAATATTAAATCAATATTCCGACAGTAGCAGTTAAATGAATACAGTTGTCTACCGGCCGAGTGCACAAAGCGTAACATCGTCCGGAGGGAGAGTCGAAGATGCAACTGGTGCCTCTCTGCCAAGAGATCGTTGCCAATTAGCGAGTGAGACAAAATCGAGATCGTTGGCCAGCCGAGCGAGGCTCGGGGCGAAGGGGAGGGGGAGGATGGGAGGGAGAGCTCGTCGCGTGCTCCGAATTGAGAGTTCATTGAGTGTGCGCGACGTCGGTAGCCGCGCGTTGAATTCGCTCGCGTCTTCTTCGCTCGTTGCTTACTTTTACTACTCCATATATACTATATACTCGAGCCGAGTCGTATTCTCTCGATAGTAAAAGAGCTCATAGTTACTATGCTACACCGCAGTCAGATATCTTACTCCCTACTATATAAACCTAATACTACTATGTTGTCGTCTCACTGCTTCTGTCCTACGCACAGTCAAATATACTCGTTTCGCATCCGTTCGCGAATGAGTCACGTCGACCCGAGCTACCAGTTGATTCACTGTCCCGTTCAGAACAGATTTCTCCTTCTTCGCGTCAACTCGCCGAGTTTTAGTCCACGAGCCTCGTGGCCAACTGCTCGTAGCGTCGACCGGCGAAATAACAGGGAACCGGCGTTATAATTGGTGTCACCAGACGATCGCACTATTGGTCCACAATATCTTAGCAGATGTTGCTGAGACACGCGCGGAAATCCCAAGATAAAGTAGGAAGTATAGGTCCTGCTTGTGAGCCTCACTGGCAAACACCTCATGCAACAAAATACTTAAGGTTGCCAGTATGCTTGGCACAACCCAAATCAGTGCTGAAGTTTGAAAAAGTTTGAAGAATTTTTGATGGATTAAGTAAATATTTCGAGTAGCAGAATTAAATTTTCAACATATGTCTTATGGCCATGATTTGAAAAGAATCGACTGATGTAATGCAAATATCCAATGTCGTGTTTTTTGTGCTTTTTTTTAAATTGCTTTTTAAATGAATGGAACATTATAATACACTGAGAAAAAAATTCAGTCGAACCAAGCGAAATTCATTTGACTCAACTAAATGCGGCGTTTGCGGGCGGCGAAATAAATATAAAGCCACAATAAGAGAATATTTGTTTGGTGGTGTAAGCGGAATTCAACCGATTATCAAGTGAAATGAACCTTCTCGATGTTTGTATCAACTAAATGTTTGTTTGCTCAAAAAGATATGATTGATTCGATTTTCATAATATAAGCTTCGATCACAAGCTCAAATGTGTCAGCCAACTGAAAAGACTGTCAGTCCGAAGATATAAAAAGTTTAGTGGAATAAATATTAATGTGAACGAAAGAAATATTTTATGGGCTTGCTTATATAACCAATCAGTTCAGTACAATGCATGTTCATACGAAGAGCACCTGCAATACATTTAGCGTTCTATTTCTGCACCGTAAGTACATATACCGTTAAAACAAGAGCCTGTCAATTTGGTTCTACCGTATAATTGTTTACTTTATTAGTTTATTTAGTCTAATTCACTGTTAACATGTTACACCGGAGCAAAGTTTCTCGTGCAATCAATAAAAATTTGGCACACATAACAAAATAATTAGTTCATCCGAACCATTTTTTTGTTTGCTGCCCTCCCCATTTTTTTAGATAAAGAATGCGACAGAGTTAACGGGATCAAAAATCCGTTTTTGTGATTAAATATTGTTATTAACCGATGTATATATATAATCCATTTAACGTTATATATGTTTAACACACCACTCTATTTGGTTACCGGGTATAAATCGCGCAGTTGTATGGAGTAAAAGATGATACTAGCAACAAAGCAGACAATTAAGATAATCGCTGTTTTATTTGAAAGCACAATTGCCATTTAATATTCGCCGAATATTCTTTCGTATTAATTCCATATTCTTATTATCCAAATAAATATGGACAGGAATCAATATTATAAATAGTTGAACGAATTCTCAATGCAATTCATCGAATTTCGTGAATGGTTGTCACAAGCAATTTGACCGTTTGCATTAATGGACTGGCTCGGTTACGATGAATGACTTATATTTCACTCGAAATCTACTGATGCGCTTGGAATAATAGTAATATGGATTGGATGAAATAGGTATTTGGGATGTGCAGAAAAAGTTCTTGGTTGGATCAACCAAGCACTTGATGAAATCGGCGCCAACCGATTAATTAATTAGACCAATCAAGTTATTGTGACCAATAACTTGGTTGGTCTAACCAATTAATCGGCTTATTTAACCGAACACTTGGTTGTTCAAACCAAGTCTTTTTCTCCGTGTAGATACGATGGTTCGTAAATCACATTCAATCTGAAATTTCATTACAAAATCATGTTTATTTATAAAAGTTATATTCTTTTATAGACATGTTATCTTTTCTGAACAACGCGCGTAATATCAGTAACATTATTACTAGTAATAATCGCAATTTTTGGTCTCTCATGACTTAAACGCAAACTGCAAAATACGTGGAACGTCCAACTTGCCTTGGAGCACACAACTTAACAATTATATTCTTTTACAAATATGATAATTTCAGAACGCACTTAATATAATAGTAACATACATACAAGGAATAATCATAATATTTGGTCTTTCTCACAACTTAAATACAAACTTCTAAATGCACGCAACGAACAGCTTGCCATTTGCCATCGAATGCAGATTGTAAGGAGAGTAATCAATTAAATCAGCGAAAGATATATATCCCCATTCGTCAGTCTCGATAACTTCGAACGCATGGATGTGTCGAGAGAAGCACAAATTTTGCATTTTTACATACACGAAAGATACTTTGCTCGATTTATTAATAATTATGTGTTTTATTTTACCAAACGAGCGGTCAATGCAATGGGTATCTAAAACTACAACGGTTTCTCGTCGGTGAATAGCGCCGTTCACGTTGACCCAAGACACACAAATATCTTTTTCTGTGACGATTGGAGGAAGCACATGCTTGAAGGTCTCGTAATCAGACACCGAGTGTAACTGCTCTTCAACTCCCCAAGATACGCGATTCGACAAACCCTCCCGACTAATGAATCTATACGATAACCGAATTTGGTTGCGAAGGGCGAGAGTGTACGCGGGATTTTGACGAGATTCTTCGGTTCGCAACTTGCTCGCACCGCGTTGAAGAACGCGTTCCAAATCTTGAAATCTACTTCAGATAGACTTGTCAAGTGAAGCGACGAAAACTCATGCTCGATAAGAATGTATCCTTCCGGGTGCTTCAACACAGGCCACGAATCGAAAATCTCGTAGATTTTGAGATCGCGACTTTTCTCCATCTGCTGTCGTCGAAATTTGTGCGTGGCATCCCATTTACTGACCACCTCTTCCCACGGTGCCATGTTTTTCTTCAGCCATTTGACATGTTCGTCCACACCTTATGTATTTCAATTGGACATTAATAGCAAATATAATAGAAATATAATACAAACATAATAGAAATGTACCTTCGTCTGTCGCCGAAACAGGAGCAGTAGACACTTTCTGACCGCGCGGACGAGTCAACGTTTTGTATTGACGTAAGATGTTTCGATGTTTGTCTACCAATTTTCCCCTGGACGTAATTGGTTTTCCGTTGCGCGAATCTTTTTTGAGCACCGGTGGAACATAATAAATCTCCGAGCTCTCAGTGGGAAATAGCTCAACGATTTTCTTCGCCAAAAAGTTGAAATCTTCGTTCTTCAGGCTGAAAGTCAAGATTTATTTTTTGTACATTTTATTAGTTAATATATTTAGTATTATTATTTATATTTAGTTTATATTTATGTTTTATATTTTATTTTATATTTAGTTTATAGTATTATTATTTATATTTAATTTATTTATTTTTATTATTTATTATTTATATTTATATTTAGTAGTATTATTTAGTATTTATATTCACACATGATCATGCACATAAAAACATTGTCGATAAAGAAAAAAATAATAGTACAAGAGTTATCAATACGACATAACTAATAGAAATTAATTGTGGAAATACCATTGCGTTTCCGCCAAGAGATGGAACTTCAACTAAATATTTCTTTGGAATGAATGGACTTTTCTTTATCAACCAAACGATTCGTCGGGGTAAAGAAACTATTTTTTTTCAATAAAACGAATATTACGTTGAAGTAAAAAAACTTTTTTTCGATCGACCAAATATTTTGTTGAAGCAAACTTTAATTTCATTTAAAAAAATCACGAAATAAGCCTTTGTCTCGGGAGGCGGAGATGTAAACACCGCATTTACGCAGAGCACTTCCCGAATACGCGGACACGTGTGCGCAAGCTATAGTCGCGCGCGACGTTTCGAGAAGATACGTTTTTTTTTTTCCCCTTACCAATGTATATTCGACGCTGACCGTTGTGTCGAGGAGACAAAGACCGAATACGACCGCTACAGCTACTGCATGCGCGTTGCGTGTAAACAAAAATGACCGAATATATCTATTGGTTGCTGCTGCTACGACAATGAATTCGTAAATACATAACTGCCAACTACGTTCTTGGTATTTTCGACTTCTACTTTTAATACATTTTGTTCCGCAACTTATAACATTATTCGACATGCATAAACATCGTATGATTTGACAATGTAACAGAAGAATTGCGTCATGCGTGAAATGGAATTACAAAAAAAAAAAAAAATTATTATGTACTTACGCTCGAGGACGTGAAGAATCGTCGTATTTTCGAGGCCCCACGATTTTATGATTTTATCCATTTTTTTTGCACTCGGTGAAACATGGAGGAATAAAAAACTCGCGCAACGCACCACCTCTGATGAACGACGACGTCGGACTGAGACGATCGCGTCTCCTACCGGTCTGCGCGGGCCGCGCGAGCGCCGCTGGCGGTGCACGAGAGAAACTAGACGCGGTAAAATCGCTCTTGTGCGATTCAGACAAATACCGACGCCGTTTAAATCAACTACATATTTACTTATTTTCGGTGATGCTGAATGTATTTCAATCAACTAATACGAGGTGCTTAAAAATCACAACATTTTTTTAAAACTCAAACGTTTTTCGGTCCGTTGAGCCGAATTCCTGTTAAAAAAATGAATAACATTGTTGTTTCCATCAAAAAATTTTTTTCGAGCGATCTACCCACATATGATCATGTAAACCAATATTTCGTTGCGGACACACTTTAATTCATTTATATAATGTACAAATCGCTTCAATGGATTAAATTGCATAAACTTATTCAAGAGTGTAAATTCGTTAACATAAAATAATATTTTTCTGAGCGGTAAGAATATCGGTGCGTCTGATACGTCGAATAGTTAAGAATGACACGGATTTATTAAATCCGTTATTCACAGTGAAATAAATATTTGTTTATTAAGGCTAGGTTATCGCTTTAACGAATTCCTTCTAGTGTTATACTTATCAGTTATTGGTTCAAATATCAATGTCTACCTTTCGTTAAGCGAAACCTTCTACGAGATTCGAACAAAATTACGTCAAAAAATTTAAAAAATTAGGAAATTTTGAAGCGAATAATATATCATATTGTCCGTATATACATATTTAATGGTCTCAACCCATTTATAAGTTCGCCCAAATAATTGGTATTAATAAAACGATTTAGTCAATCGGAATAAATTATCATTCAATTTAAGCGAAGCGAATGCTTCGTTGAAATCACGTCGATAAAATCCTTTTTTGAGTAAATAGCAAAGTTGATGTAAAATACCAACATAATGCAATCAAGAAAACAAGTATTTCACTCGAAAAAAAAAAGTGTTTCCGTGAAACGACGATTTGGTCAATTTTGTACGATTATTCAACAGTATATTCGGTGTTTTCGACTGATTAAGGAGTTAGTTTAATATCGCACTTATTTCAATGAATGAAACAGGTGTTGCTGTGACTATCATATTTAGTATGGTGGTGTTCGTTTCATGTAACCAATTCTGTCAATCCTTCAATGATATATTTTTGTTGAAAATACCAAAATATTTATTTGAATGAACGTATGGAGTCTAGATGCGTTGTCAAATGCATATAATGTTGGTGAAAAATGATTATTATTGGAAGCAATGAAATAAATTCGTCAATTCAAGTATGTCAGTGCGGTCAACCGGTTTGCTTCGGCCGAACTGTTGGATTTAGTTGATTTCGCATTCAATTTATTCTTTCAACTGATATTTTGTTAAAATAACTAAATTTGAAGTCAACTAAATGCATTTGGTTGGATGAACTGAATTTTTTTCTCAGTGTAGACCACTCAGGACCGACCATTCATCGTTTTGATTATTGAAACATATTTGATCGATTGGCCGTCTGGAATTTTTTTTATAATGTTAGTAGCTTAAAAGATACAATCATTCGAGTATTTTATCCTAACATCAGGAAAACAAATGACTAACTTTTGAATAAGTAATACTGTACAAGATCTGGACAACCAATCGATTAAGGATTTTTTTATAAGTAAAATGAGATGTTGGACTTCAAGATTTGACCATGTTTATGGATTATTAAAAACGAACAACAGGAAAAACATGAGATCAAACATTTAAATCGGATATCGGAAACGAACTCCGCTACGTGAGTAACGAATTAAACCTCGGAATTTTTTATTAAACAACCAGAAATTGTAAAAACTACTTTTTCTTTATTTGGCACTCATTGGACTAGTGTGACGCGCAGTAACAAACTTAAACACAAATGCTAACGTCATCGAGGAGTACGTGAACAAAAATCGCTATCAGAGCCCCTAAACTTCTCCTCAAGTCTGTAAGAATTTCTCACTGGGCGTCGCGTCTATTATGCATGACGTCAGAACATCTCAGACCCGGTTTTGTACCCCGCCGGCCTCGAAGCGGACCTTTGGACCTCCTACGCGTTGGTATTTGGCCTCTATGTGGAATTCGAACCTACTTCCGGAGCCTTGCTGCTTAACCTTACTTGATTGACATAATTTAGACACCGTTTTAGTTTAAATTTTAAGGTTACATTTATGCAATTTTTTTATAGCTCTTCATTACTTTGATTTTGTAAATTCTGAACGCACGGTGGAATTCAACGTAACGAATATCAAGTCATCATGAGCAGAAGGCTTTATAAAAAAATTAAAACGTGGCTATAAATTTAGTCAAACGTTTGTACTTCCAAAAAGTACACTACAAGTGTTGAAAGTTTATTTCAAGTTATACTAAAACGGCAAAAAAAAATTGATTTTCAATCCTTACTCCTATATAAACCGGAAGCTGAGCAACACCCGAGAATTGTCATAAATCTGATAGTTCCTGTATTGGGGAAAAGAATCTAAACTACTTGTAACAGAAATGTAAAGAAAAATAAAAGCATTTGGTAAAAATGATCATAAATTTGTTGAAAGTTTCTTGCGTCAGAAAAATCACAAATGCCAGGATCTCTGATTAGTACTTCCTGTAAACATATTTTTATAACTAGATCCTCTTCTCCTTGTATATGTGAGGATGAAGAAGTACAGCATTTACTTGGTTAACAACTTGTAGCAACGTCGAAGCTGAAACCGGTGGTAAATAGGTTACGTAAGATGGTACGCACGCGCATAGTATTAAGTCACTGGATGCAGAAAGAGCAGGAGAAGTGTATCTGTCGCGTAACGCCCGTACAACAACAATGACGACGTCGAGTAGCTAGAACGGCGTGTTAGTGTTGTGTTAGCTAGCAGAACAGAAGCAAGAACGCTCGAGGGTCGATCGCCGATTCCCGAGGTCGACACGTGCATATATGTACGTAGCATTTACTCGTACAGAGACGAGCAAGTGCTCGCGGTTACACACGTGCTCTTCTCTTGTATATATATCTATTTGTATATACATATGTACGCGGAAAACGGAAGAAGATAAATGACCGCGAATAAAGCGTGTTTTTCTCTCACGCGTTGTTGTTTTTGCTTTTCGATGAAATCTGCGTCAACCGCATACTGCGTTGAATAGGAAATATGCGATACGATGACGAGAAGAAGAGATGGATGATGTCGAGGTCAACGAGAATGGAGAAAGAAACGACACTGTTCCGTATCGAACGACAGAAATTACTCGAGGCACTTAATAGAGAAGAAACACGTTCTAGGGGATTATACCAACAGCGGAGAAGCTGCGACGTAGTTTACGTTCCCGACGGAAGCTGTGTTGAAGATTACTGTCGCTTTCTCGCTTGCGGAAAACGCACGATTGGCTGAATGAAGTGGGTCAAGAATCGGCGTAGGTCAGTCGCGCGAACGAACTGGAACAAAAATGAGAGTACAGGTCAGCCTGCTGACGAAACTAAGAATAAATTCACACTTATGTACTTCAGAGATGACAGCTTCGGGAATTTAGAACGAAAATCTGACGCAGAAAAGAAAGTTCCGACTATATATTACAGCTGGTGTCAGTAAATCATTTGCTAATTGATACAAGATATAATAAGAACTCTAGGGTTTCCGTTACTCGTAAAATTAATGTGAAATTATTGAAATTATATTTATTCAACATTCCATTTACTTAATTGATATTTACTAAAAATTGTAGCTCAATGAAATTTTTTTTTGTCCATGTAGATTTTTTCAACCTTGCTCCCGATTTTATATTGCGATATCAATAGAACCTAAATATTTCGGGTAAAAAAATGTGTATCGGCATATAATGCCTCACATATTTTGATCAAATATTTCTCAACATTGTACAATTGTACCGGTTGGTTTTTCCCAGCCAAGGTTTTTTTTTTTTGCAACGAGATCGATAAATTCCGCGCAGAAGAATGCAAAATCACGTTTTAGAGCTGTACGTCGTCTTGATGCCGAACACCTGACGCAAGATCGCGTGGGAATGTAATACAAGAGTGCGAAGATAGCGTTGGGCCTCGGGGCTGACGGTCTTGCGCATTAACAGTGTATGTGAGTGTGGCACGGTACGCGTATTGCACTCGCGAGTAATCGCGGCATTTCTCCGACTTGGAAATCGAGGCCGTGTCACAGAGCACGTCGCTAGCAATGCGAGCCGGGTTTAATATGTATGTGTATGTATATAGGAACGGTAGCAGCATCAAGCAGGAAGCCGGCCGGCCGGCGAGCCGGCTACGCGCCGAGTATTCACGTCAGCGAACAGCCGCTGCTACATACATAGTTGATGCATGAGCATGCGAGCAACAGCTGGGCCATATTTGACGGTTCCTCGACCCGTTGCTTTCTATAGATATCTCCTTTTCATACGGAATTTCGGTGCACTATTGCCTGCACCATATCCACAATTTAAATAACAATGTATATATACATATTCATATAATAAATATGAGGCATTCCATATCAGTCTGGAATGCCACCCAAATGTCAAAAAAATCTGAAAATTGTCCTAAGAATCAGATTCTATAATTCAAACGGATATACCGAAATAAATTTAAAAAAAAAATATTGGCTGTACCTTCCAATCATTTGATGTTTCAACTAAACTGATTTCGACAAAAAATATTGTTTTGTCTAACATAATGTAATTATAACTTTTCTTTAAAACAGGTTTTTTGTTTGTTTATTTTGCCATTAAATATAGACTAAAATTACGTAATTGAATTTGGAAATATTTACCCTATAAGCCATTAAAAGACGCATATTTTTGAATTATGGAAAGCGTAAATCATTTTTGAGATGAAAATAATAAATTATTGATAAGTACAACTGAAAATTTTTGAAAAAATTTGAAATATGGAGTATTGTTCGAATTGTAGAACCTCATTTTTATAGATTTTTTTTTTTTTTTTTGTGGCCGCACTGATATGAATTGCCTCATACATATTTATATGTACGTATAGATAATCTGTATAGAATTGGTAATAAAAACAGAGGCTACACCAGAAGTTATCTGATTCTGTATATGTGTGTGTGTCTACGCTCAAGAAAATTTATCGTCGCATCTCCGGGTTGCATAGTTTTGTTGGATACGTGCAGTTAAATAGTGCTGTAAATCCCAACAGAAGTAAAAACAAATTTTATGGAGGTAGCCGAGGTCTTTGGGTCGAATTTCCTATGGGACTGAAGACCGGGGCTTGTAAGGAATACTTCGAGGCTCTAC
The DNA here is from genome assembly GCA_949699805.1 of Tromatobia lineatoria. Taxonomy (NCBI): domain Eukaryota; kingdom Metazoa; phylum Arthropoda; class Insecta; order Hymenoptera; family Ichneumonidae; genus Tromatobia; species Tromatobia lineatoria. The sequence goes on along the minus strand of OX453038.1, from coordinate 21,908,538 downwards.
CTTGACAATTTACGACTTTTAACACATCCATTGCCAAGTCGAATAAAAAAATTAAGATATTATTTAATTCTAAAAATATACTTTCAGTTTTGAAGCCTGATGATTAAGTGATAAAAATAATTCGAGATAATCTTGATGGACTGAATTATCGCTTTGGAATAAAAAATAACTTTATCTTATTATCTATTAAATAAATCAACGTAATGACATCAGTGTATACACATCAGTGACTGAAACATTTTCGAAAGTTATTATAAATGGCTCGCTCATGTGATTAGTGTCATTCTCACTGAGAAATCACAGACAAACAAAAATGTTCAAAGGAACTATTTTATAAACCTCCATAACCAAATTTAATTATATATCAGCGATTAACTGCAACTATTATAGGAAAAAATACAGAAATCTTTTAACAATCGCTAAAAAGAAACGTTTAATTTTAATGGGATATCTTTTTTAAAGAATTGAAAAGTTAATCCATTTCGTTGTAAGAACTGCTATACAGAATAATGATTCTAAAGGATACTTAATTTTTTTTCATAGAGCAATGGATACTTTCAGCTCAATAAATTCATTATAGTATTTCATAAATGTGTAGCAACTGGAAAATTTCCGAAACTTTCTAGCACCTCTCATTCTCACGACTAGCTTCGTTGGTAGCTCGTATACAGAGCCGTTTTTGCGACGCTATCCGAGATAGATCATCTCGAGCGCACCTCGGAAAACGTGCTTGAAGGGAATGGAAAAAAGACGGAAGCTAATGCTAGGTGATGAAAACTTAGTTGGGCGCAGTAACGGGCAGCACTAGAAGCGGAAGGATCTGAAGTTCTGAGGAATATAAGGGACAGAGGGGACTCGACTGGTTTATCGCGTGCGGCCGTGACCGGATGTCGTGCGGTAATTCGAGACCCAGCCCATCTATCGAAGCGAGCGGATAGCAAGCGGCAGGCCAAAGCCGTCCATTGTCCGAAGCGTTCGAGTAAGTCTATACACACTAAATACGAGGTGCACATCTATAGGCTCTGCTCGGTGGATAGTGCATTGAAGACGTACGGTGAAAAGCTGTGTAGGGAAAACCCTGCAGAGTTGGATAATCCACCATGATTTTCTAAAGGTTGTTTCTGTGATGAACCGAGACACACCCTTTCAGAATTTTCTGCAGAAGATCGTAACTCGCTTGATTTCTGCTGTTTTTCTCTCTTTTTTTTTGCCATAGGACCATAGAGTGTTACTGCGCTTCTGGAGGGGAGAATAACTGCGATTAGTAACATAGAACCACGTGTAATAAATAATAATATTAGATTGAGGTCGCGTTGCTGAGAGGAATTAGAGCGGAGCAATTGAAGCTAATTGTTTCCTTGCGGTTGTTACTGCGGCAGAGCGGAGCTGAAGAGACTCTGTTGGTGCTGCTGCTGGTGGTGCTGCTAATACTGTCAGACCTTCGCGTGATGGACCCTCTCATTTACGTTCTGAAACAGAGCTCTTGTTGTACATGTACACCTCGAGTTACTGGACTACCATATGGCTACGATAATGAAGGCACATATGAGTTGCTAAAGCATACCTATTAAGAAATAGTTGGACGTGTGACACGTCTTCGGTTCGACAGCTATAGCCTCTTATAACGGTCGTCTTGCATTTAGATACTGGAAGTGCTACGCTTGCCTTTTGCGCTTTCAGTGCACCATAAGTAGCCTCTACGGTATATATTTAGCGTCAAGGCTGTACTTATGACATAGATATATATTTCGGTTTGCCTTATGCAAAATGTTTAAACTATTATCAATTCCTCTAAAGACTACTGACCGCTGATGCCAGTATTATAAATTAATCAGGCCTATCCCGAATATATCTTCAATTCTCTTCAATGGAAATACAAATTTGTATGGAAATTTATTAAATGACGGTACATTTTGAATCGTTATTAATATCACAAGATGAAAAATCCAGACTTAAGGTCTATAGAGGCTCCCAAAAAAATCCAGGCTTGAAACCTATGTGAGATTTAGAAAAAAGCGACAGTTGATAACGCATAAAGGCCTTAGTAAATATAAGGGCTTAGGAGGCCTAAGAGGGACTAAAAACAAAAACCGAGCTTAGAGACCCACGCGCGACTTAGTGAAAATCGGAAATCGGGGCCCATAAAATTTTATTTTAATAAGTTATAAAAACAGAAAGATTAGAAAATTTTAAAACCGAGCTTGGGGGCCAAGGAAAGCTTTGGTAAATAAAACCAGGCTTGTGGCCTATGGAATCTCAAAAAACATCCAGGCTTGAGGACCTATGGCCACCTAGAAAAAATCGAGACTGGAGACTTCATATAATATGTAATGTCCTCTATATTCTACACAGCACCGGCGGCGAAATATTTTTATGATAGGGAAAAATGTCGATCCACTTGTGTGTATGCATGTGTAGGTGGTTACCGATCGAATGGGAATGTCTTCGGGTCTCGCAGACCTTGAATGTCGAATGGTAATCGTTCGGAGCCAAAAAAGAAATGCACAAGCGATTACCTCCTCGGCATTGCTGCCTTGGTACGTGCATGTATGTTATATACCACGATGCTGTTTCGAAACGAAAACGATTTGGAAACTCGCGACACACCGGCCGGTGATCGAGCATAAAAGACTGCCTATGGCCTGCGTACGAGCACTCGGCTCTGTTTGACTTTTGACAAAGTGCAATCGCTGCAACGTAAGGAGTACGGGGCCGCGATGATACGCTCGCTTACCGCCCCCGCGAACCTCCACTCCTCTTCGCAAAATCGGCAACGAGCCAATTGCGAAAGAGCGCGGGCGCGTGCCGGTATGGCAACCCGGAATCTCTAATAATCGTTCAGCACGAACGCAACCACGCACCTCACACATGCAGTTTACGACGTGGCGAGCCAACGGTTTTTTTATTTTATGAGAAATCGGTAAAAAAAATAACAATATTTTATTACCAAATTTTACTGTCGCAGGATAGAAAAAGTTATTGAATTATTTATTGGTTCAATTATCTTATCCGGAAAAGTTTATAGTCGACCTTACATGCAGACATTTTCCTGGGGGGACAATAATCCTTTTATGGTTATTACTATGGTAAACATTCGTCTCATTAAATAAATTAGAAAGGAAATTGGAATTTTTTCATTGTGATTTTTTCCACGTTCATTTTTCTCAGTGTAAAATGGACAAAATTCTTCAATTTTGTTAATATTTTTGTAGGTGTACGAGGTACAAAATTTTACATTGCTGAGAATAGGATAAAGATTACTTTATGAAAATCAAGTTTTGATTAACGCAATAAAATATTTTTCATCTACTGTTTTTGTGATTGTTATCTGCAATTTCGTCAAAAGTTTGTGAATTTTTTTTAGTTGTATCAACATAGGAAAAATCTGAAATAATGGCGTTATGATGGGTCTAGCGGTTAGAAAATTTTTATTCGCGTAATCTGCCGGAAAGAGGACATAAAACACGATAGCTCGTATACTCGCGTACACAAGAAAGTTTACCAGTCGAACGAGTTGCCGAAAGGTCCCTTAAAACTTGCGGTACGCGCGGCGAAATGGCGGAAATAATTCCACGAGCGGAAACGAGCTCTGCACACGTTTCCACAGTCGCGAGTTGATTCTACGGTGGCGGTTACAGCGCGATGCACTTGTATTTGATAATTATAGAAGAATAGTAGTGGATAGAAAGGCGTGTTCTCCGTTGAGTTAGTAATAGCAACAATACGTCGCTCTCGACACTCTTTATTTTGTTAATAAACAAATACTCTTTTGTCTACCAGTTAAACGAGCTGGAAACCTTCTCAATTTCATCTGATAAACATTATTTGATAATCAACTTGATAATGAACATTTATCGAAAATTGATATCTGGTTTGATTTCGAAATATAACATTTTTTTAACCCTCTGAGGCGTCGCGTCTTAAAAACTTCATATTCAAACAACAGAATAAAGATTCGAGAGAAAAAAAATTATCTCTGGTACAAATTAAAGTCTTGAAATCACATTTTAAGTAGAATCAATTCATTTTCTATTTAAAAAATTCCTTTAGACATAGCGATGATAAAACCGCATCACGTCAAGACGCATATATATGTGCCACTCGTACGCGAAGGATTAACAGCAACTAAAAAAAAAAACTTTAAGAAAATATAAAATTTTCTTGTACGTCCATAAAAAAATTAAGACAATACGCACAATACATTGAAGAAAAAAAACGAACTATGTCCATAATTTCCTACAATGTTTTATAAAATTTGATTATGATAGAATGTTTTCTACATTGGAAAGTTTAATATTTTTTCTAAGAACTGCGAGTTATTACAGAATGATAATTAATCTACATTAAAGAAAATAAATGACTCTACAAATTCTTATTCCATTAAATAATCGTGGCTAGCAATTCCGAATCAAATTCAATGTATTTCATAAATATGTATCGTCAGGTGATTATAAAAAGAATGGGAATGAATAGAAAGGCGTGTACTACGTCGAGTAAATAATAGTAACGATGCGCCTCTCCTGATACTCTTAATTTTCTTTTCAACTGGAACACGTAATGCTCGGTTCCGTTATGCGGGATTCGAGTGGAGGTTGATCGCGTGTATTTTCTCTATCTGTTGCTGGCGTTGCTACAGCCGCCGCCTTTTCTCGAACGCACAGTTCCGCGCTGCAGATACACATGTATATATACTTTTACCGTGGATTTAACTCGAAGCGCGGATGCGAGGTTAACGGATGCGGGCCTGTGTGTACAACACGGAAAATTCTATGCCGTGTGTCCGGGCTAAATACATATAATAATGCTTGTGCACCTTCTCGGTAATTTCCTCTCGCGGCTCGGCGCGTGCGTGTATATGTAAAAGCAAATCCGAGTTGTACCTGCTATCCTCGGCCTCTAATTTTTCTCTCGACTCTCTCGGCGGCAAATATCCCGCGTATACTTTGCCGGCAGCTGCTGTTCCTGTTGCACGTACGCGGAAAACAGCTCGTTCACCCGAGTAGCTGCAAAACTTGTCCACAAGTATACTCCGCAATCGTGCACAGCATGATGATACAAATGTTTCCACAAGTTTGTGTATCCCAGCTTCAAGGGAAACGGTACAGTCGGTTAACCCTTTACCGGTTCAGGTCAGCTGAAAAAGAGAAAACAAAAAATTAATGTTGCGCGCGGAAATACGATTTTGCTGGGTCAGCGAATCTTTTATTAAAATAGACATAACATTGCGTTATTTGCTAAGCTAACTGAAAAAATTGTGAGCTCAACAAATCTTTCCGCTGAGCTCATAAATCTTTTTGCTAGGCTGGGAAACAATTTCTTTTGCTAAGCTAGCGAATAACCCAATGTTATCACTATTTCAGCAAAAGATTTGCTGGCCCGGCAGAACCGTTTTCTCCGTGTAATATTTCGGTTCGTATTTTTTATCTCATGCACAGAGAAAAATTGTCTTAGCAAAATATTTGGTCAACTGTTTAAAGTATTTCCATGTTTTGTGTCCACTTAAGCTCGTTTGGTATCGGGAAAATTATTTGAAGAATGAATTTTATCACTATTCGTATATTAGTAATAAAATTCTATTATTGGACATACATTTCAGCTCGGAAATACGTTTTCCAACAGATACGTTCATTAGAAAAATAGCACAGCTTCATATCATGTTTTTTTTTTTTATTTACAAATATTCTTAAGGCATTACATTTGAAAAATATTTGTGTAGACAAAAACGAAAACATGTTATGAAGTTGTGCTATTTTTCTAATAACCGCATTAGCACTCGTCACCACACATTCGTGTGTATTTTACTGGCAGTATTATAGGCAGAAAAGGACCAACCACAAGAGAGTTCGAAATTCCATGTAGCTGACCAGTGAAGTTCAATGTAAATTTCGCTGATCAAAATAACTAAAAATGTGCACAAAAAAAAACAAGATATATAATTTTAATCTTTCTTAATTTCTATAAGCTTATCCAATTATGGGATAAACAGGACAACTCAAAAATATTTTCCCTCCAAATGAGCCTATTAGATAAGTTATTCCATAATATGTTTTGTTTTTTCCCAAATATTTCAAGATAAGAAATAAAACTTCAAGATAATTACCAAGAAAAATATTTGTTCCAAACGAGAGGAAAACATGTTATGAAGTTGTGCTATTTTTCTAATAACCGCATTACCTCTTCACGATATCTTCGTGAGTATCGTTCGAACAGTATCTTACGTAGGAAAGGGCCAAACCACAAGAGAATTCGAAATTCCATGTGGCTAACCAGTGAACCCGTGTGTAAAGTTCGAGGAACACGCGGAAGACGTTGTATTCGGTGCGGCCACGACTTCCGGTGTATTAGGAAAATAGGCGCCAAGAGTACAAGCGCAAACAAGCCTACACATTAGTGACGTAACGAGTAGCGCGATGCACCGACGTTAGTCGGTGGCTCATATATACATATATATGCGGCAGCACGCGTATTTCCACGTCGTCGTAAATAACGATCGATAAGGCGACCTTGCGCGTGCAAGGTAACACTCGAGGGATAATGTGCCAGAGACGCTTTACGATCTCCTCGCTGGCTCTTACAATCGAACTTTTTTTCTCTCCCAAGTCTTTCTCTCGCGATTTATCAACTGCATAAAGCCTCCGTGCATATAAACGTATATATACAAACAGAATGTAACCGATATATGTATACGGCTCGTATTGAGCGTTATCTCCAACCTCGTGCGACAACCTCTACCGTGCCCCGTCGTATCGCTTCCTGTATGCTTAACGTTTCGTCGAAGAGAAGAAAGAATAAGAGGAAAGGTGAAATAAGAGGTAGCCGTGCACGCGCGGCGCGTGCGTTTTCCCTTCCACACTTAGCTCGGTATTTAACAAGTATATTACAAGCGACCTACGAATGCCGAGGTATAATACTCTCGAAGCTCCCGAGGACATACACGCGTTGCAGGAGCTGCTCGGGAAAATTAACGCGTACGACGTGTCGCTGCGTTTGTATATATGTGTGTATATGTTTCTTGGAAATATACACTTTGAGGTAATTGTGTGGTGGTGGTCGATGTCGGGTAGCTCCGCGGAAGCGACGAAGCAAACCGAGCTGGCGAAGCTATATTCAAGAGTGCGCGACTGTTTTCTCGCCACAGCTACGGTGGAAAAGTGGCCCGCGACTCTGTGTTGGTTGCGCATATATGTGGACTTTGAGATTGCAAAGAGAGGAGCGAAGGCAAGGCTAGAGAGAAAACCGCCGAGTATATAACGGCCGTAGTATATATGTATATATAGGAGCAACCGGCAAAGCCTTTCCCAGATAATAAGTGGGTCGAAGTTACGATCGCACGCGCATCCGTGATGTTCTTCGCTGCTGCTGCTGCTGTTCCTTCGTCACAGTATAATCACTTCGTGGTTTTCTTCTTCGTCGTCACCACGGGTCCCTCGCAATTTCTATATCGCCGTCGGCTCCGTCTTCCATCCTTCAACTATTCGGCTCGGACACGCGACGAGGTTACTGCGAGAAAATAAGCTTTTCGTAGCTAAGAAATATTTTTGCATCTCGCAATTCAATGTTCAATTTTTGCATCCCGCAGTTCCTCGTACGACAAATCTGACTATATGGGTAATTATAGTATAATCGTCTCGTAGGCTTCGTAATCGCCGTCTTCATCACAGGAAGAGGTGACTTTTAAAAAATTAGCCGCTACAAAATTAAAAGAACGTTCAGATACAAATTAAATCAGTTGTGAATCTCTACTGTTATATTTGATATTTTGCTATATTCATTTTTTTAAATCGATGCCGAAAAATTAGCAAGACAAATAAAATATTGAATTCCATTAAAAAATCAGAACATATGCATAATTTTCCGGTAAACGAAAAGGCTAATATACATAAGTGGTTTGAAGTTACCGCACGTGCATCCATGATGCTCTTCTCCGCTGCCGCTGATGTTTCTTCTTCGTCATAGTATAATCGTTTCGTAGTCTTCTTCATCGTCGTCGTCATCGCTGTTCTCTCGTAATTCCTATATCGCCATTGGCTCTGTCACTCATCCTTCAACTATTTTTCTCGGTAGGCCAAGTGACGAGGTTACTGTGTAATATTGGAAGCATTAGAGGCGAGAAATAAATACGGCAATGAAAAAGAAAAGGATCCGGCGTGACGCGCATAGTCTCAATTCTCACACAGTCGGTCGGGTGGGGCGGGAGGAGAGGAAAAAGGGAGAGGTGGAGAACGCGAGGCGAGAGATAACGGGAGATTAATTCGGTTAACTCGCGTGGAGTTAAAGGGGCCGTTCGCGACGGTGGCTTACTCGAGAGTGCGAGTAGAGAAAATGGGAGAAAGAGACGTAGTGGACGAGGATAGAGATACCGGCTACGAAGAACTAGTAGAGAGGAGGATTCCCAGCGCGCAGTCAACTGACTAACAGGGACATTGTTGTTGTTACGGCCAATTATGTAGAAAGTATTCCGTTCTCGCGACGTCCACGCTGAGTACGTGTGTTCTTGTCTGTGTAATCCAACACCGCAATCATTTCTTCGTGTAGATGTGTATTTTTTTTCTTCTTCTCTTTAAACCCGAAAGCCGAGTACCGTTACGAAATGATCTCTCGCGTTGACTCTCTCCTTCTATGCAACACTCTCAACGTGTTACCGCTTGTTGAGCCTCGGAATTTTCCAACTCGTATCCTGCTGATCCTGACGATTTGCGGTTCCACTTGAAAATAAATCAATCAATATTACGCTTTGGAATTATGAGACCAAATGTGTAATTCGTTTTAAAAAACAAATACATCTATACATTTCCGTTTAGCCTTTAAATCTGATGGTAAAGAAATTTTCTTTGCAGTTACTGGAAAGTGGAGACATTTGTGCAGAAAAACTTCGATGGGTTAATTAGTATGGAATTAATGACACCATCAGTTTGTTTTTAGATCAAATAATCGGTATTCGCAACTAAGAGTTAAAATCCCGGATATAGTCTGTAAATGTTGCCCGTCGGGTAATTATAAAAAGTGTTGTACAGCAATGCATAGAAAGGCGTGTTGAATATTTGTGATTTATGTTATTACTAAAAATAAATAAATGAGTATTACCGACGAAGCCTTGGGGAGGTCCACGAGGAACGTGTAATAACAATATTTGCATAGCGTATTATGGATAGCGGTGCTGCTGCGGCCTCTTCCATATGGATGACGTAGCAGTGGAGGGCTCGGCTTCTCAACGCTGTTGGGTTTATATATCTTAAGAGTAGTCACGCGTTAGCGGCGTGCGAATGAGAGTGGGACGCACACGCGGTATCTAACGTTGCTACTACTGTTGTTATTGTTTGTGGTAATAAAAGACATAAACATGCGTGTGTATCATAGAGTAACCAATGCTACTACTACTGTTGTTATTATTAGTAATAGTAAAATACATGAATATGCGTGTATATCATAGAGTAAGCATAGTAATACTCGCGCTCTTTCCTTTCCCTTGACTCGCTTTCTCGCGCGCAGCTACCATCTTGCATCGCACGTTATTACGTGCGAAAAAAGTGGTGGGGGACGACCCAAAGGTAGACAAATGCACGGTTCGCTGCAGCTCTGACAGATTGTTTAATTAGTGCTCGTTTGGAGCTTCCCGAAATCTTGGCTGGGGAGAAAAAAAATGGAATTAAAGATGCAATTAAAGTGAGAGGAAGTCGCTAAACGCTTCTGGGTTCATTCTGCTTCGAATGATGCAAATAATGAAACATTTTTTTAAAAATGGTTTCGTATATTGACTTCGAGGAAAACTGTATGAAAATTGTAGTGATAAAAAATAGATTTAATCACAGCCTTATTATATATTTTCGCAATTATGGATGAAGACAAAATCTTTGGTTTCATGAGAGAAATGATTTTTCCAGTGCGTAAAGTAATAGACAATTTAAATAATCATTAAATAGATGCAAGCACTTTTATCCCCCGATATTATTACTGACATTAAAAGTATGATTACAAAAATAATCAACACAATTTGAGTGCGGATAAAAAACAATATAACGAGTCAGAACGACTGAAATATCGAATAAAAAAATAACCGAATTCAAAAATATAGTAATTTTTCAATACACTGTAAAATAATCAATAAATACTTGAAATAATATATCTAAATAAATTTACAGCGAATTGCAAAGTATCTACCGTTATTCCATCGAAAACTATTCTAATCTTAGTATTGCAGAATATGCTCAATGAAAAAGTAAAAAATTTCTCAATCAAAAGTTTGATTTGGGTTTCCTAGTACTAAAATTAATGTTGATAATCACGATACAAGTCAATGTAAGAAGGGTAAGAAGTCAATGAAAAAAAGCTTGAGCAAAGATGCATCTAAGTCGCGAGGAAGTTACTGAACATTTCCGGGTTTATTCAGCCGGGGATGACGCGAATCCACTTGCGAACAAGTGCCGGCCGAGATATTAAAAAGAAGTAGGTAAAAACTTTCGCCGAAGTCTTATAGTCGAGGCGATGGTGCAGCTCAGCATTACCAACAAGTGTGGTTCACATTGATGCGTGGGTCTCACTCGCGGCTCTGTTGGCTCTTCGCTGTTCCCTGAAAGCGGCAGCGTGCGCTGTGTGCCTCTCTGCTCCGGGTAAAGAGGGTAAGGTGGCGAAAGGGTGGGAGCGAAAGGGGGCCACGGCTCGCGAGCCTATACAAGAGGCGGTTCGCCAGGGAGCATGCCAGCGTTTTACGCAACCCGTCGTTATATCACGACTCTATCTTTCTCTCGGTCTCGCGCTCTTTCTCTTCTTCTTACGATTCGTCTATGTCTCTCTCTCTCTCTCGCTTCTGCACTCTTGAATCCCTCGCGCCTGAGCTGTGATGCATTCGACCGGTCAATTTGTAGTGCCACTCGAGTACCATACCAGAAACTATAATACTATAGCTCTATACACTCGCTCAACATGGAGTTTAATGCCTGTTTAAGTATCAACTTGATGGATTTGTATTCTTCATAATAGTTCCTTTTTATTTTTTCTTTTTGCTTCCTCACAGAGCGAGCTTTGTTTTTATTGGGAAAATTATTACGAGATTTTCATGCCAGAACACTCAAAATGGTCCAGAACAGCGAGAAGAGTCGTTTAGATGAATCGTTGGCATGCATGTGATTAACGGAGTGAAGTTAATCCCATTATAACTCGTGAAATACTAGACCACATAAGCTCGAATGTTGATGCTATGTGGAGCTCTGGTCAATATTTACTTTGTATTGGTTTTATAACAATTGGTTGACGAATTTTGGTTTTACGAGAGTTTTGAGAATTTGAAAATATCGAACAACGCTCCAATACGAAAAAATGTTTAGCTTTTGGACTTGAACTTCGTAGGAAAGTTTAACGAAGTTATGTGCTTCGGTATTGAATTTAAGCAAAATCGATAGCGTGGTTTGAATTTTATAGAGTTTTCAGTTTTTCGAGAAATTTAGGTCGATGCATAAACTTTTACAAAATTCAATATATCGTGTGGAAATTTTGCATGTAAAAGAACAATGTACATTAATCTTATTATCTTATTTACTGAAGATTTGTAGGAGAGTTCAGATTTAGGAGTCTAATTGATTTTTTGTTCATAACTCCTTGTTCTAATTCTGTTTTTTAATTCATTTCTTAAAACAAGAACGTTATTTCTCATTGTTTTTCGCTTTTAACAAAGCTCTACGACGAAGCCAAAATCGATAACAAACTTTCTTATAGATGTGACATTGTAAAATGCGGAAAATCACGAAGGTAGCAATGTGCACTTCGTATTCCGATAAAATATCAAATAACGATATTCGATAGATTTGATAATTACTCAAATTGTGATCATATATCGACACGTCACTTTTAAAACGCGTTGAGACGAAAATCTTAGAAAAGTTCAAATTGATTTTGATATCGATTTAATATACTGACTAATTATATCGTAATTTTTTGCTTAGTCTCAGCGCAAAAAGCGCTCAAATTGAAGTTTCTCAAATAAAGTTGTAAATTGCACTCAAATTAGTCAGTAAACGTGATATAAACTCGATCTAAAAATGGCTTTGTAATTTTCTTAATTATTTCGTTTTAACGCATTTAAAAAATGGCACTTTTTTACATATGCCGATTTGTGATCTCAATTTGACGTGATTATTTCTACGCAAGTCGCATCTTTTTTTTCGCGGATTTCATAGACGATTTCTGGACCACTTTGATGGTACGGTTTCATCGCGATTGGCTCGGACTGCTATACTTGAGGACTCTCGACACGCCGCCGCGTGTAATGACCCAATTGATACGTACGTGAGGCGATGCGTGCCACGCTCCAGATTCCGTCCCGAACCGGTCCTCGTTGCTCACCGCTTCGTGTCTCTCGCTCTTTCACCCACTTCCGAATTTCACTCTCGATCGCCACGGAAAAGAACACAACCCACACTGGCCGTCCTTTCGCTCTTGTCACGCGCCCGGAGCCCTCCCAACTATGTCGCTGCGCCGCGCAATATGTATACAAACTTTCCCTCGTCGATCACAACCGTGTTATGTTACGAATTGCAACGCTACAGAATTTTTAAGTATGACTTATCTCTCCAGCTGGTTACTCGGAAGCTCGAATTACAAATTGTTCCCGGGTCAAAATGTACAACACATAACGTTACAGAATATTGAAACTTACATCCAATTACATTAAAACGAATAATTCAATGAATTCGCATAAATTTGTTTATATTTCAATTAAATATATATAAAATTTATGGGCATTAAATATTAAGATTTTATTAAGTTATCAAGAACTTTATTTTACTATTTTTATATTTATTCATAATTAATGAATATATATTACGCTACAAAAATTTTACTCAAATATTGAATGTTTTAAAATATAAATATCAATAAAATGGAAGTATACCTACTTTTCACAATTATTTAGACATATAAAGAGCAGCTTACACGTATTCCAATTCGAATACTATTCGTTGCACTTTTCAAAAATCTATAAATTAAATCAGAATTCACCTAAATCGAATTGAATTGAATTAAAAAAGATATAAAACATTTCTACCCATAATACGACGATTCTCACCGAATATTTTATTAAATTTTCAAAAATCCTAAACTGAATAAAAATCATAAAAATTCAGATCGTCCAACATCATGCCCAGGTTTTCCCGATTAGTTTCAAAATATTAAAAAAATTTTTATAAGACAGAATTTTTTTATTTCAATGAGCCCAGACTTGATAATCGTACGAGTCATTAGGCAACGATGTCTATCGTTTGAGCATATGGTTGCGCCGGCTTGCAAGATCGAAAGTCTTGGTGTGTAAGAGATGTAAAGTCGAGGGAGAAGTACGTAGTTAAAAAGCCGCACGACTGATGGATCGTGTAGTAGGCGTCTACGAACTGGTAGTATAGAGCGAGCGAGCGAGCGAACGTAGAGTTTATATACGTGTAGCTTCACAACTCCACATAGAGAGGTTGGTGTGGAGCTAACGGTTGGAGTTTTAAGTGCAGTACCGGGCCGGCCACGTGGATGCTGTTGCACCGTCACTCTAGTGCTCGTAGCTCTCCTGCTGTTGCCTGTAACCGCTATCTCCGGCGTGTGACCTCGTTCGACTCGAGGTATACATCGTACAAGTTGCGATTTATCAGTGTGTGTTGCGGTGTTGATCCACAGAAAGCACGTAGCCAAATAGTACAAGCTACAGTAACAATTTTCATCTATGAACGACAGCGTAAAATCCATTGTGATTGTACAGCTATAGCACTCGCGCATCGAGGAAGTAACCGGCCGGCGATAATAATGTGCGGCTCGGAGAGCAACAGCAGCGCCTCGAGGTGATACACGTCAGCAATCACGTGGAACAGCGAGGTACAAGAAATAGAAACGCGTGCGAAGGACAGAGCGGAAGACCTACGCCGCGAACATATATATTCCTAGCGGCCAATAGAAAATGGGATTGAGATAGCGCGAGGGAAAACATTAATATGAAGATTCTACGCGGAAATCACACGTTCAGCGTGAACCCTCCGTCCGAGCTTCAATATTATCATCATTATCACGATCGTCGTGTTAGTTACTAGGCTCTTCGTCATCGGGCGATGAAGAGACGGACACCCTCACACACACACAGTCATTTTGCTTATTGTAATCGATTGTAATTCTCCTTATCGTCAATGACTTATATAAATATATATGTATGCATCTGTATATATATGTGTACACATATTAAATATATATAAAGCAGCGACGCAACGCGCAATAACGCGAGAGTAAGTAAGCGTTTATGCGTAGTTTCCCGCGAGGTTCTTGCTTGAGCCACGAGCTCTCTGCGTCAATACATACGTATACAAACGAAGCCGACGATAGCCGGTTAGTAGCCGACAAGCTTCGAAGCGCAAATACCGCGTTTCTGTGTCTCTCCCGGCAAGCGACTGAGCTTGCATTTACTTTGTTTTGCTTTGCTTTTTCTTCTCACTTTTACGTCGTGCTTTTTTTTTATTCCTTGAGTGGGCGTTGTGTATTTTTAATAACGAAGGTCCGCGAGGGTTGGTGAGCTATCGGGGAGGTCGAAGGCTCCTGCTCTTCCCCCGTTTTGCCACGCTGCCTGGAAAAGCCTCGCGAGGACGGTACGAGTGAATGCCAACGAGGTTTGTCACGGTTTCACGTTTGGAACATCTTCTTCTTCTGCTTCTTCTTATTTTGCTTGTTCTCCTCCTCCTCTTCATCTCGTTCAAACGGCAGCAACAGGGTGTCCCGGGTCTCGTGTCCTCATGCAAGTGTGTTTGTGTGTTTAATGCCGGTTTAACGACGCGTGTGCGTCGAACCGGCGACGTAACACGATCCGCGAACGCGATCGTGCGATCGACCGGGAGTACGGATATAGGCAGACCGAGAAAGAGAGTAACATAGTACTACTACTGCTCATGCTACTGTTTTACTACACCCAGCGATGATTCCCCGTGGCTTATTTTCTATTCATTTATCTTTTTCGTCTCCACGACACTCGTGGCATTATTGCACAGATATGACGAAAGCGAGTGATCCGAATTGTACGCTCACTTCGCCAATTTTGGCAAAAAACAAAAGCTTTAGCATCTGAAATTGAAAGGCATAAATATTGATGGTTATCTCTATTAATTGGTCAATAACTAAGGATAATGAAACTGAACAACCGGCGATGATTCTGTGTTCAATTGACTTCTGTACTTATTTCGCTTTTTTCCCTGCATCACATTCTTTAATTATTGCCCAGAAATGTGGCAGTTGAATAGTTTGCATTGCACGTTCACTTCTCCCATTTCGGCAATTGTAATAAACACTTTATTATCTAAAATAGCGTGTTATAAATATTCATATGTATTATTAATTGGTAAATAACTGTGTATAATTAAAGAGCCGGTGATGATTGCGTGATCAATTGGTATCTTCTCTATTTATTTCACTTTTTCTTCTCTATGAAACTTACATTATTGCCCTGGTATGACTCAGGGCATGGTTGAAATAACAAAAGATTTACGATCTGAAATTACAAGTTATAAATATTGATATGCATCTATATTAATTGGTCAATAACTGCGGATAATTGAACAGCCAGCGATGATTACGTAATAAATTGGCTTCTTCTCTATTTATTTTTCTTCTCCATAACATTCTCTCGTTGCACAGGAATGCCGCTTCCGAATGCCTTGAAGTACAAGTTGTATTCTCCCACTTTGTCCGCTGTAACGAAACTTTTTCCATCTTAAATTACAGAACATAGATATTAACATGTATTTATATTAACTGGTCAATAACTGAAGATAATTAAACGACTAATTACCGAGATAATTGAGTCTCGTATTTGCGTACAGAGTCACTGCCAAATGATCTTTCGAGACAAAAGCCAGAGGCATCAGGCGCATCAGCACGCGAGCGCTTCGACGGTGCAGTGAAGTTGCGTAAGCGATAATAGGCACTTGGGTATTAGCAATGCAAATTCATCGGTAGAATTACGTCTTCCATTCTGCCCGGTTATCCAGTGAGTGACCCCGTATTGTTGCTTCTCTCTTTCATCTCATATTTCTCCGTTCCTCTTCGATCTTTCTTTTTCCTCTTTCTCTTATATTCTCTCCGGCGTTTCCGTAACTGCGGATTTTCGCGTTAGGCGATCATCTCGAATTCCTTGTCGCAGTCGATCGTTCCAGTGAAAGGTTGCACTGGAGAATCGCTCCACGATGGCTGCAACTCTCGCATTCCGAGGATAATCGAGACCTTTGATAGTGCACCGCCGACATGCGGCGTTCAATGTCAGCGGGGATCGTTGCTACCGCTGAGAGTTCCGCTTATAGCTCAGCAATACTCGGAACTTTGTTCTCTCCCAAGTTACGCGGTAGCCTCGACAATCGCCGCCTCCAGCAGGAGGAAGAACGCAGAAAAGATACCTTGTATACCTTCAAACAACAGTCAACATACTATGTTAGGCTATAAACACACATATATATATATACACACGATATATACAAATATAACACCGGACTCTGACCAATCTTGGCTGCAAGGAGAATGGAAATTCCGATTTCTCGCGTAAGCAACGCGGCGCAGTGTGGACAACAATGGCGCGACCAAATACACGCGAGAATTTTGTCCCCAAAGAGACAAAGACCGCAATTTATGCGCAGCTGCCGAGCGCACGACTCTCCGTTAGATCCACATTTTAGCGAAATTATACAAACACAAGCGGCTTGAATTATTAGCTACAGATTTGTCCGCAGTGCAATTCTTCTCAATGTTAATTCCCATCGTTACTCGCGTGGCGCGTGCACATATTGTCAACAATTTTATTGCCTGCAATGATACAGACGAACGTGTTTATTGTGGGAAGACAGAAAGAGGCGTCGTTGACGATGAGTGGATCGTCGTTTCCGCTTACAAAGAAACGACAGCGTCGAATAAGACGACGGGAGGGGAGAGAGGGGATGGAGCATATCGCGTGCGTCAGGATTGAAGAGAAGGCGCACGGTTGCGAGGCTCTCGCGCATGCATTATCGATGTCACGGCTCGGATAATGAGGGGTCCGTGGCCGGGCATTTGTATGTGTTTATTAATACGAAAAACGACCGCGAAAACAATGGGCACCGTGCCGCATCGACGAGCTGCGACGCCACGAGACGTTGCGCCTCCTCGGATTGCCAAGCCACTCTTTCTCCTCCTTTCTAACTCACTCTTTCTCTCCCTCGCTCGCAACGACGCCGTACGAAACATTTGCTCGTGAACCGAGAGCCTTCGTTTTAGTGGGTACAGATTTATGTGCACCAACGACGCGCCGAGTCGTTGAACCCTCGACAGGGACAAAAAAAAAAAAAGATAAAAGAATTACTGACGACTACGAGTGCAGCGATGTTATATAGCTGTAGTCAGCCATATACATCCTGAGCATTATATTTTTGTGCTTCCTCCTTCTGAGGACCGCTTGACGAAAAGAAAAAATCATCGAGTACATCTATTACACCAGCAAACGAAGCGAGACGATAAGATAATCGTCGATGACCGCGGGGAAAGACCCGTTTCAGGAAAATCCCACAGACGTGGGGTTCACGTGGTTATGCCGGCCGGTTTTGTACTGAGAAAATTGCAGCAATCTAGCGTCTAACAAGAGTTGTCAGAAATTCCGAAGAGTTCGAAAGGACGCGTTAATTGACAATATAATGGCAATGAATTCTTGTTTTCTTTATGGAAATTGCAAGCAACGAGAAAATTCATTATGGATTTCTGGTAAAATATATCGATACTCCAGAATGATTGTTTTGAATTAGAATAATCCCGTCATTCGATATTTTTTACTGATAAACCGTTAGAAAAAATTATTTTCATTTGTTTATCTTATAATCGTATAATTGAAGTATAGCGGAATTGTGATTAAAAAAACATAAAAAATGTCGATGTCCAATTACTTTTCATTTGTATAAAGAATAGTTAATTGATGTATGTCAGCATATACAATGTGTATTATCAAACTAATTGTCGGCACTCAGGTCGACGGATCCCTTTAAAAAATTGTGTTTTTTTTTTCGTTCTGCTGAATGCGATTCTCGGTTGCCTCGAAGACCAGCTGTTTCGAGCTAAGAGCCGAAGGAAATCGAAGCGAGGGGCAGAGAAGGGATTTCTCTCCTCGTTACTCACGTTCAGGTGCAGGCTGCACGTGTAAACGGGATTACGCGGCTGCGTATAGTATTAACAGACGTCGGCGAGCTTCAAGGAACTAATGCCGAGAGTGCGCGTACGTAAGAATACTGCACTGCACGATATACACGCTCGCACACTTTGCGCAGCGTGTAATAGATCTTTGAGCGTGTGTGTTGTCTGTCGAGAGCTCTGCATCGTCACAGAGTCTGGTGCGGTTGTAGCAGAGTCGCCGTTTCACGGCGAACAAAGAAATCCTTGAACGCAGTGACGAGGTATATACACGTCGTCGGGGACCAGATTCGCTCGGCTCGTGCCCGTTCTTTTCGATGCACCGAGCACCGCCAAGATAACACGATCGGCTTTCTTATCTCGCAATTGCCCTCTCCATTGAATATATATCTCTTTCTTTCGCGCTGTGGGGAAGATTGACTCGGCAAAATAGAAAAGGATAGCCAACGAAAAATTGGTGGGTCATCGGAGATCGAAGGATTAATAATAGTCGAAGGCGACTGCGTGACTAGCGAATGGAACGAGAACAATGAAGATGCACTCGGTGCGTGTATGTATACGTGTGTAAAAACGTATAATATGCAGCTTTATATCTAATCGATAGAGTCAGTCGACGGTTGCGAGAGGTTGCAAGATCTTCTTGTTTGCCTGCTAACTCGTGGCCCCATTTTCCTTCCCGCTCTGCGGCTCCCCATCTCCTTTTTCTTCTTCTTTTCCTTTCTGTACCGAAGTCTATTACGCAGAGTACAATGTGCTAACAATTTTTTATTTTCTGCGGAGACGGGAAACCGCTCTTGTACTATATTTCGTTATGCGTCAGTACTTGAGCGAGAAATGATGAGAAATAGCTGCAACCTACTCTTGAGATGTAGCACAATTCAGATAGTTTCATAGCTTTTTGTATTATTATTTATGGCGTCTAATTGAATTTTATGGCACAAAGAACTAACATCTTCTGCGGTGTCTAATTGAATTCTATAGTACAAAATAAAAAATAATTTGTGTCGTGTAATTGAATTGGCATAAATAATTAAAATATTTTGTAGATCTTTATTAAATTCATAGCGAAAAAACGTCAAATCATTAAAGCTTAAATTTAATTTTCGTAAAAAGTCGCTTCACATCTGTGTCTACGAGTTTAGTAATGTCACGCAGAAAAAGATCGAAGATAGCGCGAGTGAGAGGTTAGAAATGACGACAAACGTTCGATGAAAATAAAGGACTGTTATATTTGCTCTCGCGCTTCGTGACGCAATATTTTTGAGGGAAATAAGTGTCTAAAAAGCTAACGAAGTATGTAAACACGCGACTAACAGCGTCTATGCGGGTTTGGCGCGCATTCGCGTCGTAAATATCATCGCGACGTACCTCAAATACGCCTAGACACGATCTTCCTTGACGTTCGGATGTTGCTTCAGTTTTTCTTCTTGCAAATTGGCACTAGTTGTGGCACGAGTTGGATATACATCTTCAACAAACTGTAAATACACACGAAAATTGGAGGATACTTCGCGACGAGACACGGAACTCCTAATAGCGCACGACCGTTACTATAGCGCCTGCGCATCAGGTGCGCGCTTCCATCGGCATATGTTTTCATTGTTTTGTTTGTGGCTTGAGTATTGCGTCACTAAACATGTAGTCATGTTATCAACGCAAAGGATCAAATGCGCACTTGTTTATCAGGTCGTCAGCCATGCGTAGTCACAAAAATTATAAAAATACCCATAGATTCAGCTTGTTAAACTTGCAGCGCTGTATATGAAGTGCAAGTGAATATTGCGCAGAGCTGATTAACCGTAACGCAATCGGCAGTGACAACGACCGGCACGCAACTTCTCGAGCATACATTTTTAGTGGCAACTGAGATTAAAAAACGGGTTTCTAGGCTTTGACATGGGCCTGATAAGATCTCAGCGGCGGCTGATGTAGAGATGTGCAGAAAATTTGTGATCAGTCATTTTTCGGTTTCCTGACCGTCAGATGACCAACCGATGACGACGTTCTCCTGACGACAGCGCCGCCGCTTACTAAATTGTGAACTAGACAACACGTCCCACCATTTTTTTCGATAACTGTGATAACATCCTCTCTGAAGGCTGTGTATCACCATTTTCATGTGAATTCCGGGTTCTCATAGAGTCAGACAGAGGAAACGGACTGTGATTTCGTGTAAGAAATATTATTGACACAGTATTTACGAAATAGAATAGATTACATTTTAGCTTAAGAATCTTAAGAGCAATCGGTCAATATCTTCGGCAATATTTCGATTCGTGAAAGCTTCAAAAGATTATTATCTTCTTATCAACGTATTCCAATAAAGTACAGACTACGTTGACTTGTTACAAAAAAAAACTTTTTTTTTTATTGCAAAGGATGCTTTAAAACCAGATTATCAGCCAAGACCAATTTTCAATAAGCGATACTTCGAAATGAATCGGAAAATCTGATAAAATCTTCCATGATGAAGACAAATTTTTGAAAAAAAAATCTTATTCCCGAAGATTTTAGACATCTATAACTATCAGCTGATGTTTCTGATGTTCAGCAACACTGACCGTAATTACACATCAGCGAATTCGGAAACTCGAAAATGACGGTCATGGGACGGTCATTTTTGTGTCAATTGACCATTTCGAAAAATAACGGTCTTTGCATATCTCAAGACTGGTATAAATGTTGAACATTTTTAAGGCCTTCTAATGGCGAGGATTATGAACCTAACGCCTGCGTATCAGATGCACTGCGTCGTTTCGGCATGTCCATTTCAACCAGCATATCTTTTCATTGTTTTGTATGTGTCTCAACTACTGCGTTTCAGAACACGTAATAAACACTGATTATCAAACGCTGCATATTTGTTTATCAGAGAGTCACCCATCCGTAACAACAAAAACTATGAGAATATGCAGAGTCGCAGCTCGTAAAAGTTGCAGCGCCGTCCATCAGCGCAAGTGAACACATCGCTGTTGCTCACAGCTGATTCATCGGCACGCAACCGGCAGCAGCACCGGCAATGACAAAGGCCGCATCCTTGAACCGAGTCGAGCGCCGCTCTGTGTTGGATCGTACATTCGTTTCGTTTATCGCGCGCTCTTCGATCGGCAAATATGTATCTCAGCGCAACAAAGAGCTCATCTCAATGAAATCTTCGTTATTGCAACTACAGACTATAAGTATAACGACGAAAGTCGCGTGCGGGCTTAAGAAACTATTTGGAATTCCTCGTTACCCACGTTCTTGCGGTTTTGAAATTCCGTTTACGTTTCTTCAAGCCAGAACAACCCGAGTTTGCAGCCTCTGCGCATATACATACGTAAATATACATACGCTCGCGTAATTGCTTCCCTATGAGGTGCACACTGTACGTACCCCACAAACCCAGGTGCAAAGTAGAAACTGGTGAGCGCGCGCTCGACTTACGTTTACAGTTATCGTGTAGCACACACTGAGTGGCGGGCCTGCGGAGTTCCTTGGAATGCGGTACGCGTTGACTTCCTTTTCTGTCCTGTGAATACTCATATAGGCGTCTGCATACCTGTCACCCATACGCGACACACATCGTCAGCATATATAGCAGATGCATAGCAGTCGCGCGAACGAATTAAAGTCCCTGTCATTGACACATAAACTCGAGACCCTGAAGAAAAAAAAAAAAGAAAGAAAAAAAACCACTGCCGTAGAATAAATTAACGCGATTTTTTTTCTTCTGCAGATTGAGGATGGAAAACAAGTAAAGTAATTAGCGATTGCGAAAATATGATACGTAATAGAAGAAGGAAAATATTATTGTAGATGAGTGGTCAGTGACCGGTACGTCCACCTTCCTAGAAATCGTAACTGCGAATAGAACCTCTCGTAGTGCGTAGTAGTGAAACCATTCGCACGCGCGTTCTACTCCTACGACTTGCGCGTTATCGCGACCTTCTCACTTCCCCACCATGAGTTTCTCGACTTGTCAACCAGTTATCGTTATGCTCGTACACGTGGCGCGGTTCATCATCGTCGCTCTACGTCCTCTCGCTCGGACACCACAGTGTGTATCGAATAACCGGCTGCGGGCTCCCGTTTGGCTCAAATTGTGACACCGAATGGGTAAGGCCGACGGTGAATCTATGTACACAAGAGCTTTGGACACGGCGTGAAGCGCACGATCGGAGAATCTTCGGGCATAATATATTCCGTCGAAGGTTATGACGTTATGGTTGATGTTACTCCATCTCTCTTCTCGCACAGTTGAACTTAGCGAGTAGGCAAGAAGATCGGCAAAATAAGGCAGCGTAGTAAAAGCAACGAAGCCAACCGGGTGCGATTGCATGTCGCTACAACGACGCTATGATAGTGTATATATGTATATACACGTGCCGAGCTCTCTACGTGCATCGCCTAGAAGCGTGCTCACCGCGCATTGAGAACAGCTTGTGAAATGAAGCGAATGCACTTTCACCTGCTTGCTTGGCTCAACTGTTGTGTTGTTGCTTTGCTTTCGCAAGTAAAGTGCCATACACATATCATGCATATGGCTCCGCATATGCCTGTTACACATATTGCACTCAGGCATGAAGGCTCTTTCGTCATAGATCTCCACAGACGGATTTTATCAAGGAAAATGAGACAAATTGCACTTAGGCAACAATTTGTTGCTCTTTTAAAAACGTTGATTTGTGCTCACTTTGTCTTATTCCATTGTGGGATATTAACATTTCATGGCTCATTGTACACTCGTAAATTATTCATCTGTTATGCACTTTTATGGTACAACACATTTTATAACTCTAAAGTTATAAAGAAAATAGTGTTCAGGAGTAAAAAAATATTTAAATTGAATTATTATTATAAGTTATGCAAAATATTTCATTATTTAAACGAAGACATTTCTGATAAAAATTATTAATCTTGAACAACGTCAGGAAAAATTGATTCTCGACTAAATCTTATAAAAATATTTGTTTTAATTATTAATAAGATAGGCCTTTTAAAAATAGAATCTTCAGGTTATTGTAGCGAAATAATAACTCAAACCCCAAATTAAACATTGATAAAAAAATGATGGCTTACAACTTTTACAGTGTTCAATAACTATGACATCCCCTACCAATGTAATATATTATCCACTAACAAATCCAAAGCCCCAAATTCATCTAATTGAAATCTATCACCAATGCACCAAGAAAATACTTAATCCTAGTAGTTTGTGACCCGCGATGAAACAAAGAGACTAAAAACGCACAGCATCGTAGGGTCGAAAAACGCGTTCTTATCGTCTCCGGTTTTTCTCTTTTACGAAGCAAGCACTTGCCGTGCTTTGGTTTTTTGACGAATTTTTCGTGCGCAGCAGTGGTCTCCGAAACCAGAGAGAATAAGCAAAAAAAAAAACGAAAGAAGGAGAAAGGGAAGAGAGTCCGGTCGTTTGGTGTCACGAGAAAATCCAGCTCGCAACCTTCCACGGCTATAAAAACTGACTGGTGGTACATGCGGGAGAGCTCGAGGGCTCGAGTCCCGAATCGACCGCTCGGGCCCTGCTAGTTCACGTGCAAAGCGAAGCTGTTCTTGCTACGGCTCTTGGACTCGCTGGTGGCTCGCCTTTGCGACAGGTGCTTGACCGACGTATGTGTTCTACACAGTTCGCCCGCTGCCGCCCCTCTCCTCATATATCCCTTGTGTCTTTTGGTCGCATGTGTTAAACACTCGCTGCTTTCTATGGCTCTCTAATGCCTTCTCGCTCTTGCGGCGTTTCGTGTTCCACTCGTTCGTCGCTCGGGGGTTGACGCTCCCTACTTTCAACGTCGCAGACACTCCGTCTCGGAAGGGAAGAACAAAAAAGACACTCTTACCCTCGTCGCACAAAAATTCGGGCTTTTTTTTTTTAGCATTTTCTCTTTTTTTTTTCTTTCGGCTGAAGACGGATGAACTCTCTTCGAGTTTGTTCTTTCAGGCAATCGACCCGACGAATGATTCACTCAAGTTATGCATTCACCAGTTTCTAAACTTGAATTTAAATTAAATTTAATTCTCAGCTGACTTATTTGAATGGGTAACATAAAGTAGGAATTAAAGAAATAGTTCTTTGATAAAAATTAATTTTCATTGCAATGAAAAATTTCTTTACTTTTATTTTTTTATTGAACAAAAGTTTGTACTTTTTTTAACGCTTTTTATTAGTCTCTCTCCGCCGCCCATCAGATGATGGATAGATTTCGAGAGCTACTCTTCCAGTCGACAAGCTCGACGACTAAGCCTCGTATCTCGGAACGACTTTTTCGTATGAATTAAAGACACGTGTAGCATAATTTAATGAGAATGTGTATGTGATTGTGGTTGGATGCCAGGTACGTGTGGTGCTTCGAAGATCGCGGTAAGGATCGATCGATCGCTGCTGCTGCGTGGCTTTGCCGTTATGTTGGCTCACCGTATCTTTTCTTAAGGTACTACGTAGTGGGCATTTAGTATTATAGCCGGAGATAGAGAGGCGAATCGAATCACCCGGAAGAGCGTGCGAGTGCGACGGGCGACTGGTATTGGCTATGGTGATGCGGATGCCGGCCACATGGGCCGTAAGGTCAACGAGCCACTGATACTCGCTCGCATCTACATACTCATCCGTCCTTTCTTCTCATAGCTCATAACTAAATGTAGTCTATACTGTCGACGATCTTTTCTCAAAAGTCGAGCGCCGTCGTAACGATAACTGAATACTTAAACTTCCCCCACTTAAAGTTTTTTCTGACGAGATGACTTTTTTAAAGTCTTTCCGGTTGCATAGGATTTTTCCACGGGTTTTTTTTTAGGGTCCGAAGTTCTTCGGAATATATCTTAAAAAATTTTGGTACATTGGGTCTTTCTTTTTAATTAATAAATGTCCCGGTGATTATGGGTATATTAAATCATGAGGATAGGAAATCCCCGTTGAAGAATACCATTTTTTTAACTATCTTTCTAAAAATTCTACGTGGAGGAAAACCAGAAATTTGTTGAACTTTGGATTTTCTATTCTTATGTGAAAATGTGTTTTTTATATTGAACCAAAATTCGACTATGCATTTGTAATGACATTAGATTGTTTTTTATTGCAATTTTTCTAGTATTTTTAATGAAAATAAAAATGGCGGGTAAAGGGTCAACATAGAAAATAATACTGACGCGTAATATTTGATTTTACTACAAATCACCAAGTTCCAATTCTATGATTAATTTTTTCTATTTAACGTGAAAATGTGTTTCCTTCCTGAAATAAAAATAGCAGGTTGCAGTTATAATAAAAAATGACAGTGTATTGAGAATCTATTGGTTTTTCTAAATCGAAATAAGGGGTGTAGAAAATTTGTTGCGACGACAGAGGATTTAAAAAAAATTGCCACCAAATGTTTTATTGTATTAACAATATTTCATATTATAATTTAGCGAGTAAATACGTCTTATAGATTATGGATATGTTTATAAACAGTACAGCTTTACTATGCAAAAGCCACAAGATTGCGGAGAGTGGTCTCAGCGTCCTCTATGATAGAATACTCCAAGTCCGGCGAATGGAGAAGAAATTTGAAAGTCGGAGAAAGTGCAGTCCGCACGTTGCGTGGCTCCCGGCCAACCTGTGCCTCTCTCCTCTGCCCCTCCCCTCTTATTGCTTGCTCTTTACCGCGCCAGGAACTCTCGCTGCGCTCGTCGTCACACCAAGAATTATCGTAGCTCATATTATCCTTCCTAGCATAGAATACCGGGCAATGAATCAACACTTGCTGGTGATAAATTCACACCTGTAACACAATTAATTTAAAACCCTCCAGTCATACAGTTAAAAGCTGGAACGCAAAAGATTTCCTGTCGTCTACTTTACCATAACTCTATCACGAAATAATTATTAGCACTCTATTATTATTTTTAATCCTACTAAAATCATAATATATTTTTCATCCATATTGATTTCCTTGCTGTTAATTATTTTATATCTTTATTCACATGTATGTCCTTATACCAAATTTTAATAGTAATAATAATAATAAATTTTATAGTATTATATATGGATTTACGGTAGTGCTGTAAAATTTTTATGGTTACAAAGACGGCTTGAAAATAATTAAAATTTGAGATATTAATATCTGTATTAATGAATAATTTTATTTCGTCACACCAGATATTTATTTAATATTTTTCAGTCATCCTTCCAATCCGGTTGTTCTTGTTTTTTTAGCTATTTTATGCTCCACATGGTTATTTCGCAATAAATATGTAAATAGGTGATAGTTATTGACTGTGATATAATTTGGTTACAGTGTATAACGAGTTTTCTTGCGGTTATCGAGATGCACTTTGTCGTCACGAGTCTGCCGGGGATGCTGGTGTATGCTAAATCGATTTTGTAATTGCTCGGAGCGACTTGGTCGCACCGCGAGAGTGCGGAGTGTGAGAGAGCGTCTAGGGGATCGAATGTGCGGTCATGGATTTGCGGGTGGTTCGCGTTGGCTTGGTGGCTGCTTGGCAGAGCAGCTGGACACACGAAACCGCACACCAGGGTCCCGCTTTCGGTCACTCGCACCCTTCCTCCCTCCTCCTCGAGTATCCTTCGCTTTTCGATATCGAGTTACCAGCCTGAAGGCGACGATGTCGTCGAAGGAACGGCACGCGATGGTTATAGGCTTGCATCCTGAAGAGATATAGATTCCTCGCTTTACACTTAGCTCACAGATTGATTTTATTTCACGGTTATTACACCAGACAATGATACCAATTTTTTCATCCAATGCAATCAGTTACCAATGGATAAATAATCTCTTTTTTAAAATATTGCTATTAATTTATTATTAATATTCCCTAAAAATCGGTTATTCATTCACTGAATTTATACCGCGCTTTTTGCGACTAATGACGTCGAATTGTTATGGTTTTGTATCGATAATAATATTTGTTTTTATTAAAATAATCAAATACATTACATAAGAAACCGCTTAATCTTCATTTACTTTAATGAGAGTATTTGTCGGCTCAACATAACACACATACAAACTAGAGATGATACTTGGTTCACATTAATGAATTAAAAGCACATGGGGTGGACATTCACAACATATACCTTTGAGAAGAACATTTTATTGCTAAATACGAAATATGTATTTGTATTGAACCAACAGGTAAATTCATATCAACGTAATAATTATTCATACTCATTAATATTTTACAAAAAACTCTTTAATCGATGACGAACATCAAACAAAACAAAAAAAAACATGATCATAAGCCATCGATAATAATAACAATTACCAAAACAATTGTTAAACTCAAAGAGCATACGACTATCAGTTATGCAAAGTGTAGGTAGAAAAATCAATGAGTATGCCGCGATACTCGTAACGCCTACGACACGTATATACCAGCATATATCAGCTCCTGAATAACGCACGCGTTTCGTGATGAACGACAGAACGTTAATAGATACATATATACGTATGTATAAATTTAGTAAAATCAGTTCCTTTTGTTCACAGTCTATTAGATCGTATTACGAGCTAGCAAATCTTGATACTTTGAATACATTGAATTGCGTTGCTCTTCGGTTAAATGCACGTGCACTGTGAGTTGTTGGTTTTGCTGTTTGTACTTGAGCAAACGGTAATTGCGCGAATGCTGCCGTCGGCTGTACATTCGTAAACGAGGTTCGCCATAATTCTCTATATATATTATGGTGGACGTAATATATTATAAATTATATAATATATATATATGATGGTAGCCGAGGCGTGTTACAATGTGTGTATACATATGCATGTAATGTGCCTCGTTTCACTATCGAGTCCACTGCAGCAATAATAAAGGAGAAAAGTAACAAAGCTAAAAGTGAGAGACAGAAATATAGCGACAGAAGGAAAATACGAAGAAGCTCGCGGGTGCGAGATGTTGTTGCGTACAGTGTTTGTATGCGTACGAAGAGATACAGAGGTAATGGGAAAATAATGACGAGTTTGGAGCCCCGCGGGGTAAGCAGCTCTTGCATAGCAAACTTGCACTTTATTCTTTTATTATTATTTATTTTTTCTTGAGAGCAGTTGATCTCGTTTCCCGATCTCTTGGTCTTATTATTGCGAGAGAGATGGAGAAGGAAGTGGCGAGATAGAGATATAGCTGAGATAAAGAGGGCCCGGCGGTTAATGAGGTAAAACGTGCTCTCACGGACGTTTTATATTTGCAAATGCTGGAATTACGTTCTGACTGGAAATATTAAGTTGTGAGATTTTAATCTAGGGAATATAAAGAACGTGTATTTAAATGTACAGGAATTTTTTTAGCTTCTATTTTGCTTGTGTAACGGTGAACTTGTTTTTGTTTACAGTTTTTAGCAATATTTTCGTGTAACTGAAACAACAACAAAATTAAAATCGTGCTACATTTTTAGTAATAATTGTAGAGGAAAAATGTAATTATGATATTGGAATATTGATACAAGATATACATCGTGTGAATTCATCAGAATATTATATTAATTTGAAACTACGTGTGTTATCAATTCAATGAAATAAACGAAAAATTGTGATGAAAAACTCGTTGGTATTTCGCTATGTGTGTTCGTAGTGTTTTGTTCTCTTTGCAAAGTGAGAATAATTTTCTGGCTAAAAATATTAAACTGCGTTCATTTATGGAGGGGAAATAATGAGCGTGTGTATTCAATCGTGATGTTGAGGAAATATATGAAGATGAAGACAAGGTCACTCGTATTCACGCTAGCTGACTCTTGTGTTTACATAGTTGGGTTAACAGTCTTGAGATTATAGCTACTTATGTGTTTGCATATTTACGTATGTATGGCGGCCGAAATTAACTTTATTTTTCTGTTAACGAATTTGTGCGTAGTTCTTTTTTTTTCTGCTACCATTTTTTTTTAAATTGCTTTTTTAAGGACGGTGTTCGGATTTTTTGTCTGCAAATATTAATGGTATCTGTGCTTTTATCTTTTTCAGGGTACCGTGATACTGACTAAGCGCATTGACGATCTACGACTATCCGAGTCACGGAAAAGCCCTCGACTCGCTGATCAAGACACTGATTTTGCTAGACTAGCTGATATGGGCAGCGACAGGAAACGCTCAGCTTCGCATTCAATCGATGTACCACACGTGCCTGGGTAAGTCTCGATTTCTAAGTTTAACTAGTTAAATTTCCCAATTGACAGATTTAATTTAACACAAAAATGAGACACTGGCCCCTTTTATTTGCATATGTTTTTTTATCTTCCTTCATTATCACAAGTTCAACGGAAAGCCAACAATTTTCAATCAAAGCGTTTTTATCGGTGAAAAAAATCGATGATTAATGGTGTTTTGGTCAGGTAAAAAAATCTGCAGACGTTCCAGTTCTGAAAAAAGGGAGATATTGAAAATATGATATCATACATTTTTGCACCTCATACTTGGATCTCAAATTTTGTTATTACTTTTTAGTACAATTTTTCTACCGTTAAAAAGCAAAAAAAATCGAATACCTTTTCCTGTCTGAAAATTGTAGATCTACTTACCACTTTCCTACAGCATGAAATAAATCCAAATTTCGGAGTCAACTCATAAGATATTTTTCTCCACAAAATCCACGTCATTCAATGCATCTAGAATTTTACTACCGCGGAAATTGGCTCAGAACGCTAGGCTGACTCTTGCACCATTCGCTCTGTTGCCAGGAGGTCAAAATGCATTGCATCTGACATTTAACTCTGAAATGATCTGACGATAATTTACTCCCTCTTTTCTACCCGTTAAAAAAAACAACATTTTTTTTGCCAAACTCGGTGAATAATTTCTTGAGGCAAAACTAAATCCAAAATTTATGTTGAAACCATAAATATTTACACAGACTACAACGGAAATTGGTAACATGTGCAGAAAAAGGCGCTGGTGTCCCATTTAACGGTCAGTTCGGTGGACGTGGCGCTTAAAAATTGAGGGATGGAGTGAAAAGACAACGAGGGCTCAAAGCTGAGTGCGCTAAGTTGAGTCGTGCACCGTTCGCTCTGTTGCCAGGAGGTCAAAATGCATTGCACCTGACATTTAACTCTGAAATGGTCTGACGATAATTTACTCCCTCTTTTCTACCCTTAAAAAAAAAAACAACATTTTTTTTGCCAAACTCGGTGAATAATTTCTTGAGGCAAAACAAAATCCAAAATTTATGTTGAAACCATAAATATTTACACAGACTACAACGGAAATTGGTAACATGTGCAGAAAAAGGCGCTGGTGTCCCATTTAACGGTCAGTTCGGTGGACGTGGCGCTTAAAAATTGAGGGATGGAGTGAAAAGACAACGAGGGCTCAAAGCTGAGTGCGCTAAGTTGAGTCGTGCACCGTTCGCTCTGTTGCCAGGAGGTCAAAATGCATTGCATCTGACATTTAACTCTGAAATGGTCTGACGATAATTTACTCCCTCTTTTCTACCCGTTAAAAAAAAACAACATTTTTTTTGCCAAACTCGGTGAATAATTTCTTGAGGCAAAACTAAATCCAAAATTTATGATGAAACCATAAATATTTACACAGACTACAACGGAAATTGGTAACATGTGCAGAAAAAGGCGCTGGTGTCCCATTTAACGGTCAGTTCGGTGGACGTGGCGCTTAAAAATTGAGGGATGGAGTGAAAAGACAACGAGGGCTCAAAGCTGAGTGCGCTAAGTTGAGTCGAGCGGCGTTCGCTCTGTTGCCAGGAGGAAAATAGGGCAAGGGTGATGTAGGGGGTGCGGGCTCGGTGTGTATAGGAGCGTAGCAGCGGGGATAGAAGTAAAAGAAAACGCGTTGGTGATGGTGATGGTGTCTGTGGTTGGGATGGTCGTGCCGCCGTAACGTCGGTTCTGGCCCGACGAGCCGTGAACGCTGCCACCCCTGGGTTCGCACACCTGTCTCGCGAAAAGCGAGACTCGCACGGCCACCCTCCCCTCCTCCATCCCCTGTTTCTCACTCTGTGCGGAGCTAACGTTTCTCGTCTCGAGGCACACGAGCGCGAGGAATAAACTTGACGAAATATATACTTGACGTAGACACTCTACGGTAAAGGACAGAGGTAAAGGGCCGAGACCTCGTCCCGTGCACCGTTGATCCGTATACTAATTCTATAGACGCTATTATGTACAGGGACCTGTGCAGCCTTGATCGTCAAAGATCCTTTGGATCTTTATACCCTACCTCATGGTCCTTTAATTCTCAAAAATCGCCCTTTAAATTTTTAAAGCACCTGAGATGCGGACCTTTTTTTACTTTCGAACATGTACTTTTGATTTATTTATTTATTATGTTATTAAATTATCATCAATTGGTTATAGTGAATCTTTAGGAACGTTTGATTTTGCAGTACATTTTGTGAAAAATATTGCGAAAAGCTAATGTAACGTTCAATGAGAAGAAAAGAAACGTAGTTGTCACTTTATAGTTAACGATTTCTCTCAGTGTATAAACGCTATTATGTACAGTAAACTATGTAACATTGATCATCAAGGTTCAAATCTCAAATTGCGCCCTTTAAATTTTCAAATCCTAAAATACGCTCTTTAATCCGTAACTTTGCAACTATCACAAACAAACATCCCACATTATAACTTAGAGGATAAAAATCCCGTCGAGTTGAAAAATCTATTTTCCGACGACATAGATTCCCGAAAAGAAACTCGCATAGCCAGTTTCTCCCCTCGCAACTGCGGGTGTCCTTTTCTCCCGAAATTCGAGGGGTGCGCATCCTTTAGGGCCAGAAGATAACACCGCAGGTAGGTACCTAAAGACCGAGTCTAACGTGGACCCCGAATACAAAATAGAGCCAAGTAATTTTGCCCGATTGTCGCCTTGACAATTCCATCCCCAAAACATGTGTCAGGTGAAAATATTCTTCCTCATTTATTTTGGTGTAACGTGAGAGCGTGATAGGTTTTTTCTTGCTGCAGGAAAGTTAATTCACCGATGATTCCCCTCGACGAAAAGAAAGAAGCGGCTTTGCGTCAAAATAAGGACCACCGGTTTTTTCTCCTAGACCATTATTCCTTTTATCTACCTGCGGGCATCAGCTCGTCTCATTCGTCAGACCCGTCGAAGGACTGCAAGCATACCAACGTCACAATCGTTCAGGCGAACCTTTAAAGCACGTCTCCTTGAGGGGATAAGTATTCCCTGGCGTGTACCTTCGACCCTTCGGGTATTTCGAGACTACGACAGACAAGAACGACACACGCAGGCGCGTAAGTGAGGCTCGAGGGTCTGAAACCTAGTCCACGGCAATGACTCGAACGCAGCAGCAACAACAACGAACGAACCAAGCACGATACCACCTTATATTTCTTTTCTCTGGTATCTATCCTTTTTCGTCGAATCTGACATATTTTTTCTCTGTCAAATAGGCGTTGGTAACGTCGTGCACAAGAGTTCTCACTCGACGGGCCATACACTGGATTCTCTCACGAAGGTCGTGCGGGACATTCTCGTTTGTATACGTCGCGGTGTTGACGAGAGCGTCCCTCTTTTGTATACGAGGGTATAGCAGTCGTCAGGGGGCCATTCGCTTACCTGTCTCGCACCTGGCCCGCGTGGTCTTTACGACCTGCCTCAACCGAAAACTCATAGGAGGGAGAAGACTAGACGAGTCGCAGCCACGAACTTTAAATTCTGCCCGTTCTTTTTTAAATTTCACTTTTCTCTACTTCTTATTTCTTGTTTTGAGGATTAAATAGAAAATGGTTTGACTTTCGTTGCGACTGGTTCAGAGAGTAATTGGATATGAGTTATGAGACTTTACGAGGATTAGTTATCAATTTTTTATAAAAAAGACTTTTTTTAAATGTCGGTCTCGCAAACTTTTTTTATTTCATCCAGAGGATTAAATAAGAAGTAGTTTAACTTTGGTTGAGGCTCGTTTGAAGAGTAATTGGATATCCGTAATGAGACTATGTGAGGATTAGTAGGAATTTTTTAATTCTAGATAGTTTTTAAAAAATCTCTGTTTACTATATTTTCTTTCACTTTAAAGGTTAAATTCGAAATTGTTTAACGTTTGATTGAAGTTGGTTTAGAGTGCAGTTGATAGGTATGAATGAATAGTATGAGGCTAAGTCATGAACTTTAAATTGTGGTTGGGTTTTTTTTAAATCTCGTTTTTCTTTGCTTTTTTTTTTAGTTAGGGATCAAATCCGTAGTAGTTTAATTTGGTTGAAGTTGGTTTGGAGGCTAATTAAATATATGTAAAGTGTCTAAAAAAGGATTAATTAAAAAGTTCCAATTTTAGCTGGGTTTTAAAAATCACGTTTTTTTCCTGTTTATTCTTTCTTTGAGGATAAAATTCGACGTAGTTGACCGTTAGTCTCTCTCCAACTCGAGATTGATAGAGTATGAGTAGGGAAACTAAGAAAGGTTTTAAATTGATGGTGAGTTTGATAAAATCTCGTCTTTTCCTATTTTTTATTTATTCTTTCTATGGTAAAATCCGAAGCATTTAAACTTGATTGAGGCTGCAATCGGGTTTAATAATTGAGTATGCAAACGACCTGAAATGCTAAATGGTGAAGTCACGTAATTATATTACGTGGAGGGTCGCATCCATAATATTATGGTACTTAAATCGATTCCCCTGCGGGCTCGGCGCTCACCATGATCGGCGATCGTCGAGTCGACTGCACCTGGGAGCGATTTAAACTTTATTCCTGTACGTGGATGCTGATAGTCAAGCAGGATCCACAGTAGAATAGGTTCGTGTACACACTATACGTATCTTAGTACGCTGCTGAGTATCCTCGGGATTTCTCGATCGCTTAGGCCGCACCTGCGACCTCGAGAGACCCTCTCCGTCTATCCCTTCGATATATCTATTTTTCTATCTCACTGTGCTCAACCGGGATGGTAGAGAATGGGAGGATGTGAACGATGCAGCCAGCAGCCGTAACTGTGGCCACAATACGAGGACAACGCCGGTTACCTAAAAGAGAATCCGTATATTTATCTCAATAACATTATCTCCTTTTAAAACTAGCAACATTTATACCATCACCCAAGAACTCAACAATCACACAAAATATATTTTTTTGTTTATGTGAAAAATTGTTTAATTGGAACGATTTATTTCATTTATAAAAAATATATTTTGGCCACTTTTTTCACAATCATTATTATTATCTTACAAAATGAATTTCCTTCATGTGTCATATGAGAACTCATTCTAATTTTTGTTCCATTCAAATAATCATGGAATTTATTTGAATTATGATATTAATGAGAAAGGGACAGCTTATTAATTTTTCATTGGAAATATTATTGTTGTCTCTTGAAATGTTAATAATTATCATTTGTTCAGGCTGCAAATTTGATTATCTTTTTATTGACGCCCATATTGATAGTTATTTGGATAACAGTATTGATCAGCTACTTTTTCTTTTTGAGAGTTATAGTTATAATGGAGAATGAGGGAAGAGAAAAAGTCTCAGGTACGCGAAAGAGCTAAGAGTTGACTCGTGCAGAGCCTAATTGGCTTTCCAGCGCTTACGTACAGCGTCGTACCGGCTTATAAACCTGGAACTTTTGAGCGACGTACTATGAGAGAATTCGATGCGCTCGTTGCCCCCGACTTACAATTTCGGCCGGGGCAAAGAGAAAAATTAGCGTGGCGTAACAGCAACATCGTGTACCGTACTAAATTCTCTATACTCGCTATTCTCTACTATAATTCCCGTGAACGCGTAATTGCTCAGCTTACGTGCAAACCGGCATCGCATATACGAACGCACGGTGCGAGAAATTTTATGGAAATTGAAATGTACGAGCGGAGCTGAGTACATACTCCTACGCGTCACACGCACTATCACACCTACAGGGTGAGAGAGAGTTAGCGGTAAATACAATCATTTTTATATTGAGTCATTATACGGTAAACCATCGATTATAATACCGTTGTTCATCGCGTTCATCAAATGTCTCCACATTATTTCATATAATATTTTAATCATTCATTTAACAAAAAATAATGCCGTACATATTTTCCCAAAATAGTTTCTAATAATTCTGTTCTATTTTTGGTACTAAAAAAACATATTACCTCTGACTCGCTTAGATAAAAAAATACCATCGTATCATATTTATTCCATGGAAAATAAGATACATATATTTTATGCATCTGTCCAATTTTACACTTGTTAAAATTGATCCCTTGTAATAATGATGAAAAGAATAACTAAAAATATCAAGTGTTTTTATTCAAAGAAAAATTACTATAAACATTTTTGTAATTTTTCTTGCAATTGTAAATTTTTTCTAATTACAGCGTTTTTTAATAAAGAAAACAAAGGAATATAGATTGTAGATAATATCAAATGAGTAACGCGGTAAAAGCAATGGTTAAATATTTATTTTTACACAAGCACAACTTGCGGAAAAAAATCCGGTGCAATTCATGCAATTTGTGCAGTTCATTTGTTAGTAATATGTTTGGTGGAAGTATAGAGAATGTATTGGTGTATAATTTGTAAATACAGTAGGCGGTATTCATTAATGTAGTACGAGGATTCGTTGCCCGCACCTACTCGCTTCTGGTTTCACTGTGTTGGCGTTACGTCAGTGTAATAGCTCGGCGATCGCGCGCGCATAGAGATAGAGAGAGAAGTGCGAGCGCTGCGCAGAGACGAGCAGCACAACTCCACCCGATTTCCAAGCGACTCGAGGCGTGTCAGGGACGAGCCTTGTCAGCCATCGCACCAGCTGCTGGAGAAAACTCGTTCTCCACCGTTGCATTCTATACGTATATCTTGACGTATGAACGCGACAATGCGTTCCACGACAAACTGGCCACGATGACCCAGAAATGTATCCGAGATTCGAGCTGCCCTCTCACCAGTGCCACGAAGACGATTCAGCTGAGTCTTGCATCGTTTTTATCCATGGAAACTAGAAACGAAGGTCGTACGCGACAACCCGATGCGCTAGCGCTTTTTCTACACGCTCGCCCGCGGCTCTACAGAAAGAGAAAGCGAGAATGTCGTAAAGAGAGTTTATCCCTGTGCAAACGCTCAGTGTTAAAGACTTAATGTGCCAGTCATTGGCACGTTAAGAGATAAAGATTTAAAGAGCTGCTATTTTGAAGACCAAGTCGAAAGCCGCCGAGTGATCTCGAAGCAGATGATTAATATTACCAGCTGTTATTGACATAGGTCTCATTTACAATTTCCTAATAGATAAGAATAATTTTTGCGTAAAACATTTCAATAATCGTCAAATTCTTCATTACCTCATTTGTATTAATTTTGTTTCTACTTTGCGTATTCGAAACACAATATTTGTCTTCGAGACCAATGAGGATTTCTTTTATTGTAGATAATTACACATTGCACGGTTTCCCTTTTTTTTCTCAATTAGAGTACATTTTTGTAGTTGTGTTTTTGTATCACCTGTAGTAACAATATTCATTGAAGCTCGACAAATGTCGAACTGTTATATTGATTCACAATTGCTAAGTCAAAAAGTCGAACATTTTTAATGGACCAAATTATTGTTATCGTACCGTCAAGTCTGACCTCAGGAAAACACAAATACCGTTTAAGCTACGACTGTTGTGCTATTACGCCTGTCCTCATGCTTGAACAATCCCTAGAGCACAACAAATAAATAAGCTCTCGAAAGCAACGTCTGTCGTTTCAAGAATAGAAACACATTGGAATTTGTGAGATTCGATGACGCCGCGAGTAAAAGGAGAGAATCTGTTTCTGGCGTGAAGCGAAAGATGTTGTGTGGCATCGATGGGAGCGTGCGGGGGAGGGAACGTCGTCGGATGGGATAGTAGTAGGCTGTATAGTAGCGCGTCATCGTGACGAGAGAGCGCACTGAGTCAGTAGGTTAAAGCTTGCGTAATTTCGGCCGGCATCGTAGAGGAGAGAGACTGCACGAGTATATTCGAGCCGAGAGAAGTCGACGACGCCATGCCGTGTCGTGTATATACGCGAAAGCAAAGCAAAGCAGAGCAAACGAGAATCTCGAGCGCGCGCGCGCGCCTCTTCGAGCTGCGCGGGCTCGACTCTTCGCCGGCCGGCCGGCTTGCGGAATTGGGTCAATCAATACCGCCTCCGTATATGGGTCAGGTGCACTACAACGCGCCGCGCTTTGTGTATATTCGCGCCGCAAGAGCATAGTTACCGAGCTAGCCGAGCTAGCCACCCCTCGTTTCTCGGCCTTCGACGTTGCATGCACCCTTGGTTCGCGTATTAAGTCCTTCCCAACGCTGCGTTTTATATTTTTTCCCATACACCGGATGAAAAACAAGTAAATAGCCTCGAATCTATGGGGCATTCCATACCAGCTCCACAACTGAGTCTGACTCTCGACCTCTTGGTTTTAATCCCCGATTTTTTTTGTTATGGTTCCATCTCTAAGAAGCAACCACAATTTTTTTTAGATTTTTTTAAATAACTTATATTTTTATGATTATTTATAACGAATATATTGAGTAATTTAAAGTCTGACGACATTATCATGAAGGCTGGATATCAATATTTTGATACTTGGACTCAATGGTCCTCGATTCTTTTTTTTTACCAATTTATTGTCATAACGGGAAATGGAAAAATTAGATGCGTGAGAATACTTTTATCGTTAGCTACTGCTTGAATGATTTTGTATATATCAGGACTTTGAAGAATTTTTGTAGATTATTTCAAAGTATTTTCTTTTTATTAAAGTTTTTTCGTTTCAATTTTTGATTCAAGGAAATTGTATTCAAAAGCTTATTCTGATTATGTAAATACGGAGGATGCTTATAAAATGAAATAACTTGTTTATTTGAATTCAAAGAGATTTCATGGTTTTTGTTGGAAATGTTATCATCTTCTTATAAAATATTGAGTCGTAATATGAATGGAATAAAAAATGAAGGGTGCAGAAAAATCTCTTATACGCGATATGAGATCAGCGCAGCTTAGTTTACCCTCAATGCTGCGCCCAATATATTCCCGTGCTGTCATCAATATACCGCATATAGAGAAAAGGGGCTGCTACCAAAACGACTGACATTTCTCCCTCTCACATTTGTCATAACACCTATAAGCACTTCTCACTCCGCAATATCCTGAAAAAATATGTCGCAAAGGACTGTCAAAACCATAGGAATATTCCCCTCTTATGTGATTCAACCGCACAATTTCGAAATGACTAACGAGCGAGAGTGCTAAAGTCACATGCAGTTGCATATTCGAGGCACACGCTTATATGACCGCACCGGCTCTTGATTGCTATTAAACAACGGGGCTAAGGTCACGAGTTTCGGGTTTCGCGATGAGATTTCTAATCTCTTTTCATCCTCCTGATAATGCAGGTCGCTATACACTAACACATTTTTACTAATAACTAAACGTGACAGTTATTTATTTAAGATCCGAATACTTGTTCTCATCGTTTTTTAAACCCGCAACTGTTAAATATTTACAGTAATTGCAACTAGTTTCAGAATTGATGGTGGATTCAAAAAATATAATTATCAATTTTTCGAATAAAAAATTGATAATTCAATTTTATCAGAAATGCAAATTAATTATTTCAATAAATCTTCACAACCAATTAGGTGAAAAACTCAATCTTTTCAATAATTCATCAACGGCTATAAATAAACCAATCTTCTTCACAGTTAAAAAATAATAACTATCGATTATCCGACAAATACTGAGTAAAAAAATCGCGAACGTTTCCAAAAATTTTTTTTCTCTATCTGATATTGCATATTCCACTTTCAGGTTTCTTAAAAAATGCCACTACATCTAAAAAATGAGTTACATCGATTTCTCCTAAATATTAGATCCACCAAAATAACTGTACTCGTACTTCCCATTTTGATAAACAACTACTTTCGCTCTTTTACCCATTTTTATCTCTAACCGTCAGTGCAACTTCTCTTCAGCAGAGGCTTTTAATAAATGCCTCTGCATTTAAAAAATAAGTCTGGCGTTTGTCGCGTGTCAATAGAATAGCAGTAGACGGTCTAGAATCGGACGTGACGCGTCACGGCGGCCATAAAACGATTGCGAATAGCCTCAGTCTCGTATTTACGGTGTGTACAGTGCAGAGCCGACCTAGCCCAATCCGGACATTGCCAAACTCGGCGAATCCTTGAAAGTCCAAGAGGCACGCGAGTGCGTAACGCAACGGAGAGAAGCCGGTGCGAGCAAAGGAGGGAGAAGGACAACAGTCTCTTGTGTATATATGATGCTGTACGTGTGTATACATCCGTTTGAACGGAGAGCTCGAAGGCTCGAACAAAAGTGTAGGATAGGAACAGCGCGCACGCCTCGGAGAGCGGCGCGAGCGACCCGTATACGACCTAGACACGAACCCCGGGGCCTTGAGTCGAAAAAGTAGGTATATAGGTGGCCGAGAGTAGAGAGACGACGCGAGAGAATCGATTCTCGATGTGTCTATAAGCTCTCGCTATTTATTCTCTCTCTCTCTCTCTTTTGCTCAGTGATGAACAATCAGCTTCGATCTACACACGCCATGCTCAACATTCGTTATTTCAATGAGGACCGCGAGACGAATGAAAAAACGCCTTTCGTACGCTTTACAAATCGCTCAGCGCTGAGAATTCGCATCTGACTAGACGTCGTTAATCAATTTGACGCGACAACGGTGAGGATTTTTTTTTTGTGAGAGTGCATAAATTGACGATCCCGACGACGAAAGTTTTCTCTATGGAAAAAATATATTCAAACATGGAATGGGAGTCACAATAAAAACAGACGAAAAATTGTACATTTCTGATGTATTATTTTTGTGTTATGTGGCAATGTTTCAATGAATATTTCAAAATTAAAAAAAAAATATTATATCCATACAATATAAATGTTTATTATATGGGTCAATATATTTTCCGTCATCTGAATTTATTTACTATATTTCACAGATTGTAAGTAATTTATGTACGAATTATAATGAAGTTAATTATTAATATATTCTTTTACTCGTTTTCTATGGCTTAAACACAGGAAACGGAACACATGCATTTATTTATTATATTTCATAGCCGACAGTTTATCCTATAGATTCATGAAAGAATAATCTATACAATTTATAAAACGAATTTTCAACTTATTAAATACTTCTTTTATGCGGGCTCAGCACAAAAAGCCGATTACAGGCGAGGGAAAAAATAGCTAAATTCCGCGATGTATTGGAACGTCTATTTCCTGTCGTTCTCGCTCGATTCGAGTTGTTCGCGGGCGAAATCGACGAGGGTGCAACGGGTGGACGGAGGACCGAAGGAGGGACGAATGAAGAAAGCGAGGAGGAGGAGAGAAGCGAGGGAGACTCGCGGTAGGGGTGACAAATTGTGGGGTCGCTCGGTGCCAGGCTGGGCCAACGGATCGAGGTCGATCGATGCAGCTCTACTCGCTCGCTGTGTAACCCTCATAGCGAACTCGGGGCCTAGATAAATAGGTCAACCCGCGTAGTATATACGCGCCGTGCTCTCCTCTCTTTTTCTCTCTCTCTGTCCTCTCGCCACCCTCTCTGAATTTCGTGCTTCGTCGTCTTATTGCACTAGCACGTTTCTTCGCTGCCCTCTTCTCGCCATGTAAGCTATTTATATTCAAAACACATCAGTCTGCGAATAAAAGACACCCTTTAGACCCTTAACGATTTAATCAAAAGACCACACGAAAGCCGTGCCGTCAATTCAGTAATCCAAAGACAGTTTGAAGGGCAAAATGTGTGTTTATATTCAGGAAATATGAGGCAGAAATGCCTTTAGCTTTGATTTCTTAATAATGGGAGCATACGAAGTACGTATTATTATTTTAAGAGGAATGTATATTCAAGAACCTTCTTATGATTTCGATGAATGAATTTTGTTATTTCTGGCTTTAATGAAACAGTTTTGATTGGGCGTAGTGTCAAGTCGAAATATGCGAATAGGTTTAATGAAAAGACTACGAAAGTACGTGTCGTCAATTTAATTATCCAAAGACAGTTTTAAGTGTTGAATAAATTTTTAAATGCAGTTATCGTGAAGCGGAAATTCGTAGAGACCGGATTTTTTAAATAATAGGGATGTATGAAGTATGGATCATTATTTGATGAGGATTATATATTTAAAGTACGTTCTTGTAATTTTAATGAATGAATTTTCTA
This sequence comes from Tromatobia lineatoria, assembly GCA_949699805.1. NCBI lineage: Eukaryota > Metazoa > Arthropoda > Insecta > Hymenoptera > Ichneumonidae > Tromatobia > Tromatobia lineatoria. The sequence continues at coordinate 21,867,286 of OX453038.1, read as the reverse complement.
TTCCTGGTTTCAATGAACCTAACTTTATAACAACAACGACAACATCATCAACAAACTGCACTCATAGATTTATTCAAATCGAATAAAATTAAATGTGTTTGTTCCAAATATAATTCAATTAGGGTACAGTTTGTGATAAGAAATGTAAACAGTTTCGAATAAATACCAATTAAATTAAACGTTCTTTATTCGATTCAAATAAATCCATACAACCAACTTCTCCCAGTGAAAACATATGCTCGAAAAAACTGTCGATAAAACCCAAGGCTAAATTTACCTCTTTTATTGAATAAATAAGTATCATTGAGAACCTTCAAATATCAAATATACAAACCGTAATGGCACAAGGACATTTCTAACGAAAAATAGAAAACTTCTACAACAAGTAATTATTTATAAATCGACAAATATGCTTGAAAACCCTTTTCACAAAACGTAATCCTATATTAAGCGCTTCGATCATTTTAATGAAAACGATTTAGCACCTCTAAACATACAATAATTGATTGTTCATATCATCGAATAAAAAAATGTTTACAACGTTTTTTTTTTCATTCACGTATCCGAACTTCAATGTTAGCTGTTTTCATTAACCGAAGGATGTAAAAAAAATTTGAAACTCCTCTCACCTCTTTAGTTTTTCAAACCTAGAACGCCACCCACGCTGCAAATAAAAAACTACAACAATTAATTGTTTTTAATCGAAAATCATGCTTGAAAACCCCTTTTTGCAGAATCTAGCCCTAAATATATCGTTTCTATAATCTGAACAAGAGTCATCGAGCCCCTTTGAACCTCCAACAATTCTTTGATTACGTCACCATATTGATAAAAATTCCGTAAAAACTCTTTCCCATGATCCAAAGCTAAATTTATCGTTTTTACTATCCGAATAGGAATTGCACCTTTAAATATAGACCATAGCATCCACGAGAGGTGAAGAAAATTCCAAGCTCTCCTCCCACCCTCCCAGCCTCCCCCCTTTCAGTTTTCCCTTCCCAGAACGCGATCCACGCTGTGAAGAGCGTCCACTACTTGTTGAGGAGTAAGCGCCGACTAGTTGAGGGGTGATGCTGTGCAGGAGGCACTTTCTGGGTGAAAAGGGGGTGGCCGCGAGTGAGAGAGGGTTGATGGTGGCGTCGGTGGCTATCGCGTGGCTACCTATATGCAAGATAAAGCGGAGGTGGGGGGAGGGAGAAGAGCGAGGTCGCCGGGGATGCCGAATGCTTCCTGGTCTTGGCTCGGTACGACCGGGAACCGCGAAACTAGGACAATGGGTCGAGTGTTGCCGTCCCTCTCTCCCTCTCTTCTCTCTCTCTCTCCCATTCGCGAGTTCTCTCGGTCCGGCGTTTTGCTGCAACGGGCATAAAACGCCGCGCGCGCAGACACGTGCACCGACACACGTGCAACGACGCTCCGGGTCGGCACGTGGCACTCGTCCGTGTGAGGACCGCCATATTCCTCGCCTTCCCTCCCACCCCCTCCTTCTTTACCTCCTCCTTCTTTACCTCCTGTTACCCTTTCTCTCTCTCTCTCTCTGTCGGTTTCTCTGTTTCTGTCTCTGTCTCTGTCACTTTTCAATTACCCTCTCTCTCGCTCTTTCTCCCTCTATCTCTGTCACTTTTCTATCGTAGTCCTCCAGGTCGTCCCGCTGATCTCTAGGGCAGCTTCACGGAACGACCAAAAATACAGCTGGACAAGCCATTTATAGAATCGTTTCCAAAGGGGCTTTAACTTTTTATTTCGCCTCGTACACGTGTTTGATAAAATTTTTCTCAACTTTTAAACATGCCATTTATAGAATCGTTTCCAAAGCGGATTTTATTTTTTTATTTCGCCTCGTACACGTGTATGATTTTAAAAAATTCTCAACTTTTTAATATCTAATTGAAATTATGATTGGTCATTAATTGTTCAGGTATATGAGATATTTATGCTTTTTTCCAGAGGTTCGAACTTGTATAAATATATAAATGTATGCATATTTGTGTAACGGCCGTTTCTGGTACATTCTGCAATTTTACTAATTGTCCGGCAAAAATGTCCATAGCTAAAAGCAGTAAAGATTGATTGGAAGTGTAATTTTGAACTGTCTTGATTCAGAACGGTGTCTTTCTCTCTGTGTTTGTAACTTTTCTATTCTAGTCCTTCAAGTCGTCCCGCGGATCTCTAGGGCAGCTCCACGCGGGGGAAGACCAAAAATACAGCTGGGAAGACCATTTATAGAATCGTTTCCAAAGTGGATTGAATATTTCATTTCGCCTCGTACGCGTGTTAGATAGAATTTTAACGAGGCCTCGTGTGGAGTGTATATTGCATTTCGGTAATGGCTGTTGCTGTATATACACATAACGAGATAGTATCCTCGTTTGTTATACTAGCTTCCGTAACGAAGGCCACACTGCGCTGAATATTCATGGAAGCGAAGCTTTGAGCGACGACCTTTCCTCGATACCCACTCAAAATGCCGCTCCCCTGCAGGTCACAAACTTTGGTTTATATGGACGTGGTCTCAACTCATATGCTATACTTTCCCGGGTTTCCCAATACTGTAATTGACACCTTCCATGTGGACGAGAAAAAAGAAATTGTACTATTCGCTTTAATCGTTTGCTACTCGTTCGAAACACAAAATGACGCTCCCTGAAAGTCATAATTGTAGGTTAATAAAACAGGACTTATTAATTTCCTTTTCCAAAAAAAAAATTGTAAGATTCACTTTTTTTGTGAGATGGCAGGTACAGTAACATCATGATTCGAAATTTTCATTTTTGTTGATACTGTAAACGCCATAGCGTTGAAAGTATCGTTTTGAGTACTTCAACGTAAAAAAGTATTTCAAATACTTTCAATTCCCAAAATACTTAAACAAATTATAAACATTTTCGATATAAAAAGTACTTTGAATACTTCGAAATACTTTTTAAACTATCAATAATAATCCAGAATACTTTTTGAACAATCCAAAATATCTCTGAATAATCGAAAATATTGTTAAATAATCCAAAATGCTTTTCAAATTACCCAAAAACACTTTTCAAATGATCAAAATGCTTTTTGGATGATCAAAATACTTTTTGGATGATCAAAATACTTTTTGGATGATCAAAATACTTTTTGGATGATCAAAATACTTTTTGGATGATCAAAATACTTTTTGGATGATCAAAATACTTTTTGGATGATCAAAATACTTTTTGGATGATCAAAATACTTTTCGAATGATCAAAATACTTTTTGTACGATCAAAATACTTTTTGAATAATCCATAATAGTTTTCTTCTAATATTGCCTATCCTCCCTTGAATCGGACATTTTATCAATTTGCAGACACGACATAGGCAATAGGCTTAAACTTTGTGCCCGGCGTTGGTGGGTCGAGTTGACAGGCGTGTTGCATTTTGCCGGGTCAAGTCAGTCTTGATATTAGGACGATCGAATTTTACTCGGGGTTGAGAGGATAGTGCAAGCTGGCGGTTGTACAGCCTCCCGGGTAGCTTTGTACCACCTATATACGAAGTGCATGTACAAACGACGGAAATTGGGACGCTCGATCCAGGCCGTCGTTGCCTCTCGCCCTCTCTTCTCTTCCTCCTGTTACTCGTGTTCATATATATATATGTATATCCTCGGAGGATGAACAGGTACTACGAGTTCGACTCTGTAACCCGGATGCGCGCTCCAAACTAGGTCAATGCTCCCCCCCTCCTCCCCTCCTCCTCTTCAGGTGAAAAAGCAGGTACTCCTATATTTTATATATTTTATTCGGTAGCATACAAAAATTCATTCGGTTTCCAATAGTTCACTCAAGTTATCAGTCAGTTATATCTTCGCATTAAAAATAGGGCTATAAATATGTCGCAATCAACTGTTTAAAAAAACGCGACCCGCGTACCTTACACATTAAGAAAAAATTCCATTTAGGTTGCTTATATATAAGAAAAAACGAAAAGCATCAAACGATATTTTTATTTGCATACATTGCTCATTTATTCAAATTTTTTTTATGTCGAGTGGTAACAGATTTTTTTTACAGTCGACGTTTCACTGGTGTAATTTAAGTGAATGAAAAATAATATTCCATTCACATTTCTTCGTATCAATTTTTTTTTAAAGTAGCGTTTTTTTTCTCTCTTATCAAGGCAATGTATTGAATTCTTTGATGTACATTTCGAGTATCTACAAATAGAACTCTCTTAAAACCGAGTTCTGAAATAAATAAAAAAAGTCATGAATTGAAAGACATGTGTGACTGATGATGTACATCACATTGAATGTAAAAAAAGCTCTCGTCATCCCTTGCATGTCACGTCGTGCTCTCTGTGGCAGAAACAGTTGCTTTCATCACTGGCCCCGTGATTGGAAGCCGAGAGCACAGCCACAAATACGGCAAATACTCGACAGTGTTGCAAAGTACTTTGACTCGGCAGTATCGCGGTTATCCGGGTTGGACTCAGCCGAGGAAATTAGGTTAATGGTTCCCGGTTTTTCTAGTCACGCTTGTGACTTCGTAGGAAATTCGGTTTTACCATGAACACGATTAAAAAAATCTGCTTCACCTTTCCACGATACGCCATTTTTCTTTTCCCTGTTCATTAACATTTCCCTCAAAACATCCACTCACGGCGTATTAATTCAAGGTATTTAATTTCGTAATATATTGAATCTCCTACAACAGATTTATTTTTCACACATTAAGACGCTTTTCCCTTTGCTCTCAATTTAAAATAACCTACATTCTGGTACAGAAACTCCAAAAAAAAAATTGGCAGAGAGGGAAAAAACATTTCTAGGAGTGAAAAAGTGTTTTCAAAAATTTTGATCTACGTGACTGAAAACACCTGATATATATTGCGACGGAAGCAAATGCATTGAATATATTATCAATAATGTATGGAATATTTATTTTGTCAAATATGTATGACCTGTATATTTCATCAAACATATGCATTTTCGCATTATTTTTCCTGTGAAATTTTGGGCGTCGCGTTGATGCCATAATGATGGTTTCTCGTATGCTGCGCTGAATATGTAAACCGATGCTATTTGGCAAAGCCCGGTGAGCGTCCCGGTAGCGCAACAGCAGAGGACCGGGTAACCCGGATACCGAGGTAGCGAATTAGGTCGAGCGTCGTGACCCGTTGAAACCAACTCGACTCTCCCACAGGAACCGCCCTCCTGCCTCTGACCCGGACCACTATACTTCCATTTCTCTCCCCATTCATCTCTCTTTTTTCTCCCTCAACACTCTCCTCGTCAGTAACGATCTAGTTCCTTAATTAAAAAGGATTTCGCTCAGCCTGGAGATATATAATCGAGCCAACGCAACTCACTGATAAGCACATTTCTGGCTGCAGCATATACAGGACGTTAATTGTACGACACGCGTGAGAAGCTTGCGGAATACAAGCTGAATAAGCACCCCTGTTCCCTCATAGATAGATATATACGCACATCCGCCTACATCCACATAGTGTGTATGCAGTTATCGGCAGTAGTTGAATGTGTACATATATATGTACATTTCAGGACAAAATAACAGGACCGTGACCCTGTTTTTTTTTTCGTTTATTATGTTGTAATGTTTTGATATGTCAAATTGTCACAGTAAAGGCCTTTTGAAAAAGTAATGTTTTTTAAACAGTTTTGGAAATAGACCTACAACCAAGATAGAAGAAATGAAAAAATTGTGATTATGGGCCTTAGCCCACTTTCAAGTCTCAAATTGAAATTATGAGTACTCTACACCCGGAGAAATGGATCTGAAGGGTTTATTTGAATCGATTATAGGATGTATTTCAAATTAATAAAATTTTATTCAGATCAGATAGAGTTTATTTCGATGAGATGAAGTTTTATTTACATAAAACAAAGTTTATTTCGATTAAATAAAATCCTATTAGGCCGGCCATTGAATAATATATTTATTTAATGTATTTTATTAAACCGAAATAGACTCTATTTGATTGAAATGGTATTACACATTCATTCCAAATACACCACACAATTGATTCAAACAAACCCATCAGACCCATTTCTCTAGGTGCATGCGACCCATTAAAAAATCCGGTTTTGGAATAATCCTCACAATAACCCTTTTTCATAAACTTAACAAGTTATTGTAGGAAATGCGTGAAAAGCTTGCGGAGCACAAGGTGAATAAGCATTGGCAGCTATGTCCCCCATAGATACAGACGCATATCCGCCAACATGGGCGTATCATGGATGCAGTATCGCCAGTAGTATTAGTAGCAGTATAGGTGCATATATAAATATACCTATACACATGTGGTATATACATATATTCACACGTGCAGCGTCTATACATAGACACTATCGGATTGGACATAGGTAGAGGTTGGCGGCGCGTGGCAACCGCGCTGTCCTATGTGCGCCTATAGTGCACATGGAGAGAAGCGTATAGGATCTCGCGGTGACCTAGTTTTCTATCGGTGGTCGCGCGCGCTCGCCGGAGCATGCGGATGCAGACGCTTGCGCCTTTCGCCCAACCGGCGACTCCCCCGGGAATTCCGGCGGGAATATAACGCAGCTATATAGGTATGATCCCCTTCCGCGCTCGCTTTTCCTCTCCCGGTTTGCCTCGTATCGCTCTCCGAGCCCCAGGCCACACGATTCACATTCACCACTACCAAAACGACGACCCATTTTCGCTCCTCGCCTGGAGCTTAACGCTATATAGGTCACGCGGTATATATGCGTATATATTTATATATGTATTACTTCTATCACTGACTCTCGGTACATAGGACCGCTGCACATTCCCGGGTACATAAGTGCAACCTGGAAAACCAGGTCACCCGGGTACTCGTGTCCTGGTCCACAGGAGAGAAACATTTACACGTGCGCGTATAACTCGACTCGGATAACGAGGAGCTCGCGTGCTTCAATTATCGTTGTTTTCACAGAAAATCTCAGGGGAAATTTCTTAAACATGCTCCGAGGTCGTGGGTGTGATTATGCTTTTCAGAAAAGAAAATTCGATGAAAAGTGCCGGTTTAGTTGTACTTTATTTGCCCACTCTTTGTTACGAGTTATCCCTTAATTCACGGTCGCGAAAAAATACCGACTTTTTAAAGGGAATTTATAACGAGAATGAAATGTTAGCGGGTCTTCTTTTGGGATTAAAAAGAGTATAATGGCTTTCCGGAAAAATTCATATATTTTCTTTTGTTCTCTTTGTAAATGGGGTATTCTATTTATCAGTCATGTAACTAACTTTATGAGAAACCCGGACGTCATACATAAAATAATATCTGGCAAGGATTTTTGGCATTTTTAATATCCGAATGGGTTTCGGGAAAATTCATAGATCAACCAATTTTTCACATTGCCCTGTTAGTAAATTGAATATTTAGTTTATTGGTTATACATGTAAATTGAACTTTTTTATTTGGATATCGTTGTTTCATACTTATATGGCATTGAGGAGATCGATAAATACAAATTTTTTGCTACTATACTTATCAAAATTGTAATTGTTCTGGCAATTAGAAATAACAACCTCCGATTATTGTTCCATGTGAAAATTTTTATAATTATGGAAACCATTAAAATAATGATTCCAACTTTTTTTAAACCCCACTTATAGTCCCTGTTGCTTTAAAAAAATCTTCACATAATTGTAGCACTTCAATTATAACCTAGAAATTCAATTAAATTTATGGAAGCTTGAACTTCATTTTTTTTTTTTTACTTTCTCTCATTAATCCGATATTTTAACGAGTATACGAACTAACAAAATGAGTGTAAAAATCGTGTAATACGGAGTCAAAAGGTGTGACAACCTTGTGACTTACTAAAGAGATAATAATGCAATTTGTAAAACCAGTAATTGTGTACAAAGTATAATGACGATGTTTAAGTGAAGTTGGCCGATTCTCACGGTCCAATTTTTTGCAAAACGTTTGTGCGTGCGATCTCGACCTTTGAGTTGGCGATCGACGATTCGACTTGGCGGACTCTCGAATTATCGGCAACCTTCGCGATCAGCAGTTGAGTCGAAAGAGAAGGCGAACTCGGGACTCTCTCTTGGTCTCGAGTCGTCAACTGAGATCTCTTTCGCCGTCACCCAGCCATTGAAAAGTCATGGCGCGACGATGGGAAATACCCGGAAGGTCTTACTTTCGAAATCCCGAATCGCTTTCCACCAGCTGAGGAATCCGAAAGGAATATTATAATAATACGGGAGTGCACGCGCGTGCGCACGTTTCGCTTTCGATTCCTGATTCGACTCCTACTACTACACAGCCGTGCAGTTCTCCATTTGCAACTTTTATAATCGAGTATATAATATTTTTAAAAAATCGTAACAAGGAGATTGGATGGCAAACTCACAATTACTCTCCTCATCATCCACTTTCACAGCCGAACTCCAGACTTCTTCTACTTACAATTATTTAAATGCATACATGTGAGCATTATTAATATGAAGGATAGATATAATCGTGAAGATATATGTATCAAATGGACCCCAAAAATATATCGATTATATATTGATCATATCGTGACAAAAATAAATGGTAATACATATATTATGAAGAATGTATAAACTTTATATTGCATCGAAAATATATAGAATACATGAAAATATATTTCCACATCCATTATTTTTCGAAATCCCGAATCGCTTTCCTTCAGTCGAGGAATCCGAAAGGAATATTACAATAATACGGGCGTTCGTGCGCGTCAGGACGTTTCACTTTCGGTTCCTGTTACTTTTACTCCTATACAGCTGTGCTTTTTTCGATTCGCTGCATTTATAACCGAGTATATCATGATTCGAAAAAAATAATACGGTGATTAGACGGTGAATCCAAAATTACTCTTCTTATCATTCACTTGGACAGCTTAACTTGTTACTTCCTGAACTTGAAATAAGTTATATTTCTCAAACCTACAATATGTATATAATTTCAATTGATTCATTAAAATAAACGACTAAATGCATGGAAGTAATTCTTAGATAATTTAATTAATAGAGCAAAGATAAATTATATCGAGTACAAGTTATTGAACAATTATGCAAATTAATTCCTACAAACAACTGCTACATGTCATTTGAAAGAATATTTGTAGAAAGTCTTATGAATTTTATCGAATTATTTTATTCCGGTTACCAATAATAAAATCAAATCCGTGACTAGCGGAATTCTATATTTCATAGCAGCAAACGGAGTTAATGGCTGTGGGAAAATCTGATCAGAAATCAGCGACCCTGTTATCCTCGTATAAATAGTACAGCTACAAAGCTAGAAAGAGTCTACATCTGGTATAAGAAGAGTGACACGGCCAGCGGAGCATACGATTGAAAGCGCGACGGCCTTGAGCCGTGCAGACCCCTTCTCCGTAGTGCACTACGGAGTATTACATAGCACTCCAAGTGTTACCCACGGCCAAACTATCTCACCTTCCAGGTGAAGCGCAGTACCAAATTAAAAAAAGAAGACACACGTTAACTGCCATTCTATCTTTCGCCGGCGTGACGCACGAAACGTCCCGTATTCTTTGCGCTCCCGTCTCCATTGAGTAACGGTACATAATGCAAGCAACAGTTAAAAAATTGCAACATCTCCCGCCTATAAAAAGTCTTTCAATCCAAAGACGCTCTATTCCACAATGAAACAAATTTCCCAAGTCCGCAAGCCACGCTTCTATTCTTCAAAAAATAATCGGCCTTCACAAATATCGTAAGTGTTAATGTATCCGACGATTAGCGGTCAAGTTTCATTATAATATATAATAAAACTTGCGAAATAGAAGCCTAATTTAAATTTCACCAAGACGAATATTTTTGCAAGTGTCGATTGTAGCTGCCACATGAATTTATTTAATAAATTTAATAAATTCTTCAATCAGCGACAATCGACGAATTTTTATCTCGAACAAATTGTGAAAAAATCCCACCACAAATATTGCCTCGGCGTGTAAAAGCGACGAAAATGCCATCGTTACAGATGACAAATTATTAAGCGAAAAGTGGAGGAAAAGATCTATTAGAGAAATAAAAATTAAGATTTAATTCGTTGACAGTGTGAAGTGAATGCTGGTTGAAAGCGCCTTGTTGGGACGTAAATGGTACCTCCGGTTGGTAAGGGGAGCCGGCGAACGGAATTATCGTGCAGGAGAGACAAGAGAAGGCATTTACGGTTTCAAGGAAGACGATGATTTGCCGGTGGTGCGGCTGCTGCTTTTCCACTACAACGTCGTCGAGCGAACGTAGTGATGTGTAGTACTTAGCAGCATGAGCTATCCTTCGTCGTACCTCGCGTGTCTCACGTCCTACCGAGAAAATCGCGAGTGAAGAAAAAAAAAACACGGGGGAGTCGACAGTGAAGACCGCAATGGATGGATAGGTGGACGAAACGAAGGATAGCATCGGCGGAAATGCATCGCACCAAGGCCCCTCAGAAAAAAAGGGTGCGTTCACCCCTTGGGCCACCGATGTTTGACTGAATAATCATGAGTGCAAGCACCGGCAGAGTGAACCAACAGCTGGCGAAACTAGCTCCTCTTCCTGCTTATTTAACCTCTCGTTCCTTCTACGGAGCGAAACTTTATTGCCAAATGATGCAAATTGCTGGGGAGCTGATACACCAGACGGAGAATCGCATATCCACTTTATAATCTATTTTATATTCGCAAAAGACATTATAGAAAGGATAGGTCATTCATTTAAAAAAAAAATATACGAAGAATTCGTTAAAAAAAAATTGATGAACAAAGAAATGTCTTTAGAAAATAAGAATAAATTGCCTAGAATCTCAACCGACAAAAATGTTTCCCATAATGTGACCCCAAAATTATGTCGACAGAAAAATCAGGCGAATAAGTAATTTCCTAGAGACATTGAAATAACTGCATTGAAAAGTTAGGTTGACTGATTGTTTGTTGAACAAATGTTTCTTTTTTCACCAATTTGTTAATACCATTTTGGGATAATTATCATGCGAAATCGATCTTTTAAGCACGTTTTATATGCATTATTTTTTTCCGATTTTTATCAGATCGGGAAGTGATCGAAATTGTCTCTGAATCTCACTTTTGGCGGGACTGTACGTATCATACATCCTTAATGTTGACCTTCCCTCTGAGTATTTTACACTACAAGCGGCATATGTTGATTTCCATAGTCGAGTGCTTATCTGCATATGCATATTTCGGCTAATCGAAACCGCTAGAGAATAATGAAAATGGTCTAATTATATTTTTGTTTAATTGTGATTGCAGGTCACGAAAGCGACGACCCAGCTCGAACTATGATTCCGAGAGACCGTACGGAAACAGCGGTGGTACGAACGGCGGAGTAGGAAGCGGAGGTGGAGGCGGAAGCTGGCAGGAGACAACGAGGGTGCCACGCGGTTGTGGACGCATCGGTTGTCCCACCAACGATCGCGGCGACTGCATGGACGAGTGCACCGCGGCCCTCGTGCTCATGTCTCTGTCCTGCTCGCCCCACAGCCCTTACAATCCCCTGCCATTTCACTGCCAGCAGAATTACGGTCAGTACCAGTTATCCGCAACTTCCAACGTCTATGCACACACACACAAATACCTACAATACTTAAAGTATTTATATTTCCCTACGCAACCGCAAAGCAGCTTGGCTCTAAAGCGCGACCGAGCGAAATATAAACAAGCATGAAGTTGTATCGTTGGGTATATAGAACGTGCGCTCGAGAGTATCGAAAAATCGAAGCGTTCCGCTTGGATCGATTGCCGGTATACTAAGGCGTTACAGAGGCGCACCAACAGCGAGACTATTTCTCGCGCGACGAATAGTATGGCCGGCCCGGAATGGCTATCCTGCTGGAGAAACGGCAAAAACCATTCCTTCTTCTGTTGGTGCTTCGAGGCAAACGCTACGTAGAACCTTCTCGTAACCGGCAATGAAAGCAGCGCCGGCTACTTTAGACTGAATAACGGTATAAATTCTCGTTCTATATCTCCTGGTGCGCGGTTACTGAAAGCAGAATAAAAAAATCTAACATCGCGACTCGTCGACTGTACTGTTTGTTATTCTATCTGGAGTACGTCCAGCAAATTACTCTTTATCTCACAACTATTTTCTTTCTCTCCAAGTTCTACGCATGCCTGTGAGCGTGACTGTGACGCACTCTTGGCGCTCGCGCTTGCCCCTTGCATCGCAGTCAATTCTAGCTCTCGATAATTCCCTTGTTTTCTCACTTTGAGCTGCCTCGACGATTCTTATCTATTACCAACCGCTGCTGGAATTCCTTTGTCCTAGAATACAGTAAAGATCGGTTCATTTATACTGTACTATCAAAGTTTTACTTGTTCGGCGTCGAGGCTTAAGTACACTTCTACGTAATGCTTTGAAAAGTGTGTCGGAGAACCTTCGCCCTCGTAAAATCAAACAGATTGTTCAAACGTTTACTGTAATCAGCCTGAATTTAGTTTAGTATGCTTTTACAAATTCGTAGCCACGAAAATGCAGTTTCTGTGAAATACCTTTTTCTATAGAATGAAAAATTGCCGGATGTTATACAAGTATCAGAATTTAATAAAGGACAATGAAATCTTTGAAGAAAAACTTCAACTTTTTAAAGTGATGTATGCGTTTTTATCGCTTCAAATAAAATTATAGTGTTTCTGTAATATTCTATTGTTTCTCTGAAATTCTGAAAAAAAATAATTGAAAGAATTGCAAAAAATTGGAAATATGCTCGGCATTACTTACTGATAATCTCTGTATGTACTTTAGGGATTATTACAGAAGTTAACGCAAAAGCCTAAAATTTCGAAATTCTTCTGCAACAGTAATGATCGTTTCGTTTATTCCGCGCTATGAAAATTTTATTTCTTTGTCTCTGTGATTTAAGTACTCTTCTACGTAATGCTTTAAAAACTATATCGGAGAGCCTTCGCCCTCGTAAAATTACACAAATTATTGAAACATTACTCTGCCCACGTAGTCTGAATTCAGTTTACTATGCTTTCGTAAATTCGTAGCCAGGAAAGTGTAGTGCAGTGAGAGGCTCGTCGTGCCAGAGAGCAAAAGTTGCAACAGCCACTGTCGTGAGTTACCGCGAGAGAGACAGCCAGAAAATAGCTCGACTTTCGCTTCTCGAGGGGGGCAACGAGCCACGCGCTTATTCCAATCTCAGAGACTATAACCGCGACTGCTAATTTTCTCCCCCTTTCTTAACCGACAGCGCGCGTGCTGGAGAAATGAGCTTCCCAATGAGACGCGATGCTGAGCGTGATCTTGATTCGTTGACGCTGATTTCCGGCTTGAACTTGCCGGTGGAAAAATCAGAAAAGTCACCATGACATCTGATAAATTAATTAATAACCGCATTCCGGTTGCCATAACCTATTATGGGGGCATGATAGCAGCACAAAAAAAAGTTCATAAAATCAAATTTACAAGTACGAGAATTTTTTATGCATAAACTAGCATGGTGAATTCAGCATATAAATTTATTGACGTATGATAGAGTATGAATTTACAATAATAACACGTTATATACTTGCCTTATGCAATTGTGCATTGAATTAAATTTATTAGCTTATGCATAAAAACTTCCAGACATTTTGACAGTGCAACTTTCAAATGCTAATAGGATTTTTCCCATGAAAATATTAATCGATAATTTTTAAATAAGGACAAACTTTTTACTTACTGGGGCCCAACGGTATTTTGTCTATTTCTTCGGTGTTGATTCTCATTTTTAATGGTTTTTTTGCACTCGATTAATGTTTCGTTCTTTTTGTTTACGGTCAAGGCTCATGGGGAGACAACAGCGTTGTTGCTGGCTCTCCTGGTGTGACATCCGGAAGCAGCAGCAGCAACAGCAGCAGCAGTGGCGCTTCATGGCGCACCGGAACACCGAGTCCACCCCTCAGCGAAGAGGGCGCACCAAGCACCGCCAGGACATGGCACCAACCAACTGCATATACTCCACCGCACAATCAACCAAACTCGCCGTACACCGCGTCCGGGTCGCCGTCTGGAAGCACCCCAGGATCCAGCGGCACCTGGGATGAGGGCATTGAACGCGATTACGATGATGAGCAAATGCGTCCCCGCAAGAAGACAAAGAAGGTGAGCGATGTAAGATGGACCTTCAAATTCATATTAATAGTTTTGATGCATGTTCTAGATTTAAGGAAGGAAGGAAGATATATTGTAGTACAGAGTTTAAACATTTTTATATATTGTAATTTGCTTGCCTATTGTAAAACCTGTTTAACACACAATGAGAGAAATCGTCATAGTACAGGTAACTGTGAAAACTATTGATTTTTAGTCCTTTTATAGTTACGGTGACTATAAAAATAGTTGTGACAACTAATTAAGTGGTAAAAACTATGTTTGTACCAACTACAAATGAATAGTTGTCACTTTATGGTTAAAAAATCATCAGTCGAGTTGATGTGATTTGCCGCATACAATTGTGTTTAAAAACCTAAAGTAAAAAAAATCAGTAAGATAAAAATAGTCTTTCAGCTTGGCATTTGCTTGAACCGAATGAAATCTAGTAAAGTTTGACACTTCAACGACCAGACCCTTATTCTATTGCAACAAATTCCTATAAATTAAATACTTATCAGAACGAAATAATGAAAAAAGTTAAGAATCTTCGACTAAAATAGGATGTTTCCGTGTTCATAATCGTATATCAAATATCCCAGGATGTTTTCAAACAAATTGAAAAATAGCTGATAATTCATTGCAGCTGATTGGCATTCAAAGGTTTCAAGTACTTGATATTGCACTTGATATTGCACGTAACTCATGATTTACGTAAACTGTAGCAAGAGCCTAAAATTTTCAATTTGTTGTTTAGATCTCGGACAAGCGATGGTGTACGATGCGTTGCCATTTTTAGCACCCTACGCTATATAGTAATTCGGCGTTGCGTAACCTTGACACCTCTCCTCTCGTCGACGCTCGATGTCGAGGTTCGTCGGCCGGCCTTGAGGCGTCCCGCTACCGCGTCACACGCCGCTAATAATAACGATTGATCATCACAGCGCTCTTCTCTTTCTCGCTTTGCCGGACCTTTCGCGTATTCATTTTCGTGTCTGCTTCGTTGATCGTAAAGCTCTTGATAATATCCCATCAAAGTGGAGACACTGAAGAAACCGTAGCCCAATGCAGCGACACAAGCTATCAATTCCTTCGGCGTATCGATTGCTAATAAATGCACTCTAATCAGAATTGTAAACCACCATTATTTCCATCCATAAACATACGTCGTACAAATCGTGTGACAGGTATTTTTTCCTAAAATTTAGTATCATTTTCATTCGAAGCTGTGCATCTTTTTCAATGATTCCGAAAAACAAATAATTTTCCAAAAATGTTCCAGTAATTTCATTGAAATTATTTTCTATATTCCATTATTCAAGAGTTTGGACATATAAGCATTGCAGACTATTTTAGTGAAATAAAAATAATGGAAATAATTTTACGATTTTGCGTAAGGTTATAATCTTGTCATACATTTTAGTTTTTATTGCTAATGGAGATTTACAATTCTGACTCCCACGCATTTATGAATACCAAATTACTGTTGAAGGCGTGGCAGAGTGATTTTTCTCGTGTAATTGATGTACGGCTTTATTATTCCTTCAAAGCGATACGAATACATTTGTTATGAGCGTCATCGAGCGCAATTGCATATTAGAGAAGAGTCGCAACAACGACGACGGGGAGTTGAATTGTGTAACGCAGCTTGTGCGCCAAGAGCGTCGCGCATACCCCGCGTCACATAGCAAGCGACGAACGGCATAAATGCGCCAGCAGAATGGCTCATAGTGGGAAAGGGTAACCTTGCGTACTGCGTGCGTAAACGCGCGTGCAACTATTTTCTCTCTTCATACTATATACCGTCCATATAGTTCGGATTCTCGAGTTGGTTTCTCATGAAGAATTTTCCCCTTTGTTATCAAGGGGAAAGTGTACATCCTTGCCTACAAACGTACGCAACGAACGGCTCCTCTTCTTCTTTTAAATATGTATTTTATAATATACCGTACAATTCCTCGCACGCTCTTTAAATACACGCGATCCAATTCCTCGTTCGAAGAAGAAGCCAGAAACGTAAATCAAACCTCAGCGATCTTTATCGATCGTTTAGAAACTCGTTTTCTCTTTTTCGGCCTGTCTACATCTTGACGACGAGCTCACATTTCGTAATTCGTTTATATGAAACTTTTTTTTGTGAACTAATTTTTTCTTCTATCTTTTTCGTTTTTTTCTTCGTCATTCTCAGTGTATTTTCTGTAGGCTACGAATAAGCGGATTCTCTCGCGAGGGACTTCCGCATGAACCTTGGTCAGCTCGAACGCACGCTAACGATGCCTGACTAGCAACGACAACACGAGATTCTTCGAGCCAGCAGGGTGTCTAATGGTCGCGCTATGTAAACACACAAGAGGCTCTCCATACCGCAGCATTCTCTACCGTCGATATAGATCAACTGCGCGTGCATACACATTTAATAAGTTTTCAATATTACTGCCAAGTACTCTCGTTGCGTTGCTTGCCGTTGATTTTCAGACTCTTCAAGTCTTTAGCGATCTGAAGATATATGGAATGTCAATTAAGGTGTCACCAATTTTTGGAAATCTAGAAATAAATCTAGGTACAGCTAATTAAATGCCGCCTCTTCCACCTTAGAATAATTAAGAGTAATTTGCTGTGTCTGACAAAAACACGACTGATCGATGAGTTGTAGAAATACCCTTGAAAGTATTTTTATGAGAAGCAGCAGTAAATAATTTTCGATTCTACTCGTCGCTTCACTTTCGTTAATTTTTTTAATTATTTGAAAAAAAACTATATTTTGGATGTATCCGAAAAACTTACAACCTTCAAATCCATATATTTACAATGCGTTGTATCTCTAAGAATGTCTGCATCCGAGTTAAACAATTTTCGAGTATTAAAATGTAATATTTATTTTTATTATTTCGAAATGGTAATAGCTGCAAGTGAAATTAAATTTTAATCACATCTAAAAAAAAGAAGCCTCAAAGATTTCTGACAATTGTTATTTACAGCAATGGCGAAAAAATAGTATATCTTGTTTATGAACAGTGCAGATAACTGTTGCAAAACAACAATTATTAAATCAGCTATGCGATAAGTGTTTACAACTCTGCATCGCAACTACGACTTTTCCGAGGACAATTGTTTTGAACGATCTGCGAATAGGATCGATAGTTTGATCATTGCCTCGATATTAATCGTCCCACCCACGCACAAAACTCGATATTACAACGGCAGATAAAAGTGATTGTACAGTACACGATGTTATTTGCTAACTATGATCCGGCGTATGGCACGACGGTTATACGAAGTGGTATATATTTCGTAACGCTCGCGCCGCGCTGCTAACTCCGAACCTTGAGGGTATTATCGCTCGGCTCTAATCTTGGCTCGCGCTCGATCGCGCACACGCGTCGCAAGCTCTTTCCTCGCTCCTTCTGTATACTAAAATAGCGAAGCGATGCCCGAAAGAAGATGAAGATGAAGCTATCCGTTGAGCTTTCCCTGTGCCGTAATTAATTTTAATCTCCTCATCGTTTTTCTTTTTTCTTCATTTATTTCAGTGCCGAACGAAGGTCAAACGTGAGCGCGTCGAGAATAGAACGCCCGTAACGGGCTACAACGGCGAGAATCGCGAGCAAACCGCTTCACCGAAAGAAATCAAAGTTGAGAAAATACCAGCGCCTCAACGACCTGCATCTGTACCTCAACGAGCCACTCCTGTTGCCCAACGATCCACTCCAGTAGCCCAACGAGTCACCTCAGTAGCACAACGTTCAGCTCCAGCAGCCCAACGACTCATCCCTGTAGCACAACGTCCAGCTCCGACGGCTCAACGTTCGGCTACTGTCACCGTTGACAATCGTGAAGGCACCGCTGCACCAGGATACAAATACGAAAACGGCAAACCGGTAAGTTTTTGCACAGCTTACACACTCAGAAAGAAGATTGGTTGGTACAACTTAAGCCGGCGGATACAGACTGTCGAATAAATTTCTGGGCACCACTACATTTTTGCTCACTCTTGTGGTATGCCGAACCGAATGACGGTTCAATAAACCCACAATTTTCGTATCTAAACACGACACGAGAAAGTTTAAAAATATATATTATGTGGGTCAATTATATTTGGGAGAATATATTCTTATTCATAATTAGAAAGACACCTCCGAGTTTAATGAATTCATGTAAAATACTTTTTGGGACAACGTAAAATTTTAGCTCACCTCGAAAATGTGGTGCGGTTCAATGAACCCACAATTTTTGTGTCTATATACGGTGTCGGAAAATAGATTTGTTATATATTGAAAATAATATGTGGGTACATTGTATTTAGGGAAATTTAACTTTATTCTTGAGGAGAGTAATATATGTTTCATTTATGTCTCAAGAAACATTTATATTTATAACCAGACAAATCATAAAATTTCGGAATACAGTTTGACGCTTAAATCTATGTCAATTTATATTTTCATCTCATTCCCATCCGGGTTAGTTGAACCAACCAATCTCTTGTCCCAGATATAATTAATTGCTAGTTCAATTCGCAACGAAAATCTTGAGCCTAAGAATGTTCGATCGCTGAATCAAACCACTCATTTGGTGGAAATGAGAAATTTAGGTAACAAGTTTCTAGGTTAATTCGAATAATTAGTCGATCAAATCGGGAAAGTTATTAACCAATTATGCAGTTTTGCCTGCCAAGTAGTAGTTTTCCGCGAATCATGCACTTTTGATAATTAAAGGCCTTCTCCTCTACAAAAGGTCATGCTAAAGAATGGTTCAATTTTTGTCAGAAAAAAAACAATACCGCCATAAATAAACCAGAGAAATAAACGGCTTGAAATGGAAGATAGAAATTGCTTATCTAAGTCAGCTTCGAAATAGTTAAATTCGTACAGAATGCAGAAAATGATGCAGCATTAAAAAAAGTTTAATCAGGACTCCCCATGTTAGCAACCCTTTAGAAAAATATTGAACCTACCTATAAACCGATCTAAAATAGTCGCAATATCAGCAATGGAGGCGTACCTGACCCAATTGAGCGCAGCGATGGAAGTGACGCTGTTCGATATCGAATGAGAGCGTCTCGAGTAAGTCGTTCAAGGTCGTATTCCCTTTTCTAGATAAAGAGTATCATTTGCCATTAGCGCTGATAAAATATCACCAAAATTTACTTTGTCGTACGCCCGATGACTAAGAATAAGGGTATTTGTCATCTGCGTCTCAAGTTAATTTAATTTAACAAAATCGGCACACGCCAGTTTTCTCAACTGGTGTCAACCGAGCCAAAAGCCGCTCTCGTATTCGTCTAGCCAGTCGTATCTGGCAAGCAGGTGCTAAGAGAAGCGATGTGCGCGTGCAGGTCGCACTTTAGTACGTATTGCCCGTGTCTCTACTATCCCCTCATTCGTTCATTCTGGAGCACGAACTTTCTGTCCTAATAATAGGACACCAAACTGCAACCCACCTAACTAACTGTCGTGGTGTACCGGTACTTTATTTTCTGCCGGCCTTGCAAAACTCGCGGGTCACAGTAACCTAAGCAGCAGACCCCTTAATGCCTCCTAGCTTGGCAGCCACAGGAAAAAAAAACAAAACTTTAATCCCAACTGAAAACAAAAAATTCCAAAAGAACCGAAATAGCAATCTATTTTTCGTTCTGGAATCTCTGCCTGCTGCACTATGAAATTGTATGTCTCATAATCACACTCGGTCGTAATAATACCCAACCTACAACTCACATAAAAAAAACTCGTCCCGTAGTACAATAAAAAATTCGATATCTTGAATTTTGTCAAATACATATGTATTTTCCGGCCAGAAGTGTGAATACTAAAATCAGAAGCTCCGAAAAGTCGCTCTATCTCCAAACCCCAGTAAAAAGTTTCCAACCGGTTATTCCCTATAATGGAATATAAAACTCAAGCACGACGATGAACCACTTGTACTATATTCTCCGGTGGCCTTGCAAGGTTCGTGGGTCACAGAGAGTAACCCCCTCAATCCCTTCCAGCATCGGAACCACAAATAAAAATGCAAAAAAGGAAAGATTTTAATCTTCTCCAAAGCCAGGATATATACCTTCAGCGAAAAGAAAAGAAAAGAAAAGAAAAGAGAGCCACCTCGTACAATACCCAACAAATTCATCGTTATAGATGTAAGCTAAGCGAGACCTCGAAACGGTTGAGGTGGTGCGAGTGCACGCGCCGTTTTCTCACCATTGCAGAGTCCTCGTAACAGCAGTGGTAGTTGTGTACCCGCCGTGTGGGTACAGTAAACGGGTGGCTCACAGAATATAGCTGTGTATGCAACGACGTTGCATGCGAGCTTAGAGCCGCTGCGTCGGTGTGCTCCGCAGGAGGAGAAGCCGGGTCACGATGCACACGCGCGTGGCCTGCTCACTGCTGGCGCTGCCGCTGCTGCTGGTAGTGCTGCTGTGTGCAGCGCAATGAGAGGCCAGCCGGCCGGCCGGGCGACGTAAAGAGCGGGCGGTGCATGGCACGTGACGTCACCACTGGCACGTGTCCCTCTTGCTATCCCCGCTTCCCCGATGCAGGCCGGTCGATGAGGCCGTCTTCGTGGTCGGCGGTGTTTCCTACTTGCGTTGATGCACCGCGCGGCGTTGCAGTTCCTATGCATCAGCCACTATTCCACATGTATGTGTGTATGTGTTTTTATGTGTACATACGTTTATATACGTGTATATAAATGGGTGTGTATGTATGTATATATATATTTTGGCTCTGAGGACGCGGGAGGGCCGCGAGGCACGCGTTAAGGGGATTTTAAGGTCACAGCGGCCCTGACTGCACGAGCGCAAAATAATATCTATACCGGTACAACACGGACGTTGGTGCGCCGTCACATAGAGAGAGAGAAAGAGACGTTCTCGCGATCCTGGGGAGGAACACATAGATTCTCCTTCCTCCTCCTCCTCCGCCTCCACCCGTGGGACGTCCGAGCGGCAAAATTTATTTCTATCATCATCAGCGCAACGGCGCAGCAGTAGCAGCAGCAGCAGCAACGCTGCATCTAGTCCTGGATCAGCGATGCGCAACGGCACTTCGAAAGCACTTCAATCACCGATGCTATATGCACTTCCATCTCGGAGGAATACAATTTTTTCTCTAAAATGACCTAAGCGCGGGACGATGAGTATGAGTTTCATGGTGGTTTCGATGGGGATCTGCATTCACCCGGAAGTCAGAGAGAATTCAACGCCGATTTCTTCTTGTATATTTATGAATCGATGATGGATCGCTACGCGGAAGAAACCCAGATAGAGGGAAGACAGCGGAGAGATGGTTTCTTGAAATAGGAAAATACAAGGCGTTGATGGTGTGCGGGCTTTAAAATTTCCTTCCATTATTTTTTATCACTTTTATGTAGTCTGGATATAAATCACTATTTTTTAAAATATTTAATGATAATGGTTAGACAATAAGCAAGCATTTGATTAGAAACGAAAAAAAAACCCATTTTCCAAAATGGATACCCATTTCGTTCTGCATAACTTTGAAATCTATGAAACACCGCCATTAATTATCATCGAAGCTTTGATTGTTTTCTGATGAAACATTTATATTTTATTCTGAAAAGAGATTTGGTATCAAATACTTAACTGACAAAAAATTTAAATACAAAGTGATTTAAAAAGTAATGGTTCGTTACCGTCTCGCGAGCTACATTGGCTATCCTACACCAGCTAACCGATCTACTATTTTACTTCCTGCTGTTTCGCATTTACTATACATACATTCCCTTCGGCTGTAAGCTATACGATCCAATGAGTTATTCATGCGAGTTGACCTCTTGTTTATCTCTCTCTCTCTCTCTCTCTCTCTCTCTCACTCCTTCTCCCTCATTTTCTTGCTCGCAATATCGTCTGTCCCGTGAAAGCATGCTCGGATTTTAACGATTTTCTATCTCGGTCTCTCGCTCTTGGGGAACGAATACCGATCGGAACGATCGATAGATCCACGAATTAATTTCCAGCCTGGGGATAATTAATGCCACGAGATCGCGGAGCATGCGCAGTCAACCGGATCCTCTTTCTTGCTGCTAACCCGCGTTTGTCTTTGAATTTCGAAACGCGACGGTAACTCACGATGCGACGAGTTTTCTTACTCGGAAGTCGTTACGGCGGAGGCTGAGGAGGAGAGCGGGTGGAACCGGCAGCGGGAGGTCGATTGATGCTCGCGATTCACGGCCACCGATGTGCGCGCGCGCCGCCATTGTAAGCTAGATATCGCGTCGTATCGTACACTCGTCGCATAGAACGAACACCCCGCACACCCGCACTCATCCATCAGCATGTCTCTCCTCCCCCTTCTCCTCTCATGACACTAGCACTCGCCCTCGCCTCTCCCCGCGTTCTCAACCAAACCCGGCGTTACGTAATGCCTCGCGCATTGCGTAAACTTTACGTGCGCCGCACGTATTTCCGTGCCCGGCAACAACACACGCTTCAATGCTAAAGTCACACGAAAACTTGCGAGGATATACTTAATAGTTAACGGTCGTGTTCTCCGGTCGATCACCGGCCAAATTCTCTTTGCCCTTCGTCGTTATGCGGAGTGGGAAAGAAAATCGCTCAAAGAAGCGGCCGAAAGTTCTTATTTCCGGTAACAGAGGATATCTAAGTTTTATCTTGCGATACAAATGATAGATACTTGTTTTAGTTCGTATCTGAGTTTTGTATCGCGAAATCAAAATTAAATCTTTATTTTACCTAGTGAAGGGTCTAAGTTTTATTCAACTCAAGTGATCGAGGTTTTTTTTATTTTTTGCTGGTGTTCGAGAGCTTCATATTAATTCACACTTGGTAAATATAAAAATTGAGTATAACATCTAAAGTCACTATTTTGAACTTCCCGGGAATCATCAAATTTTCTTATTAGACAAACAGCCGAATTTATCTCACTTATTTTCACGATTGCCAGAATTAAAGGTTTCACTGCAAATACTTATCTAAAAATCACGAGATTTTTCGTCAATTCTGAGGTTGAAATTTTCAAAAACATTTTAAGATACAATTCTACACATCTTTCCTACAGAAGAACTGTATCCATATAAAAAATAACATTGCAAACAATATCTCATTGTCAAGTTACATTTACTCATTAGAAATGGTACTTAAAAAATTCGATGTCGAGTGGATAAAATTGATGACGCATTTACGAATACGCAAAGAATAGATAAGCAGCTATTTAGCAGGGAGATTATCCGATAGCAACAGTGGTCTATCTCGTGTGCGAGAGGGTCATCCGGGTTGTAAACATCAGTGACCGAAGCGTCGAGTGTGAGTGGGAAGGAGAATCTTATTTACACTCTTGTTTTCTTATTGGTTTCCGGTGTTGGATCGCACATATAAAAGAGGATGTTTCTGAGGAATGCGCGTGCTTCGCGGTGGATAGATCGAGAGCAGGGTTCGACGGAAGTGGGTTAGATAGGTCCGGGCGTCCGGCCGTAGCGCTCAACCACAAATATAACCTCGTATACAATGTATATACAGCAGTGAATGTGTCGCCGGTAGGCCGGCCGGCTTTACTCACTCTTCGCTCTGCCTACTCCACCTTTTCTAGGTGGTGCGCGTGGTCGCGGGCCTAACTCGGCCTCGGTTGAGTCGGGTTATGCAAAGATGAGATCACCGTGCAGCAGTGGTGTGTCCTTGGCCATTACGGACCAGAACTGACGACGACCACGACGATGTGCCCGACGACCCGATAAATATACATGCACAGGTTGGCCTCGCACAACGACCAGTCTAGCAGCATAGCCATGCGTAGGTCTGACTCTTCTACACGCGTGTACAACACGATCGAACGAGCTCTCCGACATTACGGAATTAGGCACGACGCCTAATTGCACTCTGCTAACAGTTGGCTCATCCATCGAGTGCTATGTGGATTCGCGAGGGTTTGGTAGAGTTAAGTACTGAGGTAAATCCACTTGCTTCGGATACTAAGCATAAACAGAATCGTAAACTCGAATTAGCTTGTAATATTGTTATACATTTGTGACATAATCCACTCTAGTATTATTTTATAATGAGGATCGCTAGTGGTTGTAAAAAGATGTCTGATCTATCTATTTTGAATACTCGTGTATTTTTAGAAAAATTTCGTTATATTTACTTTCTCCAGGATTTAACGGAAAATTTTGAGATACATTTTTTAAAAAAATTCTCGTAAAATCATTCTTGCAGCAATTGTTAAAAACTTGTTTTATAATGACTGCTGACAACCGTTGCAAAATAATAACTATCTAATTATTTTTACGGAATTAAACACGGCGCCTAATTGCACTCTGCTCGCAGTTGCCTGCTCTATCGAGTACTCAGTGGAATAACTCGAGTTTCGATAGTATAAAGCACTGATGATAATATGAATCGACTTGCTCGGTTACTAGGCAGCAAAATTGTACAATCGAAATAGCTTATCTGCTGCATAATACACGCAATTATTATTTCATAATAATAATCGACGCTGGTTATGTTTGACATTTTTTTCTATGAATGGAAACCTATTCTTTTAAATATTTGGTGCATTTTTTCAAATAGTATTTTTAGACTATTTCCGTTTTCAAGAAAATTCACGTAAAACTTTATCAACAGAATACATCGTATTCATAGGAAATTAATTATATTAGCAATCGCTTAATAATGTTAACACTATTTTATCAAAATTGCAAACAATTGTCGCAAAATAATAACTGTTCAGTCATTTTCACGATAAATGTTATTGAGATAAAATGATGAAGGTTTCCAACTCTACTAGGCCACGACCCCTACTCACTAACATTGAAAGCTGCAATACTTGATTACAAATAGCTTGCAATCACAGAAAATAATGATAGATATAAAATAGAAATATCGTACAAATCAATAAAAAAATAATGGCTTCAATAAAACATCAGTTAAAATAAATGTTCATTGGTTCCGTAATTGAGCTCAACATTCTCCCAGCGAATCGTCGTATCACCGATAAAATTACTATAAAATCTCAGCAGATTGACTTGTACATTATTTGTCCTATAACTTTCTCCACATTGAAAGTCGATTATAGTCTGCGCTTTTTTAAATATCTTTTTCAGTCAAGAATAAGAAAATATAGACAAATTAAAGAGCTCCTGCACCAGACTTTTGGTAATTCAGTTTAATTTTTCAAAAATGTTTCCTTAAAGTAGGGCAGCCGTTTTTTTCCACCTTTATTTCTACCTACGCTTAGACTCCGGTGTCCGATGACGTACATATTTTCCAGCCGGGACTTCGGACGATGTATTGGCTTGCAGCACTTGGCTCGCTCGCCTAGAAAATTACTAGGCATGGCCTTTACTCGTGCCCGGCGTATTTCTCGCCCTCGAATGGCCGCTTTTAACCTTTGTCATCGCCTCAACGTTCACCCCACCTTCTAGCGACACGGAAAGCGCGTCGGCGGTAAAGTCGGTAGTTCACCGCGCGCATACGAACGTCATCAGCCACACGATTCCGCCCACGCATTGCGACCTCTTCTTCTTCTGCGTCGCCTCCTTCCTTCCTGTCCTTCTCCTTACCTCGTTAACTCCTCGATCAGGAAAGTACTACACGTGCTTGCTGTTACTACATTCACAACTACTACTGGCCGTTATCGCATCGCTACATTAAGTTGCGAAACAATAAATGTCGTCAAATCATTCGGGAATCAATGATAACAAGCTATACTGTACTACTGCGTACTATACTCACTATCGCGTAGATTCTCCGCGCAAAATGCTTGCCCAATATCGAGTGAATCGACTCAATGAATCGCTTGGCACTTTCAACTCGGTTTGTACCAACACACGTCATCAATTTCCGCCGCAGCTGTACAATTACGATAAACTCCTGTATAAAGTTGGCACTTTAGTCATTGACAAGACCGCCTGTAATTCTGAAACATCGATAAATTCATTTATCTACGAATTCTTGAATAAAAAATTTATAAATATCGTATAAACATAAAATTTACGGTTCGTCGTTATAAATGGAAATATTTATTGTAACATGACACTTATGTTCCGATTTATACTCATATTTTTATTCACAAAGTCTCTTCTATAACGTCAATGCTTTTGTGACGTCTAATAATGTTTCACATTTTTCTCGAAATTTATTTACTTCTGTATTTATTTATTTTCGACTTATTGCAGGCAGGGATTATAGAACTGTTATGAATGTTTATAAAGAATTGAGTATTATAAAAAAACACAAGAATTCTGCAACGTTCTTCATGTCAGCCTTTATTATACTATCATTAATCTTGTGATCTCATTCATAGACTCATGTCATGTAACGAGCTATTTCGAATGAGAACGGGAGAGCTCGTCCGAGTGATCGCTTGACTCGACGAAGTTTCAGAACGGGACCTCGAGGCATTTTTCTCGTTTCGACATCGTTCTAAAATAGTATTCGGTTTAAATGCCAAGATTCAATCAAATGCCGAGGTCTCCAAGGGCCAAGGCAGCGGAGAGCCTTCGTTTGCTCGCGACACTCGGAGGGATTTCGAAACGCAACTGTGACTGCAGTCAACGTTGAACAAATAGCGCGGCGAGAAAAAAAAATAATAATACAGGGAGAAATCCATCACAACGTCATTCACCATCGCGTGGGTTTCGCGATATCGGAAAGAGTGACGTTATGCGTGAAGCACCTGACAATTCATTCCTCTCAAAAATAGAAAAGTAAATAAAAAAAAGCAGCGGCGCGTTCTCTATTATTTTCGAGCCAAGAGTAGTCGCCGCTAGTTTTTGTCAGTCGAATTACGTACGTAAGTTCGTGTCTTACGCAAAGCCCGGGGCTCTCACTGCGGGAAGAAGAAAAAAAAGATAATAATAATGCCGTGAGCCTC
Source organism: Tromatobia lineatoria (assembly GCA_949699805.1). NCBI lineage: Eukaryota > Metazoa > Arthropoda > Insecta > Hymenoptera > Ichneumonidae > Tromatobia > Tromatobia lineatoria. The sequence continues at coordinate 21,840,376 of OX453038.1, read as the reverse complement.
TGAAAGTCTGTGCCTATAATTGTCGGTCGAAGTCTTTGAAAAGAAAGAGCGCAGACACTAAAAAAAAAATCTGAAGCGCTGAAGCGATACATTTTTGTTGCATTAAGCGAGTCTATAAAAAATAATGTGTTTTGCGTCCATTCGAGTAAGGAGAAGATACACTGCATGCTTTTATACAGTAAATTTAATGCAGAAAACCAGGAACGTGTATAACTAGCTGCAGATAAAAAAAAGCAAACACATTCGCATAGTCGCTAACGAGTATGCACTTCATTTGTTAATCAACAGTGGAAGGTCGTTCGCATTCGTCATAAGGTCACGAGCGGCGTGAACCTTGTGGCTATGCGCGCACTTCCTCAATTTTGTCTCTCAAAACTCAAGTCTTAGCGACAAAGTCACGCGATATAGCGATGATATACTTCAATGCTACAGTTTCAAGGTCTATGCGTGCTCGCACAGTCTGTCTATGCAGTTACAGCGAGATCAAAGTCTTAAACGCTGTCGGATGATTTCTCATCGACCAGTGCGCATTCGATGTGCGTAATGCGATATAGCTTCTGACGAGAAACGCGTGTCTGCAGTCTACGCTTCACTGCGCATATATTTCTCGGTATTACTAAAGTTTGTCATATTATATCCTTTTATTATCGCGATCAATGGAATTATGTCATGCGATTATGCATCAAATACTTAAGCAGATACAGAAACGTTAAGTCAATAGGACACAGTATTATTATAGGCAAACGGAATAAATACAGCTAGAGAAATAGGGAGAGAGCGATCGTTCTATTTTACTCTAGTCTTGAGTCACATCATTTTTTAAATTCTTATTTATCACAGACTTAAGTTTTATTTTTTTCCAATTCATTTAAGTCTTAAGTTATATTCTTTCATTATCGCGATCCAATTTAAATAACAATATTGTCATGTGATTGTTCCTTCCCATAGTCAAAGTTAAAGAGTCTCCGAGAGCATTCAATCGTTTCTAAAATCGTACCACGACCTACGCTTGTTCGAAATCTCCGCGAGAATATTTCGCTGAGACACCGCGAAAGTCTTTCGCGTTGTAGAGCCATTTATCATGAAGCTACCGACGCGAGAAGCGTGACTGTAATTTGCGCTTCACCGCGCATATATTTTCGGGATATCATTAAAGTCTGTCAAGTTATATACTTTTATTATCGCGATCTAAGATATTATGTCATGCGATTGTGCTCTGAGTACTTTAGCACTGGCTGAAGCGTTATGTCAATACATCGCGTGCAGTATTGCAGCCAGGATAAATAGTCAGAGCTGAAGAGACAGCGAGTGGCGGTGGTTCGTTTCTAAAACCGTACCACGACCTACGCTCGCTCGAAATTTCGCGTGGACGCGACTAGAATTTTTCGGTGAGACGCCGCGCATGGCCCCGCCCGGAGTCAAGGACGCTCTTGCGATTTGCCGTTGCCTGTGCCGCCGAGCCGGCTATACCGGCATTCGAGGCTTCGCGAATTTCAGCTGGCATAATATAACGTGTGCGAATCCGCTCGGGTGAGTGGGAGGGATGAGCGAGATACGCTCGGCGTACGCCGTTGCCGCTACTTACCGAGAGTCGCGCGCGCGCGCGTTCGTTCGTTGTCCTAGGCCCTGATCGCTTTTTTACGCACGCGAAACTCTCGGCTCTCTCTCTCACTTTCAAACTCTCGCTCTCACTCTCGCTCATTACCTCTCCTTCTCTTTCTATGCGAGATCGACCCGCTAGTTCGCTGCTGACAATATATTTTGCCTCTCCACGCCTCTCCCCACTCCAAGCTTGCTCTACCCCCCGGACATTTCGCTAAGCGAACTCGGCGGCGTTCATTTGTTCATCGTCCTTTCTTTGATTTCTCATTATTTTCTACGTATATCTGTTATTTATCTATTTATATTTAAACCCACTTATTTGTTTGCATGATTGTGTATTTATCATTTCGTTGATTGGTTTTCTTTTCTGCTTTATTCGTTTATTCTATTTATTGGTCCTTTTTAATATTTCCATATAAAAGTTGTAAGTGTTCTGAAGGATACGTCCTGCATTGTGGAAGTGGCACATGCTGTCACTAGATGACGATAGCCAGGAGTATAAGTAGAAGAAGAAGAAGAAGAACTCGGCAGCACGACATAGCGAGACTCTTATTTTACTCTCATTTTTCTCTCGCTTCTCTCCTACTCCTTCGAGCGCACTATTTCGCGGAGCGTTGCTGTATAGCTGCTCCGCTTCCTCCCCCCTCTTCCTCAACGCCTCTTTCGTATTCACCGCAACAATTTCCGAGCCTCCAGCCGCAACCAACAACCGTTGGCTAACGGCCTTCGCACCGTCGCGAATTTTGGGCTCTCCGAGGAGACCGCGTCATTGTACCCATCGATCCTCGCAGCAGCGCGCGATTTTACTGCTTACCCCTTTACGGCCTCCACCGCGACCGTGAAACTTTGCGAAGCCATGCCTCGACGACTGCTTACGTGCCGGTCGCACCTTGACCCGCGTACGCACCCCTTAATCCTCTGACTTGCTAACTGATTTTACTTTCATGGGGCGCTTTGTTCTATATATATTCTAGTTGTTTATTTTTAACGCTAAATTATACCATCAATGTCGCAGACAAATCGTCGGGGCGACTCCCAGTTTAATTTCGGTGGAATTACGCAACAACATCATTCAGTAATTATGCGAGCATCGAAGTCGTTAAAAAGAGATTAGCCCCGACTAATATCTGTCTGTGACATTGAGGACAACACTTAATAATTAATCTGGTAGAACATTATAAAACAGCTTTTTCATCACTTATTATAGTTTCTGAGATTACAGGACGGATATTTAAATTGTGATGTTTTCGTTCTTCATTTTTACTATTTTATGATTTTCTCTGATATATTGTGATGTAAATTTGCTGTTTCTTCACTGAAATTTTAGAATGTCTCTTCACCAAAACTTCGACATCCCTTTTTTCACTTTTACCTTCCTATCGTATATTAGAAAAATGTAAAAGTAGAAAGTATTACAATAAAACTAAATTCAATGTCAATAGATTTTTCAAGTGTCTAAGGTTCCAAAAAACGTATTAACTTATTTTATTTTGCTGCATTTACATCTCAATGATTGGCTCGATATGAACTTTAGTTCAAATATCATTTTGAGCGTATGAAAAATTTGATACCAGGTCTCATTAAAATATTGCTAAATGGTGAAACGAATAAAAAATCAATAACAGTTCCTTGGCGCGTGAACATATGGTGTAAGTACCCGGCATACGGTAAATTCTAATCGTTCCCAAATCCTTGAGCAATGTGGCAAATAGATTTGCAATCGAACACACGTTGCACGCGCACAGTGTATGCGCCGGTGATAGTTATGCAACAAGTATCTTTCGACATCATAAAAGCAGTATACCATGCGCCGCAGTGTGTATATATATACGTCTGCAGGTGACTTTCTCTCGCAAGGCGAGCAGATACCGGTCGAGGACCAACGAGGGAGAAATAAGGCTCTCCGCCATCGCCATGCAACAAGCCATTCTCCTTGTCTCCTTTCTCGCGTGCTAAATCTCTTGGCAGTGAACCGAATTGTCGTTGAGCGCGAATGAAAATCGAAGGACGTTACCGAAAAAGGGAATCCACACGTCCTGAAAATCCTTACTTCGGTAAACACACAAATTAAACAACCTCCCAAAAATAGCTTATTACATAAAAAGATAAATGTCGGACTAAGAATTCCAGAATGAAAAATAAAGCAAAACTCTAAAATCAGATAGACACACACCAGATTTATTTGAGCACGCTGTATTTGAACACACAGTTAGAACCATACCGACAAATATGGAACATCTTTAAATATAGAATTGAGTCCAGACTATTTAAACCCCCGCTGCCAACTACTTGACAAATTCACCAATATTTGCCGCCAAACTTTGCGACCCCAGATAAATCGTCCGGATAATACAGAGCAACAACGATCAATTGTAGTCCTATTCTCTTAATAGGTAAACGTCTCGATAAATAGTCATATTTCTCTAACCAGCCTTATCGTAAGTGCCGACACGTATATCCCTAAAAAACACTATACTTAACCCCAACTTTTTATTGCCCGTCTGACAGCAGCGAATGAAGAAAAATCTAATACATAATCCTTTTAAAAATGGCTAATAATCAAGGGAGTTACGAAAAGGTGAGGCGGGGGCAAACTCACAATCTCGTGTGGTAGTCGTGGCCGTTGGATATAGTCCTGCCCTAGGGTAACGTTATCCTTCGGAGACGGCGGTGCCCCTTCCAGTTGTACACTTTCGCGAAGCTTCGAGATCCGTGATTGGTCGCTGTGGAGGGGAGCGAGAGAGACACCGAGATTATTCGCAACCGGGTAGTGGGAATAGCCTGTGCCTGATGGTACAAACCCAGCGAAGTTGGCTGTGGCGCGCACCGACGTTGCCACCGCCGCCGAAAATTCGCAAGTACACGACCTTGACTTACCGCCCCTCGCCGCGCTTATTGCTCTTTCTCTCTCTCTCTCTTTCTCAACACAGTCGCCGGCTGCTGTTGTGTGCTGCGTGAAGCCAAAGCCGCTGGCGAATCTAACGGTCGATAGACCCGCCGTCGCGCAAAGAGAGAAGGAGAGAGAGGGCCGCGTTCTTGTCGGTGATTTTTTTACGCCATGCCACGAGTAACGAAACCTCTCGCTTTGTGTGGGTAAGCGGCGTAAGAGGATGCGCATACACACCTCGCCGAAATGTCTGGTCGTCGTCGTCGACGTTATACGTTTTCTCTCTCTCTCTCTCTCTCTCTCGGTCTCATATTCGGTAGGAGCCCTGGTATATACACGGCCCTCGTTTCGTCTCGTTCGATCCTCTCGTCAGCCAGGCTCACGGCTCTCACACCCACGGCCAATCGGGATAATGCTCCCTGCGAGGGTCCTTGGCTTCGGCGGTAGACGAGCCGTAGAGGTTACCGACCGGCCTCACTCCGTCGATTCTCCGAGCGAGGCCCGCCGAACCCTCGGCTTCTCTCTCTCTCACTCTCTTTATCTTTTGCCATACCGTCCACCGTTGACTAATTTTCTTGGAACCCGTAACGCGAGACAGGCCGAAACCCGTGTCTCTCTTCATGAGCTCTTGAGGTAGGAGCGGAGATCCGATGAGACGCTGGAAAAAACGAATAGAGAGAAGTTTTTAAAAAAAATGAAAGCGGATATGCTACAGGGAATTGCAGAGAGTCAGCGACTGTGCGGCGCACTCCTCGAATCGTTTACGTGCCTCGACGATCACGCACCCTGTCCATCATCGAGAGAACCACTGCACTTTCTATGCACTCCTTTTTCAGCGATCGAAGGGCCTACGTGCGTTTCGTCACGGGAATCCTGCGAGCGAGAATCACGTCGCGCTCACTCTGATAACGGTACAGATACCAATTTGCGAGCTGTCGAACGATGCTCGGAACATCCGCTTTGGAGATTCTGGGTCTTACGGTGTACGCTACCGAATGCGCAGGAGGCGCTACATTGCGGCGATTTCGAAAAAGCTGCATTTAGCAGCTAATTTGACTTAGAAAAAAAATATTAAACCGAAATTTTTGTCCAATTGTAACTGACAATACGTCAATAGGTGATTATTGGAAAAATTCTTGATCAGTGAACCGCCCGGTTTTTCATAGCATCAGTTGCTACAAAATTGCAGATTTTCTATTCGTATATCAGGATAAGTTAAATGTCTATGATTTGACCGGTTAATTCTTTTTAAAAAGGGTAGATAATTGAAGAACGGTTCTGTGAATCGTCTTCAAAAATTGTCAAACGTTGAAGCGATTATCATTTGAACGATAAATATTTTTTCTTTGTTGTTTTAACCTAAATACGGCAAAATCTTCAGAAATTTCGTTAAACGTAAAGTTGCAACATTATACGATTTTTATTTTTAGAAATAATAATTTGCAAAGGAATAATGTACATTGCCGAAAATGTTCATGATAGTGGTAGTATTTTAACATGGCCCCACAGCAACTTTAAGGTTGGGCGGGGTCCCGTCCTTCAGGGTGACACGTCGGGGTGACTAGGCGACACGCAGTATGCGGTGCAGTCAGTGTGCAAAAGAGACAGCAGCGTATTCAGTTTCCAAGTGAGGAAGATCAAGATTTTTCCATTAATTATTAATCTAATGATGGTGCTGGCAATCGTCTTCAAACGTTAAAGCGATTATCATTTGGCCTACATATAGTTTTTGTATGTTCAGGTAGCATTTAAAAAAAATTTTAACGTAAATGCACCAAAATAGTTGGAAACTCCCATAACAGTAATGTAATGAGCTGCGAAACTTTCGCTTTTTCAAAAAAATATTTATTTAAAGTCGCCTCAACTGCTGAGGTCATTGGTGACTCCACTTGAGATTTTATTCCTCATGAACGGTGCTCATTATCGTTCTAAAATTTCACCATACTATTTTGAAAAGGCATATTAATATACATTCGCAAAAATGTTCATAACTGGTAGCATCCTGACTTGACCCCACAACAACTTTAAGGTGAAGTGTGCAAGTTCAGATGGCATGGGTGCCTATGTATATAGACACGGAGACTAAACTAGCGCGTGTACTCCTAATGTAACGAGCCGGTACTATCGAGCAACCTTGGATGGGCGTGCTCGAAGCTGCCAGGAGATCGTGGTGGCTGATTGCGTCACGATCGTTCAACACCATAGCCACCACCAGCAGCACAAGGCCGAGAACTCTGCGCGCTCCGTTCTTATCACGTTCGCCTCTCCATTGCACCTGCACTCGCAATCGCAAGGCCCTTGTAATAATAACCTGTTTCTGAGAGAGAAGAGTTTTTATTGTTCGCCTCCATCCACTCGTTTATCGGCTGTTGCGCTCTTTTTCTCTGCGGGAGTCTCGAGGTAGGTTGACCCGATTGCAGACTAAACAGAAAAATGTGATGCATACTCATCCGGAAGAGATTATATGCAGAAGGCTTTGTCCGATTGTGCTGAAGAATTAGCGAGAATTGAGTTTCAACTCTGCTCGACTGATAACGCGCGGTTTATCGCAGAAAGAACAGAAGTTTCTCTTATCACCACGTACGTGACCTCTGATGAATAACTGCTGATGGAATTTTTCTTAACCTCCATCACTGTCTTTTGGAAGTCGGGATATTTGAGTTATGCTTCAAATTTGTTAATAAGGGTTAAAAAAATGTAAAAATAATTTTGAAGGTGAAATAGGAAATTAATGAGTATTTTTCATGTTGTTGATATTGTCCTAAAAAGGTTATTCGTATCAGAAGAAATTAATTCGCCGGTACTTAAGGGCGAATCAATACTTCTGATTTTTATGATCAAGTTTGGCTCTCGCGACGATTAACCGGTGATAAAGAAAAAATCTTATCAGGCCCGGTGCTTTTAGATAAACAATTCTGTATTTTCGTCGCCAAAGAATAGCGCAGCGCGGCTCGACCTTGACTCGGTTAGTGAACTTTCGCGACAAGGCGAATGCACCGCTAGCGAGTGGCGTCAGCCTGCGTTTCGGTATGATAACAGCTGCTTCTGCGAGGCATCTCTGCACGCGATAAGACAAGACCCCGCCAAATAAATATTTTTCCGAATTGTGCGTCGTGCGTCGTCGTCTCGATTATTTTCAGCGTTTTTGCTCCTGCAACACAAACACGCGGCAACTGTATTGTCCTACGATGTTACATTTGTCTGACGATTTATATTATGATTTGCATTACAACGCTTTTTTCCTCAATTATTCCATGACCAATTCGCAAATCTACATTTGTTTGTATGAAATTATTTATAAATTAACTCCAGCTCATAAAATTCAACATTTTATACAATTCGGCAACGATTTTCACTCCAATTTCCTGTCAGCATTGCCGGTAATTCCTTTTGTTGCTAAAAAAACTTTTTCTCTGTGGATTGAGAAAAATATTCAAACCGAAACTTAGAAAGACTATGTATTTATTGTGGAAAAAAAACTCAACTCCGTCATCAATACTCACATCGGAAACAAATATCCAACATCTGCCTGTTTTTTGGGTCCCAAATTCAGTCTTAATTACCATCGAGTCCGACAACTTAATCTTCAAGCCCATGAGTGAAAATGCCAATACCAGAAGCTATATAAATCATATAATAAATGAATACTAGCAAAAAAAGCTATATCCGCGAATTCATTTTTGCGTATCATTCTATCTACATGGAAACGTACCAGCCATCAACGGTACAGCAAAAACACTCATAAGTACCGATTGTTGGTATACCGGTCGATGACTGGGACACCAACCTTATACATAATTGATTGTCATCTCCGTATCTGAAGATTAGGCTCAACTTCCTACAGAAGTAGCTTCCTAGTGAGGATTCATTGGTACACAAGAGGCTCTCCTCAGTTGCAAGTCGGTCGACTCGCTTGAGTCATCGTCGGTTGCGGTTAGCCACTAGCTGCAGCCGGTTCGCCATAGCGAGTCGATCTATATAGCAGCAAGAGAGCTATACAATCTATAGCCTTTCGCGCCGGTTCTCCCTGAAAGAGATCGTGCGTGAGGTTGCACCTGCGAGCTCCTGGCTTTTACCTGCTCGCCTACGCCATAATAACTATCTCTATACAAAGCATAGCGCGCAGCACGTAGTTGAGCTATGGTTTGCCACTCTCGTGAATGCCACGGAACATAATGTGTACGCTGCACGGAAAAGCCTTTCAATCCGGTTGCCATGCGGCCTTTAGGTATAGTCCACCACCGAAAAAAAAAACGTCGTGTTGCTTGTGAGTTGCAAGTGCGTAGCATGCACATTGAGTGGACTAAGGAGAGAAAGAGAGAGAGAAAACAAAAATACGTGGCCCGTTTTGTCGCGAAGGACGGAAGCGGCCGTCGAGCGTGATACGCTCACGGTTATCCGTGCGCCCTCTACGTCTCTCTCTCTCTCTCTCTCTCTTTCTCTCTGTATACACGCACGTTTCTCACATAATTTACCGTTTACTCTCAGCGGGTCTTGCTTAAATACCAAATCATTTGTAGTGTAACAGTATCGGGCGCACCATTGCGCAATCTCTTCATCGTACATTTACGATAAATTAGATAAATGCTCCTTTAAGCATCGCAATATTATGGACACGGCGTTAAAAACATCGTAGCTTGTGATTGAGGAACTAAAAAGCGTCAATCAAAGCCAGTAGATCTGCGGTTTGCCGCCAGGAAAAAAAAAACCAAGCAGACAATCGACCACAAGTTTGGCATTAACTTTTATGATGAAAATTTCAATACGAGTTTAGTAATAGTAATGGAGGAGTAATTTACGTCGAACTACGAAAGACAGTCTCCCTCTACGGTGCTCAGTGCAGAGAACAAACAATGATTGCGAAAGCCAACGGAATATAAATGTCCAAACGAAATAGCTTGTTTGCAGTAACTTTATAATTGTCTGAAACCCGCTAATCAGTTGATGGACACAGCTAGTTGAGTGAATTTAACATATATAACAATGCATTTTGTCGCGCGGCGGCGAGCATATTTTTTTTCCCTGTATCCATGAAAAAGGCCCTCTGTCAAGCGTGAATCCTTAGTGAGGTCGATGCCAAGCGATAACGCGGCTGTACCCTGACCCACATGTATATGCGTACACATAGATCAAATCGCGAGTGTGTCATATCGCTTATTTGCTTTTTCTAATCACAAAGGAAAAAAAAAGGGGCCGCGGGAAACATTACCAAACGCGTGAGTCTCTTTGCTAAGCTTAGGCGCACCTATTTACCGCGGCGCATTGTATATATATGCCATATACACCTGCAACCAAACGCGTTAGTATAAACGAGATGTCGTTACTATGATTAAAGATACCGAGTGATATATCTACCTCTCTCTCTCTCTCTCAGCTAAGTGGGGAAACCATTTTGAAAGCCGTGCGCGTTGCGCACCGAGAGAACCCGTTGCCCATTCGTTTCCGTTCCATTTAATAACGCTCGAGGGAGCATATTACAGCAACTTGCGCGAGCCTTCAAAAGCCACTGGTAACACGCCGCTGTTATCCTATAGCTAGCTACTAGATACATAGATCTTCGTCTTTCTCTCTTGTCCATAGCTATACGACCGTGCACCAGCAGCGCGCGAGACGTAAGTCCGCGCGCTGCAGCGATGCTGACAGAGGCGGGCGAGCGTGTCGATAAAAATACTATCGACGCGCCTTTTTTGAAGAGATAAAGCAGCGCAAGCAGCTGCTGTTGGTGCTGCACCGGCTTGCAGTGTCACAGCGAGCGATATAGGACACTGGAAACTAGGGAGAGCGTTCTGAGCGGTTTATCGCTGCGAGAAAGTAGCATTCTGAGAGCCTTGATCCGATCGCTTGACGACTACGCTACGCCCTATACTTACCGTCTAATACGGTGCGAGCGACAGTAGCCGGATTTGCATTATTCTCGATATATACAAGATTGCGAATCGCATCAGCCTAAAGGCTGTCTCTATATTTTTCGTATCGGATGACCGACGCTGCACTCGTCGCCCCCTCCACCCTGTTGCTTCTTGTGGTCTAGAGACAAAGTCGAAGGCTCCACTGATAAAGGAGATAAGAAGACGAAGAGATAAACGTTGCGTCGTTGCCTCTCTCATTCCTACAGTTCGAATCTCAACCTATTCTTCTTCTCGTAATTCACTCCGTGTTTAAGATCTCCAGCATCATTCGAATGTTCACGATAATGACGACGTAAATAAGAGACCAGCCTGTCGATGCACCTTCGCTCGCGTGTACAGTACGACTGCAATTGAACCGTACTCTACGTGTGTTACTCGTATCTTCACGACCCTTTCACTCCTCGCTGCTGAGCTATCTACATTATATATATACACGTTGCACGGAGCATCGCAACGATACGTGAACATATATATATATATATAGACAAGGGACCGAAGGTAATGGCGACGTAAACAACGGAGAAGCGCATGCGCGTCACTTCGCGCCGGCCGGCGAAACTCATTCGCCTCTCGCGTGCTTGCTTCGTTCTGCTTCCTCAGCTGAAGCGAACGGATCTCCCAACGAGGCTTTCGCGAGCGAACTCAGTCGTGCTTAGGCGCTTGTTTTGCCTTGATGCCGGAACTGCTCCGCTCGAAGAGCTGCTGCTGCTTCTCTATGACGATGCACCCATCGGCGCGGCGGTTCAACTACCAATGCCACTTCTACTTCTACTACTACTACTATGCTTGCCCCTCGCGACAGTAAAATCGAGATTGAAATCATAGCCTCACGATTTCGGACCGAGGTAGCGCGACGAGCTCTTTTAGCTTCATTCCCAACGCCTCTCCCGGACTCTTCTAAATTGCTTGACCAACTAAGAGGCTCTCGGTAATACATCGACACAAAGGCAAATACACACACACACACACACTCACACACAACATTTACACATAAAGATGCAGTATAGATGCGACTGTATAAACGAGTGCACAATCTAGTCAATGATCTTTATGATATTAAAGGTCTCTCAACACGCTCGCGGCATTCCGAAGATGCTGACGAAATATCCCCAACCAAGGGCCCAACGGGATTGAAAGATTGCACGGGCAAATTAAGAGTCACGAAGAGAATTCTCATTGTGGGAAAAACTCCTATGCGTTTTATTTCCAATTTAACAAAGGCTAGTCTCCCGAGGCGGATCTGTGGGGGGAGGAGGGTGGTATGGCAAGGGGAATTGCGTAGGAAGAGTCGAGAATGCAGGACCCGCGTGGAAAATCTCAACTGTACTACTATCTTGTATACACGAGCGGTTCTCCGCGACGTCGTGACTCACGAGTCGAGCTTCTATCCTTTTCTCCTCCTCTTTCGCGTCCGCGCTCCTCGTTCAGCAGGACGAGATTCTACCGGCGCGGTTCGTCGACCTCGTCGCCAGGAAATTACGCCGAATTGCGTATTCCCCGCGGTGCAACAAAAGTTTCTCGGTACACAGGGATGCCGCGATAAATCTAAGTACGTCGCTCCGTTAAACCCCGTGTGTTGCGAATTTACGCGCAACCGTAAGTCATCAACAGCTACAAACTTCCAATGACGCAGTGACTAAATTGTCATCGGTGACAAAAGTTTCCACGTCAACGGAATGAATCAATTTTTTTCGCGTCGGGTAGATATAGTCGTGACGATAAGAGTGCAGCAAGTCACAAGCTCGTCAGAACAAGAGTGTATCGAATGAGAACTGCCTTCCGCAACCGGAGACGTCGTCACGTCGATGTTTGCGATATTCACATCGAGAGCCTCCTCCGATTACCGAAATGCAAACGTGTACAATCCGTGCGTGCGTTGTTGCGCTTATTGTTAAGAACTCGCCGAATCATGCACGAGCAATGAACGTCGTTTGGCGGTGCAACCATTTTTTCGTTAACAAGGTCATATATATATACATAGATATATAGTATAGTCGAGACTAAGAGACAAAGAACGAGAGAAATACAGATCCCGGATCCTGCAAGCGTAAGCGCAGGACATTATGCCTCGAGAGGTGGTCTGCCGGTGGTTCTTATTCCGAAGAGGCTGCTCGTCGTAGCTCTCGAGAGAAGAGAAGAAGGACGAAGAGATTCCTTTTCTTTGTTACCTTGGGGTCCCGGGGTCCGTGCACCCTCTTCCCGGGATCCCTCGGGCCCCGACCTCTCCCGTCTTCGGGAAACTACGCAGTAGAAGAGACTCGTTCGTTCTCGCTCATTCCGTCGTCCGGCGTCGGTGTCTCGACATCTTTGTTTCCCAAACGATGCTGCGCCACGTGCATTCGTCTCTGCTCGCGCTCAATTCTTCTCCCCGTCTCCCGTCGTTTCTCAGCTATACTCGACTCTCCATCTCTCTCCGACTTGTGTATTCGGTCTATGACCAAACGGTCGAGAGGATAGCTACTCTTCTGCTCCCCTATCTTCAGCTTATCCCTCGCTGCGTTCGAGCTATATCCACCGCTATGTTACAGTCAGGTTTCGAAACCCTCATCTCTCGTCCTCTCTCTCGTCGATTTCTCTCGCACCGTCTTCGTAGCGCTGCCCGCTTGTCTCCGCCGCCTCTTTCCACTCGTCCTCGACTTCTCCTTTCTTGCAACGCGTTCCGTCTCTCTCTTGCTCAACGGCGAGACCCTCGGACCCCGAAAGTTTCCCTGCGGCTCTATCCCATGGATTTTTACGATCCCACCCCGTATATACCTCCTCGCATGGATGCGTGAATGCGTGGCTGAGTATCCAACAGCCGTGTCTCTTCGTGGTGTGCGTTTCGAAGCTACGTGGATGTCCCTACGTATCCTCCGTACATGAATTGCGGTGTGTGAATCGTTATATACTATCGCATATGCGCGCGCGTTGTATTAGCGCACTCACTCTCTTTCTCTCCGTCTCTCTATCCTGTGCATGTATACCGTACGCGACGCGTATGTTCGTTCGTGTGTTCAGAAGGGTCAACGCCCGACCCTCACCACACGCCACGGACTGGCGCGCGCGTACGCGCCAACACAACGCCGCACGGTTTGTTTTGGTTCCCCGGGCGTTACCCTCGGTTCGTCCTCCCGGCCCCGCTTACACCCCCGCCTATAACTCGCTCGACTCCTCGCCGACGACGACGACGACGACTTGGATGCTACGCCGCAGCCGCCGCCCCGCGCGATCTTACCGCGGAGAAAACGAGAAGCACTTTTATAGTTGTACTTAACCAGCGGCTAGCCAGAAGCTCAAACTGAGCGCGATATGCGCAGCGTTCGAGGCAAACGCGGCTTTTACTGCGTTGCACAAGCCCACCGAGACCCATTTTGCTTGAGGATGCCAAGATCGACGCGCAACAGTACTACCTTCAGTACCGCTCGAGAGAAACTCGATAGAAAGTATAGAAAATAAATTGAGAGGGGATATCGCTACGGTGCGACGTAACGCGCCGCGACGCTTTGCCACTGCTGCACGTGGTCGACCGGTCTACGAACCGGCGATAGACCAGCGCCGAAGAACGGATCGGAAAGGGAACGAAGCCCCGGGATCATCCCGACCAACTACTATACTCTCTGCGTAGGTCTTTGTCTCAAGGAAAATACGATCATCCACAACAAAGAACTCTGTTTCTTGTACATCAAACCCCTCTACGAAATTCTAATTGATTTTCATGGACCAGACATTTATCAAATTTAATTTTGACTCCCGTTAATTACACTGAACAATATCTTCCATTTTTTGCACACGATGGATCTGAAATTATAGAAATTTGAATGTTATTCTTCAAATATTGACCGAATTACTGAAGTACCAATTAATTTAATTTTTGGGAAATGTTCTGTATATCATCCGAATTAATGTGCTATTGTTAAAATTGCTACTTAAGCTATTAGATTATCATGTGTTTGGTTACCTCGACGAAAACAATGCAGCGCGATTACCTCGTGGAGCTTGTTATGTACACAAAGGTACTATATTGGGCGGGCGTTGAGCAGTCAACTGCGGGCAAGCGCGTGTGTTGGTATACACGGTCAAGTTCTCTCTCTCTCTCTCACTCTCTTTCGTGTTTTGCCGGGTTGTGTGGGCCTCGCCGGTTGGTATGAGTTAAGGTCGTTGTGTACGAACACGCGAGGACAGTGCACTCGTTCTGCAAGCCCTATAGTTTGCGATCTGTTTCTGCGTTGCTGCTGCCGGGCGCTCTTCCGTTGCTGGGGTTGTGTGCGCTCAGTGGGAGCCGAAGAGGGGGCTTCTCGCGGTCGCGGCATAGCAGAATACGCGGGGAAACACGAGAGAGCGCGAGAGGCGGAATTACAGAGCGAGCGAACGGGTAAAGAGAGAGAAAGCGAGCAGAGGGAAGGACGGAGAAGTCGGTGTGGACAGCAGAAGCAGAAGCAGGATAAGTGTGTATATATACGCGCCAGAGCCGGTGGAATCAGCCGGCCGCAGCACGCCGATGAACGATCGATTTTTATCGCTCTCGCTTTACAAGCGTCCGCGTTAGTTCGTCGACATTTGTGTATATGTATACACATTATATATATATATATATATATGACCGTCGGTTCTCAATGCTCTATCTCTCGCTGTGAACACACCCCCGCGTTGCACTCTGCTTGACGACGAAAACCTGTAGAGGCGACAACGTGCCGCTTGGATCCCCCTCCCCGAACACTGCTTATCCTACGAGGATCGTAGCGAGAGAGAGAGAGAGAAGAGAATGGCGATAAAGAGTTGCGACGAAATTTTCATGCGGTGTCATGCGCCATACACTGTGCGTGCGCCACCGACGATATAAGAGCGATCTATAATTCAGCGAGCGCGCCGAGCTGCGGTACAATATTCTCAAAACTAACAATATTTGCAGCGATAGATTTTCTAATAGAGAATTGAAAGCTATCAAGGTCATCCAGTAATTTTTCTTGCATTTAAAGCTCTTCGGGAATTCTATCTGCGCAAGAAAATTTAATTACAAACGTAAACTCTTACGTGGAACGTATAAAAAAAGTTGTACCTATTAGAGATATTCATTGGAGCGAGGATCGGTGATGCTTCTTTTTTTCGGCTATAGCTCATTTAAATATTCTATGAAATAGCTTTGAATATTTAGGACAGATTAGGATCAAACGATGTCACAAATAGTTAGTAGTATTTTTGTCCGCTATGCCTCAGTTAAATATTCAATGCAAAAGGCTAGAATATTTAACAACAGACCAACGATCGGATCGCATAACACTAACGATTGCAAGACCATACCACAGTTTAATATTTTATAAAACAGCTCCGGATATTTCAAAACAGTCTAAGAATTCCACTATGTCTCGAATAGAGGTAGTGTGTTGTATACAATCGAGCAGGACACACAGCATGCACATTCGGTGAAAGTGGTTGCTGTTTTTGTTTTTATGTTAATAACTGCGTTTTTGGGCTGTGTCTCATTTAAATATTCCCTACAAAAACTTGGAATATTTAACAACAGACCGCATCGCATGACCGTCGAAATAGCGAGGGATATGAAGCGCTGATTCAAATCAATCGAATATATCATAAAACAGCTTAGAATATTTGGAAACAGACGAAGAATCGCACGATACGACGAATAGGTGGTGTATTGTATACATTCGAGGAGTACACACAGCATGGACAACCGGTGAATGCTGTTGCTGTTGGCTGTACCTCGTCGCGCGGCGCACATGCGCTCAAGGGACCCGGCGACTGAACGTGTGCGTTCGGCACAGGGTGGATGCCCGGCGCAGCACAACACACACAGGTCGGCCTTCGGACCTGCGCTTCGCCCTGAGCCTGCTTTGGCCTGCCTTCCCGTTTGCCTGCCTCGCGCTTGTCGAGCCTCGGACATTCGGAGGGCCTTCTTTTATGTTTCTCTCTCTTCTTCTCTCATGCTCCGTTTCTTTTCATCTTTCTTTCTCTTTGAATGCACGCGCCTCTCTGCGCTGTGCATCCCCAACGTTGAACACCAATCGACTCTCTGTTCGGCTATTCGCTCGGCTCACCGGCAACGTTGTATTATATAGCTCTCTCACCGCGCGTCTCTTCTACACTCGGAGAAGAGGATGCTGCTGTTGCTAGTGCCGCTGCCGGTGTTTTGTTGTCGGTGAGGTTGAGCTCTTAGTGCCAGGCTGGGCCGCAATGGAATCAGCAGGAGCACTCGGCAACCCTGTCCGACTCACTCATCCCTGTCTCGAGTCCTGGCTGTTGCCCTCTGCTTCGTCGCCACAGTCTATCCTCTTCCTACGATATCCTGTCTGTCCTCGAGATCATCCTTCCCGGCAGATACTATCCGAGCATCGTTATATATTATACAGTCGTCATGCATTGACCGTAAAACGACTCGAAACGACTCTCTCGAGCATCCATACGTCTTAGCTACTACGCCGGGGTCAACATTTTCTGACCAACTTAATCATTATTCATATTTCACTACATTACGACGTTTCTTAGTATTCAACTAAAAGTTTATGTTATTCCTTTTTCAATACATTATCTTGAAAAATATCAGCTGTCAAAGTGGGTAAATAAATTTGATGGTATTCTATGTTTATAAACTACTGCATGACAAGTATCCAATAGTTTTTGTTCCATTAGCTATAGGAAGCATTTTTTACCTTTGCTAATAGCAATGAAAATGTAACAAAGCTTATATATTGTAGAACTATTGGATAATGCAACCAATATTTTGTTTGGCTGAAATGAAAACGTTAGAACCGAAAATTGTGAAAGTTAACCCCAAGTCTGTGGTGGCTGCGTTTCTGACATTGTGTGACTTCCTGCGCGAGAACCCTCTTCTTCAGCACCCCTAATTACTCTTTTGGTGTGCCTTCTCTCTAGCTTTTTCCCTGATTCGTCACGACCCTTCCTCCCCTTCATCAGCTTGTGACGCAGTAAGACTCTATCCGGGCGCTCTATGCGTATATTCTTTTTTCACTTTCTCATTTCGTTTCTCTCTCGTTTCAACCATTTTCCCGGTGTAAGGGGCTTTCCCCCGCAGCGCCGAAAGGTCCTCGACCCCATCGTCGACTACTTATCGTCGTGCCTTCCTCCCGTCCCCGAAATATCCTATTTCGTATAGTGAGTCCAAACGACCGAACACTGACTTTTCAGGATATTACATACCAGCCATATAGACACATCACGTGACTTCAAGAACTCGAAGAACTGGAACTATGAGCTCTGGAAGGCCATTCACGATAATGATTTTTGTAGAAAAATTTTTGGTACCCCGCGAGGACATCGAGCTCGACGAGCGTGGGAGATAAGTGCGCAGCTCGTTAAACTTCTAAATTTGGATGCGCCCACGTTTTCTTCTTCTCTCTTCTACTCTTTGACTTTTCGTTCCAACACGAAGCTTACATACCGAATATGATCGTTTAACAATAAAAGAAACATAGCTCAACTCATACTTTTTTAATCTTCCAAGAAAGTATGTTATCTCGTGTGTGTGTGATCTTAGAAGCTTCATATTTCACTTCTTAACATACTCAGATAATTTAAAAGAGTACAACTTACGGAAAAAAGCTTAGGAACAATTACCTTGAATTTTTATCGCAGTTGCACTTTACTGTTGTCAAAGTAAAGGTGTTGCAGGAATGTGAAAAAAAAATTCTGTGGAGGGACAGGTTACACAGGCTCAAAGCGAAGAGGACTAAGAACAAGAAGTACAATAAAACATACAAGAAAAGGCAGCTCGAAACTCTGCTACGTTTAGCTGATCTCATAAGTATGATCTCAGAAGCTTCGGAATTCTCACGAATAATCCAGAGAATCAAATAAAGTGCGGACTGCAGAGAGAAAAAGGTTAAGAACAGTTACCTTTTATTTGAATCGGTGCAGTAGAGTTTTTCCGTGAGATTAACAGATGCCAGAATAGATAGAAGTGCGAGGAGATTCCGATTAGAGAAATAACACGAGTGAAGAAAAAAATGTCCGAAGCCCTGCCAATTTGATCCGATCCCATAAGCATATTTTCAGAAGCTTCAAACTTCAGACGAATAAACGTCAGAAAAAAATTAAAGTGTATACGTAAAAAAAAAAAGGAATTGTAGTTTTATTTCATAGTTGCTATTGGTGCAGTTAAGGAGTGCAATGAGATGTAAAGAGGCTAGAATAGAAGAAATCGTGAAAAGGACTTCAACCGTTCCAAAGAGAAAAAAGGCTAAGAACAAAGAGAAGGTAGAGAATAAAACAGAGCGTCGCCAAGTTTGGCTGATCTCATAAATATGTTCGCAGAATCTTCAAACTTCGCGAGAATATCCCTCAGAGAATTAAATGTAGTTTGAAAAAAAGAAGTTTATCACCTTTCATTTTAATCTTAGCTCCACTTTATTGTTGTTAGTGATGCACTGAAGGTGTGCAGTGAGATGGAAAGAGGCTAGAAGAAAGCGCGAGGAGGACCTGGGTACAACGGTCCAAAGCGAAAGAGGCTAAGAAGAAGAATAAGAAAGAGCGAAGAGAAGAGTGCTCCGAGCACTGCTAGCTAGGTTTTAGCTGTTGGCTTGGATTGTGTTGCTGCTGGTGAGCAAGGGAGTCAGCCGGCAAAGCTGTAGCGACCGGCCGGCCGGCATAGAAGGTCTGTGACCTCGGCAATGCCTCTGCCTCGAGCTGCTGTTGCTTACTACGTCGTACATACGTAGAAGCGCGCGGATAGTCCGGCGTATACCGAGCGCTGCTCTCCGCGTGTTCTCTTTCGTTGGTGATGTCACGAGTCGATCGTAATGGGGTTCTCCTCGAAAGCTCATGACCACCAGCAGTACCAGCAGCTACGAGCAATCCTCCCTCGCGAATAATCCTTTATCCCTTCTCTTCTCCTTATCCAATGGATTTTCCTTCTTGGAACATGGTAATGACCCATCGACTCGGAACGTCGCACTTGCTGCTACCAATGACACACGTGCTAGCCACATTTTTCCTCGTATTTATTATAATGAGTCGTCATTTGATTTTCCTTAATTGTTGGCAAACACAAACTTCCATGTTAGCTCATTATATTTCTCGTTAATGAGGTAAATTTCACATTAGACAAATTTTATGTGACAGAGCTGATGTAACACATGCGGTCATTTCGACATACTCGGAGAAATTTTAGTTTCCTGGTAACTAGTAAATGACAATTATTAGTTGTAGTGTGACTATACTTTCTTATATTCACTTTCGTATCTAGTAAACAGTTATGACAGCTATCAACTAGAAAGCGTGGTTTGAAAATACTTTAATCATTTTTATATACGATTTTCATTACTCTATGTACGTTCGGCACTTTGTACTATTAATTAAACCCAAAATCACTTCAATAGTAAACTTTTCCTCATTTCATCTGTTGCACGGTGGAGTTCGGTATTTTGATAACAAAAACTTCAAGTTGGGCAAATACGCAAACAATCAAAAACTTGGAATTGTGTAAACACGTAAAACATTGATGACTCCTTAATAACTTTTTTAAAAACGACAACGGCATCTTTAAAGTAAGAGCTGAGAGACTTACATATTCTACTAACAGTAACGCCAGTAGTTCCGTAAAAATTGTAGTTGCGTAGAACCATGACGGGTTACAAAGTTGCAGCGAATCGTATCGAGCGTCCCGCAGCCCGTCATTCTCCGCTAAGTGTGTAGTATCGGATGCACAGGGGCTCAGTCAGCACGCATTGAACGCAATAAAACCCTGGAATTTCCTTCCGTTTCGAGAGAGTATTGTTTGGTGCAGCAATGCGCGGCTCGTTAGTCATTGCTAAACGAGGAGAAGGAGGAGAGAACCGCGGTCATCCGGTATAAAGAGCGTATAGCGCGACTTTGTCCTTATAGTGGAATTGTAACCTTCGCCGTTTTGCACGCTTCGTTTCGCAAAGTACGACCTCCATTAAGCGTGAGCGGCCGTGCGCTATAGTTATATTACAACTAACACACACAATCCGTACATTCCCCAAGTTGATAAGGTCGAGACTGATGTCATCGACGTTGTTTTCTTTACATATTCACCCGAAAATGCGCTAAACTGTTGTTTCAACGCCCACACGCAATGTTATGACGTGCGGGGCCTTCCGACGAGTCTCCCCGTTTTTCAGCAGTCACGTCATCACTGGTATTTCTTTTATCAGTTACGTATAATAATTGTAGAGTCGGTGAGTGGGTTTCCCCGATCGTAACATATCGATTATTTTTTTTCACCCCGTCCTCTCGTTTTCGATAGATAGTAAACCCGAGTTCAGCTTCAAAGATAAATGCCTCTGTTCCATTGGTGGGTGACCCGCATCGAGGCACGTGTCGCTGACGGCTCGAAGCGTCACAGGGCTTTATACTATTAATAAACTGTATGAACCGGGGAATTTACGTTCACACGATTTTATATCGATTATCCGTGGCCGTGCTTCCTCCGCTTTTTCTCTTTCAATAGAATTCATGCACAGTCATAATATTTTTATTTCCTTATAGATATAGATAGTATGACTCAACTTTCCAAATTGCAATCGGTTTTATGACCAATCTACTCAGAACTGTTTAATATTTTCGACGGAATTATTTTCGGTTTCACTTTGTCCATCTACACTTGAGTAAAACCTGACCTACTGATTTTCTAAAATATCAACATTCTCTGTGTTAATTAAATGGCTTTTCAATATCAACCGAGTGCGAATAAAGCGCGCCACATTGAAGCTTACTTTATTCTAAGTGCTTTTCACAGATTATAAAACCAAATTTTAATAAAAATTCTACTTCACAACAACTCCCCAGAATTTCTACCAGCAATACTCGCCCTGATTACGCGTGTTGAATTTATTTTCAAGTAGCCAAGTCAATAACTTCATCTTCCTCTTTTTATCCATAATGTACATAACTCTCATAAATGCATTAGACACCAGTGTAATGTTTACGTTACGTTATTCTTCGTGATCTCGGTGAGAACGAGGGCACCCGCATTTTTAAATTCACGGACAATACGACTATCAATACGCTATTAGGCGCGGACTCGTCGTTGGCGCTCCTGGATTCTTCTCATCTCGTGTATCCGGGCCAGTCGTGCCTTCGACGAATGTCGTGACCGAGGAGCGAACAGGCGAAAGAAAGAGCCAGCGATTGTATCGTTCGACGATCAATACCACGTGCAACAACTCTGTTCCAACGTGGTGAGCTTCTCTCTGTTGCGAATCCCCGATGTAAACAAAGAAACGTGCGCGCGCGTGGTCGACGAAGGCGCGCGCGCCTTTTGCCCTCCATCGATTTTCCTCGACGACGACGACGCCGCTGACGACGACGTCGCGACGCCAAGCGTCCTATCGTATCCGATACTCGATAATACACACTTAAACCGCTTAGCCCTGCTGCGTGGCTATTTACTATGCAGGGTTCGCGAAGGGGGAGGGCAATAGTGAGTCCCGGAAGCCGTCGGCGTCCATCCAGGCCGAACGGCCCTTGGTCAGACCTTCCTGTTCTCGTAGCCGCGCTGCCCGGTTGATGCCCTTTTCTCGCACCCCTTAGCTTCATGCACAGTTCCCTGGGAACTCGGCGATAATACGCAAGCGACGATTCAGCGATCGAACCAACCTATGCTCATGAATGAATCAATTATTAAATCAGGTTATAATTGGAGCTACGAATTAAACCTTTGTAAGTCACACCACCCAAAACTGGGACGGAATGGGACTATGGGAAAAACTAACGTGTAAAAAATAAGAGTTTGTCATAGAGTGCAAATAGATGAATCAAATCTGCAGATAAAATCTTTGGATGTGATTATTATATTTTAATATAGATTTCGAGGCTGGCTTGGAAGACTCAAAGTCTACACAAAAAATGCTTTATGATAATTCTATGTAAAATTGAAATTATCGAGGAACGAAATTGTAGTAGATTTTTGATAGTTCTTTGAGACTATATTAAAGTATTTTCTGCAGGTTTTATTAATATGTCTATGAATACTCTGTCTTAAGCTTTTTTTTCACGGCGAGTGCGAGGAGCGCGCTGTTTATCGTAAAACCGAAAAGTCGGCATATTATTGTGACTTAGAAAGGGCCAATTGAGTTAGTCAAAAGTCAGTCAACTGCACGTGACTCTCTCGTTATAGTTGCAGGTTAAACCGCAACCGAATTTATTCCAGTGTACTTGGCCGACCTGCACAATCGTCAAAGCCACCGATGAGGAAATCGAGGAACATGTTCGTCGTCAGCACTTGGAGTGAGTAGGATTTTTCAGCTTGGTCACACGAGTATTAAAGTCTTAATGGTTTATCAGGAGTTGGAAGTTAACGAGAAATTCAATTAAAATTACAGGCCGCAAAAGAAAATGGAATTGGCCCGAGGTATTATCAAGACTATCGTCTACGGCGAGGAAGAATTTTACTACCAGGAAGTCGAGGCGAAAAATATGAGCCCACCACCGACATTGTCCCATCGGGACATGGCAAGACCACCGCACGAAGATCCGGAATATCAAAGACAGCTTCGCCTCAAAGCAGCTCCGACAGCCATGATCGTTGACAATAACAGCACTTCAAGCTACGGCAACAATAACAACAACGTGGAAAACGCACCTCGATCGGCCAGCGTTATCCGAGAAAACAACAGCAGCACCTTCGTCACTTTTGGTGTATCCTCTTCGGTAAGCGATTGTTACATGTTGCACATTTTTACTTCCCATATAGTAAGTTTTGTTTTTGTAATACTTCATTATTTTTTTTCTTTTTGGGTTGTGTCAGAATATAGTAAACACGGTCTAAAACATCAATCATAGTGGTTTAGAAAAATTCTTTCATTTTTTTTTCGATGATTCTGTCTTATTGGTGGCACATGGCACTTATTTTGCCATGTGTTTTTTTTGCTTATATCAGCTGTATATATCAGACCATTCAATGAATTTATTTTCAGGGTAGATTTATTGAATTCTCAAGTATCTCGAGGCTATTTTTTAAAAGCTTTTTTGTCGATTATTCTGCAAAATCACCTCTCATTTGTACTATTTTTTGTGGTTATTTTTAGCTGTACCTTTTCACCAATTCATTCAATAAATATATTTTCAAGGCAGATATTTCCATTTCTCAATTGTTTCGACGCTATTTTTTAAATTGTTTTTCATTTTATGATTCTGCAAAAGTAGTACTCATCTTTGCTGACGATAATAAACACAATGGCAAAAATAAATGCTCCTTTTCCAAAACCATCGAAAGAAAATAACCTTGAGTCAGTGAACACATCTACCTTGAAAATAAATTTATTGAAGCAACCGGTGTAAAGGTACCGCTGACAATAAGCAAAGGAAATGACAAAAGTGGGTGCTACTTTTGCAGAATCATAAAAAAGAACTAAAAAAATGGCTTGGAGATAAATATGAATTCACCACAGGGTTACAAAGTTATAGCTGACACAAGTTCAAATTTTGCATATGTAGATACCCTCAGGGACATCGATTTTTTGAGATTTTGAATTATTCAAAAACAATCTGTGCACGCTCTAGCTGCCGCTAGAGTTTGGTACTAAGTTTGAGATAAATCGATAAAGCAGTTCGGATATTTCGAAAATTAACTTTGTTCTAATTCCAGTCAAAGTTAATATATAGGATATATTAAATTTGATTAAAATCGATAAAGGGTTTCGGATATTATAGAATACCGCAGCTATAGATACCAATTCTGTTAGAGATTGCTAACGAACTTTGGATTTTATAGCAATTTAAATTTTACATGTTTAAGCCACTTTCGCTTCTCACATATTTGATAGAACGGGCTAAAACTTTAGACAAGTACTTAAGGAGATGCTGGAGTAGATTTTTTTACCGATATTTTTTTTTACCGATATTTTTTATCGACCCAAGTCGATAAAAAAATCTACTCCAGCAGCCCTTTAATAACTCGGACGGATATTTGGGACGAAATTTTGTCTGACAAACACAACGGAGATGTTAAAATTTTGATGAACTTAATTTTCATTCCTTATAAAAAATGTTACAACGTCGAGCCATGCATATTGCTCTCTCATTCTCAAATTCAATGAAAATAATGTTTTCCCTTCTTCTTGGTTTTCAGCAACAACAGCAAAGCACAACTCTGAAGCACATGAAGCTATCGCCCGGTCAGACGCAGGTCTGCCAGCAGAATTCCGGTCTCCTGACGGTCGCGATTGGCAAAATGCCTTCGCCGCCGCGGAGAGGCCGAGGTGACACGAAAAAATGTCGCAAGATATACGGCATGGACAAACGGGAACTTTGGTGCACGCAGTGCAAGTGGAAGAAGGCTTGCACCCGTTATGGCAATTAGGACGAGCGTACGGACCGTCGTCGCTACGGGCGATACCTCTCGTCCAGTCGACCCCAGAGTTTGCCAGTTAAACAGAGAAACAAGCGTATATAAAAAACGTAAATGCGCCTGTTGAAATATGAGAGATATTAAAGATACATAAACGACAGGCGCTAACGAAACACACCGCAGCACTGCCCAACTGCCAACGGACAGCGGACCACGGCCGGCGACTCGGCGAGATGATACGAGACGATCCAGCGAACGACGTTAGTGCGACGGGAGCTACTGCATCGTAAAACTCGATCCCGCTACGTCCCATCGGCATGACTCCATCTAACCCGTTATCATGGGCCCGTCGCCGCCGCCAACGTCCTCACAAATTTTCCACTTCTTTTACTCAACAACCTCTCCTCGCCGGAGCTCGCGCTTAAACGCGCAGCGATCGAACGTTTAATAAATAACGGAAATAAATAAATAAAAGGAAATCCCATGACGGATGACCGAAGGTCCGCCGGATGGATCCTCCCCAATCGAGAGGACAACGACAACGTGCTTGCAAGGGAAGCGGAAAACGAAGATGATCACGATCCCGAGGGCAACACAGGCATTGCTGCTTACACGCAAAAAAGAGCTCATTGGTAGCTACAGGGCTGGCACTCTGTTCGGAAGATTGTTGAGATTTTATTTTAAAAGTTCGTTAAAGAACGAACAGGCCGATCTGTGATTCGTCGTCACGCTCGGAGTCGACGATATTCGGGACTGAAGCGTCGCGATAGATACGCGAGAATTTCGTCGACTACTGGCTGGGACGAACGCACGAATGATATAATAATTGTTTTGTCGCGCTGAATGCAGCGTTGACGGTTATAGGGGGCATCGAAATAGGCAAATGAATTTGCGAGCGCGATATCGATGAGATCGTGTTTATCGATCGGTGGAAAATATGGATAGTTGGAGGACAATGAAATACGGGAAGGTTAGAATGAAAATGAGTTTAAGATAAAAGAAAAAATATGAGAAGGCACGTGTCAGATCGGCCGGCCGAGGCCGCGACCCTTCCGTTACGATATCGATGAGAGCAAAATAATTGTGATATTTTTAATTACTCGTATCCCCCGGGATAAAAGACGAGAAATTAGCGCAACAAAAAACATAAAGAGCAATCTCGATGGGATAACGAGGAATTACAAAAAAAAAGAGAAAAACATAAATCGTATATCGTATACACCAATGTTCTATACTGCCACACAATTAATTAAAAAACAAAACAAAAAACAAAGATCTTTGTTAATGACGCGCGAGCGCGCACGAGGCGACTCGTCGCAAACTGGCCACGCGTGTCGAATCGATCGATCGCAGAACCGCAAGTTTTAATGCCGACGTACGACGCGCTCCTTAGGATAATTGTAAATACATAGAAATAAATATATTAAATATGAATTATATATTATATATATATACATGATACGTATATTACGATCTACGTCCGAATACAAACACTCGGATGATTTCGGGTAATAGCTGAATGAGAGAGGTAGTCCAGAAAGTGGCAACGAAGCGATCGCGCCTGAGGGATATATACTAGCAAGGCCGACAAAATTTAAATCAATTACCACACTGAGTATACTATTGAGTTTCCGTCTCTAATGGCACTGCGGCAGCACCACAAAGACTGACCTCTTTCTCTCTTGATAAACATTTTAAATATCTTACCCTTTTTTCACCGCACCTTTTTCCACCTCACATATATATTTATATTTATTTTTCAAACGCATCTATCACCGCATTCGTAGTCAACGACGACCGTCCAAAAAAAAATCTAAGAAAATAAATAAATATCGCGGGTTATCCTTTTTTTATACATGCAATCATAGACCGAGCATAGGCGAGTCGATTGTCAACGTTAATGAAGCAGCAGGCTTGGAAAGAGAGGAGGAGGAGGTCCGCGAAGCTGTGCAGTTTATAGCGGAGCCCTGAAACAATTAGATCCCCGAAGCGCCTGACTCTCTTTCTCCCTCTGTCTCGTCGCCACTTGTCCGTCATAGCAGTAGATGCCGCGTCGCTCTGCGTTGCTGCAAGCGGGCCAAGCGTAACCAAGTTCGAACGGTACCTAAGATTCTGATTCCCGCATAAGAGAAAACATTGTTTTTTTGTTTCTTCTAAAATATCGAGACTCAAGCGGTTCATTTGTATCACGCACCGATCTACCGTTGCAGATGCTCGATCGATTCGGACCCGCGTCGAATTATTCACATCGCCGAAGCGTAAGGGATATTATACTGAACGCAAAATGAGAATGGAAAAAAAAAGGAAAGAATAAAAAAGATATTGTCGCGGATACATATGGCCGGGATACATCATACCAAAACGATCTCATATCGATATAATGGAATGCAATTTCAAGACGTACGGCCGACGTACGCGTAGATGGTCCTTGCAGGTCGAGCTAAATGCGATCAGGAGCATTTCGGTATAGAGTTTTCCATTCGATAAAATTAGTTTTTTTTTTAAAACAAACTAAAGAATACAGTGATTTGTGATAAAACATTAATGAAAACGATCTCTCCCATGACCCGCCAGGACTTTGCTCGCACTCATTGTCGACCGTACGAAGCAAAGACAAACTATTATTATTATTATTATTATTATTATTACTATTATCATGGTTATTATTAATTATTCTGATTAATTATTAGATAATAATTATTGTACCATCGTCATCGTCATTATCATCTTTCTTCAATATACCTATGTCGTAGTTGTCCCTGATTCTAGCGAATTAGGTTGAGTTGCGAATGACGCATTTGTTCTCAAAATCCTCTCGGGACACAGTGAACGCAATTTTTTTTCCGTATACTCGATCAGTCGGATGCCGGTAAAATAATTTTAAAGAACGATAACTACTACCTCCGTTCGGAACAAAATTTGAGAACCGATGCGTCAACGCATTGCGTCGAGGCTCACAGAAAAAAAAAACGAATACCAAGGGCGATCAACGTACGAAAGCAATGAGATCAAATATATTCAGAGGGCAATGTTCGCCGCTGGGATATGAAGATCGCGCGTCCTCGTCGACCCCTCCAATCGCGAATTCGAGGTCTGAGCATCGCGAAACTCTCGTTTAACGTAATGATAAGTAAATAAAATTGTTTAGTATTCTGCAATACTCGGCGTTGCGACGGGAGGACTGTAGCGAGAAGATTCGCTGATCGAAGCGTGTGTTTCTTTGATTAATGCGGAAAGCACCTTATCCTGTTTTCCCCATGAACAAACGAAGAGATATACGAGGCCATCGATTACAAGCCTCATGCCTGTAATCGCTTGGCATTTTTTGAGATAAATCGGCTCGAGGATCTCGCCGGTTGCGCTAAAGTGCATAATAAATAAAAAAAATATCAGTATAAGTAAATTTAGAAAATTTTTTCGATAAATTTAGAATTGTATTGCGTTTGGCTCTCCGTGCCTCTGAAAAACAAACGTTCCGCTGCGTGCGGAACCCGACTTTTCTTTTTTCTAATACCCTAAGAACCTAGCCGATTAAGTAGCGATAATTATTGTTGTATTAGGTAAGATTGACTAGAGCCGATCGGCGGGCTTTCTCGCCGATAGATCCGGCTGTAAGTATATCGTCGAGCGCGAATAACCGCGAGAAACGAGCGCTCTTTTACCGTTTGTTCTAATTGTTGTGCTGAACCCTGGAGGATTTTTCTGTGCCCCTTTTTTTTCTGTCTCCTTCCCTTCCTTTTTCTCGTTCAAAGTCTTCTACGTTTTATTGTTTGACCGCTGTACACGACGCTGCTGCCGCACCGCTGTGTACCACTTCAGCTCTACCTACGCCACATCCTACTTTTACAACTTAGACAATTTCACGCCGGGGAAAATTGTTTCTGCGAAAGGTACTCCGCTCTTTAGAGTTATCGAGACCATCACCGAGACTCTCCGACCGTTTTACTGCTCTTGCAAACAGACCCTCTGCGGCACAATCAATCGCCGACATTGTCCTCGTCATCGTCGTTATTTTAATTTTCAATCAATCCGCAATAGAAATAAAGTGATAATTGATAATTTACAAAAAATTGCTTCACGGCCGAAATGTTTAAAGCGAAGCGCCCCGCTATTTTATCGAGTGGTAAAAGTAAGCTACTTTGTTCTCGACGAAAGATCGTTTGCGTTGCCTGCGGACGACGCGAATGACAGCTAAGATTATATATCTTTACAAATTTTACGAATGTAAGAAAGACAAGAGTGTATGTAACTAAGACGAAGATATAAAAGTTTACGAGAAATAAAAATACAACATAAAAAGAAATACAAAAACGTTTCGCATTTAAGGTTTGAATAAATATTATTGTTTTCCTTTTTCATTCGATTATTACATTATACGAACAAGCATCTGGAGCTAACCATAATATCTAAGCAACTATCGTGTAACAGACTTTTGGGATCCATTTGTTATTGAATTATTAAACGAGGGAGCTGAAAATTTTATGAGTTTTATCAGTAATTTTAGATTTTACACACACAGTATACACAGACGGACGCGGACCTTCTTTATTATCCAAGTTGACGAAGACAAGGGCGACGACGATGACGATGAGCGAGATAATAATATATTGTAGTTCATAATAACGATTAACATTAAAGATTATATTTTATTAATTATTATATACATACATATATATATATATGAATATATATAAATATACTTACACAAGTATCACGTTATATAGAATATATGTTACTACGACTTCTTCGGTATATCTGTCTTTTATCTTCTTCTCGACGACAATCCTGACCTTCCGTACTTGAGTAATCATTTCATCGACCGGAGCTTGGTTAGTGAGTCATTATTACAGTGAATGTCACTACCGACGATACAGTAGCATTCTGCGCTAACTTTGTTTCACATCCAAATCAAACGGGGATTCCCGCTACAAATGGTACACAAAATTCCCGCCAGTCGGCGGTGCGCGCGCCGCGGAAGATGTCGTTGGGGGGGATCGTCAGTCCCTATTGGGCAGGGAAGAATGGCAGTTTATGTCAATCCAAATTTGACTTGAAAAGTTTAATGATTATTGTTTATCGGGTTGCCGAGGCCTAAAGCGAGCCCAAAATGTCAATTAACGTCACCGTGAATGGTAACCCGATTTGCGTGCGTCGTACCAAAATGGTGCTGTCGGATTTGGACCAGATCAAGAAGAATGAGCGCGATCGAAGAAAGAGGTTACGCCTTGAACAGGTGGGTTTCCGACAAACATTTCTATAAATTGGGCATTTTCTTGCGTATTTCAAGCTTCCAAGGTATTTCTTCACAATGGATTAGAATATTTGATGCTAGGTTATCTCATACCGAACTATAAGGTATTGTAAGTGCCCAGAAACATTCTCAAATATCCAGGAGCTTGCACCTTGCCTTTTCGCTTCTGTTTTGATGCTTCGTAACAGCTCTGAAAGCTCAAGGATCTTCTGTAAAAATTCAAATGTTGTCACAGGTTCGCCAGCAGTCAAAAGTAATGTCTCATGAATTGCTTGAGCGTGCCAAGAACCTCACCAAAAAGGAACTCGACAAATTAGAAAAAGATGGTAAATCGAAGCTGCGAAAAATGCATGAGTGCAAGATTATGGAGGTTCAGAGAAAATATCAGGAAGATATGGAAGATATTGGCTTGGCGCATACTGCAGCAGCGCAACAGCCAGATGTAGATGCAATTATAGAGACTGATAGATATAATTGTAGAACTGCCGCTGCTGCGAGAGGCAAGGAAGCTGTACAACGTTTGAAAGAGTCTGCACAGGTAAAATTATTAATATTTTCTTGTGATATCACTGTGTAGGTGTTTATTATGCTGCAATTGATTTTAAATACAGAAAGAAGATCCTGTCGCAATTCAGCAAGAAAGACTGAGACAAGTACGAGAAGTAGAAAATGTTAGATCTGCTATGATTGCAAAATTGTCAAACAAAACTCCTCCCAGGGATATTCAGGTAATACCGGAGTCTTCTTTGGAAGAAGAGTTTGTTGGTGAACCCACCGTTCAGCAGACATCTCCTAAAAAGAAGAAATTTAAGAAGCTGATTGGAAAGAAATCTCCTGCAAAGGTTTTGTCTAAATCAAATGTAAAAGTAAGCCATATTGTCATCAAAAGTTTGTAATGAAATATTTAGAGCCAATTTTCATTATGTTAGTTAAACAAACTGAGTAATTTGTAACTAAGTAACAAGCTTTTCATTTTTTTTTAACTTAGTCGAATTCTTTATACTGAGCTTTTTGTATTAGCATTTTATTTAAATTTTGTTATGAAACACTTTTGTTAATAATATAAACAAACAAAAGAATTTCAAAATTCACAATGCAAAAATGTAATAAGCAGTGAAATAGTCTATTGACTATTTCAATTATGTAAATTTTGGGCCTATTTAAATAAATTTTGGCACATAATATTTCGTTTTAGTTTTCAAAAATATATTGAAAAATGTAACTACGAGTCAAAAAACTTTTTCCAACCATCGCTTATACATAGCTATTGATGGAGCAAGCAGAGTGAAATGAAAAGTAAACGTAGACATAAACTTCTAGCTTGAAATTCGAATAGAATATTAAGCTGTAATTCATGCTTCCAGATTCTAGTAATTCAAACTACTTGTAACATTATTCATGGATATAGTATTTTGTTTATTTTAAAAACTATCGTACTGATTTATTGCTCCATTTTGTCAGGTTGTCGCACAGCAACCAAAACTAAAATCTCCGCGACACTCAATTGTTGAGGTACACCGTGCTAACTCAAAATCACCAAAACGTCCGGCGTCTCGAGCACGAAACAAAAGCTCGACCGCTGTGAAGAGTCCGAACAAGGAAATAACTGTTTGTAAAACTTCAACTGTCGCTACTGAAGTCGATTGTTCGAATTCTCGATGCAATCGTGATACGGATGATCAGGAACCGCGCAGAACAGTTCCAATTATGAAGTTGACTCCAACAAAAGCTGACAAAGTCGCTCGGTAAGTCACATCATTGAAACAAATGTGCGGCACGATCTTCTAACGGGATTGCTATTTACGGTTTCCCTTGTCTCCATTCAAGGTATAATCCAGAAGATTATAAACAAAAAACTTCAGACTCGAATGGTAGTAGTAGTTCTAGTTCGGTGAGCGATGACTCTTCGTACTTTTCGGACGGTTGCGGTGATTTTATATTACCAAGAACTACGCCGAAGCATCACACATCTCTGACCGGGGGGAGCAAAGTTCAGCTTTACGATCACAGCACTAGACAGAGAAATTGTTACAATCATCCCGTTGGCCTCGTCGAACGAACGAATATTACGAATGAGGTGAATTCCGAAAAGATTTGATTGTTAACGTTTAGATGAGATTTTCTTGCTAACACATCGATTATTCAATAGCCCAACGCCGAAGAAGCAGCTCGAGAAGTCATCCAATCGGAAAGTATAGCGTCAGGCCTATTGGAAAATCGAAGACTGGCCGCACAGAAGAGAGGAAACGACGCGATTCTTCGCGAGCGTGTGAGACGCGATTACGAAGCTATGATGAAAAATTTAGACCATCTAACACGTGAGGAACGAAAGTTAAAAGCCTCGCAGCCCGCGTGCTGTACCAACGAGCATATGAGCCAAACGCGAAGGAAAGAGCTTCAAGCCGATCGTCAGAGAAAAATGGATCGAGCGTTCGAGAATATTTTACGCGAAACTGATCAGCCGGGCGTCTCACACCCGGAAGGACTCGTCGAAAGGATAATCACGATCCCTCCTCGCGTTGAGCAAGAAAGGCCTACACATTTCCCAGAAGCTACGTGGCAAAATCCTCCGTTTTTCGAAAATTCAAAAGCACCTGATGACGCACGACAGGATAGCGCTGACGAAATGTCGCGGGAAGAACACCTACTGGAAATGTTGAAGAAGGTCGAACGCCAGAAGAGACTCTTATTACGAGAATTCGGAGCTGACTTGCCTAACAATATTTTTAGCGCGAGTATGACTCCGCTTTTCGATAATCGTCAGCCCGCTGCGACGGAGCAACCAGCAGCTCAACCGCCGCCTCCTCCTCCAGTAGCACAGCCTCTTCCGACCCCTGAAATAAAGATAATAAACATGTCGAGTTCGGATGACAATGGTAAAAAATCGAAAGTTAAGAAAAAATCAACGAAAAAGGCTAAAAGCCCGTCTCCTCCGTTAACGACCATCGAAACAGCAGTTCAAACTTCAAGATTAGATGAAATCGGAGCTTCGAAGGACAAGAGTACTCAGGTGGAGATTCCGTCCGAAGAAAGCAGAGCCAACAGCCCAAAAAATGGCACAGCATCCTCGGAGCCACTTCAGTACGTCGAACCTCGTGTTACGGTCATAACTCCTGAAGTTGACGACACCAGCAGCTCCTCTGACTTGCCGGTTACTGGAATTATCATAGAAGTCGACAATAAACAGGTGAAAGTCACGCCAAAGAAGAAGAGAACCAGTTCGGAGAAGAGTTCTAAACGAGGCTCTTCCCGAGCTCGATCGAAGCCTCGATCGCTTCCCGCTAGTACCCCTGGATCTCCTGTTAAGAGGACTGCGACTTCTGCGCCTTCCTCGAGGGCCGGAAGTCCTAAAAAAGTTGACACTGGTTGCGCAACGCGCTCAAAGTTATCAGAAAAGTCTGTAGACATTCGTATTAATAAAGGCACCGTTAAAGTTCAAGCTGGACCTTCGCGTCAAGCTAGAATCGTAGATTCGAGCATCGAGAGCTCGACTGCACATTCGACCCCCGAAAGCCAGGAAGTCGTTGCAGGAAAGCCTTATCGCATTTTTAAACAACCAACATTCAAGAGAGTGCGAGAGACTCGCGACGCTTCGGATACTTCGACTTCATACGCGAGTTTGCCTGCAACGACGCATGGAAGTATGCAATCGGGGAGGCATCAAATAACTCCGATTCTCGAGATGCTCGATTCATCGGCGAATGACAGCGTTAAGGGAACGCGAAGAGACGTCAGCGGTGTTTCGACGCCGGAAACTCCGTCGCCCCGCACTATGAATATTCCTTCGAATATGCCACATCCTGAGAGAATCGGTAGAATTCTCAGGTACGAAATTTATAGCAATGGCGGCCAAGCGGAGGACAGCACACTGCCATCTTCCACCCTTCACGAACAATCCACTTCAACCGATCCGTCATACTCGCAGAATATGGAAAGAAGATCCGCTAGAGGCTCACGCACCGCTCCTAGGCGCTCTAGTAAATCTTCTGATTACTGCGACTGTGCCAATCCAAATTGCGAACTCATGCACGGAAAAATCATTGATATTCGCGACTATGCGGCTAGGACTAACAATCCGGAAGTATTGAAGAAATACGAGGATCTGCAGAATGTCTGCACGGAGAGAATCGCATCGCTGACTGAACTTATTAAAAGAGTACGCAACGAGCAATCTGGTGAGTTGAAATCATAAGTAACTAGTCGATTGAAGATAACATACACTGAGAGAAATCGTCATAGTACAGTTAACTATAAAGTGACAACTATTGATTTTTAGTCCTTTTATAGTTACGGTAACTATAAAAATAGTTGTGACAACTAATTAAGTGGTAACAACTACGTTTGTACCAACTATAAATCGATAGTTGTCACTTTATGGTTACTAATACCATATTTTTCTCTGAGTGAACCACAAATTTTTCTTGAATTAAACTGCATTTTCGAAAATTTCTAACTTTATATTGTAATAAGACTAAAAATTACGGAAAGGTATTGAGATTCTTGATAACAATGAGTGTGCTCCGATAAAGATTGTGATGATGATTAAATTATGAATCATGTTAACTTTTCATGATCTGACAATAATTTAATTTGTTTCGCGGATTCTCTGAAACGATATATTTCGTTAACTTTACAGCACTAATTTGCTAGTCGTGTGCTCATACTTTTCGTGTAAACGACAGCGAGAACGTTAAAAAAAGTGAAAGACAAAAGCAAAAAGTATAAATGTGATGTGAATCTATATAAAGACGGTAAAGTGTATCAGCGTGTCGCACAATAAGTTATTGTCTCGAAATTGAGAACACGCAGCGACTGCGGGAAGTCTCGTAGCGATCATTATATTTTTCAAGTGCACAAAGTATTTACAATGTGGCGGAAAAGAAATTATTTTTATTCTGTATTTAAAAGAAAAAGATGTATTTCAATTATTCATTTTCAGGAATGGAATATTCAGTGATAAGTCCAGCTGACGAGACCAGTCTCATGCAACTTCCTCCGCCTCGTCCGCCACGCAGCGATTTGCAGAGCGTGCAAAGATTAGTTGAGAGTATCGAAGCGATTCACTGTCAACTTGCTAAAACTTTGCAGGAATCTCAGAAGATAATAACAAGCAATATAGCACCAACGCTGCAGAGGCCAGCGATCCCGACTACCTCAACGTCTTATGACACAAAATCCAAAGGCTCGACGAGTACGAGTACAGAAGAAACGCCAGCTGCAGCTACGACGGTAAAAGCGAAGCCGCAAGTCATAAGTAACGAACCTGTTCAGATAGATATTGATAGGTTGAAACGCGGACGCGGCCCGTACACGGCGATGATCATATCAACGGAAAACGACGCCTATCCTGCGTCGGCCAATCCCCATCGTCACGAAGAGATCGTCGAGAAGTTGTACCAAGAAATACTGGAGCAAAGCAAAAGCGTTAATAGATCTCGTGAAAAAGATTCCTCGCATGGTGACGGCGAGAGATCGCTAAGCAGACAGAAAACTCCTTCGCCAACACAAAATCTAGGTAACGCAAGACGACAAACATCACCTCAAAAGAAAAAAGACGACGAAGTGACGAGAGACGTAAACAAGAGTCCTGAGGTAATTACGTACTAAATTTTTCATTCCTGAACTTCTACAACCTTGAAGTTATAAAAATTCTCAACTGCCTTGAAATTATGAAAAGTCGTGGAGTTTGACACAGTGAACTAAAGTGAAAAAATGTATAACCCCGAGATACATAAACTTTTAGCTGACCGAATACTTCCAAATATTATGGGGACATGCGTTTGCTCGGATTTGAAACGATCTTCGGAATTTTTTAATATTCATTTAACAAATACTTTTCAATATTTTCAGAAAGAAAATAACTTTATGTAACTGCGAATCATCACACATCGTGATAAAAATATCATTGCACCCTAAAAAAGCTGGATGTAAAGAAATTCAGCTTTTTCTCATTTTTACCCATTTTATGCATTTATCGTTATCTCTAGATTCGGAAAAATCCCCCGAAGCGAACCGCGACTGTAAATAAAATCCGTACCTTTTCCGCCTCTGCTTTCATTTCCAAAGGAACGTTTTTACTAGTTAAAAAATATATTTCCAGCATAAAAACGAACAAGATTTCGTGCCTGTGTTGGCTGGCCTGCCAAAGATGCCGCGCGCACTGCCAAATATTCAATTAGGTCTGAGACCGCGACCGCCGCCGGCTTCCGGAGCTTACCGGTGAGTTATATTTCCTCTTATACTCAAATCAATCGCTAAATTTATGCACGCGCATTGTACCGTATTGATTCATGTTTTAGAACTGAAATGGGTTCACCGCGTCACGAACTCTCTACGATAGTGGAGTTTGACACGCCGGATACGGCCAATCGAAGTCAGGGAAGCACGCGAAGTCCGACAGGAAAATCCCGGCGACCACTCCATCTTCAGTCGCCTACAAAATCAACGAAAAGTGCCGGATCATCAGCGGAGAAAAACGCAGATACTCAGACTGCACCAGTAAAACCTTCTGTTAATGTACCTCCTTTACTTTCGCAAAATATCGCTCGTGCGATTCCCAAGCGGCTTAATATGAAGGACGTAGCTTCACCGGATGAAAAGTTCGTTTGTCAAAGTCCTATTGATAGGGCTATGTCGGACAAGGCTACGATAAAGTCTCTGTTATC
Organism: Tromatobia lineatoria; assembly: GCA_949699805.1. Lineage (NCBI taxonomy): Eukaryota > Metazoa > Arthropoda > Insecta > Hymenoptera > Ichneumonidae > Tromatobia > Tromatobia lineatoria. The sequence goes on along the minus strand of OX453038.1, from coordinate 21,803,799 downwards.
ACAGGGGCCGAGTACTTCGTTAGAGGGTGCAGCTTTTCGAAAAGAGGAAGCAACGAGGATGAGCGATTGGCCGACGAGCGGCAAAGCAGAGCGAGACGTGAGACACTTGCAGGATCGTTACGAAACTGCGGAGGAGCATCACGGCGCGCCTGCTTCGAGTACTTTGAATCCGGATTACGACAATAAAAACGAAAAGATAACGTCCACGAGCTCCAACAGTTTTTCGGGGCTCTCGGGTATTTCTGAAATCGTGAGCACGCCCACGTCGGAATTGGCCAAGTGGGCGTCTTCCTCAGAGGAAATAGAGAGCGCTCTTAAAAAAATGGGCCTCGGATGGGCGATCGTGACTCTGAAAAAAACACGGGAAGCTAGCGCTCTCAGTTCTTCCTCAAATTCGGATGTTACGCCAATGAATACAGCGAGGCGAACAAAATCGCCTGGCAAAAAACAGGCGAGCGACTGCAACATGTGCGGCCTGCCTGACTTTAGCGATGTCTCGTCGATATCGATCAAGGAAGCTAGCAAAAGCACCGAACGCGCTGTACTTATGAAGGCTCGGACTTCAACACCTAATATTCAGAATTCAAATTCCAGCATCGGAAAATCTAGCTCTGCTACAACTAGCTCTTCTGGTATTAGTCTGCAGGATCCTAGTGATAGTTTGACTGCGCCGAATCTTTCCCTTACCAACAAGAGATGAATGCTAAGACGCTCAAAAGTGGTGCCGAAAAACTTACACAATCATGGAAATGATATTTTACAACCGGCGAACGTTCTTCATGCGAAGACGAGCCTGGAGAATTCTAATTTTATACATTGACATATTTTTTACATACCTTAATCGCTATTAATTGCTGCGTTCTTCGGTTGGCGTTTTCACCGTAAAATTATCCCAGAGAAATATCCCAGAGAACGACTGAGGTCCAACGAATATAAGACTTATCTGAATATGCGGAACTGTATACTAATATAACTGTACTGATAAATAAAGGAAAATTATTATTTTACTTATCAGCGAAATTTGGTGCTTTTCAGCGGGAATAGTAAGCACCTCGTGGCTATGAGACATTCAAATTATCGTAAATCATTCGTAATTAAATTCCAATAATAATTTTTTGTTTGTTTTTTGTAATCAATTATTATAATTCTATTTATTTAGGAGGCTGAAACATTTCACACTAGTCAAATCAATGTTGAATTTTCATTATAATTTGTAACAAGCAAAATTTCTATGTTGATATGGATGATTTTTACAACATTACATGCACTCATAACATAAAAAATATTGATTGTGATCAATTTGTTTGAAAAAAAATGAACCAATCAGCGTTATTGCTTAAAGTTTCTTTTTTGCGGTCATCTTGAAAAATAATTTGTATTTTATTACCGATTTCAACCAGAGACTTTTTATGTCTGACAAATAACAGTTTGTGCATTGTCTAGATATTCGATCGTATTTGCCGTTGAAAAATAGCGTATTTATTACCTGACAAGAAAATTGAAAAACAAATGAATAAATAGACAGTTAACACTATCGAGTATTTATGTAGTCGATATGTACAGCACCTTTTGAAAACTAAAATAGGCCTGTTTTAAAATTGTTTCAAAAGTATACGGATTTTGCTTGAAAAAAAAAGCTATGTATATTTTTTGGTCCCGTCTCAGAAATGACCACTAATCCGTGATCATTTCGATAGAACCATTTATACTACGTAATCGTCCTCCTCGACCGTCAATTAATCCGTCAAGCGTTTTCAGAACGGTAAGTACTCGCATTTATTAATTATTATTTCACTACATTGGTCATTGACAAGATTTTAAATCAACTATGTGGATGGCATATTATTTTTCTGCAAAAGTGTAAAAGATTTTCAATGGATTGCAAATTATTGTTATTCTTAAAAAATAGTATTATGTGGTGCCAGACACTAGAAATATGTATTATTTGCTATTTTCGATGACCCAGAATAGAACATAAATTAAAAATCACTTTAATAATTCTATACAATAATGTCCTATAGAAATCTGACTATTGTTACGCATAAATTATCTATTCGCTGTAACTCGAGAACCGTTTAATCGATTGAGCTAAAATTTGGTATACAAATGAAGCAGCAGTTCATTTTTGACCGATGGATTTAACAAAAAAATGTATGTAGAATTTTTAATTTTATGGCTTTTTAAATAAAAAAAGACGTGCACGCTCTAGATTTCGTAAAATTGGCGATTTTTGTTGAATAATTCTTAATACGTGCAGGTACTCTTAATGTTGTTTGGTATTGAATTTGACCGAAATCGGAAAAGCGGTTCGGATACTATGCAGTTTTTAAATTCTTGAAAAATTCACGTTTTCACCCAAGCTTTCACAAAACATAAAATAATGAACTTACATTCCAAAATTTCTCAGTATTTTGAATTTCAGAAAAAATTATGTTATTGCATTAACTTTAGCAAAACATTAAGAACGAACTTAAATTTTGTGCATGAAATCAGTAGTATTCAACATCAATAGGCACACAGTTTGGCCATAAATTGTTATGGGGTTCGAATATTTCAAAAAATTAACATTGGTAAAAAATATTGCTACAAAGTTAAACTTTGCAAATTGCTGCCTCATCATTTTTGTTTTTCTTTTTACAAAGCTCCCCCTATGACGAAGCCAAAATCGATTAACATACTTCCTTATAGAGGTAGCCTTGTAAAAAAAAAAACAAAAATAATGAGGAAGCAGTTTGTTGTCAGAATTGAGCATCATGTAACCATTACTGTTTAACGCACAAATAGTTAATGACGCTATATAATAGCGATGTTTCAGTTTGTCACAAATAAACCCATCGAAACTAATAACCATTTATATTAATTCTGTAATTAAATTGCCTTTATAATTTGCAATAAACATATTCATAAAGCTATATGCATTTAATGAATATTACAGATTTTATAACCGGATGAATCGCGAACGAACAACAATTGCCTCAAAAACCTGTGTCATACTAAGTTTTTTTTCAAGCACTAATAAGCAATATGCAGCCATGAAACAATTATATATCAATACACAAATAATTGATAACTTTTTTCAAAGTTATAACTCTGTTTCATTTTGTCACAAATAAACTTATCGAAACGATATAAGAAAATCGTATATTTCGCGGGGCCCGAAAATGTAGGACAGCAAAAGGTTGTTAGCGTTCAACAGAAATGACGAGTGACTGTCCACGCTCTACCCCAACAATGACCTCGTTCATCTTATTAAAGTATAGTAGCTATATACAATAAATCTGACGAAAGCCAGAGAATCGCGTGTCTGCGGTCTCGGCATATGAGAAGTGCACTGAACCAGCTCGCGTTTACATCCGACATTTGACTATTTGAACGAAGCGGCTGTCGGGTATTAGTGAGAGGAAAAGTACGCTGGGGGGCGCATGGCACTTTATAACATTCTGATAGAGAGCGAGGGTCCGCTTGCTACGAGCGGTCTGTGTCTGTGCTGGCTGATCCCGCGAATCTACCGTCTCAGCTTGCAACTTGCGTATCTAAACTCTTGGATTGCAATAATCAGCATCGCAGAGAGTTGAAAGTTTATTGAAAGCCGTGTACGAGGCACGCTAAACGCTGTCCCGCATCGGCGCATTTTTCACCCCAAGTGGTATCAATGTTGTCTGGCAATGGTGTGTAAGGAGAACGTGGTATCATGGTTTGGGAATCTGTCCAGGTAAAGAACTCGCATAATAAGCTTTCGCATCTCTTGTCATCCACTCGCAAATTCTGTCATTAACGTTAATCAGGAAAAAACCATCCTGTCACAATCTTGACGATTTTCATGTAACTCCCTCCCTCCCTTCCGCAGCCTGCTGCTCTACCTACGTACCTACCTACCTACCTACCTCCTATCGCCGCTTGCCTTCCCTCCCCCATTTTCTTTCTTTGAAATTTTCACGCTAACCCGCAACTAACAACCTCTCTTTCCCTCCATTTAATTTTCGCGACTTTCAACCAATTCAATACAAGCCACTCGAATGTCCGTGATTCTCCGCGAGAACGTAAAGCCCCCTCTCGACCTATCACAAATATTTCACCCAATAATAGTACATTGTTCCCCCCAATCACTGAATTATCACGTTTACCATCTCGCGCAATATTTTACTGTCATTCCATGTGCTTCTTAGCTGTTCACATATTTTTCCACATTCTTGACACACTACATGCTGCGTAGCATCAGCGCTGGATCATAAAAGCTCTGTCTGTTTACAGTATTTTTTGCAAATATTTTTTTCCCCATGACCCAAATAGTAAATGAACTTAAGCGCCACTTGTACTTTTGTCCGAGGTTCTACATTTCATAATGCAACTATTTTGCAAGTGCTTTATTCCCTTGCAATGTTAAGACGAAGCACATTTCCATCTGTTGACCAAAAAATAGAAACATGTTTGCCTGGGATATTAATGCAAATTCTCGCTGTTTACAGTAATAAACGTATCGATGTGATGTGCACACTGCTGAATAAGTGCGTACCATTCGAAGTACGGTACCTCGGCACGTGTGTCGAGGAGATTGGAAAGCGTGATTACAATGAGCTTCGAGAATCAGAGCATCATGCTAACAGCGAGTCGGATCTCTCTGAATTGACGACTCTAGGTGTCGGTGACAAGAGAACTAGAAGGAAATTGGCGCTCTACATGGCATTGTTGCATTCTACCAACCATGCTTGTGCCGATATACTTCACAAGATTCTGTCGAGTCTGCAGAATCCTGAGGTCTTTTCTAGCGTCCTGAGTGTCGCAAGTTTTCCTCCGGATGATCAGCCATTAGAGGAGCTTCTGCTCCTTTACACAATGGCTCTAAACCATCCTGCCTTCACTTACGAGCAAAAGCGTAGCATCACCAATGTGTACCTCAAGCTGCAGGAGGAGGAGGCTCGTCTCAGCGTTCCAAAGCCCGTGGCTTCAGTTAATTCGTCCTACAAAACAGCACAAGTAACTAGAACTTCCCCAAAAAAATCCCCCTTAATAAAAAAAATCATTTCAGCCCAATAAAACACCGAATTATTGCCAGGGTTCCGGACCGTGCGCTGTTCCGAATGAACGTTCAGTATCGGCGGATTCAGGCGTGGAAATGCCCGTGAATTGTTCGATGCCACCCCCGCCAATGCAAACTTACCACGGTAATTGGCGGAAGAATCAAGCCACGATCAGAAAAAGAAGGGTCATTGGACTAACGACGATATTTCCAGGAGAAATGCCAATGCGAAATAACGCAATGGTGAGCGGAGTACCACCTGGACTGACGTTGCCACCGCCGGGTCTGTGTCTTCCTGGTCCCGACCAAATGACGATGGGAACGACGCCCGGGGCTCAGTATCTTCACCATCTCGGCTTTCCGACGGTCAATCACATGTGGCCAGGTCAGGTCATGATGGGCAACCAGTTCGTGTATCATACCGGCGAAATGCTCGCTTATCCTCCTTCACCTTTAGTCAGTAGGCAATCCTCTCCCTCCCAGTCGCGTTCACCGAGTCGCAGCAATTCTCCGCTCGGACGAAGGAACAATCAAATGCCCCGAACCTCATCCCAAGTAACTCAATCAACCTCCAACACCCTGACGACATCCGTAAGCGCGTCCAACAGTCAACCGAGTATCGCGAGCACAAACGTCGCGACTCACCATCCGCCTCCTTCGCTCGGTTGTACGAGCAGGAGTCTTCCCGGCGGACAACCGCCAATGCTTCCTCCGAGATCGGCACCTCCGCCCATAATAACCAGCTCGAGTTCCGCTTACTCCCGTCTCAACAGTATCGATAACACGTCAACGGTCGCTGCGCCGATGACTTCCGCCAAACAGCAACCACCACCACCGCCGCGGTTGCGATCCTCTAATTCAGGGGACTCTCTCCGGGATTCGCAGCCCAAGGAGATGCCAAACTTCAAAGGCAGTCTTCAAAATTCCTCGCTGGACGAGGTGAGTGGACCAAAGCATTATTTCCACATATATTAATCTCGTGAAAGGCGATAAAACAGTGGTGCGCGTTTAAAGATTTCTTTGATTTAATAAGTCTCAAGGTTTTGTAGTTTTGCTGCGTTATCTTATCTATCCTCTGCCTTTGCAAATAAAGTACGAAAATACGTTTTCTTTTAGTTTCCCATATTTGTCTCGAAATTTAATGTTTATTAAGTATATTTGTTTCAAGTATATGAGAAAAAAAAAGACTAAAATAGAAAGAAAAGCGCTCACGATCGATAGTGGGCCAGTATAACTCGTGCGAGTGTTCGAACGTTAATCATGACGTGCTAAATATAGATTAGGCGAATGAGCGACGAGGACCTGAAGGAGATAGGGCTGACGCCAAGCGCGGTAGGTCAACTGAGGAACATAGTCAGAAGCCAGACTACCAACGGTTTGAGTCAACTCGGGATGGACAAGAAGCTGGATGGTACCAATAACGCGACACATCCGGTGGTAGACCAAACCGATAACGAGGTACTGAATCAAGTCATCCTTAAACCCGACAATGCCGAGTTACACGCCCTCCCGACGACTCTTTCAGATATTAACTTAAAATTTGTATTGTGCCCGCGCCGTTATTCCGACGATATCATTCCCGCTTGTTTTCGTCGCCTTATATATTATATATACATATAAAAGCTTCATTCACAGGTCATTCGAGGAGTAGAGATGCCTTTCAACGAGGAAATATTAATTTTAAATCATGATATTCATGCTATTTCAGGAAACACAGCAACAACAGATGCAACAACCACCCCAGCAACAACAGTCGTTACCGCAGCAGCAACCGATGCAACAGCAACAACAAGCGATGCATTTACCGCACAATCACGCCAATGCCGCTAACATGAGGCGATATCCTACTATGCCACCGTTGGATCCTGCCACAATGCAGATGTATCCTCCACCACCGATTTATGCCGCGCAGAATCAAGCCTGCTATGGTGGTTGTATCTCCGCCGTACCCGTTACTGGCATGCCCAGTCGTTATACCAGGTAAATATCCGGATTTATCTTTTTTACTTTTTCACGGACTCGATACTAATTGGCGCCAATATCGAAAACTGATTGAACTATTAGTGTGATGCATAAAAAACGATTTACTCCAGTTATTGTCAAATTACGATTTTTTAAATTAGCAAACATTGGTAATTATAAATGATGAGAATCGAATGTTCTATATAATTTCCACTGTACCTTTTTATCAAATATTTATGCCTGGAAGAAATCGAGATTGTATTTTCTCGAAACGAAGTATTCCATTAGGTAGAATTATGTTGATCCATGCGTTTGTTTTTTTTTATGAAGGAAGTTTTGCGTAATGTGACGAATTGTGAGAAAACATAGGTTAAAATCCTCAACTATAAATTCGAAGTTTGATTGATCAAGTAATTTGCAAGTTATTGATATTTCCTGGAAAAGGTTTTAAGTGATTTAAATTTCTGGAAGCGAGAAGATAGGGCTGCCAAACAATTTCACGAAAATGAAAGTTTTCATTGTAAAAAAAAGCAAGGGAAAAGACTAAATTCAATGCTGTGCCTCGATTGTGTAATCATCAATTCACAAGTGTTACGTCTGAGTGAAGCTGAGACCTTGCATATGGGTCATTTTGCCAATTATTGATAAACGTTTGTACCTCACCTCGCTATTTGGTTGTAACTTTGCTATTGTTGAATATACCGAAAAATATTCTCGTACAGGGTTAATGATTTCTAATTTTTTTTTAAATCTGAGACTTTCTAAAGTAAAAATAAGTCTTCAACTTTTTTTCATTTTAGTACATCCTCAAAAAAAACTTTAACAAATGTAAGCTAGAACCGTATATCTAACATTATCAAAATTACAGCCAAATTGGCAAGATGAGGTACAAACGTTTGCCATTAATTATCGAAATGACTCAAATATGCGGTATTTTCCACCAACTCTAATGTTCTCAAACTAAAAGAAGCATAATTATATTCTTCGAATTATTATCAAAAATATGGGTAATCGAAGAAGAATACCACGTTTTTCTCTGGTGTTTCAGGTGTAACGGTCAGAATGTCTACTGCCTGGGTCAGATTCAGGCCCTGCGATTGGATCCGGAGAGCAGTCGTCACTGTTCGCAGAGCAGTAGTTCGGAGAGCACGGGTAGTCGTTCCCCGCCGGAAACACCGCCTGCAGCGCCTTGGGTAAACAATGCGCCAGAAAGTAGCACGGCTCCTGCGACGAGTACCGATCATTCAGTATCGGGATCGTCGCACCATTCCACAGTCGCGGTGTCTCATCAATCCGCACAGCCTATGCAACAGATACCGGAGAGGCCGCGAAATCAATCGAAGAAAAATCAGTCGCACGTTATGCGTCAGAAAAATCAAATGGTTAACGGCGCGAGCGGCGGGGGAAACGGAAGCAGCACCGGAAGTGGCGGTGGATGCGCTGTTCCCCCAAATATACCACATTGTGGGGTCCCATTTTCCGGACCACCGACGCCTTCTGTCACTTTCCTTCAGCATGGTCACTTCTCGGCGCTTAGACCAAGCACCGCTGTTTATACAAACTTCTCGCACGCCGCTTACGCACGGCCGACTTATCACGCGGCCTATCAGCCCAATGGCGAGATGCTTTACCAGTATACGGGCCAACCGGGACCAGGAGGCACGCCTCCACCTCCAACCGTTGCAGCACCTCCGCAAACGTACATGCCATCCGCCCCAGTTGTACCATACACACCTGCCAGCCAACCTGCAAAGATCTCGTGCTATAATTGCGGCAGCTGCAGTCATCTCGCCTCCGACTGCAAAGACCAAACGATGGAGGAACTCACCAAGAGGGGTGAGTGATTTTATAAACGATTAACTTGTAAATATGCGCAAGTATATCAATCGATGATGTCTTACTCATTGAGGAAGCTTTTTAAAAATGGAAAGATAATGAAGAAACGACGTGCAAGATTATACTTCGCGTCTTGGTTTTTAATAAGTAACTAAACAACCAAATTTCAGTCGCCGATACATGATATGGATAAAAAAAACTTAAAATCCGAACTCTTCTACCGATCTTCACTAAGATCGATGTGTAGCGTCACTAAACGTTTTTGGTTTGCGTGGAAAATGTTGTGCTCGCTAGATAGAATTTTGTGATTTTCTTAAATGACGGGAATTTTTGTTTTTTATGTTAAAGAAATCTGTTTAAGTCAAAACGCTTAAACGATTATGCCCGGATTCATTACCAAACTTCGCTTTTTCGATCTTTTCTTATACGCATTTTCAGCGTGATAGTTGCAAATTTGTCGGAGTTAGAATGACTGGGATTTTTAACAATCTTAAGAACCGCAGAAACAACATAATATATCGGGCGATTTTTATAATATTTATAATATTTTTATAATACTAGGTAAAGATTGACCAGTAGTCTATACGACATTAATATTCTAACTAATTCAGTCGAATAGCTTACGAGTTGTGGTAGAATGAATTTTATGCCCTTCATCAGACACACATACATATATCTGCACAATTATTTTAATCTACTTTTCTTGATGTTTTTCTTCATAAAGACAAAGCTTTCTTTATAAGGAAGCAAGGAAGGTTGAGAATGCGACATTGAGGGTTAAGTCAAGATACATCTAAACAGTGACTGATAAATAATTTTTCATTATATTATATAGAGGCAAAAAGGATTGAAAACAAGAATTCGACTTATCTTATGACTTGCTAAAACATAATTTTGTTTACGCACGCCAATTAAGGAACGGGGAATAAAATCTTCTAAGAGCTCTATTTACCTGGATAGATGTATTGAATTTATAAAATTTGGGAAAAGACTGTTTGAAAATGTACTTTGACTATATGTCGATACAAATAAAGAGCGGAACGACAGTATGAACTGTATATAATAGCTTGTTAGTAAATAATTGCGTCGGAAGGACACAAATCGAGAATTTTCAATCACTTAACTTAGTTTCTCGATAGACATGTTGAATTTATCAAGTATATGAAGAGGCCCCTCAAAGGTGTACCTTGATAGTATATATAGGAAAATGGGCGACCAAGTTTGTTAGCCTCATCTAATATGTGGCTTATTGGAAACAAATATCGAATAGTCTGGACAGTATCAAGAATTTAAATTTCGACAGCTAGATTTCTGGCAAGATTTGTTAAAATCAAATATATAGGAGATTCCATACCAACGCGACCTGAGTCCAACCCTTGACCTTTTCGATTTCACAATTTTTATTAGATTTTCCTTAAACAATTTTTATTTTCATGATTATTTATAACGAAAATATTGAAGAGCATTTTTTTTTATCTGACGAAATTCTCATAAATCTTGAATCAAATATCAATATTTTTAAGCTTAGGCCCAAATTGGGTTGAAGCTCACCTCTATTTTTTACGAATTTATTTCAAAGCGAAAATTGAAAAAGTTAGGTGTGTAAAATTCCTTCTACTGCAGACTATTTCCTACACATTTCTATCTAAGCCATATTTAATAGTGGGCGCGATATGTTTTCTATTTAAAGAAAAATAAATTTGGTTAACGTTTTGAAAGCGTACGGGTCATTTAATTTTCTGTGTGTAATTTTTTCTTTTGATTTAAAAAATCGCTCAAACAACTTTTAAAAAAACGTTTCGAAGCCTCGACATATACAAAAATGTTCAAGGATACCTTGCAGTAATAAGTTTCTCACGCGTCTAATATCTTTCAATGTTCGTTTATAAACAGTTTCGTTTCGTTCGTTTCAAACAAATCCGCAAAAAAATAGAAGCGAAGTCCGGCCTACTTTGGGCTTAAGCTTAAAACTATAGATATCTGTTACAAGAATTTTGTCCAATGTTCAAAAAATGACCTTTACTATTTCCGTTATAAATAACCATAAGTATATAAATTGTTAGACAATAAATCTAATAAAAATTGTGGTTGCTGCTTAGAGATAAAACAATAACATGCGAAATCGGGGTTGAAAATCCACGAGGTCGAAGGTCAGACCTAGGTCGAGCTGGTATGGAATGCCCCATGTATAGTAAGTGTTTAAAGGTTCGCTTTGATATTATGAAAAACCAAAGCGGTGTGAAAAAGATCAGAGTTTAAAAAAAGGCTTACTAAAAAAGAATATTCAATAGCCTCGATAATGAAACATTAAAAATCCAGAATTTTATATCGTTAAGTATATTACTGACCCAGTGTGTTAAATTAGTGTGTTCGCAAATAATTTTCAAGCGTATCCTTTGATAAAAGACGTCAGAAGGCTTTATTCAAAATATCGTATCGAATCTAAATCCTCAGACACAATTCCTTTGCCAAGAGTACCGCAGGCGCATGATCTCTACAAAACCAAACGATATGCGCAAAAATAAACATTTCAAGCGACTACAAGATACAAGCAAAGAACTCATAAATTGATTCAATTTATTAAGCAGCTACAGTCGATATTGGTAAACGATTCGGATTAGTGAAATCCGAATTAGCCTTCAATTTTGCGCGTTTTGAATCTAGCGATCATCTGTCACCCAAATTGTGCTTCGCAAATAAAAATCCATTTGTTAAAAATTTATCGCAAATAAACAAAGCGACGTTAATGTCAAAGAACTGAAATCCTATTGCGTTCGTAAAACTTTGTATTTCAGCCCCATACCGACTAGACTACACGATAATGAAACAGGCTGGGGATCCCCCGAGTTCCGACAAGTGATCCCCTGCCATGAACGATTCCCGTTTCAACCGTCACCAACACCATCGCCATCGCCACAACCAGAATCGCAACAGTTATCATAACAGTCGCAAACATCATCAACATTACTTTAATCAGCAACAACAGCAACATCAGCAGCAGCAACAACAACAACAACAACAGCATTATCATCGTAACTATCCGAAACCTACTACTATCGTCACCAACATGCTCGAGCCTAAGAACCAATCAAAAACAGACTACCGTTCAACGTGTAGATTATCGGTGACTTTCGTAGATTACCCCTATATTCGGGACGAAGGTTTTTTTAAAGGAGACGTTTCACAGTTTACGGTACCAGGTATACTTTTTACAAGTTCTTATTTATGATAGCGATTGTTAATATTATTATTATTATTATTCTTATCATTATTATTACTATTAATATTATTATTATTATTACTATTATTATTATTATTATTATTATTAATATTATTATGAAGAAATATAGCCTCATGTACAAAGCATAACGGAATTAGGTATTATCAACTATGTTTTTAGAATATATTTAAGACGATTTTGAACTTGTGTTAGGGATTGCTCGCGTATTTTCCAACGGTATTCCCCAAAATGGCTAATTCGAAGCCCTGACATCTCCCCACAACCTACTGTCTTCATTTTTCTTTTAGCGTTTAGCAATGACAAAAATGACGAAAGATAAAAAAGGCGTTGACGCTTTGACTAGGTAATCGTTTGACTAGTTACTACTATGATACTACTACTATTACAACTATCCTTACTACTTACCGTCACATCGCCGCGATTACCGAGTTTTTTGTCGTGTACATATGCGTTTATAACTGTGTTTCCTTTTTTTTTGGTTGCGTGTGCGACGTGGAAAGAAAAACCATAAGTGTTCGATTATCTAGCTGCCGTTGCGCTCCCGTGCGTGTGTGAATACCTTAAGGCGATGTGATAGACGCCTCTGACGTTTTTTTTTCGCTCCACCGCTCTCGCCAACGGCGCTATCTCTTTCGCACTAATGGCCGCTCAGTTCGCTTATCACATCGTCTTAAAAAAGAAGCGAATAAAAAAATAACAAAATAAAATCACAACTAAAAAAAAATACGCCGCTCATCACTCACTCGATGATTCGTCGATAGGATAGCCTAGGTAGGATTACTCTCATCCTATTTATAGTAGTCAGGCAATCACATGTGCAACTTAAGCAATTTTATACGACCTTTTATCGATCGTCCCTCTTTTTTAAGCGTAGCCCGAGCGTCGTAACTTCGGGACAACACTGTTAGAGAGATATTTAGCGATGTGAATGTTTCGTAGCGTTTAGAGCGAGAGGTGGAGCGGCTTTCGCGACCCCTGCATTTATGACTAGCAGCTCAAATGCGATTTGAGCCGCTGCAGGATACGAAGAAAAGAAAAAACAAAACAAAAAAAAACGTTTCAATAAGTTGTAGACGTGGCTCGTCCGCGTATACGTTGAGAAAAGGCTGTTAAAGTGATAAAGCCGATCTCGTGTAAATAGACGCTAAGTACCTAATAAGTACCAAGAAACTGTGAACGATCGCGGACGAGACGTGAACGTACGATTATTCAGCTTATCGTTTATATCTCATTCATTGTTGTACACGCGAACGCTACTAGGTTTTTTTTTTCTTTTTCTTTATGATTCTCCTCGCGCGCTTCATTTTCCGCTTGTGGCAGCTAGTCAGAGGCGTCTCCTCGAAACCAATTCTCATTTCGCATTTTTTCTTTTTTTATGCGAAGAAAATTTATTGCTGTCAAAGAAAAAAAAAGTTCTGGCAACTTTGACGTCGCAACTATCAATCACACCATGCGACTACTTTTATTCAAGACAGTTAATACTACGTTATCTGATTGTCGTAACTTCCTTTGATTTTTTGCTATACCGATATTAAATGAAGGTACTTCAAGTTAACTGTAAGAAGTTGATGTACATATGAATTAGCCGCATGAATTAACTAATAGTTTGCACTTAATAGGCGCCAGAACGAGCACGATTTCTTTGATTGCTCGCTTTGAACTCTGATCATTGAAATCTAACGAAACAGGACGGGATCCTATTGTACAACGAACGCGTATAACTGACCCTTACGATTATATCTCGTCCGCAATCTATGCGCACTCGTCTGACTAGGATACATCTCGTATAATTTGTCGCCCTTTAAAGAGTTTGAAAAAAGATAATTCGTCACGAAGGTCAATTCTTGAGTGGTCCGTCTGATCGCCTGGTCGAGGAGCATTCAGCGCGGTCGCAACTAGTCACGTGTGATACTGACAAATATCAATTTTGTGTTTGTTTTTTTTTCCCTACAAAGCGATCGTTGTTATCCTGAATAGCACACGTCACACCGATCGCGAAGCTTCGAAAATTCGTCGAAATGGTAACGGTGACATTTTTGTAACTTTACTGGAAATCGCTTCAGCGGTTTGCAATCTGCACGCAATCAAAAGCTGCTGTCCCATTGCTCGAATTTTCGGTTAACAAGATGCTTCTTCGTGCGTTATCGCTTCAATCTCTGATATTTCTAACGATAGAGGCGAACGCGCGATGCTCGGTGAATCGGATCGGCCGTATTATATAATTAAAGTTAAGACTTAAGTCGACAAGGCGACATCGAATCGAACACGCACCGAAGCGTCTCTACTCAAGACACTTTATCACTCGCGACAATGTTGTTGTTTTTTTTTTTCTACCATTACAAGAGTATACGTCCGAAATTTTTTAAATTCAATGGCGATCATTACTTCCGACTGGATCTCTGCAAAGTTTTTTCTAGCTATGAATTCGTTGATATTATTGTTAAATCAGAAAGCGCGAGAGCGGAGAGAGTGAAAGCGCTTTCTCATTGATAGTCTCGAAGGTGTTTCTGTTGGACGAGAGAAAATAAAAGCGAGTGTATAGTTTCGTTTTATTCACACAAGAGTTTAACCAAAATTCTGGTGATTCGTTCGGAGAATTGAAAGCGCACAAAAATATATACAGATCATAACTTTCCTCGTCGCGATACAATGCTCAAAGATTACCTCGGCTCTGCTTCTCGTCCATGCAGAAAACACCATCGCGAACCAAGGCCGTACAATAAGGAATGGGGCTCGAACGAGAGGATCCAGATATTTTGAGAAGTTCAAATTAAACTTGATCAAATCAGTATTAATGCTTAGGAAAAATCAAAAAGTTACAGAACCATATCACTCGCGGCGCCGGAGAAATAGGAAAGAAGGGCGGTTGAAGAGATTTAATAGTAATAACGATGATTAAATGAAAAAGAAGGAGAAATAAATGTAATAATAACGATACACCAAATCGTGATAAGAGGAGAGTACGAGGAGTGATGCAAATGGGTAGTTAGAGGTGGCGGACAGCGCGAGTCTCGAGGGTAATGTTAGAGTAAAGAGGATTGTTAGTAGAGAACGAAGTTGTAAGCATCTCATTACTTTCTATTTTTTTAATTTATCCCGTGAATAATAACGTAATTTTCTTTTCCATATCTACATCTTATAAATAGAAAACCATTTACACATATTCGTTGAATATTTTCATCTCCAGAACATTAGTAAGGATTGCAACTAATTAGTATTTACATGACTGGAATCAAAATGGGTTTTGGCAGCACTTGTGAATGAACTTTTTGTAGACATTTTTTTTCGTATTTCTATTAAAATGTTTACATTTCAGCACTAATTTTGAAGGATATACTAAATAATTATATCACTCTGTTTATGAAGGAACGTGTGAACAAAAATAGACTGAGTTTGAAAGTTCTAGGATGGTTACAACTTTAATAGAGGAGCCATCGGATGGTAGAAGAGGCGAGTCAAATACAACCGTATCGTTTTCTGTTTTGCGTCGGCAATAAGTGACTTACGCACGTACAATGTATTCATCTTTGTGTTTTATTTCTAAAAAGTCGTGGAACAGTCTCCTTGAGTGTAAGCAATTTTGTAATTTATTTTTTAAACAAAAAAATACTGAAAAAAAAGAAGAGAGAAATGTCGCGCGTCTGCGAAGAGATTCTGTAAGCGATAATTGCCATTTTCGAATTTTGTCATTTGATGAAAAACCTCCGGGTTTAATTTAGGGCTCGAGCCATTTAGAGGCGGCTACGTAGTAAGACGACGAACGAAAGAGAGACAGATCGAACGTGAGAGCGTGTGTCGAGTTAACGAATGAACGAAACAAGTGCCGTGTTTATTACGAGGATAATATGGAGTGTGGAGACAATATGTGCTTAAAAAGAAAAAGAAAAAAAAATAAGAAAAAGAAAAATACGAGTGATTATATTAAATACAAGAGTCAGTGATACAAGGTGGGCCGAGATGATTTCAGCGTAAAAGATATATACGAATGATTTATTTAACATTCAAACTATCGCCGGCCACGATCGATTTCGCGGATTATTCAAATACTTGTTTGGTGCGTTGATCGAGCCGTATTCTCTTGCATTCAATTCCGTCGAAATCGATTTCCGACAAATGCGTGGAATTTAAATAATTTTGAGTGAATGTGCCTGGAATGCTTGTGTATGAGAGAAATTGTAAATTAAAAAGAAAGAAAAAATAAATTAATTATGATGGTGATTGACCAGATCTGTCTGAGATTGCTTGAGGAATCGAATTTCGTGCTTACATAATTTCCTAAATGAAAATAATAAAAATGAAAAAAAAAAAAATGGAATGAATCTAAGGAATGAATAATATGGTTGGGTTTAAAAATCGTGTGCGGGTTTGTGCCACTCTAGGTCATGTACATATTAAAGTATAAAAAGTTTACATACAAACATGTGATGTGTATATACACACTATATATATGGAAATATTGAGATATATTTGTAAATTCTGTTATCTGAAAGCATTATAAATATTTTAACCTCCTGTAATAAAATATTTAATAAAAAAAACGTTACCAACCAAAACTTGAATTTTTTTTACCTCCACGAGTACTTGTGTGCATAGCTATTGGAGTTATCTTGTTACCAAAGACTCAGCTGATTTTTATCTGCTAATTAAAGGTCGCGGTGCAGAGGATCCTTAAAAAAAAAATTCTTACACTAATCATTTTAAGCCCGTATAAATGTTTTTCAAAAAGTTAGGCATGAAATCGTATGGAAATTTAAAGAAATTGTAACTATTAAAAAATAGTAAAGAGCCATATTATAATCGCCACATGTTATTGTTATAGATAACGTGTTTTTCTGATTATGAAACAAATTGAGAAAGCCAATCGTAACAGCTACTGTACAATTACTGTAAAGGGATTAAAGATTTACAATAATTATCGAGAACTGTAAAAGTTGCTAGTAGAAACAAAAGGAACAATTTCTCATAGAAAAATGTATCTTTAGCACAACTGACGCAAGCCTCTAAAAAACAAAGAGAATAGATATAGAGAAAATTTGCATATTTTATTCAAAACCGTGACAATTCGACGAAATTGTTTTCAGTTCTAAACAAAAACGTGATTGCATGAGCATGACATCATAAATAGTGAGTTTGAAGATTTATAAATTCATAACTGTCTTTTATAAATAAGGCAACGAATCTTAATATACACACTAGAGCAAAAGATATCCTTAATATCGAAAACAATGCTTGTTATTCAAATGTTGCATGTCCCTCTTATAATCTTATATGACATTCAACATTTAAAAAATGTGTACGAGAATATTTATCCTTTAAAACTCGTATATATTTGTGAAGACTAAACGTGAAATAAAAGTATCAAAATTACTTTTTCGCCGCCGGTAAGTGACAACTTTTAAATACTATTTTCTCAGTGTACGCGCCTTCCGGTATTTCATTAAACCCTTCATTAACTTCTATCCACAGCCTCGACGAAACCGATTTCCACATCGAACCCAAAACTCATCTAAAAAAATGATTCCTCAGCATAAAAAAACACACACACACACACAATTCCTGAATTAATACCGCCGAAACTTCGTTCGTAAAGCAACGCAAAGCTCTCTTCCGCTTCAGCTCAGGAAGTAGCCTGCAGAATCTACATCGGCTGGTCCTCCAATCGTCCTTATCATAAAGGCTCACAGCAATTTCCGGTGCCGATACCTCGCGGTGCCCAAGAGCGAAAGAGACCGAGCGACGACATAGCAAAAAAAAAATGAAAAGAATATGCTCCAGTTCGATTGTGGCGAGAACCGAACGAACTTTGATGTGGTGCGTGAGCGCGAGCGGCATTGCTAGGCAGGCATTCGTTCTCGAAGAGTGGTACCGGCCGGTCTATCTTCTCCGGGAGAAGATACCAGACGAAAGAGAGTTTGTTAGACAGTCAGTTTAGAAGCACACATCATAGAGTGCGGCGAAGGGTAGAGAGTAGTATAGTATGAAAAGGCGGTGACGGCACGAGAGTCGGGACGTAATATCGAGCCGATCGAACACGTCGGATGCGGAAGCGAGAGAGAGAAAGAGAGAGCGATAGAGGGCATCACACGAAGAGAGCGAGTGAAGCGGCGAGTTAAAGGAAAAAGTAGAGAAGAAAAAAAAAACGAAAAAAAGGAACGAAGGGTGAACATATAAGTGGGGTTGCGCGCTGGAGGTGGTGGAATCGTCGTGAACGACGACGAATCTGGTGGCTTCGTGGGGGGTCAGTGCTGGCTGCTACGGTGGTGTATAAAATCGTTCTGCTGCGTTTGCGCACGTCGCGGGGTCGAAGCTGGTCTGGGGGCTCTATTCGATCGCTCAATATTCATCCCTTGGCCGGAGAAGAGCGCCGAGTGGAGAGCAGCACCACTGGGGACGTCGAAACGGCACGAGCCTCCTTCTTTGCGTCCTCGCCCGCGGAGCTGTTCGATCGCGGCAGCAGAGTTCCCGTCCGCGTCAAACCGTCGACACGACGACAGTACGCCTCGTACAAAGCCCGAAGGATCAAACAAGATAATTATTCAAAGTTTCGCCACATATTTACGCGTACGTAATCGTTTATTTCCGTGAAAATAGAAAAAAACGTAAATTCGGGTGATTATTTAACTCGGCGGGTCCCCCGGCGAGTCGCGACACCAAAAACCAACGATGGACGACAAGAATAAGGTCGAGCAGTATTACAGCCCTCCACCGAAGCTCGGAAAATGGGAGGGCATCAGGATCTTCCTGTGGAATTCGGAGACTGGACAGTTCATGGGCCGTACAGGCGCTAGTTGGGGTGAGTACTTTAATAATTATTAACTTAATCACAGCAAGAACAACGATAAGTGATATCCAATTGTTCGCGCCGACTATTTTCTCTGGGTGGTGGCTAGACGAAACTTCTTTAGCTATGTTGATTATTATTTTCGTTAAACTCAATTCGTTCAAACATATCACTCGAGGCTCAATCGATTAACGCCCCTGCGAGAGTTAATTTTTTCTCGGTTGCTACGCCCATGACGTTACCGCATCTTCAACTGCCTCGTCGTGCTTCACATTTCCTTTGTTATTTATCTCTCTCGCTATTTATTCTCGATTAAGTGCAGTTTGATAAAGCTTTCGTGTCATGAGTTGCTGCGGTTTTTTTCAGTTATAAAAAGAGTCTCCGGTTTCGATTACGAGGAAAGGCTCTAGTGGGGCAAGGCGAAAGCGGAAAAGTCCCAAAAATCAATAGGTCCTGTACATGTGCGCGGTGTATGTAGGAAACTAGAGAAGGACGAGTCTTACCGCGTCACCCTAAATCTCACATCTGGCCCATTTCGCTTAGAACACAAAGGTCACCCTTTTTGTATATGCAACGGGTCTCCCTCTCTCTCTCTCCCTCTTTTTCTGTGCCTTGTCTAACGAAACGCCGTTTGCTGTAGTAGCGACTATTCCATCGTGACGTAACAGTCGAGACGACGGTCGGCGCAGCCAAGGAAATACGATTTTTACCTCGTATCTCTTCAAGGGGTGGCACTTTCTCTCTCTCTCGCTCTCTCTCTCTCGTAGCTCACTGGCTCGATCGATCTCTCGACCAATCAATAAAACGTCTGTGGTCGCAGAGAGTTGCTGCCAGTCTGCTCGACGCCATCGTCCTCCATTACAACTGCTTGGGCTCCTGATTCACGCCCTGTCGATATTTTTGCTGTTTATTAGTTTATCGAAATGCAGTATTTTGACGGTCTTTTATCGAAGAAAGGAGATTATTGTAGTTGAACTTGATGATAATGTGGAAACTAAGAGTTTTGCTGCTTGAAATTTCTTGTTATCGATCATCCCGTATACCTTAACATCTCTATAGCAGAAGCCGTTGCGAACTAGGTCATTCATGTTTGCTGCGTGAACATTAGCAACGATTCTCTCTCTCTCTCCAGCAATTCGGCTATTGGAAGGGTGTGCTTGCGCTCTCTGACGAGTTTCGCGACTTCTTACACGCATCGATCGTCAGAGGGAGTGCAGCGCATTCGCGATCCCGAAATTCTGACGATGCGCGCTCCTCCGAGCAATCCACTTGCACGCCCAGCCCTCAGGGAGAGTTTTTTCTTCTTACGGCGAGCCGCTTGAGCTTCCGGGAATCCTCGTGCATTACTCGGGCTTCCCAAGCTCTGTGTTTCATCCCAATGAGACTCGAAGTCTGGAAATGTCTTTATTATCGTTTAATTAGACGCTAAATGGGAAATTTATTGGTTATTATAATTCGACTGCACAAATATTGCATCTGTGATATTAGGTCTTCCAATGTTTTATCGAATATCAAATTCTTCTAGATTTCTTGTTTCCAAATGGTTCAACCAATTGTGAGATCAGATTTCCACGTTTACTGTTTCATTTTATATTTGTTTAGATCTTCAGTTTTTGCGTATTGCAATTAATTAGAAGATTAAGTTTCTTCATTTTTTTTCTTTAGGTTTTCCCTCTTT
Source organism: Tromatobia lineatoria (assembly GCA_949699805.1). Lineage (NCBI taxonomy): Eukaryota > Metazoa > Arthropoda > Insecta > Hymenoptera > Ichneumonidae > Tromatobia > Tromatobia lineatoria. Next base: position 21,783,284 of record OX453038.1, on the reverse strand, counting down.
ACATATTGGAATTAATTATGAGATGAGGTTTTCTTATTTTTTTTGTTTTGTTTTAATTTTGCTTAGATTTTTAGTTTTTATTTAATATTGAGATTAGGTTTCCTGAAATTTTGTTTAGGTTTTAGCGCTTCTGAGGTTTTAATTGTTATGATTTTGTAGGTTGTACTTTTAGACAGTGGAGCTTCTAAATGTACAATTAGGTCCTAGAAAATTCAGATGGGTGGACGATCGATGAGGAGAGGATTCACAGAGAAGCGCACTATAGCCCAGTGACGTAGAGGCAGTGTAGTTTGTGCAGGTGAGGAGCCGGAGCAATCGCGCTGGAGTCGCCTTCGATATAACAACGTTGCGAATATTGCGCCAGCAAACTGCCGCTCTTTTAAGACCGACAATTAGTGCTATTAATTCGTTATCGTATCGCCGACACTTTTAGCTCGACCTGAAAGTCATTCTGCCAGAGAGATCGAAAAAGCCGGGATGTTATTATTTATATACACGATTATTAAAAAGTTTGAAAAAATATTCACTAAGAAAATAACAAATACAATCCAACAAACGTACTACCAAACGAATTAGTGCTATTAATTCGCTATCGCATAGCCGACACTTTTAGCTCGACCTGAAATGTAATTCTGCCAGGAAGATCTAAAGGGCCGGGATGCTATTTTATTTATATACAGAGCTACTGAAAAGTAAAAAGCTCTTTACCACGAAAATAACCAATACAATCAAACAAACGTGAAAGAAAAAAATCTGTAACCGTGTTATAACGGCCTGATTTTTATTTTATACATCATATCTTATTTAATCTGTCGATAATAAATGTAATTATATATCATCGATATTGTATCGTCTGTTTCTTCTTCAAATATAAATGTTTGAATTTACAACGTTATCGGCTTGACCTGGAATTATTATTCTGGCCAAAGAACTAAAGGCTGACGATGCACTCATTTAGCGACACAACTTATAATTTAACAAATAAGAGAACTGGAAAATATTTCTCGTAAATGCAACAAACGAGAATCTATTATTGAGTCACAGCGACAAAATTTTCAGTCCATCATAGCTAATTTGATATTTCAATGATTTATGCAATAGATACTCTCAGTATTTCTCAATATTTGATTTAATAAGTGTTTATAATATTCCTGAATATTAAATTCATTGAATATTCCTATCATTTTCAGATATTTACTTTGATGAATATTCTTAACATTTTCTGATATCCCATTGATATTTTCAATATTTCATATTTTTTTTAATCTTCGAAAAATCTCGAAAAATTATATATTTTATATTGAAATATTTTCTATAAAAATGTTGTAGATATAAAAACGGTATAAAGTAAACGATTGTGCATGCGTTTTATCGAGGGGAGGAAATAGTGTAACGACACAATGCGGATATTTGTGCCGAGGGTTTTACGCGCCGTTGGGGATCAATAACCTACCCTGCGCTACGACTATCGGGGTCGTAGCACTATTAACTGTATAGCTACTAGTTTTCTTGTCTCTGGTGTATATTCCGAGTGAAAAGACGCGCCAATCGTACGGTTGAGGGTGAATTTAAATCGAACCCAGCGGATGAGTCACTTACGTCGATGCATTAGACAAAATTATACGATTGAGGGTTGCGAGCGAGCGAAGCGGTCTGCGGTGAAGATATCTGACCCAGGGGCTCACTATTACGCTAGACCGCTAACGATTCTCCTTCTCTAGACTCTAGTGGCTTTTTAATACTCGTCGTCGAGCATTTCCTGAGCTGACGAAGCCATCGTTGGGCGTGTAGCTCTCTCGTGTGCGACCCTTTCGGCCTTGTCCGTCCCTCCCGGAAGTCACGACGATGCAGTAGCACCTATTCTGCTCCCAATCCGTATATTTATGTATACCATTACAAATTTCATTGCTGAGGATTGAACTTCTTGAGCAATCATCGTACTCCAGTTAGTTTTTCTTTAAAACAAGCGAAAAAATATTAAAAATCAATGATTGTTAATATTAATGAAAACGAAATATTAATGAAAACAGCTGATAAGTAAAATAAAAATACGTGGTTCTAACAGGACTACAGATCTTTTTGTTTATGTGTATTGGATTGTTTTGGTTTCTCTTGACATATATTCCATTGCAAATTTGAAACTCAAAAATTAATTGAGCAGAGAGATGACGAAGATCGGATTGTCATTATCATGGCATGATATTAGAACCAGGAATAGCATAACAAAATTCTGTAAAAGTCACTATGATTTTGTGCATACATTTATGTATCAAAAAACAATTGAACATAAGTGAATGTCAAATGAGAAAGATCAAGTTTTCATTGTAATTACATGATATTAGTGGTAGAAATTAAGAAGCATACACATAAAAATACACTAACATGTCTAACGACTAAATAATTGGGAATAATTGATCCAAAAATATGATACATCATGACGAATTATAGAAGAATAAACAACTAATGGCTATACATACTAAAAAGATAAGTTCGACTTATTTCGACAATACCACAGACCCAAGAAACAATAAATATATCCAATTATTCTCAATTCAAGGAACACAAAAAAATAATTTCCCTCTCAAGCACGAAATCACAATAATTATTTCTAGATGTCAACAATAGAATCCAGAAATATATAGACATGTTGCATCTCCCTGAATTTTAAACACCCAAGAATATAATTATTGTGTACAATTTATAATACACAATTATTTACTGAAATTGACTTGGTGGCATTTAACAATTTTTCTCTGTATGATCTGCTCAACATTATGCTCTTCCGAATGATCTGCTTAGCATTCAATCCATCGAATTGAAACGAATGCTACAACTGTGATGCACGTAGATTGAAATCACGCGCCGTTCGGTCTTCGGTGGAAATTCACTTGCAAGTCACGTCGAGTGGAAAAAAAAAATCTTGGTCAGGCGCGTTACATAGGAGAGTTTGGAGCGCGTGTGACACCGACATCATTTGTTGATAGGCGTCAATTAAATGGCGCTAAATATACTTTAATAATATATGTCGAAGCGTTACTTAACGAGATAGTGTACTAGGGTTAACGAGGTGAATAGCGCGGGGGAGGAAAGCACTGCGGTCCACCGGCAACGGTAACTGCAGCAGATTTATAAATAGACGAGATTTGAGGCGCGTATAGCGACTCAGCGAGGTCAATCTTCATTATAATTCTGATACATTCTTGGCAAAGGCCGTGCGATTTTTATCAAGGTCGATTAACAATAAGATTCGACTCTCGTCGTCAATAAATCGAAACGATATATTTCGCCGTTATATCATCACGTTCAGCGGGATCTTTTGATCCACCGACGAGTGTTACACATGCAGGAAGACTTCTCCAGATCAACCAACGACACAACACAGTTGTACTTTCGTCGCGTCGACGACATTTCACGCTTAAACGAGACGACCACCGCATTCGACTTACGCAGTATCAATTCAGGCCAATTAGGCGCCGTATCATAATTGTCCCAGGCCTCTTACATGATCTATAGGATCTATGAACGATCTCGATACGTCTGAACCGCAGAGAGCTACTAAGTTGACCGGAGAATTGATTCAATTTTATTCCGGTTATTGCAACCTTCAGAAATTAATTCTGTGTCAAAAAAATCCAGTCTGAACTGTCATGCTTTCACTACTGGAAATAGATATTCCGCTGCTTTGTAATTTGATGTCAATTCAATTTCTGTGTGATGAATTATTATTCTTAACAAGGGAAGAGTTAATAATTATTGTTATTGGACATATATACGAAAGACAATATAAAATTATAGATACAAATAAACTGATCTGAATTATCAAGTCTATTACTACTGGAAATATTTGTATTATGTAATGTAACGTAAATTAAATTTCAGTGCCATTAATAATTTTTTTAACTCCTTACAAGAGAAAAGTAATTGGCGGTTTTTATTAACAAAGGACTGATTAAATGCTACAAGGAGATTTTCGGTCGAAGAATTAATTCTATGTAAAAAAAACCGTCTGATCTGTCGGTTCTGCGACTACTGAAAATATTGTTATTATACTATTTTATACTTAAACGTAAATTGCACTTCTGATTATTCTCAACAAGAAAAGTGTCATGATAATATTATTGATATTATTATCGAAGGACTAAGGAGACAATAATGCTAAAAAAAGAGTTTGGACAGCAATATACTTCATATACAAAAAGCCCACCCTAAGCTATCGAGTCTCTTGCTACTAGGAATATTATTATTATGATGTTCTGAAATTTACTGTAATGTTCTGTAAATATAATTAAGGTGTGATCTCTAAAGAGATAACAGATAATGATTACTATTATTGATGGAGAATAAGCAGACAGTAGGTCACGTTAAAAAAAAAAGAATTTGGGGTCTGGAGACCTTCCAAATTTTCGGGAACGCTAACCACAATCCCCCATATTAGTGATGGGCTGTAATCGAACTAGTTTGTTGGATGATTTAAGGAAGGCGAGGGCGGTTCGTTTCTCTTGCAATCCTCGTTCTCGTTCTTTGTGTAGATGTGTGTCTGTGAGTTCACGTTGAACATCGTCGTTGCTACAAATCGATTCGTTGAGCCTCCTCGTCGCGCGAATAGAACCAAGGAAGCCAGCCACCATTCGTCGACGGCGCGTCGCGACGCCGTTTCGACCATGCGCACTGATAACTTCCTTTAGCCGTCGAGCTAACTCCCTTCCCCGCAGCGTATTATATACTTTTAACTACATTTTCATTTTAATGACTGCTTACCTATATTTAGAAAAAAAAAACCTTAGAAACAAGTTACCTCCAATGTCTCGCGTGCTAAAAAAAAGTCAAGCTTAAAATTAGCGTATTTGAATATTAATTAAATGTAAAATTGAACACAGAAATCGTTTCCAACTTATTATTCCGTTTGAATTCACCGAAGGATAACTACTGTGTTTTATTAAAAATTGAGTATTGATTGCGTATTGATTGAGGCTTTGCAAACTCATTTTCTTCAATTCCTCTAGATACGTCGTGACGATAAATAGTTTTTTGCATAATGTTGTTACCTTTGAGAAAAATGCTGTAGAACCTGATTTAAACTCAGTCAAACGCACAATGACTTCGAATCGTAGCGTTAATTTAAATATAATCAGGATTCACTTATTTATCACATCAAGATGACTTGAAATATCCATATTTAAAGGATGTAACAATGGAAGCGTTGTAAATTTGATGTTGGACGTTGAATCTACTTATTTTTATGGCAATCAGGTATAACATTTTCACTGCTGTTATTTTATTTAATAACTTATCTAACGCCATATATTTTTCTTCTCCTTCCAGCCAAGATCTTGTTATTCTACGTTATTTTCTACGGTGTACTGACGGCGTTCTTTGGCGCGATGCTGGCAGTTTTCTATCAGACTCTCGATCACAATGCTCCGAAGTGGCAAATGGACGCATCGTTGATCGGTAGTAACCCTGGTCTGGGTTTCCGACCTATGCCACCAGACAGCAACGTTGAGAGTACTCTCATCTGGTACAAGACCACCGATCACGGAAATTACGGTCACTGGGTGAAAGCTCTAGACAAATTCCTCGAAGGTGAGTCAGCATGCAAATTTGCTTAATCTAAATCTTGCTAAAAGAAATGACAATTGACTAAACATGGTCTACATGGTTTTACAGTGTACCAGCCATCGAAGGAAGGTCACATGGCTCCTGGACACGAGCACAGAGTCAAGTGCGATCACACCAAGGCTCCGCCACCCGGAAAATCCTGCGACGTTGACATTGAAAGCTTCAAGCCCTGCCTATCGAGAGATAATTATAAGTACAACGCCGGCCAGCCCTGCATCTTCCTGAAGCTCAACAAAGTACGTATTTCATTGAATAGAGTTTGAAATAAAAACTGTTAATATTTTTGTCACTTTGTTATTTGATTTATTTTTCAAACTTTTTCAGATATTCGGCTGGCAACCAGATTATTACAACGCGACGGACGTGCTCCCTGACCTCATGCCGGCCTCAGTAAAGGAGAAGATCAAGAGTGCGCGGACAATGACCACCGTCGACCATCCTCACACCATTTGGGTTTCGTGCGAGGGAGAGAATCCCGCTGATGTTGAAAATATGGGCGCTATCCAGTTTTCACCTATGACCGGATTCCCCGGTTACTATTTCCCCTTCAGAAACACTCCTGGATATCTCAGTCCTCTCGTCGCTGTTCACTTCGAAAGACCTGCGCGTAAGTATTGATACACATATTTTTAGACGCCATCTACGTGTTTAGTGTAAATAGTACGCCATGAATGAACATACTTATGAAATAGCACGGTATATCATTTTTTAACTTTCTCGTTCAGCTCATTACAGAAATTCATGTTTTATTCATGTTTTGACGCCGGTGAACTAAAAAAAAAACGAAATCTCGCTTAACACACATTCAAAAAATGACATCTCGCAACGGTTCAAATTTGTTTCTGACAAAATTATCAAGGCGGACTATCTAAACGAAAAATTTTCTGGAATTTTTTTTCATTTTGTCTTAGAGATTCCGGGATATATATCAGCTACAAAAGTTCGAGATTATAAGATGGAAAATTCTCGAAAGACGTTATTGAGCATGTTCATAGAAAATACAATTTATGTCGCCAGTTTGCCACATATTTTCTATACAATTGAAAGTGCTATTCGGTTTGATAAAGCATGAAAGCGTGAAAAATAGATGGCAAAATTGTTTGAGTAACATGATGTTTGTGTCGTGCAGGTAACGTGCTAATCAACATCGAGTGCAAAGCGTGGGCCCGCAATATCATCCACGACAGAGCCGACAGACGTGGTTCCGTTCACTTCGAGCTGATGGTCGATTAAGCGATCGTAACGCTTAGCGTTAAAGCAGCAAAGATCATCAGCAACTGCATCGAAAGCGTGTTCCTCTCGGAGGTATCCTCCTACAAGGATCCTCCTCACCGACCACCCCCTGTTCCAAAAAAGAAAAAACTATGAAAAGTAAAAAAAAAAATCAACAAACAAATAACAAATAACAAAAAAATTATGAAACGAACAGCAAAGCCCCAGAATAAAAAACACGCTCGCTCGCGGCACGTGCCACCCCGTCCTCGCCTTTCTGTACGGTCTGCCTCCTTCTTCTTTAGCGCGTCTTTTCGCTCTCACAGCTTTTCACGGTTTCCACTCCTTCGACTCGACGTTTTAATCATCGTACACTTCATGAATCGAAAGCTGCCGCGATCTCGCGCCTTGCCGGGATCCTTCTCATGATTATCATTAAAAATTTATCGTTGTGCGGAGTAAAAAAGAAAAAAAAAGAGAAATATCTCAAGGCGTCGTATCGCGCAACCTCCGGTAAAATAAAGTTGTCTCGACTGCCAGCATCACTCGGAGGACGACTCCGGAAGCCGCGAATTTATCTATCGTTATATAAAAAAAAAAAAAATTAAAAACCAAAAAACAAATCGCCCAGACATACAAAGACATACCACATCGGGGAGCACAAAGAATTCCAATGGAGAGCACGGAGGAAGGAAGGAAAGACGATACGGGGATAAGATAATTATTTAAAAAAACCAAATAGTATAATTTTAAAAAAGACAGAGAGAGAGTTATTAACTGGGGTCAAGTACTGCACAAAAAGAGCGGCGACACGTTCAAATCTCTCTCGCTCTCTCGCTCGCTCACGCTCTCTCGCACTATCACTCACGTTCATCTTCATAAATACATAGTTCGTAAACACGTCGATGGAACAGCGGGGTGGTCGGTGTCTCGGAGAGACGTTAATTTAAAAAAAATTAAGAAAAAACGTAAAAAAAAAATCTTCAAAAGTAAACTCTCGAAAGATTCGTTCGGCGACAAAAGAACGCGCCTATTTTTCCTTATTATTTGTCGTACCACCTGTGTTTGTAGATCTTTTTGGGTGATTTCTTCTGTCGGTTGTTCGTTTGCGTAAGACTAGGAACAAAATCGCGACTACTAAGATAAAATAAAACGCAAAAAGACAAAAAATGAGTGGCAGGAGCGCGGCATCGTAGGGTAACAAAAAAAACAAAGCCTCGTGGCTTAAAGAGTACACTTAGTGTCGGTGAAAAACGTAGGTGCGAGAATGTAGACGATGATCAGCAAACGTACTTAACGCTCGGTGAAGATATTGCGGTTTTTGCGGTGGTTGGAGGAAAGAGGCGAGGATGCGGGTGGCGAGTAGCGAAACGTCAGCAAAAAAAAAAGAAACTAAGATTAAAACACTAAAAAAAACAGTCGATAAGTGTCGTACGCGTATATGTGAAACCCCCCGGCGAGAAAAAAAAACACTGGAGATAGACCGCTTGAGCTTCTGAGATCCGATCGAGATAAGCGCGCGAGAGGATTTACTTCTGCAGCATATAGTGATATCCGTATTATCATTATACGAAAAAATGTTTACGATTATATTGTACCGTATTGAATATATTAGTACTATAGTACACGCAGAGTCGTATCATAGTCGAGAATCTATAGGTACTTTTAGAGGGACCTGGTCGTATCGACGACTCGCGTCGAGGCGTTCTAGTCCACAGAATTTGGAATAATAACGAGAAGAAGAGGAAAAAAAAAAAAAGAAACCAACAACAAAAGAGATAACATAAACGAATGAAAATAAAGCAACAAACACTGCGTAAAACTGCAGTAGAAACAAGAAAGCGCGAAAGCATCGCAGCAAACAGCAACGCTACAGCAACAAGAGTTAATAGTATAAAAACACACAGCAAGTCAGTAGCCGACGTTCAACATTTGTCACGTTCCCATAGAGATCCTGTGAGGATATTCTCGGTTCGCGAAAATTTTGAGCTTCGTCTGCCATCGACGGCACCGCATTCCATTTATTAAACGCATTCTCTATTATTGTTCTAATTTTAATCGCTATATTTATTGCTCGATATGATCGGACGAACGATTGAATAATAAACGAAATGATAAAAATGGAGTTAAATAGGAAACGCGCCGTTTACGAATATTATGTGAAAATAAAAAAACAAAAACAAAAACAAAAATGAAGAAAACTAACTACACAACACGCGTTAACGGCATAACGTATTTAATTAATTATTATAGTGTTATTTATTGTAAACGCGCGCGGCAAGGATGAACAGTTGAGAGAGCGATTATATTCATCATTATAGATGAGCTGTTTCTAATAATGGACATCTAACGTTGTTGAAGTATTAAAAAAGAAACCAAAGCAAAAAAAAAATGAAAAAAAGGTGAAAAAATCAGAAAAAATAAAAGAGACAGAGGCATGAGTGCGTGAGAGCGTGAGAGCGAGAGAGAGAGAGAAACGCAGCGGGCGTGCGAGTGCATGAAAGATAGCGAGAGTGAGAGAGCAAAGAATATTGTTCAGGCACTGATGTTCAATATCCTTGATCAGTCCAATGGCGATCGTGCTTAAAAGGATCTACGAAACTGCGTGGCGTGTGCTCAGCTTCGAGTCCGACCGTCGTTATAATATAATTAATATTATATGAATATATATATATTATATTATACTACCGGGCGAGAAGCCGTTGTAATCCATCGTAGATATATCTATACATTATTATAGGTGTACGGGATTCGTTAGGCACTCCCGCACGATACGGTTACTTAACTAATGTTTAATTACGATCGTTGGCGCCTCGAGCGCAAATTTGTGCAAATAAAGGAGAGAAAATCGAAAAAAAAACTACAAAAAATAACAATTATATAAAAATAATCACACGTACACACACACACACACACATACTCAAAGACATATACACGTGAAACACACGCCAAACACGTCACCACGAGATGTGCATCAATGTATTAAGCAGTGATATACGATTTAATAACGATAACTATCCAGACGGCCAGACCTTTTATTACGCCATCGACAGAACTCACGGTTTAAATATATATAGCTAATTAACTAATCGTCATTATACTCTCTATTGGCATTATCACCTCGATTATTATTATTATTATTATTATTATTATTATTTATATTAGTATATATTAATACGCGAATGCTTGAATCACGATAATTAATGAACGCGCTATTGTCGATTGTATACCGGAGAAGTTGAACTTGTATTTCCATTTCCATAGGTGTCTAAGATTCGATCGCGTTCTATGCATGTCTCTAATTATTAATTCGTAACGCGGGTATTATAAATATGATAACTATCGTGACATTAATGGGGTTGAGAACTCCGTAACGAAACAGAAGGAAAATAATTATCATTTTTCATTATCGCGTTGACGCTCGAGCGACACGTTCGAGCGCAACGATATCTTCGAATACATTCCTCACGGCTGAGGCCGAAAATCGTCCTTGATTCGATCGGTAGACGATTGTTTACAACACTTAACGTACTTAACGATAAATAATAATGAACCGGTTACTTCTTTCGTTTACTTTGTAAGACACGCTTTATCGTCGTCGTCGGTGCGAAAGATATTGAATGTTCGCTCATTTGTCCTATACGTAATTAAGAGTCGACGCATGTACATAGGCGCACATAATAATTATGTGTACATATTGAAAAATGAGAACAGAAAATAATATCGTTATTTATTTAGCGTTGGTTGATAAAGAGCGACGTTCCTCGCGCGAGGACGCGTTACGATTGCCCGGTGCTATACATGAAAAATCAGATATATCCTCTGGAGATCGAGATATACGTGCGTGAATTATTGCGTGGCTCCACGATCGTTTATATAGATATCGGCGCGGTGAATTATTAACGTTATTTATTATTATAATAATTAGTCGACTGACGATCTTTTTGCTAATTATTACGGACGAGCTGCTGATGCTGCTGCTGCTGGAAGACTAGCGTGATCCTTGAGAGCACGAACGCGACTGGGCAACGATCAAAAATTCTCAACGTTTGCTGATTAATAAAAAATTAATTAAAATAAATTGAAAAAAAACCAAACAAAAGGAAATCTCTGATTTAAAAAGAATATGTACAAATCTCTGGACGTGGGAATATCTCTTGGTGTTCCATGTCTTGATGGAGATGCCGATACAACGACGATCCTCGCGTTACAGACAGACAAATCAGCGTCTTTTCATCTCACATCACTACATATTTGTTAAAATCTTTCAGGAAACCGAGAAATAAGCGAAATAAATGATTGGCTCAGTGTTTGAGGATTTCTCTGAATAGCGAATAAATGTTTTCAAATGTATATTTGCTGCTTTGGAAGATCCTAGCTCTCTCTATCTCTGTTTCTTTCTTGTCACTACTTTTAGGAATATATGTGCATTTAAAGGTTCCATCGCAAGGCCGGTTTTTTTGGAATCAGTGAATAGCTCTGCTCATTTTATGCACCATCTGCCGAACGACCAGGATCAAATTGCTGCGTGTGTACAGCTGAAGGATCTGCAGCTTTTTGTATGGATTACTTAATAGTTTTTGTACAAAACCTTGGCAATCGAGTTGCGGAGGCGTACATCTCTTGCGGACATCACCATTTCTCCTTAGGACAATTACTAATGGAGATGAAAATAACCATGGAGTAATAAAAAAATTGTTTGGTGTACTAATAAATCTTCTGCTATCGCAGTACATTTGTTAGCTGCCACAACAAACAATGTACTCTTATACCACGATTGTTTTTCGCCGTGTATTCATATAACGTTTATGAGCCAAAATAGAGCACCTTTTACCCTTTACGTTTGCTAAAAAGGTGATTTATGCTGTTTCAGAAAATTGCTTGTATATTTGTTTGGTATCTTCATTTTAATCTGCAGATTGTACATTTTACCTAGAAGTGTCAACGGAGAGTCTGCAAAAAATCTACGGTTTTTCGTGATTACCGTTTGAATACAAATGGGTCATTTCTTTATTATGTTTGGAGATATTGCGCAGATTGGAAATTTGAATTGACAGGCTTGATATTCCATCTTGAGTGAACTGATATTGGAAGGTACTCAATTCATATTAGGAGTAACTGTGCATTTTTTTTCAAGCAACCAATCTCTATTTTTTTTCACCTTGCTATTTGTGTTTTATTTGTTGCTTTCTCATAGACGAAGCTCAGATGCCATGAAAAATCTTGTTTTCAAGGTTTTCATGTCAGCACACTCAGAACGGTCCGAAACATCGAGATTTCAGAACAATGTATGTCTAAGTATGTAAGTATGTAGGGCTTTAAAATTTCGATTATCTATAATAGAAAGACCGTTTGACTGTTTGAGCTGGAATTTTAAATATAAGTGAAGCAGGAGCTCGTCTAATTGAAATTAGGAGGAATATTTTAAATAAAAATTCTTTCACAGTTAAATTTAAAAAAGCGATAAAAATTACTGTGACAAAAATAAATTTGACATCACACTTGTATATTAAATTTCATATACCATTTTGTGAATAAGAACTTCCAGTACATGCGAATTAAATTGCAGGTAAATTTTTTTCTCAGTGTATATCTCTTCTGCATCTGCAAAACAATTTTTTCTCCATCTACAAAAATCGTTTCACTGTCTGACTAGTTATAACAAGTAGTAGCAAAGCGAATAACTGTATCATGCCTGACTAAAACAGGTATGCATCACTGGCAACTACTCCAAAGGCTCCGCGAGATGGCCACAGAGTGGACTTGACTAGCGCGCTGCAATGATCTCATCTCCGGAGTCTGCAACTAAAAATCACCACTGTCCGGTAATGCAGACTTTTTTATGACCGACTTAAAGCTTGTCCCACTTCACACATAATTCATCAAATAACCTCGTGAAAGATTTTCGCATTTGTTAAATTTTCCTCTCGACCTTCTTAAGTACTCAGCTTTATAACTGGCGCCTGCAAAGAAATCAACATTATTTGCGGAGGTCTCTTTAAAAAGCTGTAAATTCTTATCAACCTGTCCCTGTCTATAATCTATACAAACTCTCAGCTGTATTTGATTTGCGATAAAAACAGAGAGTCAACTTTTGAAAGACAGGTTGAAACCAGATATCATTCTCAATAACCGAGGTGATAAAAGAATAAACGTAATATTAATGCACATATTTGCTTATGTTTTTGTCAAATAAACGTGAAGCAATCGTTTGGTGTAATTCAACGCCGACTTTTGGACGCCTTCGAGGAACACGTCTCGCCAAGAGAACCGCGAGGCGACAGACTCTTCCGTCAATTTCCCTTCCTACTCCCTCTCTCGAATACTACGGCAATGACATTAATGTCGTACAACACGAGGGACAGGATGTGGTCAATTCAGAAGAGCCTCGTGTGTGACTCAGATTATGTGACTACTGATGCTGATGCTGGTTGATGCTAGTGCTACTGCTACTGCTACTGCTACTGCTGCTAGTGCCGGTGATACTACTGCTACTAGCGCTCGTTACTGAATGGACCAACGGAGGCTGCATCGCCTGCACCGCTCGTGCACTCGAATAGGACAATCGGTGCCGATTCTCATGACTCCGTTGACGCTACGGCTCCGCGGACGTAACCTGCTGTAGCTGCTCAGTTGGAGCGCACTTCGTCTGACCTTAGCCCCCAATTTGTAGGCATCACACCGCGATACCCCGATTGCTTCGCCGCATTACACCGCACCGCCGTCCTCGCACGCTCCTCCAACGCGATTCTGCCTGTTGCAGCGTAATCTTCTGCGTACGAGCGATGTCACACCCTGTTCGCGGGCCTTGAATCTCTGCGGAATAAAATTAACGCGTTACTTAAGAGAAACGCAAGTTAAAAGTATATCGTTTTTCATTACAACTGAGAACGGTTTAATATTATTTTTCGGATGGTTATCGTTATCACGAGTCTCACGGGTAATATTTTATTAAATCAGGTTTTTTTTTTTAAAGGGATATTTCATCCGTATGCCTTTCTTTCAGGCTTTTACGTAACGCAGTCTCTACTTTCCCCGTTTCTACAGTTTCTAGAGTGTTGTCCGCAGCCACTCATTATAATGCACTACTGTATCAGATTTGCACGAGGGCTCAGGGAAACTGCGGAAAACCTGGTCGATACAGGCGGCTTTTTTTTTTCTGAGTTTCTATTGTATTAGAATACATTAGAAACTCAGAAAAAACTGCCTCCCGCTTAACAACTTACGCACAAACTGGTGCGCGGCTAAGCGGTCACCCATCCAAGTTATGGCTTCAAACAATGCTGCTTAACTCTTGGTAGCGCCGAAGCTACACATCGATCGCGCGTCCACTGCTGTCGGTTTAATTCAACCTTATTTTGGATTGTTAAATTTGGAAGTAGGGTTCCAACGAGATTCCTTCTGCTGCAGCGTAATTTTCTGCGTATGTGCGATGTTACACCCTGTCCGCGGGCCTTAAATCTCTGCGGAATAAAATTAACGTGTTACTTAAGAGAGAAGTTAGTTAGAGTTAGAATTGAGAACGATAAAATATTTATTTGTCAGATTGTTGTCGTTATAACAAGTCTTACAAGTAATATTTTATTCATTCAATTTTATTTTTAATTGTTTAATTTGGAAGTAGGGTTCCAGCGCTATTATTTCTGGTGCGGCGTAATCTTCTGCTTACGAGCGATATCACACCCGGTCCGAGAGCCTTGAATTTCTGCAGTATAAAATGAACGCGTTACTGAGTTAAGGCCTTATATACACTTGCAAGGAAAACATGCTGATTTTTTTACCCATTGATATAAATGGTCTAAGTGTAACTGCAAAGTTTGAATGCGTTCGTCTTTACCATTTTCGCGAAATATTTTTTTCTTTTTTGCACAACTTAACATTTATTCTTGTGGCAGATTGAAAAGGAGCGATGAATTTAATATACCCAAGGTAGTTCATGTGGAAACGCTCCAGAGAAATTACTGAAAACTTAAAAGAATATTGTTAGGAAGCTCTGTACAAAAATGCAGACACTTGTTCTTTACCTTTAGTTAACAATATGCAATTACATGGAACTTTGCAGCTTTATCTAAGCACGCTTGGCGCGTGCGAGTGAGAGGCAGCATGGTGGACCTCTCACTCGCACACGATCTGCCCCGCACCTTGCGCGACACACTGAGAGAAAAGTATATCGTTTATTTAACGATTTCACATGGTAAAACGAATATAGAAGGGTTTGCAATGTTTTATGGTTGAAGCGATGTTAATATGGTTCAATAAACGATACTTGCAATGTTATGAATTATTAAAAACGCGGTAATTATTTTAGATTTTTCTGTGCATTTTTTATTTTACTGACGAACTTCTTTAAGTTGGCATGCAAATTTTAAAAGCATAAGTATCATTAATAAATAATATATCTCCACAAGCTTTTCCGAGGTTGTAAAAAATTCGACACTGGCTTCATATTCATTAAGTAAAGTTGCAATATAAGTTGTAAAAAACCAATAGTATTATTAACGAGCCATATTACCTCACGAGCGTTTTCAACGACTTGATTGTCTTAATGGGTCCATTTTGGTTTTCACATTTTCGCAATAGTAGCTCGTAACAGTTTTTACCGGTGGCGGTAAATCACATGGTGAGTCAAATTTTAATTGAGGATGTGCCGCTCCTGGTACATACATCGGAAACTTCCGCAGAAACTGCCCAAGTCCGGATCTGCCAAGATCGCCCACACTGTTGTACTGGCTGTAAATCATTTAGCTCGCACAGTGCTTCTAACGAGACTATGCTGGATTTTTTTTCAGTCTAATGTCGATTAAAGTTGATAATTATTTAAGAGTAGTAAACGACAGTCTATTGATCTCTCTATAATAATTACAAGTAGCCTTAATATTAATTGATTAGTTTACTATGTTTAAGTTATTTCTGGAGAGACCAATTGGCCATTGACCGAAGTCCTTCAGCCTGATAATTATCGTTGCCTGATCCATATTATATTATAATTTTTTCTGGATTATAATAATATAAAATAAATAAATTAACTACATTATTTTTGTCCATCTAAATTGGTAACCTTCTCGATGAGCGTACCTATAAGAAATTAGTGTTTACTTATGGTATTTGGTTGTATTGTAGAGAGGGTGAAATTAATAAATATTATTTGAAAATAACGCATCGATATTAAGAATTATGATCTTACCATTTTGTTAATTTGTACTTGAACAAATTAATATTCTATAATTATAAGAGGAATAAATATACGTTTGTGGATTGTGCATCTAATTTTGCATCAACTTGACATTAATCGAACGAACGTAAGCTTGCTACCATTTAACAACGAATTCTTTAAAGTAGTAATGCTGCCCTTGATATTTTATCGTCGAAATTGTGATCCGAATTTTGAGCAATATAGAATAACGTAGTCTGACTATAAAGTATAAAGTCCTTTTTAACTACACGTACATACGTTTCAGTAAATATCAAGCATTTATGATTATTATAATTTTTGGTTTCATCAAGTGATAATGATTTATTAATCCTTCAATATCAACGTAGCATATTTTCTGTATTTGAAAAATTTCAGTTCTTCGAGCCACTCTTTTAAGAATTAAGCGGGTTTTCGTTCGGTATGCATTCTCTATTTTTAATTAAATCGAAGAAACATGCATTTAAATTGATATATTGATTATTCAAATAAAATCTTCGAATTTATTTAAAGATTTAATAAATTCTACAACTAAATAATAAATTGATGTGAAAATTGTTATGTTTCCACAAAATTAATTCAAAAAGTGCCTGAAATTTATCCAATTTTTATCAAAGTTCGGAAGGCCAAAAATATTTAGCTTCAAATAAAATTGGAGAAATATGAACTTCAGAACTACGGTCACACTAGAAAAAGCGGGCATTTAAAGAGTCGCCATTGTAAGGCCGATTATAATATTTTACACGCTCCTCAAGAGTTAAGCAACAGTAATTCAGAATTCGTTGCTCTTCCGGTCTCACCAGATCCAAATGTTTGTGAGTATCGTTTCTGTGAGATTCTCATGCTAATTGGCGAAATTGGGTCGGCCACTTTTCCTATTAACCTCCTCTATTTCACAAATTAATAAGTGTCATTCATTAATAATTTCTGGGGCATTCGAGAAAAAATTGTTTTTTTTTAGTGTATCGCAAATCCCAAATGTATTTTTTTCTAAATGTTATTTTGAATGTGGGAAAGAATTCTCGAAGAGAAAAGTCAAAATTTGCGATTGTGGTTCCTTTTTTAAATTTAAATTTAATTTTTTTCTCTTCCTGACGTCTATATTTGTTGCAGAGACGTCGCATTTTTTTTCGTCACTCATTTCATACTTAAAATATTATCAGATGCTAATTCTCCATGGAGAATGGTTTTTTTTTGTTTTTTTTATATTTTTTTGAAAACTCGGAGCGTTTGAATTATTCTTAAATAAAACCATTATTTATGGAGAATCAGCATCTGATAATATTTTGAGTATGAAATGAGTGACGAAAAAAAAATATGACTACTTTGCAATCGATATAGGCGTCGGGAAGTGAAAAAAATGGAATCAAAATTTAAAAAAAAGGAATCAATTGCAGATTTTGACTTTTCTCTTCAAGAAAAAAAAATTGACTTCACATCCTTATTTGAGATGAAACGTTGAGCGATAAAGAAAATTTTCGTCGTGATCACCTGGAGAATAATGTTACTGGATTTCGCAGGGAGAGATCCCCTTAATGGATTGGCCTCCAATTCCCATTCCAATAATTGACATAGTGATATTCGGCCAAGAATTGACTTAAATTTGCAGAGTCGATAATCGTCATCCCAACGTGAGCTTGAGTATTGATCGTTTCCGTGTTATCCGCAAAACCAACATGGGATATGCCGAATGCTTCAAGCTCCGCTAGCAACATACTTTGATTAACGCGTTTGAATGCTTTGGTAAAATCAGTGTCGGCTGTGTCAACCTGTTCTGACGAAGTTGGTGGAAAAGGCCACGTTTGTTAGAGTCGATAACGACTTTTAGTGCTTCTGTCAGTTTTTGCGTCACGAAGAGCTTAAGAATGAAGTCAACCGCGGAGATTAGCCGATAATTCAAACCTTGTTTTTATTACCCTTACTTTGAAGTAGTCGTTTCACTTCGTGCTAGTAAAATGAGAGAGAATATTTCAAAAACGTTTCTAATCATTTTCGTGGTTTGATCGACATTTTTCAACAGAGATTTGTGTATATAGTTTCAAAAACTATTCTAATAGTTTCAAATATGCCGTTTTGTTGCATATACGATTTCAACGTTTGTTTCCAATAACATTGCCAGTCTCGTTTATTGAACCATATTATCATCGCCTCAACCATAAAACATTGCAAGCCTTCCTATATTCGATTTACCATGTGAAATCGTAATGAAGTCTGGGGAAACCCAGATGGAGTCTGGGTTGTCCAAGATGGATAATGGGATATGATCCGATCCCATTGTCTATTTTGGACCGCTCAATATCCGTTCTGGGCAGCCTATACTGCATCCTGTGTAAAAGTCCATCCTTTTTGTGTAAAAGTCTTTTGAAATTAATAGTTTGCTTTAATTTAACTTATGCGCACGAAGTGTGCGTAAGACCTCGATTTCTGCACGGAGTGAAACCGATTTTATATTGAAATGAAAATTAGATACACATGGGATGAGAAAAAAATATTAAGGATTTCAAAAAGTCGACACATTTAATAATTACCATTTACTTTAAATTTGTCACGGAAAATGAATAGAATTATTACGTTTCTGGTACAGCGTTAACACATTTTACGCCGGGCGGTGTGGCACAACGTAAGTCATCATCGTCTTCTTGGCGGTTCAGAGAATTATTAGAAATATTTTCGGTGCTCTGAATTGGATTATTAAGAAATTTATGAAAAGACTCCTTTTTGTTTCGCATCTGTTCCGCAACCATATTTTCCTGATTTTCACTGTACTGCTTATTCTGCAAGGAAAAAATTCCATTATCGATGCTCGGCGATGAATTATCAGTTCTGCCAAGATTCTGAGCGCGACATTTCTTCATCAAATTAAGACATTCGTTGTTGAACACGCTTTTTCTCTTCTTCGGGGTCGATGATCGTCTTGGTATAGGAGCTTCGATTGTATTGAGAAGCTTACTGAAAATACAAATGTCATGGAACTTTAAAACTATTTCCTTTCATCAAAGTAATGATTTTTGCAAACAACTTTATGGTACATGTAAGCAAACTTGTTATCAAAATTGATATACTTGTATTCGAAGTTCCATATGCATAAACGATGTATCAAATTTCATAAACATTTACATTGAATTTTCATATAAACAGTTATGGAAAAAATATTGTGCTCAATAATATTACGGCACAATTGTTGCAGGAATTTAATCTATTTTTCAATAAATATGTTTCATAGACGTTACTTTTGACATTCAATGACCTTGTATATTATATTTCAAAGACATATATGTTGTATCTCCATATAAACGGTATCGAAAATAATGGATTGGTCGATAATATAACCTCGCAACTTTTTTGCGAACTATAATAGTATAATTGATTTAAAATTGAACGAAAAAATTCATAAGATGATAACGAACTAGCGTGGAATTTTTTCTTAATGGAAAACGTGTATTGAACTTCAAATCAACTTCTAATATGAAAATATATAAAAATTTCTATCGTAAACATGTAAAATAAAATAAAAATTTATTTTTATGTTTACAAGAAAAATGTCTAAAAATGTATGAAGAAAAAAAAGAAATTAGATAATTTTGAAAAATACTGATAAGGAATACGATATTTATGTTTTTACATTTTTATGAAAGCAAAGTTTCATACTTTTTTATATCATTGCCGATGCGACGCTTCAGGTTCTCGAAGAAAGCTTCGTCCTCCTCAGCCTCTATGTTAGTTTTATCAAACGCAACCTGTGTGTTTTCGTCCCGCACACATAATCTATTTTTTATCACGTTTTCCGAGCAAACCATACGTCTAAACATCGGTAGGTGTTGATCATATTTCGGACCGATGTCCTGTAAGTGATTTGTATGTATATCGGAGTATAACGGATCTAAATTACGGGAAGTACTTGGATTGTCAACATTATTCGTTATTGAATGTAACGCTGCTGTTTTCACAGCATGGTACGAATTTCTGATCCCATCCATTCTGTTGCGACTGATTTGCAACAAAGAGTTGATCGGTGTCGATTTTTGGGGGTCATCGTTGTTGTGCGTCTCGCTGTGCATGGTGAGCTGTTTAAAAAAAAATAAACAACATGATTAACAAAAGCGAAGTCCATTTTGAAACTTTTTCTTTTTGATAAGAATGTTAAAATTTTGATAAACGATTTTAGTCTTAATTTTTTATGCACACTAAGTATAAGAAAAAAGTAAACGAATCAGTATGGCCAACATCAGGCCAACATTTAGTTCCCAAGTATATAAATATGATTTAGGATTATAGTAGTAAGTAGTAAAAGAGTTTATTGACAATGCGTTGTACAGTTTTTTTTCACCATGGTACATGTTGTTGTTTTTTTTCTCCAGTATTATACTGATGAATATTTTAGTATACACGTATTGTCAAAAGGCCATCGACCGGATTACTTCAGCCTTAGGATTATATTTAACAGGATTTCTATGATTTGTTCGAATGTTATAGAATTTTCAAATTTTCGTTAATTGCTTTTCAGCCTCTAACGTAAGCAACCCCTCTCAATTTATTTTCCAATTGATTGACTATACAGCTCCATGTTATCAGGAAATTTTGTCTAAATGTTTCAGTATTTTATTTCTTGACGTGAATTAGGAAAATTGAGTGAGTTATTTTAACAGCGTCAATTCGTAAACGCTTGGTCTAAAAATGCATTGTGGAAATTCTTTCTCGTCGGAAGCCCAATCAATTTGCTGAATCGTCGCTTTCATATTTGTATAAAGTTTTAGTTCCACCCTAGATCATTAGAAACACTTGTTGCTGCTGTTCCCTTTCTGTTCATACGTCTTCATAAAAAATTCCGAATATGAATACGATTAGTAAATTGCGAACGCAATTAATTTTGAAAAATCTGAAATGATACGTTTCTTCCCTTTGTAAGCCCGAGAAATTTGCCACTGCAGGATTTATATTCGTTTTCCTCTGATTCAGATAAAATTTCAACAAGCAGACAGAAATTTCCTACAGAGGAAAAAAAATGCAGCCCTGCTGCGCATTGAATTTTGAGGTAATCGGTAAAACAGTTCAGATTTCACGTGATTTTGAATTTTTCAGATAAGCATGCAAAGTAGAACTTTACACATTGCTTCAGGAATAATTTTTATCTCTCGAAAAGCTTTCTCTATAAAGAAGCCAAACGTAGTATAAATGAACTTCAAAGATGCGGCTTTGCGAATGATTTAAATTAATGACGAAACAATGTGTAAAGTTTTTATTGATCATTTTATCCAAGAATTGTGTTTATCTAGTGGGCACTTGTAGAAACGCGTGAACTGCCTGTTGCTGCCGCTTATTTCTGCAACAAGAATCCACAAAAGTGTCTAAAGGGGCTTCCGGCGACCAGAGAAACTCGCCCTTGCGGTTTGACACCTTTCCCAAGCACTTCACACAATAAAATCTATCCTAGATTCCTAGGATGTAATCGTGAGAATAACCAGCGGATTTTTTCGAGAGCCAGTCATAATATCCTACCGCAAAATACTTTCCGGCAAAATCTCGACGACAATACACCTTTTTCAAAAATATGCTGTGCTCGAAAATCCACGACAAAATATCCCATGAACGACTATACATTCTTTCCGAAAATATCCTGCGCATGAATGTTTTGAGAAATGTGAAAAATTGCGTCAAAATATCTGATGTACAATGTATAATTCAATATACTTAGAGTGATATAAAGGGAAGTGATCGAAATTGTCTCTGAAACTCACTTTTGGCGGGACTGTACGTATCATACATCTTTAAAATAATTGATGGAGATACTTCCGGGAAGTTTGAGTCGTTTGACTTCCATTGACGTTAAATAAATAGTTATTTTATGATTCCCGGAATTGAAATTTGGAATATATTTTCTGCGGCTTGCTCGGCAAAAGTAGCGTGGTCCCGAATAGGTTGCAGAATTTTTTTTGGCCCCTGGTGCCCGAATAAAATAAAGGGAAAAACTCTTGGGGACTTTAGCTTGTGTTTTTTTGAGATTCTCGAAAATTTACACTAGAAAATTAGATAAAAATATTAGTCTAGAAGGATATTTGGGCGCGGGTTGATTTTGCTTTTTTGCGGATATTTTCGGCTGGATATTTTTGTCATTTTCGCGGATATCTTTGCCAGGGATGTTTTTGTTTTGATCGGGATATTTAGTCACTGGATATTTTGTAGCAGCATGCTATTTTTTGGATGATTTTTCGTAGACCTGATTTGTTTAAATCTAGAATTAATTCCTGGATTTTTCTCCTTACTTACGAATCTTTTTACAGATATTTGACACAAACTATAAATATTACGATCGAGACATCTTCGAAATATAGTGACAATCTACATCTTTGTAGTAATCGCCAGACACAAAAGCTGATGTTGACCTAAATTTTTCTACGGTATTATTCTACACTCTGAACATCTTTTCAAAATGTGAAAAAAAATCTTAATCTCTTATAGCACGATCGTAAAAATAATTCCAAAATTATTTATTTCTATCACCACAACATTCCGCTCTTATCACTTTGTAAAATTTTACTACATTTTTCGTTGAACTTGCGTCAAAATCTTTTTACGATAGTCAATGCAAATAACGCTGTCGATTCATGCGCAGGTGTTCATTAAAGTCCACAATGAAAACACGCAAAAAACGTCAGCGCCAAAGTGGCGTCTTCCCAATTACGTAGCAAATATAATCCGTATTTTTAGCCCAAGAAAATGTGTTTATAAATTCCTTCCCTTCGTTCTAATTTTCCATAGAACATAAGTGAATGCACAGGTGTTTATGAAAATACGTAATCAGAAGAAGCCTAACAAACGGAAGCGACGAACTGGTGTCTTATCAATAATCCTACAAAATTAATCGTCGTTAACCAACGTAACCGTCGAAGTGTAGTCTTATCCATATAACCCTACAAATTCAAGCCCAAGCAAATATTCTTAATACATTTTTGTCCTTGGCTCTAATTTCCCATAGACCATAACTAATGCGCACGTGTTCATAAAAATACATAATCAGAAAAAGCCATAAAAAAATGTAAGTGTTAAATTGGCGTTTACCAATTACCCTACAAATTTAATCCTCAATTTAAGCCTAGTAAAATATGGGACAGTTCATATAGTCCAACTTGACTTGGGTCTGACTCTCGACCTCTTGGATTTCATATCTGATTTTTTATGATATTCTTCTATCTCTAAATAGCAGTCATAATTTTGATTATCTTTATTTTAAATCATTTTTATCCTTATGATCATTTGTAACGAAAATATTGAAGGCCGTTTTTTAAAAGTCTAACAAAATTCTAATGAATCCTGAATCAGATATTAATATTTTTGAGCTAAAGCTTAAAGTTGGCCAGATCTCGCGCTGGTTCTTAGCGAATTTATTTCGAAATGAAAATAAAAGAAAGTTAGATGCGCGAAAATCCTTTCGTCGCAGGTCATCGCTTGAACATTTCTATATCTCAGACTTCGGAGAATTTTTTTAGATCTTCTCAGAGCGTTTATGTCATTTATTATTATTTATTATTATAAGTTCGTGAGGTAATTGGTAAACGCCAATTCACCACTTATATCGATTTTCTGGCTTTCTGATTATCCAATTTTATAAACTCATGCGCCTCACTTATGTTCTACGGAAAATTAGAGCCGAGCCTCATGTCGACTTGCTATGAATCGTCCGATATTCATTACACATTTCTTTCCTTACTCCCAATTTCTATTAGAAAATAACTGATGCGCAGCTGTTTATAAAAACACACAAACATAAAAGTCCATGAAAGCCATAAGTGTTAAATAGGCATTTTACCGATTCCCTGTTACAAAATATGATCCGTAAAGAAAGATTAGAAACTAACTGATGCGCAGGTGTTTATAAAAAACACACAAACATAAAAAGCCATCAAAGCCATAAGTGTTGAATCGGCATTTTACAAATTCCCTATTCCAAAATATGATCCGTATTTTAGGCCCTTCGCTCTAATTTCCCATTAAACACAAGCAAAGGCATTTTAATGAAGTATACCTATGTAAGCTGACACACCATTAAACCATGAACGTCGAAGGCACCATCAGCGCAAAGGCAACTCGTCAAAAGTAGTGGCAGACATAGCGAGCGATGTAACGATGGAGAAGGGGTCTTTGAAGGCGAGTGGAAGAGAGTATGGAAGGTAGCGGGGGGTTAAGCGGGTCCCCCAGGCTAACGCCTCTTCAGTCAACCTGGCAGCGTCGTAGGATACGAACGAAGCAAACGTTACCCGAGTCATCAGTAGCGTGCAGAGTCCGAGCTTATTCAGTGCGGCGTTGGCGCGCGTCGCTTTCCTTTCTATCTGCCTATCTCTGTCTCCCGCTCGGTACAAAAAGTTTTTTTAAATACAATAAAAACAGCCGACATAAGAGAATTAAATAACAAATAAAACAACGCACAATATTCTCTACCGAGTCGCGTGTGCGCACGATTAATCGTTGTTTTTTTCGTCAGTGATTAAAACGCAAACAAACAAAAAGAGCCAAAATGGTCGCGAAGGATCCCTCGAGAGCGGTGGTCACGGAGTCGATGAACCCATACGAGAAACCGCCCAGTATGAGCGTCCGACAGTCCATGAAGACGTTCCTCTACAATCGGGAGACCGGTGCCTTCATGGGCAGAACAGCGAAAAGCTGGGGTAAGCCGAGATCTCGTTTTGTGAATAAGAATTAAAGGAAAATAAAAAAACGGTATGACAAAAACAGTTCGAGCCGCGCCGCGTACCATTGAAGCAATAGTCCGTCAAACACACCTTTCGTCCACTCGACGAGCGTGGAGCTACCTGTTCTGCTGCTTGATCGAGGCGATCGAGCCTCTCTACACACACTACGCTGTTTGTGTACCTGTTCCTTGGTAAATAGGCGCGGGAGAAAATAAAACAGTTTCTTTTCGAATATTATCGTTAGCTCTTGAGGAGTCAACCTCTGTCTCGAAAGTTGCAGGTCTCTGAGAAGTTGCGTGGGCGTTTGCTTGAACCTACTAAATGATCGTTGAACCCTCGTTAAACCGTTGCACTCGGTGAAGCAGCTGAAAGAACAAGAGAAAAAATAGGAATAGCGGAGAGAGTAAGCGTTGTACACAAGTCGACGTGTCGTGCAACGTGCGCGTT
The DNA here is from genome assembly GCA_949699805.1 of Tromatobia lineatoria. NCBI lineage: Eukaryota > Metazoa > Arthropoda > Insecta > Hymenoptera > Ichneumonidae > Tromatobia > Tromatobia lineatoria. The sequence continues at coordinate 21,758,132 of OX453038.1, read as the reverse complement.
TCTCCCAGCGACTTTGGATGAACGTAGCGTTTGTAGGCTCGCGGCTACTATTCCCCTTCCGTCGAGAGTAGATGGCATTCTCGTTCAACAGGTATGCCGTCATCCTCTCTCTCATCCTTCGAATTTCGCCGACGGAATTCGCTTTTAACAGGTAGTTAGATTGACTTAAATTTGGAACTATATTGACGTGAATTTGGAAGTTGTAGACAGGTTGAATTTCGATATGATGTTCAGTTAAAGTTGAAAATTGGATTGAGGTCAACTTTGAATTTTTATTAGGTTAAACCTGAAACTTATATTAGGCTAAACATGGAAATTATATTTAGTAGAATTTAGAAATAATATTGCGTGAGATCTAGAATTTGTATTGAGTTGAATTTTAAAATTGTATTGAGTTACATTGAGTTAATGATGTTGAATTAGATTGGGTAATTATGTTGACATGAATTTGGAATTTTCTTTGGACTTAATATGGACTTTATGTGAAGTCAAATATGAAAACTTATGTTAAGGTTACGTTTGGAAATATTTAGTTGAGTTTGCAATGTTTTGTAATGAATGTGTGCATCTGATATCATCGTTACTACAAGGCGGGAGAAGGGGAATTGGTTTTGTGTATAGTAACGGTCTCGTAACGTCGTCCGTGGAATACAGGACGGCGTGTGTAAGACAGTTATGAATCATATTTCGACTTCGAATGGGTGACGACGAGGAGGACGATGTCTGGTAAAATACAGAATGGCGAAGTATAGGCGAGTATTGTCATAACACACGCCGAGCGTGCTCTACCAATACGAATATGAGGAATGCAATCGGTATTATGCAGTATACACTCACTCCTGGTAACCATGGTGACCGGTTGTACGTGATTGCTCACTCGTTATGGCGGGGAACGGCCACTCCCGTTGTCCGTTCGTTCACCAAGTAAATTTCTATCGACTCGCTTGCTCGCCTTCCATATGTAGTATACAGCTATATTTTGTTATATAAAAATTTAGGGACACATTAATAATGCATTAGTACCGGACGGAGTAGATATAATCGTGTTGTGTGTACACACGTGCTCGTGAATTCCATATTCTCGAGCACGTGTGTACACAAAACAGTATGGGTTTTTTATATGGAAATTTTATATCGTACTGGCCAGTAACAAATGAAATTGCTAGAAGTAGATTTTGAGAATAATAAGACTTTAGGTTACAGATTCAATTCGCGAGACATGGAGATTCTTTTTTTCAGTTCTGAGAAGTTTTTGGGACGATATTACTTGGTTTTACAGTCTTGTGGAATTTGCATTTCCGCAGAAACACGTAGAATCGAATCAGAATTTAAGACTTCCGGATGGTTGTCGTATCTATGTTCACATACGTTATGAGGACATCCGCAAACGTTACAGTTCGCATTATTAGGGCTAGAGGTCCGATACTTATGCTCCCTATCTCGAAGTCATTCTTGAGTACAATAATTTTGTCATGGTTTGTTGATTTTGTCACGAACCAGTGCACTAGCCAATTGGAGCGTTTTTGATCGATCAGCTGGTTAATAAAAAACGCTCAACTCTGTCATTGCCATCAGATGTTATCTTGTAAATAAGAGAAATTTATATATTTTTTTTCAGAACCTAATGAACAAAATGTTAACTGAGAGTTATGTTAAATATTGGTGAATAGCCCAGATCTATTAAGAATCTTTCCTGAATCCGTATTTTATAAAGAAAAAAGGTGCATTTTCAAGTAAAAATTAACAATAAAAAGTCCTAGTTACTTCTGGATCTTTTTGGTTCAGGAAAAAATGTTGCTTTCAAGGATAATAATTTCTCTACCACGTGAAAACGTCTTGACTTTTAAAGTGTCACTCGTTTTAAAAAAATGTAATATGCGTGAAAAAAAAATTGGGGAACTTTCGCAATTTTTATGTCGAAGCCTTTCAGGGGATCAGTAGGGTCAGTAAATTCCGGGATTATGGCCGTTCTTAACACAATTAGCTTAGTTCCTAGTCCGACTGGAATGTGTGATTCAAGCTGACATTGACACCAAATTATTCTTTCGATAACCCCTCCGTCAGCAACAAGTGGATTATCACTGCTAGGGTAATAGTGGTCAATATGAACTAGTGCTTAATGGCCCACACAAGGAATCAAAGGAAAAAGTTAAATCCTGCACACATTCGTATTGATATTAGTACGAAAATTTCGGTGCTAAATTATAGTCATGAAAAAATTATACAACCTTGCAGGACTTTTCCGTTCTGGAATTATAACCTGTATTTATTTAACTATTAAAAACGACTGTAAATTTACATCTACGGTCCATTTCATGGGATATCTTTTACTGATATCACGAAGCAGGCAATAACAAATATATGGGCCACTGTACCTTCCGTAATATGGGGCAGTTTTAAAAATTGGAATTTCATTGCAATAATTGAATTTCATTGATTTATATTAATTGTATAAAGCTTTGGAATACCGAATTCGGTTCAGTGGTCAAAGCATTGCAAAAATAGTAACCAAAAATGAAAACAAACACTTTTCACATTTCATTGGAAATATTTCAGAGAAATCAGATTCTTCTTGTGAAATTTCTTCAAAATGTTTCGAAAATTCAAAAAGAATATTTACAAAAAAAAGTAATTTGTCTATAATCTGTTAAGAGGCTCATACTCCCAACGTTTGCCCTATATATTATTTCCTCTCGGACGAAACGCGCTAATATTAAATTCGCAATTTTTTGGTGGTCCATATTAGTTGACTTTAGTGATGATTTATATTATCGAACTTCATCAAAAGAGCGAAAAAATCATTGAAAATATTTTTACAAATATTTCAGTGTCGGCTTTATAGTCTGAATTCTCGGAAACCAATTTCTGCCATCATCGCAAGTTTCATCTCCAGAAGAAGAAGAAGAAGATATAGGCCAAAATTTATTAGTGGCCCATATTCACCACGTTTACTCTATATATTGGTTTCCATCGGACGAAACACGCTAATCCAAAATTCACGGTAAACGTGGGACGCGTCGTAACGCATTGCGCGTAACTGCTAGGCGACGACGACGAGAATCCGGAAGTACTTTGGCGCACAAGGTTCGAGCGAGAGAGATGGAGAGACACAGACGAACGTGACACACAGAGACACGAGCGACGTCTCGCTGAATGGCAATTGTTGAACTTCCCTTAGCGCAAACGTGTACAACGAGGTCAATTGGCGTTAAATGGAAGCATTACGACATTACGTAACCTAGGGCCATTCCGAAGGGTACACCCACGAGTAGTCCACGCGGCTTTTCATCCCAGTCGGCTCAACGTGAGTGACTGGCTGACCAACACATGCATACACGAGATTTGCTCGTTCAGATTTACCTATTATCAATGTACCCGGATGATGCGTGGAAAAAAAACAAGTCCAAGAACCTCCGACCACCAGCTTAGGACGGATCATCAACACAGACCTTAAATTCGACTCAATCTTCGTGCGATTTCTTGTGACCCTATGAATCTCAAACGTTGAGACTGAAACGGAAAATTTCACAGGATAGATCTGGATACTGAATTACATTTGTATGGAGGCTATCCTAGGAAATTACCTGGCTGAAATTGTGGCTTGATAAGACAAAGTTGTTGCCCGGAGGATGCAAAGAAATTCTCATTATTTTTAAATTTGTAACAATCTAATTAATGATATTTCAGAGATTGACTGCATGAGATAGCTATTTGACTTAGACAAAATTACCTCGTGTAGGATGCAAAGAAATGCTATTTCATTTTTTCATTCGAGATAGGAGACAATTGTTGCCTGCAGAATCAAAATTAGTTTTTATAATATTTTGCCTTTCTAGTTGTGATAGTCTCATAGAGGATATTTTAGCATTTGCCTGGACGAGATAGCTATTTGACGAGACAAAGTCATTACAAGCTGAAAAGAAAGAAATTTTATTTGATTCTTTCAAGCTTGATAAGACTAAGCTGTTGGCACAAAGCTGGAGGATTAAAATACATTTTTATTCTTTTTTATTTCTCCGGTTGTAAAAGTCTCATAGAGGATATCTTAGCACTCGTCTGGAGAAGATAGTGAAAATTGGCTAGCTCAGACAGTTACAGAAATATCATGGGGTTTTTTATTGTCGATTGTTTAATAGTCGTTTCATATATCTAGAATCAAATTTCGACATGAGTTTTAGCTGACGAGTGCAATTTTTTTATGACTGTATGAATCTGAGACTTAGGACTGAGACAAGAAACTTGACAGGATAGATTTAGATACACTTATATTTGTATGGAGGTTATCGCACTAATTATTTAGCTAAAACAGTTACTCAACACAATGAAGTTGTTAAAAGCGGGATGCATAGGAATTCAATTCAATTTTTTTTATCTCCCAATTCTTAAATAGTCTTACTTTTTTCATTTTCTAGCTTCAAATTATCTTTTTTTTTTTAGATTTCAGTACAAATTTTTTATTTTCCAGTGTTAAATAGTTTTTTTTTGTCATTTTCTAGTGTTTAATTGTATAGGATATTCTAGCAATTGCCTGAGCAGGACAACTACTTGGAAAGAGCGATGTAATATGCAAAATGCAAAGAAATTTTTTTTATTGACAATTTTTACAAAATAATCTAGTAACTTGATTACTTTTTTCTTTATGAGTGAAGAATTAGTACTTTTCAAAATATATATGGACTAATTTCAATAGCCAATAGTTTAGTCGACAAATATTTGGCGAGATTTGAACTGAAGAATGTTTCTTATTCCTGCAATAGCTATTTTTAGAAGAGTAAATTATTCTATGGAATCACACATGTAACCAAGAGAGGCTTATGTGGGTATTTTCCATGCCCTTGAGGTCCTACTTCACAAGAATTAGCTGCGTCAACTCCCCCTCGGCCCGTATACCAGGAGTGACCAATAAAGAATTTAATATTTCGGCTTCTGACGTAGTTTATTTTACTTATGCTTCATTGCATGTTCTCGGAAATGCTATAGCATCGAAAGTAATTGCAATACCTTAGTACACGAACGGGTACCATCCGAATGAAATGTTATCTTTCAAATTCACGATTACAAAATGATTAAATAATTGTGGAGACAACACTACCAAAATATCGTTATTTATCTGAAGGAAATAAAAAAATTCTCTTTTAGGTTATTAATAATAAAATATGATGATTTATATTTGCACACAATAATCATTTGTAATACCACAAAAGCTTCGAAATATCAGATTAATTTCGAAGTTCGAGTGGTATTCGGGTGATTATCTTTCCCATCCAAATTGCGACCAATGGAATTGCACCATGAGACGAAACTTACGGTTTATGTTTGATAAAATCCTTTGACTGTCACAATTGAATGCAATCTGTCCGTTTGACAGATGGTTAACGCGGCTAAATGATCTTTTGTTATCAAAAAATTATCAGTATAATCCCGTGTAGGTTGTACCACGTGACGTCGAATGGTGCGATTCTATTGGTCGAAATTTGGATGGGAAAAATAATCAGTCATATTTGTATATTTTTATAAATATTCAGAATGGTTCTTCATTGAAATAGTGCCCAGAAGAATTTAAAGTTATGTTCTCTCAATTCTGTAAGTTCCAGAATTAATAAAGTTACAGTTTTTTTAAATCAGAAAAAGCGATCAAAAATTGTTTCCCAAAATTCATAGGGAATTGTATCTCAGAGTTCTAATAATGCGAATCTTCATCTTCGTCGATTGAGTTGTTCGAAACAAAACATTAGAAACTAGAAATAACGAAACGGATCAAATTAATAGGAAATTCAGTTCAGTCCGTCAATTCTATAACTTCATAGACAGGAATCTGCCAATAATGCTTTGTTCGCTAATTTTATGAAATAATCGATAATTTCGTGTCATGGTCTGTAATATGAAACAACCATGTAGAATTAACGAATTTACTGATAAAGCGTTAGAAAGATTATGGCAGAAGTAGTAATTAATGCTACAAAACCAGACGGTCAACGAGTGGTACATAAATCCGTTAAAAAATCGCTTTTGAGCATTACGACGTAATTATCATTGCCAGATCTGGTCAAACGACCGGAGCGAAAATAGAAAAAAAAAATTGAATTGAAAAATAAATAACACGATGCATTCGTGTTCGCATAAAAAGGAATCGGACAAAAATTCTTTGTTCGTAATTTGCATAAGGAAGTCGAAAACTTTGGGTCGTGATTTATAATATGAAACTTTTATGGAGAATTAAGGACTTTACTGATACCAAAGCGTTGGGAAAATAATCGCAGAAGTAGCAATGGATGCTAGAAAACCAGACGGTCAACGAGTGGTACATAAATGCATTTAGAAAATCGCTGTCGAGCATTATAGACGTGGTTATCATTGCCAGTTCTGGTAAAACGACCCGAGCGAGTGATACCGACACGTGTAGCGAGATTTTACAGTATCGCATTTCCTGCAGCGTCCAGCGGCCATTGCGCTGCTATTAATAATTAGCAACGGTGAAAAAATTGATACGAAGGTGCGATGAATATTACAGAAGTGATGTAAAATCAATTGAGATGCTGCGATTTTACTAACGACCTTTAAATCGCGTTCTGCAAGGGTGCAGTGACCACGTCATTCCGTAAAGTGGAAAAGCGCTGGATATCCATCTAGGAACAGAAGAGACAGCGTCCTTGCTCCACGCGTCGCGCCGAGAGCATCGAATCAGCGCGTAATTGGATTGCTCCACTTGACAAGGCATTTTGATCCTCTTATGAATTGAACCACGAGAACTAACGTAATTAACTCGACGCCGCTATCTCGAAAACACTATCACGTGATCGTCGCGTCCTTAACTCCTTCCGAACATCTCTGATCTGCGCGAGCACTGCAAGGAAGAGAAATATTTGTTAGCTTACTCCTGGACCAGCTGTACATCCAAAAATAAAGTGAAAATGCTTGAGGGTAATGAGACAGTCGAAAAATGATTTTTTTATCATAAGGACACTTCTTACCCTCAGCAAAGAAAAAGTATAAAATAATTTCCACACTCAAGTATGGTACTGACGATTTTTTTTGTAAATTGACCAACCAATTAAGTCAAATGGTTGCTTCCAAGCCAGATTTTATGAGTATTAAACTAATAAACTCTGCCTCTGATATGAAGAACTCTGCATGAAGGATTGCCCTTCGTTAGGTCTCATTTCCTTTGCAGTTTTACTGCGGACCATGTAAACGGAGCAATTTTTTTTAAAGGTCTTATTTTAAAAGATTCAGAATTATTATGACGTCCTACACATTGTTTATAACTCCGCTTTAAGGACTTCTATAAAAAATTGCTCCGCTCCAATGATATGCGATATTTTGATTCTATTGTAAATTGCTCAAAAGACCCTCTTTTTGCGACCGTAGTGCGTGAGGAAAGTGGCGTTTTTTTGTTACATATGAGCTCTCGACTTATGGATTTAAAAAAAACCAATTCTTGCGATCTTGTTGATAGGATGGAATGTGAAGATTTTTCTAATAGATTGGGGAAAATTTTTTCGTATGTTACACGAAAGGAAGCGTGATGGCATTTTTTTGTGTGTTTTCTGATTGAACTCAGCAAAAACCATGTGCAACCCTTTCTTGTGACATAATACAGTATAGCTTACTCTTCGATCGGCTATTATCTGAAAATAAAGTGAGAATTTCAAAGATTACATATTGGTCAAGGAAATAACGTAAGTTTTTTATTTTTCAGGAAAAATTGGTCTCTTTTACCTATTATTCTATGGAGTCCTCGCTGCGCTGGTTGCGATGTGCTTCTGGGTCTTCTTCCAGACTTTGGATCCAAGGATACCACGGTGGCAGCTCGACCGGTCGATTATTGGCACGAATCCTGGTGAGGCCATCCAGATCCATGTATAATCCATGCGACACTCTTTAAACCCGACCTGCACGCAATCCACACTGAATAATTGACTGATTATGTAAATGATACGCATTCGCGTTGACCTTCCCTAATCTTCTATGATTCATTCAATTTCAACTGTCCTGACTCATTCGTCCCTACCTTCCCCCTCAATCGACATCACTTCTGGCTTTATGCGGCTTTATTTATTTTTTTTTACAACTGTATTGTCTATTACGATCAATTCAAGCTGGTTGAGCTTCTCGTGACGCAAAACACCGGCAGCATATACATTTAAACTGTTGCACTGAAAAAGAACGATTTCGCTTTTTCAAATATATTATAATAACGTCAATTTCTTCTTGACTTGACGTGGGGTCGCTTCCGCGACTTTTGCTGCATATAATACATACAGGGAGGACACGGTGAAACTAGACAGTCCAATGCGGCTCCGTGAGAATTTAGGAAGCCTGATTGGCTACTGCCTACGGCCGCCAGTGCGTCTCATCCGAGGGGCGACTGTGTCCCCATGCGCCATCGGAATGGGCCAGTAAGGGTAGTGGTAGAGGCAAGGGACGTTACCTGAGCTGGTAGGGCAGACGCCAGAAACCAAGATTTATTTACTACTCGGTCTGCACGCATAGAGTGGGAACCGTCGGTTTGACGCGCAAGCGCATTTGCGCTGTCTAGTTTCACCGTGTCCTCCCTGTATATGATATTCACTATAGCATCTATAACTCAACCGTTTAAGACATCGAGTTAGAATTCCGCACACAAGTGAATAAGTAGTCCGTCTTCAATTATGGCAATTTTAAATAGAATGAATTCATTAATTCAGTTTTTATAGCTCTTTAACGAAAAAAAAAGCGTTTGAACGCTCTGACGTTCGGAAAATTTATGACATTTTGCTGTATAGCGGATAATATGTGCAGGTACATTGACATATTTTTGGTATTGAATTTGCCTAAAATTGGAAAAGCGTTTTGTATTTTATCGAGATTTTAAATATCGGAAAAATTTAAGTTACTGCATTCATTTTCGTAAATAATTAAATAACGAATCCAAATGTTGCACGTAAATGGTATTTCATGCGGTGATGGTAGATAAATGATTTTGTTGAAATCGGTAGAATGGTACAGATCATTGAGGAATTAAATATTTCAGATATTATTTTTCCATGACGAAAATTCTGCTGAACTTCAGTTGTAGGAATTTATTTAAAACAAGGAGACAAAAATAGCATCTTGCATACTGCATCCTCGTGATTCCTAACTTATTACAAAGCTTCCTCGGTGAGGAATTGAAAATCAATAGATTTGTAAAAAGTTTAAAAAAATGAGGAACCAATGTAAGAGAGTCTACTTTGCATCGTTGTTCTACTATCTATAGCTAATTCTGACAATAGTGCATCAACTTCCTGTGGCCACCGCTTCTGCGAATTTATAATTATTATTATTGTTCACTTTCCTGGTTGTAAAATGATGACTTCTTCGCTCCACTGACAGAAACTATACAGTGACGTTGCGCCGTCGAGTTTTTCTCAGTCCCCTTGAATGAAAGTAGTTCAATTATATTTACTTCAAACAAACTGAATATAACTTGAGCAAAGTAGATGAATACAGTTCGTTTCATTGGATTTATTTCAAGGCTAATAAATTTGAATAACTCTGAGAACATCTTGTTGGCTTTAATTAAACCATTGTTTCTCAGTGTCTAGACAGCTCATTTTGCTAAAATAAAATTTGTATGATTCTTAGAGAAAAGTTTAAGAAAAAATTTCATTTAACATCATTCATACGTATTAAATATAATCTTTAAGATTGGCCACGAAGAAAGTCTGTATCAGAACATTCAATTTATAAATCATTATAGAATCATAGAGAACGTTTGAAAGAAGGTGACGTCTATACTGAGTTTAATACACCAGTTTATGCATTAAAAATGTCTGTATCAGTACGCTGCATTTATTATTATTTAAGGAAAGCTTTTATTGAATTATCGATTTTTTATCCTCACAAAATATTGAATTGTACAATGTTTATTAAATTATATATCAATTTCAGGCTTAGGCTTTCGTCCAACGCCACCGGAAGCCAACGTGGAGAGCACTCTCATTTGGTTCAAGGCCAGCGACAAAAACAGCTACATGCCATGGGTAGAAACCATAACGAAATTTCTGGCTGGTGAGGAACAAATTTCAACGCCTATTTTTCTCGTCTTACTATCGTCATCTCCAAATAATTGCGAATAATAATGACTTCCTACTTTTCATAGACTACAAGAAACCAGGTTCGACGCCGGGTCGTGGTGCCAATATAAAGTCCTGTAACTACGATACATTACCAGAACGCGGCCAGGTTTGCGTCGTGGACGTTGATCGGCTCGATCCCTGCACCAGCAGCAATTTCTACAATTTTCACAAGTCCGCGCCATGCGTTTTCCTCAAGCTAAACAGGGTAAATAGTCGTTCTAGTAAAAAGACGTTTTCTACCAACTCGGCCGCTTCTTATATTACTTTCTTGACCATATAGTAGCTAATTAATAGTACCCTCTCTGAATTTTTTCAGATTTTTTAATACACTCGGTTCGGAAATAATTTTTTTTCGTATCATGAGAAATTGAGTCTGGGTAAAAAATATGTAAAAGTTATGTTTTTTATAAACCATCCATTAATGCAATCTATCTATATATATATATATATCAATACAAATTTGTGGTGGCATAAAAGCTGCTGTTTTTAGCCTAAAGAGTGTGATTTTTTTTTTTCAATGCGATGCCATTAATTTCGCTGTTAAATTTACGGGGTATTTGGCAGAGTATTGAGAGCGTCTAAGCCTTCTAGAAGAATTAATATCAGTGTCAATTATTAAACAGATTCGAAAGGGTAAAAATGGCGCCGAGTTGATAGAGAACACCCTTAATATAGATTGAAAAGTGATAAACTATGATTTAAAATTTTCCACTGAATCGATTCTAATTAGCTTTGTGTATTTAGATTTACGGCTGGCAACCCGAGTTTTACAACGATACCGTAGGTCTTCCCGAAAAGATGCCTCGAGATCTCAAGGACGTGATCGCTAGAATAAAATCGAACGAACCTCGTAAGCTGCGAACTATTTGGGTATCGTGCGAAGGAGAAAATCCCGCAGACGTGGAGAATATTGGCCCAATTCATTATCGTCCGGATCAAGGCTTTCCTGGCTATTATTACCCGTACGAAAACTCGGAAGGATATCAAAGCCCGTTAGTGGCCGTGTACTTCGAGAGACCACAACGTTAGTAAAATAATCACATATCCTCTAATCCGTGCATATATAATGTACATAATTTTCTAAATCCTGAAAACGCAGCTTTTTGATTGTTCCTCACAATACAACGGTCCAATCGCCGTGTTCGAGAGGCATTGTCACTTCTCTCATCACTCAAAAACTTCTTAACAATTTTTTTTTTCACGGCTTGATGAATGAAACTCCAATTTTAATAAAACACAAAGCCGTTTTTTCAATAAAGCCAAGAAACCAAAATTGAGCTTATGTGCGAAAAAAACAGCACTACAAGTGCTTAGCAATGAACGAGTGAGTTAGCAAAAGGATTAGTGACATAATAGCTAAGAATCTACAAAACATATATTTTTGTTGATTTCATTCTAACGAAAATTCATCATGTTTTACTAAAACACATTTTTCTTTTCATCAAAAACACGGCACATCGAAAGTCGATTATATCGAAACACTGAAGCAAAAATGGCAAATGAAAAGAAAGGAGTGCGAGCGAAGTGAGCACGTGTTGCTAGTCCAAGTTCAAACTAATTTCAATAGTTACTGTGACAGACAATCAGAAATAAGTTTTTTTTAAATCTAGGAAACCCAAAATATCTATCCGTATTACAAACTAAGTTCTTTTTTGTGTTGCAACACTTTTATATGCTTTGCAGGCGAAGAGAAAGGCGAAATAAGACTAATGACATGATTTATTTTGCAGCTGGAGTGTTGATAAACGTCGAGTGCAAAGCCTGGGCGAGAAACATAGTCCACGGTCGCAACGATAAAATCGGTTCCGTCCACTTCGAGCTTCTGATCGATTAGAGCGACGACTTCCCCAATACGCTCGTCGCCCAGTCTGCTTTTTTCATCCCAGGAGCCGTGAAGATATTTTCCATTGCGTCGCGTGCTACTCTTTTCGTTTGACGATTCGAGTATTGGGATTGTGATTGATTTATTTCCACGAGCGCGCATAAGCAATAATTCGGCAGGTTCGATGCAACGAACCGTTCGATGCTCATACCTGTGGATCCTAGAATCTCCTCAATTTTACCGTGTTTACAAGCACACGTTACCTCTAGTTATGCGGTGCACAGCTTACCTCAAAAGCTGATAAACTTTGCATAGCATTTCTCTGAGGACTACTGAAAAAAAGCAAAATAAAAACATGAAAGCAAAGTCACGAGCCCCGTAAGTATAAGGTAACTGATGCGTGCGCCCTCTTCAATCTGCAGCTCGTGCGATCTGTGTAAATATACGACCGAAAGCGTGTCTCTCACGCCGAGCGCAGTCAAAAAATTTGTCGAGGAACATGATTTTTTAAATAACTACTTTTTCACAGTGACATTATCGTTACGCATTTGTAAGAAGGTAAAGCTCCTAGTAACCAATCAGAAAAGTATAACCGAACAGTATTGTCGGTCATTCGATTGCTGTTTTTCAGGTGGGAAAGATGCGGGGCTTCAAACGCCTTGTGTTTAGTCTATATTAGGCTATATCTATATTTTCCGTCGATGCTAACGAAGCATATGATGACCCGTTACCGATTTTTGTTCGGTTGGATATTAGGCCACTAGCATAACTTTTAATCCTCGTGGCAGAAGGAATGAGAAGAATAATAATCTTGTTTGGTTACTAGGTCCATTATCGTCATGAACAGTGTCCACGCGACTCACTATACACGAATCTCGATTTCTTCAGAATTGATATTATCAACACGACAAATCCAACCGTTCTATTATAAATATTTCTCGCGTTACCACAGAAATTGTGCTGTAAACAAAAATATATTTACTTCATAATGGTGTGAAAAGGGAGTTCTACGAGCACAAAGTGCGCGGAAAATCTCACTTTTTACACCTCGTGAAGTAAAATCGTAGACGATACTCGACGGAAAAACGTTTTCTCAACTCGTGTGATTGCCGCATTCGTGACAAAAGGTTTTTCCGCCCTCGTGTCGTAATATACAATTACACGAGTGCTATCACATACACGAGTGAAAAAAATAAAGTTATATTTATAACTTTGCGCACTAAAGGTACGACAAAAAGAGAATCGTAAATCTAAAAGTATTTCGAATTTTGGCATCTCAGCGTTCTTCCGTAGAGCGAAAGTTTTAATAGCTTAGTTTAGCATTATGTAGTTCTGTCCATGTACAATTTTCGATAGGTGCGGGAGAACAACGTGTTGTTCCCTCGCTATACCCACAGTGCCTTTGTTTGATTATTATTAAAAGAAAATTGTAATTTTAATCGGCGATGTTTGTGTCAACGTCGGCATCGCGTGGGTGTTAATTGTTGAATATATTTTCTAAATTTCTACACAGTAATTGTCGTAAATTCACCTTTTATAAAGTAAAATAACGAGTAATCGACTATTCGCTTTCTCGGTTATTCCATTTGATAAAATCAAAGCATGAAATACAAATCAATTTATACACGATGGAAATCTCTAAAGCATTTTTTAATCTTTACACCAGAATACTGCCATGGCAAATCAGGAAATAAGAAAACTATATTTTTGATCGTACCTCTGTCCGTAGTCCGTTGATATTAACGAAGCTGCCACATTCTTAATGATAATTATAAGTATCTCGAACTCCTAGCTCGTAAGTTCTAGTTTTATGTAGTTCGTGATTTAGAGATGATTTAGAAAGAAAAAAAAGACAAAAATAGAAAAACTCGGCACGCTGAGCAGCTGACGAGTGTCGAGCTTGGGTTAATTAAGTATATCTATGTACTATATATACCAAAGTCCAGATCTTTCCGTTCATATCCTCTCGACCGATGAATCTATGAAACTAGTATACATATATATATACATATATATATTTATACTGCGATATTATTACGATTAAATGAACTCCACTCGAGAATACTTCGTGTCTCAAAGTTGTGTATTTTTTAGAGCTAAGCAAATAAAATGATATTTGTCTATCTCGTAAATCCGTGCACTTACTGCAGTCAATTATATAATACACTATATAGTAATATTACAATACCAACAAGGGTAAAATGTCCCTTACACACCAAATGGATAACACGATGGGATTATTTATCGCAAGACACAAGTTTTATTTTTTTTTAACGATTAATTCGATCATCACACGCCACGGGCAGTGGTAGCATCACAATATCACACAGACAATCCATTTCGAGTCTCTACAGTATCTGCACTAAATGCAACCGAAAAACAGCTTCGCCCAATCACCGCAGATGTTCATATTAGCTTTATTGACTTTGAATACGTTGCAAAAACGTTCCCGAATCTTTGTTTTTTTTCCGAATAATCAGCATCGACAAAGTCAAGACCTACACAGAAGAGTAAATAGATTGCATTAGGAGATACCTACAAATTAAAGGGGCTAAATTCGACGTGCATTTTTCAAACTCTTAGTCTCACCTAAGAATTCTATTCTTCATTGTAACATAGATATAGATAAATAAAATAGATTAAATAGAATAGAATTCTCTTCTTTGTTGATCTTACAATAACGTAAATCGGTTGAAATATATGTTGAGGTCGCTCAGAGCCTAACAAATTTTGATTATTCAGCAAACGTCGATATTTTACGCATTTTATCGTGTGCTTTACATTTTAATGTCTGATTAAAAAATTCCAAAAATATATATTGATATTGCATGATATGAGCATGGAATATCCACCGAGGAAGTAAGATGACAGCAGAATTGTGCCAAAATTGCGGTTGTCAGCGGAATAGTGTTACGCAAATAATACAGACATTTTAATGGTACGCAGCACTCTTTCCGTTACAATGTTGTCAGATTGCGGATATAGGAAGTTTCAGAATAGCATATTTGTTACCATGGCACAGTTTTCTTATTGTAATATTTTCTTACCAATTAAAAAAAAGAAAAACTTGATTAATCGTCAAGTTCTTTATAAAGTAATTCATCAAAATAGAAAAACTTTGAGCGTGAAATTTAGCATGTTCATCTATGTAAGTCTGACTTTCTTAAAACAATCGATTACTCTTCCAGTCATTGTTACAGATGCTTGTCAACAAGCAACGCGCATACAAAGTATATTCAATTACATCAATTACAAAGACTGCCAAAGTGTGATGAAAGTCTGGGATGTGTGGAAAGAAAAAGAAAGGTAAGTGGTGACGACCGTATAATTCATGAATGGATAATTATTCTATTTTCATTTGAAAATAATAATGAATAAGCTGCGTCAGACAGTCGGACATTGGTGCGAATACCGCTGCATCGTCATAGATGTTGCTCGACGATTTAGTACGAAATAATCGAACTTATCGACGATGAATGAGTGATTTTTTTTCTTCTTTTTGTTTCGGATGGCAAAGATTTGTTCGTAAGTACTGCGCGGCAGACTCAACAGTGTTAAACATAAGTAGAGTTGTAAGTGGCTAATACTTTTGGAAATGAAGATGATGGTACAATTTATTTTATAACTATGATTTCCTATTAACACGCAGCGTTTATGATGTGTAAGCTTTCGAATACAATAAATATTGACTTTTAATAAAATTTCACGGTAATCTTTTTAAAAAATGTAGTTAACGCATTAAAATTCATATTTTCATATTTAGTTTTATAGTATTAAAATGTTTTTCACTTTAACGCTCGCTATATTTATTTGCGTATAGAATTATCATTCAGAAAAAAAGCGATTGTTTTATCTCGCTGACTGCGCGGAAGAGCGGCAACAAAAAAGTTTCACCGTGCAGAATCTTGAGTATCGCTCGGCGTAGCAACGCTTACGATCCTGTCAGCAACTCGATCTCGCTTCGATCTCGCTTCGGATCTGATTTCATTTCGAAAACTTAATTCTGCAGAATCATTCCGTTTTAATACCATTCATTTATGTCACGTGCACTCTGTCTACATATTTTTGCTATGACTAATGAATTAACTTTCAAGAATGATAAGGCCAAGCCGCGTGAAAAGTTGCTATACGACGTGAGGCTTATTTGTCGCTAAGCTCGCGCAAAGTCGAGGCGATAAAACGATTGCTTTATCTCTGGATGAAGAATTCAATGTGAAAATTAATATAGGTTACACACAATTGCTCCGAATATTTGACCGAAAATGCGTTTTTTCCGAGGCTATTCAGAAGTTTACACATAATTTTATACTTGCTGCAGATTATTCCTGAAACAAACTGCAATATAAACTACATTTCTTAAATTGATGGGGATTTAGAACTCTGTTCGTAAGTAAATTAGCAGCTCGGGGTTCTCGAACTCGTCTTCAGTTTTGTTTGCAGTGACGACGTGTCTCGATTACTCAGATAAACTGCGACGATACCGGCGACAAGGTAAGTCACTAATACCGTTACGTTTTAAAAATATCGTCTAATCATACACTCCGGCTTTGGAGTAATTAATAAGCGTCGACGATCGACGTCGTTCCGCTTTTCCTCGTAACAGGAGTCGCGAATATATTTCTATCGAAAATAACATTGTATTCTCTGTGCTGCGGAGAAGCTCATCGATTTTTGTTTCTTAACGTCTATAAATCGAGTCAGCGACACGTTAAAAATCGCGCATCTTTTCCACTTGTATAGAAAATATTCGGGCTAAAGGCAGGCAAACCAGCTGCGTTTACATCTTCGAAGGAACGGTGTAGTTTCCTGCTTGATCGATGAGCAATTCGAAGTGAACCATTCCCAGTTTCAGTGACGGATCGTATTTGATGTTCTTCGCCCAGGCTCGACACTCAACCGCTATTATCCTATTTGCTGTGGAAAACAACAAAATTTTTCTTATTATCATGTTGACAATTGCATAAATTAAAGAAACTGACTTTTGCTTCAGATTTGCCACTGCATTCAACCACATTCTATTGTACGAATAATTTTAAAAACTCAACATTTATTACGAAAGATTCTAGATATCGATTTTTATTCAAATTCTTAGTTTTTTCAATCCTGGATTCAGAATTTCTTAATTGTGACGCGAAATGTATTCAATTTTCGCTTTGCACATCATTTAAAGTGGAGTGTAAAGGAAATAACACTGCGATTTTTTTCTAAAAAGCATATCAATTTTTCTTAAGCGAAATATCAGAATTTTGAAGAAAATAATAATAATGCATGGTGAATTTGTAGACTTGGTCACAAAAATCTATATGAATTTAATATTTAAATATTCAATCGATTATTTATGTGACCAAAGCCAGCAAGCCATTGAGCTAATGATTTTGCTACTGAGGTTGAGCAACTTTGGAAAGTTACCAAATTCTATTAAAGCGATGTGCTATATCGATTAGGCTGCCATAGACTGGGTAAGATAGCAACATTGCTGATGACGTTGAACCGAGAGAGAAGGAAAGAAACTTGCAGCTCAATGACGAGATAAAATATATATCTTCAGTCTTTTCTTACTCTGATCCAAGCATTATGTCTATTTCTCTCGCATAGATGTTCTCCTCGGCATTAAAGGTTATGAAGGATTTTGCTTGCCAACTTTTAAGCTTGTGAACATTGAAAAAAATAGTAGTTATCACTGTCTATCAGTCTGGCTCTAGATTTCGGCTTTGAGTTTAGGAATGTAATATTCGAATAAAACACTTTCGAATTGTTTTTAACTAGTACAAATGTAAGTATTTCTTAAAAACTATTCAATAAGCAGGTTTCTTCAGAGAGACAATTTTAGATTAATAATTTTGTATGAAATATTAATAACCTCATTGCTTTCGTATCATTACTCTTAATTACTGCAAAGAAAAAGTATTTTGACTGCAGTACAACGATACTATGCATCTAAAGATACTGCGAAAAAAACGTACGTTCGGGACGTTTGAAGTGAACGGCAACCAAGGGACTGAGATATCCAGGCGTGTTTTCGTAGGGATAGTAAAACCCTGGGAACCCTTGACTGTCTGGGAAGTACTCGATCGGACCAATATTTTCGCGATCGAACGGATCAGCACCGTCGCAGGAAATCCAAATGGTATTTAGCTGCAAGAGAAACAAATATCGGGTATTATTATCGACTGTAGACGGATGCGCGATTATCGGTATTTTTAACGTTCACTTTTTTACGCAAAATGCTGTTTATACATACCAAAACAAATTTTGATAGTGTGAAAAAAATTTTAATCTCGAATAGCGGTGAAGAACATTGATTTCGGTTAGCGGTGTAAAAAATATTCATTCCAGATAGTGCAGTAAAAAAATTTCATTACCTTATTTGCAGGAGCATTTTTTATGGTGGCGACCAAAGTTTCTGGCATTTCGCTCGGTAGGTCATTCGGATTGTTGTAATAATCTGGCACCCATCCATATATCTGGAAAAAAAATCTATGAGAAAATCTCTGAAATATTCAAATTATTTGCTGGCAGCATTTAAATATAAATACAAAAAATGACGAAATGAATTTATTTGTTAGAAATACAAAAATCCGAACATCATTTCTGATGTCATAAGAAATAATACATTTTTATTCTTTGAACAAAAACAGGGTCGTATTTGAAAGAAAATCAATAATTTGAAGATCCGACCGACCACCGTTGAAAAATGTTCATTTTAATTATTTGACTTGGAGAACAGAGTATTTTGGATTGTTCATAAGATTCAAAGGGTCTGCATATACTTGACGATTTTCAATATTTCTTTTTAACAAAATTTTTGAGTCGACGAAGTTGAAAATTTTCACGAAATTAGTACCTTTTCTCGCCAAGTTTGATTTCTTATAATTTAAAATACCAATAAACAACGGAGTTATTATTTCACAAAGTGCGATCGAATAATCCATTCGCCCGTTTTACTTTCAATTCGGATGGCACTTTGTCTATATAATAACAAGTTCGTTGGTTATCAGTATTTTTCTATGAAATAAAAATTAACACTTAGTCAGAATATGTATTAATTGTGTGTTAAATTCCGAGTTCATAATCTCAATAGCCTCATAATTGAAAAATATTGACAATCGACCAGTTTTTTTGGGGCTCGAGCTTATTATGCAGTTTCGCTGAATTCTAAGAGCGCTTACCCTGTTTAGCTTGATGAAGATACACGGTGAAGAGAAGTTGTAACCATAGCCTTGCGCGGGCGAGCAGGCTCCCCACTTGTTGACTTCCACGGCGCAAACCTTGCCTTCTTGTCTCTGTTGCTGATGGTAATCGCACATCTGTTGATTCCTTCCACCATTTGGCAATTTCGATGAATTTATGTAATCTAAGTACCGACCAACGAAACTGAATAAGCATATGGAATATTTTTTTTTCTTACACGACAAAACCTTCCGTTCACGATGAGAATCGCAATCAACACTCACTTTCTAGGAATACATCGATGTTGGAAATCCAGGCCTTGACTTCAGTATGGTTCTGGGCGTGATACCAGATGAGAGACCGTTCCTCTGTTCGCGGAGGCACCGGACGAAATCCTAGGCCTGAAAGAACAAATTTTCATCAGTCAGAGTCATTTATGGGAAAATTTACCAGTGACAACGATTTTCTAAACTCGTGAGAGCCTCGACGTTCATATTCTGCAGGTGAGTATTTTCCATCAAAGGGAAATATGATCAACCTTTCTTTCAAATAATTTTCATGAACTGTAATAACTTTAGGAGTACTTATGCAATTTTATAAATTGTAATTACCTAAGCTTAGAGCCAAAAAATAAATGAATCAACATATCGAAACATCATCCGATTATACGATAGAAAATGTTATAATTATAAACTATGTTCCTTTCAAATTTTATGTGGAACGGATAAATCAATTATCCAGCGGCCTTATTGAATTATAATGTCTGTTTTGCTTATGAATATTTTACAATAAAACAATCTCAAACTTGGCAAGCAAACTTGGTATTGCGTGGGAAATCTCGTATTGATTATCCCAATGCTCTCATCCACCAAAAATATTATAAAGCGATCCGTTTTTAGGCTTTAAACACACTGAGAGAAAAGCATATCGTTGATTCAACTATTTCACATGATAAAAAGCATATAGGAAGGCTTGCAAAGTTTTATAGTTGAGGTGATGATAGTATGGTTCAATAAACGATAATGGCAAGATTATTAAAAACAAACATTGAAATCGTATATGCAACAAAACGGCATATTTGAAACTATTGGAAAATTTTTAGAAACTACTATGATTTTAATAATTGCTACTATAATTATATCTGCTATAACCATAGTATATTACGATACGAGTGCGATTAAATTTTTTCTGACGAGTGTGAGTTTGCAGCACGAGCCGAAAGCGAATGTTGCAATCAAACGAGTTTTAAAAAAAGTTTCTCGCACGAGTTTCGTATACAATTTTATGCAACCAGTTAAATAAAATTGTATACGAAACTATTATTTCACGAGTGCGAGAAGTGCCTAACTCTCGCACAGAGTTGCATAAAATACATCAACTTATTTGACGGGATTCATAAGAGCTAGACGTTCTTCGTACATCCCAAAATATTCTTTGTTGGAAGATTTAAAAAATCGACATGTTTTTAAAGAAAATCTATGGATATAAAACCAAGATATTTACGTATGGAAAACATTATCATCTGACACTCTCCCCTTAATAATTTTCAATACAATTTAGTATTTAGCCGGTCTATCACAGCTCGTTCTCGATCTGGAGAGAAGTACTTCCGACTATAAAATATCGCAGGTCAACAGTTTCATCGTTACAAGCTGCAGCCTCGTCGCCTTTGCGGTGAAAGAGTCAAGTTGAGTGTCAACTAGCATTTAACGGAGCCACGAGGTTACAAGCATACCCAAACATGATTTGTATTTTACAGTTGGGAGACTGTCGTCGGCTCCTGCGATCTCGCCAACCGAGAATCGAGTTAAATTCAAGACGACTGAATCATCACGAGTCTTGTAGTTAATTGCTTTAATAATATACGATCGTTCACAGAGCATACAATTCTCCGGCCTATTCATTTCTTTAGTGTATGATATATATTCGCCCTTTCAAAAGGATATCAGTATAAATAATTGCGATAATCATATAATTAGTCTCACCGGGATTGGTTCCTATTAAACTACTGTCCAACGTCCATCTCGGTTTTTCGTAGCTCAGTGTCTGCATCAATCCGTACGCACAAATCGAACAGAAGAGGGCGAGGCCACTGAAGAACGATAGATAGAAGAGTCCAGTGATACCTGAAAGAATAACGAAAAAGAGTCAGCCGAGAAATTGATTGCAGCACAATAAGAAAGAACGTCCAAAGTGAAGGAACAATGTGCAAGGCTCAGCTTTGCAATCTTTCTATCATAGTAAGATCAAAATAATGTAAAGGGTTTAACTACGTTTCGGCAAAATAGGTATGGTAATAATTATTACTTTTACGCATTTATTATGTATATAAAATAATTTTTATTTTACATATATCGGTGCATCTCAAAAACCTTTGACTTTCGCGTAACTCAACGGCGGAATACGATAGTAAATTACACAGAATGAATTCCGTGAGTATCATACTTTTTTTTTAAGGATGTATGAGACATAATCTATCTTTTAAAGAATCAATTTTACAATGCACGAATCGGCTGTTTTATTCTGGTTCAAATGCGGATATTATCAACACTTCTTCGTGTAACTCTGTTTTTTGTGTCATTGTGTCAGAAAATTAAGGAAAAAAGCGTTAAGTGCTGATAAGGTGTAATGAACATAATGTAGCTAATTGTAATCGCCAAATAAACCGAAATTAAGGGGATATCCTGTGAACATTTGTCACTAGATTTTGATGATGAACCTGACCTCCACCGTTATAAGGTTCAGGGATATCAGCACAAGCTAATTGAGCCGAATGAATTGGATAGACATAAAGGTAAATTCATCACGAATTTAATAAAGTGAAATTTATGTTGGAGAGTCAATAATATATCTCGCAGCGTTCTTGGAAATGGACACATATTGCTGCGTGAAAAATAAGTGTTGGGTTTTTCCTCGTTATCCTGCCAATCTAATCAATCAAGATAATATCATATACAGATAATTACATATGAGGACGTTACTGTTATCACGAATAAGATGCGCCCAGATGTGCGTGACCGTTTGACGAGAAACTATCGTTTTCTGGGTCAAAGTGTTCTTAATTAACAGGTTCGAAAATGTCAGGTTTATAAAATCCCATGATTATTTATTACCATCGAAATTCCGACCAATAGAAACGACGCATTTGACCTCATGTGTGGGAATCTATTAGATTGTATATCGGATATTTTTGGGATATTTTCTAACAAGTCGCTGAGCAATAAAAACAATTTCTGAAAAACTTCTAAGGAAAATCGGTGACGAACTTCAGAGTCAAAAAGTCCTATATTTTTGTTAACGATTTTTAAGAGTTTAATGCATCAAATAACAATAGTAGAGGGTGGTTTGTATTGAAGCATGTATACTCGACCTAATGAAACATTAATATTTGCATTTGATAAACTGATAAACATTTATTTGTAATGGGATTCATTTTCGTTCCGTTTTTGTTAAATATAATCAGTGATTCTTTATCGATTTAAATTAGTGACGACTAATTCCCTTTCTCAAAAGATACTCTATAAGTTGACAGCCACCATATTTCATAGTGTTGATCGTTTAATAATTATAGCCTGTTGTTTATAAAAGTATTTTTGTTTTTGTTAAGCAACAAGCAATAATTATTGAACGATCAATATTACGAAATATCTGGGCGGTCAATTCGTGAAGTATCTTTCAAGAAATAAAATGAGCTGTCACTCGGTGTAATTGTCGAAGAATTACAGATGATATTTGAAAAAAACCACACAAAAATTAGTCCCATTGAAAAAAAAATTCTGTGTTTATTTTTTCTGTCAGGCATTGTCTGAATAATAATTTTAAACAATATCTTACTCAGAAAGGTAATAGCTAAGGTGCGACATAGGGTTTTTTTTTATTCATTCTGCAGACATGATAGGTGTTTGAAAAAAAAAACAATTTTCATCGAAATTTTGAGTTTAACAAATGTATAATTTATTAACAAGGCACCAATGAGAAGAATTTTATATGAAATTCTATATAGATTCTATACAATATTTTCAACGCCGGTAAATTTTCTTCGCTAAAATAAAGTTGACTCAGTGGTATGCAGTGAAATAAATTTATTGAGGCAATATTCGTCCATCGACAATTCTAAAAATCAGTCGTCGCCCTATCGGCCTATTACATAATTAAGATACGCTATATTCAGCTTCGGACGGTGAAGCGTGCTGATTGTCTGATCTTAGCATTGACTGTCATTAATCAAAGTCATATCAAGTTGTTGCTGTTCGACGGCGTCGCTGTGACGCGCTTACTTCCGCTATACCCGTTATACATAGTCGATTGTTAAATATTACCAATTAATGTTTAAATAAAAAATCTGGCCTAATTTTCGTTTCATTCCAATTTTGACAACATTATTATTATCCATATAATTATTACAATAATAAATCGTGGAATATTTTTATATGTCGCTTCTTATTTATCGCCAGGTTGTTAAAAAAAGTTATATTACTGAGAGCTAATCCAAGCAGCTGGAATATTTCGCACGTATAATCGCTTTATCACTTCCACTCGGGATGTATGCTTATATTCCTGATAAGACTTTTAGATCGAATTTTAAGTCAAAAAATTTAACCACTCTCGGCCCATACGTCATTTTTTAAATTTATACAGTTTTTTTCTCGACGCGTTTTTGTATAATTTTCTAATATTTTTAACGCGATTTTGTAGGACCTACCCAAGTGTCCTACAGTAGTGCTTACTGTCAGAATGTCAACTGCAAGATATTCTCTATAAGTTGACTTTTAGATATATTCGAAAGATAACTACAACGTATCTGTAAGTTTATGTCCATATGAATGTGAACTCAGTGGTGCCATTTTTATGTATCATGAAAATCTTCATACAATTTGTCCAAAGGCAATATGACTTTGTCCCACAGTCAATTACAGAGCAACGAAAAGTTGTCCGGAAATCGGTAATAGTAGCAGTAGTACAAGATTTTTATTAACCATTACAAAGAGTGTGCATACAGTTATAAATAAATTAATACAACTTTTTCGAGAGATTCGCTGGTTAAAAGGCCATCGATCGGATTCCTTCGGCCTGTTTTTTTTTTTTGTACAGAATTGGGCTTTCTTTTGAGGTGTGAAAATGGCTATTAATGTGAGAGCATGTGGTTAATAGGGTGGGTATAAAAAATCGATTATTCGTTTTTTAAATCTGTATGGCAACATGTATGGCATATTTACAAGTGAAGAAAAATTTGAAAAAATTTAAAAAAATTTTACTTCGAAAAAAAAAACAGAATTAATTACACCAAATACTTAAAAATTCAACGATGTGAAAAAAATGTTCAATTATTTTTTTTTTTAAATTCGTAAATATGCCGTAAGAGCCCGTGTTAAAATGCATGCATAAAAAAATTAATTTCGTGTAAACAATGTAGACGAAAATTCCCAAAAAATTCATGTGAGTTTGTTATGAATGATTTAAAAAGCGGTCATTATTTCAGATTTTTCTGTGCATTTTCAATTTTACTGACGAACTTCCTTAAGAGAGCTGATGGACAAAAAGATTCCATAGACTATTATAGAAAACAAAGAATGTCAGAACCAAAGTCACGATGGTTATCGTAGTAACCATGATAGTTATCTCTGCTTTGGTTATAAAATCCTCTGTCTTCTATCATAATCTATCGAACTTTTTTAGCAGGGTTATCTTTAGGACGTCTATCGAATGTCCGTTCGGGTTAACTGTTGTCTATAAGTCACCGTTTAGATGTCTGTTAGCTCGTATAATCGTCTTCATTCAAACAGTCATCATTTCGATAGTGGTTGCAAGTTATCATTAAGTTGACCACTAGGTTCTATGAATTTCCTGTCCGTTTGGTGACATTTAAATGGTGGCTTTTTGCCCAGTCCATTAGATGGCAATATGTTGCCATTTTGGGAACTAATGACAGTTGATCAAAAAGGTATCATTCTGTCACACCATAGTTGCCTTTTTGGCGTACTCAAGTAGCACTATTTGCATCCCAAATTATATGAAATGTGAATAATATGAAAAAAAAATTTCTTCTTAGGTTGCAGGGGGAAAGAATGGAAAAAAATCACTTTTCTGTGTTATTTCAATGGGAAAACTTGAAACGCGATGATGAACCTCTAAGAATTAAAATTATGAGCTCCGCTTTTTACAGGATCATTACTAAAACGTATTCTACGATATTTTGGGCGGAAAGCAAAGAAAAAAAATATCGCCTTTTTTACACACCCTAATATATATATATATATATAATTATTCAAACGAAATATGGATTTTATTGACAATGTTTTATTTGTTATTTCGATGCATTTCATTCTGAAGTTTTTTTTCCAACGACATAATTTAGCAGTAGCATTTTTTTCAAAATTGCTACTGCTATATATATATATGACAATAAGCAATTTTGAAAAAAATGCTACTGCTAAATTATGTCGTTGGAAAAAAAACTTTAGAATAAAATGCATCGAAATAACAATTAAAACATTGTCAATAAAATCCATATTTCGTTTGAATAATTATTCGAAGATACAAGGAAAACAGAACAACATTATTTGGGGCACAATCTCCCTAGCCTAATTTTTTATTTTCGTATACAAGTACTCATTCTCCACGTGGGTTGATTGTGGACAAAGTCATGTAAAATTCACCGAAAGCATCTGCCATCCTCCTTCGTGCGTTACTACCTGAAATACCCAAGGAGCGGGCAACTCGCCAGATCACCGTTTAAATATAACTTTTCACGAATACAAAACTGAATGAGCGTGCGTAAGAGTAAAGCTTTGCCTGGAATCAAGAAAGAAGTCGTAAATTTCGCTGATAACCGAAGAAGCAAAGAGTTTATTCAGACAGCTAAAGTATTTCGCACGTGTACTTGTCTTATCGTCTCCATTCGCGTCGTCTGCTTATATTTTCGATTCACTCTTCAAGGTACTTCAGTCAGAACAATCCGGTCGAAGACGAAATTCAGAGAAAATTTCGAACACTTCTCAGCCGTATAATATTCCGATACAATCAAGAACTTTGAAAGTGCTGACAAGATTGATTTTGCATAGTAATAAAGCCAATATGTCACTAACAAATTGATTCCAGGACATTGTTCATCAAATTACCCGTCACCTAACTTTTTTTATGTTAATGATTTATATATTTTTCCGAATACGTATACATTTTTTCCAAAATTCAATTTAATTTTTTAAAATTGCGTTTTTTTGTATGTTTGAGCTGTCAAACATACAAAAAACTTGATCAATTGATCGGATGCTTTATGGGCTTAAAAAGTGGTTTTTTAACACCCGCATATCCATAAATGGCGACTTTCCGCTAATTAAAAAAAAAAACTTAGGAATTATAATTTTGAAAAATTAGATGAAAATCTGAAAAGATATATACGCTTTCCGAAAAATGAAAAAATCATTTTTATTCGAAGAAAAAAAATTACCCAGTAAACACGGTAATGTTACAGCAATGTAACCAATGCAACAAGTAACATCCCCTGTGACTTACGTTACTACTCCACTCAGCGATGTTACCATGTTATGTAATATCCGTTACATAACCGTTCCTATCAGTTATTTTGCCTGCACGTTGCGTGATGTAACTGCAATTCAACAGGTAACATAAATATGTTACATCGCTCGCATAACATAACCGTTTTATTTTCATAATGTTACTAGTATGTTACGCAACGTAACCGAAAGCCACGAGTAACATCACTAGTAACTTACATGTAAGTAATTATTTCCCACACAATAATGTTACAATATTATGTAACATGCGTTATATAATACTTAAAATTCAGTTATGTTGCCCATAAGTTACGTAATGTTACTCATATGAGACAAGTCAAAAAAAGTTACGTAACCGTAACATAAATATGTTACACCACTTGCATAACATAACCGTTGCGTTTTCATAATGTTGCTAGTGCAACGTAACCGAAAGTCACAAGTAACATCACTAGTAACTTACATGTAAGTAATTATTTCCCACGCAATAATGTTACTATATTATGTAACATGCGTTATATAATACTTAAAATTCAGTTATGTTGCCCGTACGTTACGTAATGTTACTCATATGAGACAAGTAACAAAAATTTACGTAACCGTAGCTTTGCAAGGTAATCTCACGTTAAGTTCTTTTGCAGATTAGAAGTCCACAAAAGAGCTTCGAGTGTTGCAAAATCGCTACCCTTAGAAGATAAAAAATGTAGGTACGTGCTACAATTAAAAGTAGAACAAGCTGTAAGCGAATAACGTGAACCAGTTAGAGCAACTCGGAAGGGTAGCTCTCATTGTTTGTCTTGAGCTGCGAACACTGAGAGAAAAATCTGGTAATTTAAAAAATAATATAGTTTGACTAACGATAATCTAACTATAAACTATAATTCCCCATCGAAACTTCAATATTTTATGGTTATAGCAAATATAAGAAAATAGTTGGATCAACCACTAATATAATTCCCAGGAGGAACGTTTATATTTTATGGTTATAGCAAATATAATTATAGTAGAAATCATAAAAATGATAATAGTTGCAAAAACTATTCTAATAGTTTCAATAATTCCGTTTTGTTGCATATACGACTTCAACGTTTGCTTCCAATAACATTGCAAGTATCGTTTATTGAACCATTATCATCTCTTCAACCATAAAACATTGCAAGCCTTCCGATATTCGTTTTACCATGTGACATCGTTAAATAAACGATATGCTTTTCTCTCAGTGAAGTCGTTCAATTTAATACACGCTGAGATCACGAATCGTTTGCGAGAACGTTATTTGACTTGTTAGCCATCTAGCGGACATAACATGTAGTGTGAATATGCAACGTTCTTGCAATGTTGTCACGTTGCAAAACTGGATTATCGACGCAATAAAATTACAATCGTCGATTATCGCCACAGTTGTATTACAATTGTTACGCATACATGTTGCACTAGTAACGGAAGTACGACATGTTAATCTTTTCCGGACTTTTTGTATGCTTGTTTTTTTTCAGATTTTTATTCCATCGAGAAGTGTTCGAATTTTTCTCTGAATTCTCACTCTTCAGGAAGTTGGAAACCCCATCACGTTCCTACATCTTTAAATACTTTTTTATTTTTAAGTATTTACATATTTTTATTGCGGTTGGATATAAAGTATCATTAAAACGAGTTAACCATCCTGATAAGCGCAAATCAATATTTAATTGGTACTTTTTTAAAAAATGTGATGTTCCCATTCTTTCGAATTAATTAATTTTTTTCTTCAGTTGCAATGAGAATGGAATCGAAGTATAACTTCTACCTCTGGGAATTGTTTGAGGAAAACTGAGAGATTGTGACTCACTATCTTCAGTAATTCCCTTATGTACATAAATTCTTGTTTCTTCTAGCTTAAGTAGTTGCTACGTTATCTAATATTCCTTAAGACCTTTTTTCATTTTAGAACTTCGGTTAGGATTATCTCTGAGTCTTTATTGCATGCAAATTATGATTATAATTTGTCCAAGGTTTTTATTTTTTTTAACTAAAAGTATTTAGTTGCTGCTCAACTCAACCATTTATGAACTTTAGGGAGGATTTTTTTCTGAGTATATCTTTAAAGACAATTACAATTTGTATCCTATTAATTAAGAGGAAAAAATTCTGGGTAGTATTTTTTTTTTAAAGATGATTGTAAAAAGTTTTACTTTTTTTCCTGTGATGGAATATACGATGTAGAAACGGCAGCGAAGGCCAACTGCTGCTAGTCTGGATAAAAAATGTTAAAGGGAGGGAGTGAGTGACCCAAATAAATTACTGATATTCATCGGCAGATATCTCTTGTATTTATCTGATGTCATCGAAAAAAAAATTCTTTCCCCTTTTGAACCTTGAAACAAAGATTTTATTGCTCTACGTCAAATGATTTATAGAAAATTCATAGGTTTGTACACTTCTTCACACTTTCCTGCGATAACCGATAAGCCAAAAGTCCCAAAAAAATTGGCCTAAGCTTCGCACTAAAGATCAAATGAGGAGTTTTAAAACGATGCTATTGTATCCAACTTTGAAGCTCAGATATTCCACATTATAAGTTGCCAGCGCGTCCTTCAATGTCGTTTACGGTTCCAATTGACACTTCTAGAATTTTTCTGGAACATCCAAAAAAGTGCTAAGATCTAGCGTTCCTCTGATAATTTTTATCAAGGCACATCAGCATCTTGCTCATATAATACCATAATATTGCACTGAGAGAAAAATACATGGTTGAAGCAACAATACTATAATTTTACTAGGCAGTATAATTCCCTGGCGAAACGTTTATATTTTATAGTTAGGGCAACGACAAAAAATAATAGCTGCAAACATAATAATACTTAATTAATCAAATACATATTATTCAATGCTAATCGATATGATCGTTCCTCCTGGAAATTATATTGGTATAGTTGGGTCTACTATTCTACTATAGTCTCAGTGTGCTATACCAAAGTTCTTGTAAAACTTTTCCTTCTATTGTTAATATATTAAAAGGAAAACATCGCAATAGGCGAATAATGTTGTAAAAGATTAAGAATAATAACCAACTGCCAATTACAACAAACTGTACCGTCGCGTATCGTTAGTCTTCACTTAAACGTTAATTAAAATAATCATTTTCATACAAAAATTGTAACTTCACTACGCGACAGTCAGAATGTGTGACTTTTGCGATTAACAAATATATATGAGTGATTCCGTCGAAATTCAGCCACCAACATTTTTTTCTCTTGACAAAATTCCGTGATATTAGATTTTGTTATTGTGAAAACGAAAAAAAATAATTAAAAATCATTGTAAATTTCAATATGGTGAAATCGAAATCCGATAAGATATTAGAATTTTTTTATTCTTAATTCAAACGACTGTATCTTGATGGGGCAGTTTTATCGTAGATATATTTATGATAAATGAGAGTATATGGAATTTGATGACCTTAAAAAGAAGTAATACATGTTTATATGAGTCGTTTCAACTCAAATTGACTCAAATTTTCCAAAAAACTCATCAATAATTTAGATTTGTTACCGCAGGTAGCAAATAAGTTTTGCTTGTTAGCCAAATAAATTTTCTAAAGTTCTATTAATGGATACCGAATTATTAAGATTTTTTTTCGATGGGATTCAGAGTTTCAGGCCATTTTCAAGGCCAAATAATTTCAATAGACTCCTTTTTTTTTCGAAAACGTCATTACATTTGAGCCGATTTTATTTTTCGAATTGAGTGTATGAATAACGAACGTTAATAGCCATTTTTGTAATGAGATAAAATATCATTGAAAATATACAGCCATTTTTCACAGCAAAATCATTCAAAATCAACCTTAAAAAAAAAATATTTTTTTGATTGACCGTTTGACTGTTCATTTCTAAGATATTATCTTTTTATTTGAAATATAGATACCGAAATATAACATTTTTTAGGAAAATTAATTTGTCGGAAATATTGGACGTAGTTTTTTAAAATTTCATTTTGATTAAAAAATTTTCAAAAATGTTGAAGCGTCTAGATAAGAGCAAGAAATTTGCTACATAGTTACTACATTATTACTGCAACATACTAAGTTGCTGTAGCCAGAAACAGAAAACGTTTCTTAAACACCTAACGTCCTTAAAAAGCTATTTATTTCTGGAAAGTCTGTTGTGAAGGCGCTTGTGTGGCTGCGACGTTCTCAGAGTTTAGCAGCATTGCTGCGTCCATAACTTGGATGGGTGACCGCTCTGTCTCGGACCGGTTTCCGCTTCAACTGTTAAGCGGAAAGTCAACATACACAATCTTAAGATACCGACAAATCAACATGGACAATCTTAAGACACCGACAAGTCAACATACACTATCTCAACACAGCGACAAGTCAACATACACAATCTCAACATACCGACAAGTCAATATACACTATGTTAACATACCGACAAGTTAACATACACTATTTCAACATACCGACAAGTTAACATACACTATTTCAACATACCGACAAGTTAACATACACTATTTCAACATACCGACAAGTTAACATACACAATGTCAACATATCGACAAGCGTTCATACGAAATGTGCGACATGCGACATACGACATACGAAAGATTACGTTGCCGACGGTTTAAGGATGTATGATACGTACAGTCCCGCCAAAAGTGAGTTTCAGAGACAATTTCGATTACTTCCCGATGGGAGAAAAATCGGAAAAAAATTATGCATATAAAACGTGCTGAAAAGATTAATTTCGCATAATAATAATCCCAAAATGTTATTAACAAATTGGTGAAAAAAACAATTCTTCAACAAACAAGCAGTCAACAATAACTTTTTTTCTAATGAAAATGATATGTTAATTTATTTGAATACATACGAATTGTTTTAGATTTATTTATTTATTTTGATTTTTTTTTTTCAAAAATTCGCGCGAAATAACGAATTTTTCAAAACGGATATCCAGAATTTGTTATATTCTGCGGATTTTTCATTTTTTTATATAATAAAGTTTCTCGTATGAGAAATTGAAAAAGAAAATACCGTGTAAGAATAAAAAACGAATTTGAATCTTTGTACACTTGTCGGTATTCACATAGGTCAATTTTGAAAAATGATTTGAAGGACTTCTTTTTGAAGCTGTTTCCACCGAAATCCCCGAAAGTCTCAAAGCAAATGTTTTTATGAAAGAATTGTGCTATATCCGTAAAGAAAGATGCGAATCCGTCTGAAAAATTAGAAAACGTAGTTAAATATTTGTAAACCTGTTGGATCCATTTAGGACAATTACCAGAGATTAGTTCAAAGAAGATCCAAAGAAGAACTAATGTGAAATGTATTTGCGTTTAGAGGAAAGTGGGTTTCTATCGCAGAAGTCACAATGCTCTAAGCCGGTAAATCTCTCGTCATAATCAATGAGCGTAGACGCCCTTATCAAAGAGTCTGCGTTGCTTCCAAGGACTTGGATAGCCCTCGGAATTACTCACGCTGGGAAAGGTCGGTAAACACCGGATATTCACCACTGAACTGATGTATACATAACAGACCGACGTGTGTGTATACGCGGCGAGTCTCGTCGAGCAGACTAGCAGGGATGAGCAGAAGGACATTCAGGAACTCGGTCGAGACAAATTAATCTAATCGAAGCTTTCCGAGCGCGTGCTAGTTGCGTAAACGGAGACGCAAATCAATATGATCCTGCGGTGCTAGCAAGAGACGCGCCACGATATCGATTAGATAATTTATCGGCCGTAAAGACGCTCGCGCTTTATTCACTTTATTCGCGGATAATTGACTACACCCATAAGCAGTATATCACATTTAGCGTTTTTAGATGTAGCAAAATGGTCTTTTATGTTTCCCATTTAATTAACACGGAGAAAATCGAATGTTTTTTTTTAGACGGATATCATTTTCATTTATATTATGGACATTGGTGTGTAAGATAGCATTTTATAGCTTAACTGATTACCTTCAATTGCATAGGAAATTTTAGACCATGAAGTGTTCCAGA
Source organism: Tromatobia lineatoria (assembly GCA_949699805.1). Taxonomy (NCBI): domain Eukaryota; kingdom Metazoa; phylum Arthropoda; class Insecta; order Hymenoptera; family Ichneumonidae; genus Tromatobia; species Tromatobia lineatoria. Next base: position 21,725,539 of record OX453038.1, on the reverse strand, counting down.
GAATCATAGAATACCGTTTGGGATTGTAGTCGAATCGGTTCGAAAATTCAGATTTCACAGCATTTGAAAAAAATGTGAAAAAATCGTTTTCACGCTATAACTTTCGCGATTAAAGAGGCACCGGGCTAAAATTTTGTACATGAATGGACTACCCGTGAAACATTATGTGTACCAAATTTTGAGGGAATCTCTCGAGCCGTTCTGATTTTATTACAATATTAATTTTTTCAAAAATGTCTGCAAATACTATAACTGATGCAAATTCTGAGATATCCGGCTGCAATTGCCGGTATGATTTCACGATTATTGATTTCCCATCCAGATTTTGGTCTCATTAACTGTCGACGTGGCAGAAAATGTCGATTTTGGTGAACAAAAAAAAAAAAAAAAAAAAGCTGTTACGCAATAAAAAAAAATTTGAAATTTTTCACAGATTTATCTGAAATTTTCTTCACACTTAGACGACCGTTTAAAAAGATATTTGATACAAGTTCGAAACCAATCGGTCGAGTGGTTCAAATTTTATGGCATTTTGAATTATTTGAAAAATCTCGTTCGAGCGCTTGCTCATGCAAATTACTAGTTATCGAGTTTCAATTTAGTTTACATATGGACTATCATTACACAATTTTCGAGTAACAATTCTACACAAATCGGTCGAGTGGTAAAAATTTTACGTCACTTTAAATTTGTATAAAAATGTCTTCCGAGTGTGAACAAGGCTGCAAAGTAAGAACCTTGCAAATTGCTTCTTCATTATTTTTTGCTTTCTACAAAGCTTCCTCTATGAGGAAGCTAAAATTGATCAACATACTTCCTCTATAAGGAAGCTAAAATTGATCAACATACTTCCTCTATGAGGAAGCTAAAATTGATCAACATACTTCCTCTATGAGGAAGCTAAAATTGATCAACATACTTCCTCTATGAGGAAGCTAAAATTGATCAACATACTTCCTCTATGAGGAAGCTAAAATTGATCAACATATTTCCTCACAGAGGCAGCATTGTAGAAAGCAAAAAATAATGAGGAAGCAATTTGCAAGGTTTTTACTTTTGTGAAAAACGGTTGCGTACAACAAACTGTTCATTTTCTTGATAGGCCCACTGTAAAAATTTTTATTAAATTTCCCAGTAGAATAAAGCCCCATGTTTTATTGATAAGTCTCATGAGATTCTATTCTTATCAACACGCCCCAAACCCACGATTTATACCATGATATTGTGTCTCGTAAAGAAAAATTATCGTAGCGATTTTTCTAAGAAGCGACGAGAATAATTTCCATACATATTCTCTATTTGCGGCGATCATCAATGAAAAATCAGATAGGTGTAAGAATTCTTCAGTTCTTTGAAAAATTTACACGTTGCCTATTAACGAGGTTTAATATTATAGTATACAGCGTGATTTTCGGAAGTGTATAGTAGAAAACAAAGATATTGAACATTTTGATAAACGTATTAGTGTGAAATAATGATAATAACGATATCGATAAGATAATTTATTAGCCATAAAGACGCTCGCGCTTTATTTACACACAGCTAATTGAATCCACTCTGAGGCATATATTAAATTCAGCGATTCTGTCGAGTAAAACTTTGAATCTATAAGTAATGAACCGAACAATAATCTGTAAAAACAACAAATGAGAAACAAAGGAAAAAAGAATTTGCAGCATTAGCGAATTCTCGTGAATTGGAAGTTGACACTTGTAATCGAAAACATCGCACGTGATACGACGCACTTTGTTGACCTCTAATGCTTCTTCGGTTATCCTTCACGATAATTATTCCTTTTTCCTTTCGGCGCTCGTTCTGCGCATAGTGTCACGAGGTTTTCTTCTGAATGCAACTTGTGTGTGTGTTGTGCTAGCGATTTATTTACTGTTATATGCTTCGAGAAGGCGGGAAACGCGGTCGCCGCGGAGACGCGTGTCTAGACCTTCCAAACGGAAAGAACCTTGAGTAGCGAGTGGGACAGCCGATGATATTCTAGAGCTCGATGTAGGGCCACGTTACGAAACCGCAGGGACCACGTGTTGTTGCAACATCACGGTGAAAGACTCTACCGTTATACATACGCGTTAGAAGGAATCGCATTGAGACTAAATGAAAAACGTGCATAAAATCAAAACAGATGTGGGGTCAAGACTTGCGCCATTTTTTCGCTTTAGAGGCTATAACGAAAATAGATGCACATGATCTGAAGAAGAGGAGTCAGATCCAAATAATTGATATTCATTAACAGTGATCTTACATAATTATGTGCTATTATCATCACGACAAAATATATTTCTATGTGAATCCTGTTTCAATAAAAGATTGTTTTTATTTTCTCTATAACAAAAGCGTCTAATTGTTGCACTGAGCTATAGGAAATTTATGGTTTTTCGAACTTCTCGATACTTCCTTAAAATAGCCGGTAAGTAAAATATTTATAAACAATTATCAATTGTACATAAGGAGAATAGTTTCGCAATTGATGTGATTTTTTTTTCTTCTCAAAAGTGGTTTTAACGGCCCTTTGATTCTCAAATGTAGGAATTATATTCAAAATAATGAGAAACTATGTCGGGTGTAAACATCACGGTAAATGTTGTCATTTGCAATTAGAAGATACGGAATCATCATGGACAGTATCAACACAAGTCAAAAACAACATATACAAAATCAATACACGTAGTAATTAACACATACGAAATCAACGATATTCAAAAACAACACATACAATATCAACAAGAGCATTAATGAACAATGGATATAATTAACATTAAAAAAATAAAATTGCTGTGTCACCCACATTTACGACTCGATGAAATCGAGGTGTGATGGTTTGTAATATTTTCGCGCTTTAATACAGTCGTAGGAATTCATATGATAGTAAGTATTGGATGTTGATTCACAATTTTCCGTCAATAACTTATATGCGTTTCCCTTTATATATATACACGACTTGTACGCTTAATGGTTATTGACCTTTTTACCGTTAGAAACTCGTTGGAATGTTGCGATCGCGGGATTGACATTTGTCCACCTGTCAAGGGAAATCCATTGGATGTAAATTTGCAACATTTAGTCAATTGTTTATACGGTATTTGACCGTCCGCAAGTATCGCTTTGTGTTGGAAAATAAACTGTAACGGTAATTACGTAAATATGTAGAGGTTTTGGTCTCGAGCAGGGAGGAAATTAATGATATACTTTTATGAAAGTAAAATATTTTTTTAATCATATTTAATAACTGACATTTTGAAATCGAAGATTAATCGCTTCTCATGGGAATCGGATAGTGTCGGCTAAGCAGGCTTACTTATTAATTATTATTAATTTTTTTATGCATACATTTTAACATGGGCTCTTATGGCATACTTACGAATTTAAAAAAAAATTGAAAAAATTGAAAGAAATTATTACATCGAAAAAAAAGAATTAATTCCACCAAATACTTAAAAATTCAACGATGTAAAAAAAATTTCAATTTTTTTTTTTTTCTCTTTTTAACATTCGTAAATATGCCATAAGAGCCCATGTTAAAATGCATGCATAAAAAAATTAATTTTGTGTAAACGATGTAGACGAAAATTCCCAAAAAATTCATGTAAGTTTGTTATGAATTATTAAAAACGCGGTAATTATTTCAGATTTTTCTGTGCATTTTCTATTTTACTGACGAATCTCCTCAAGTTCTTTATGTTTCTATTCTACTATATTTAATGTTACATTGCTTTACGTTTTGTTCATTACTTTTCTTTCAGTTTCTTGAGTCTTTTGTGTGTTTATTTTTATCATGTTAATATCGTATGTGTTATTTTGACGTGTTATTTCAACGCTATGTTATTCAGACATGTAACGGTTAACAGGGACACTTGACGTCGAACTTCATATTTGTATTTTCTCCATCTCGCATGAAAAATAATTATCATAGACCTGATATTCAAAATTGGTGCAGAAAAATATTTGTTATATGATTGAATTATTCTTATACAGTTGACTTTTTATATAATCGTGCGATTATATAGAAAGTTTAATGTATAATCATAGAGAATCTTCATACAAAAAACTTGAGTACAAAAAACTTTGTAATGCACAAAAGTTCAATTGAGTTTATGATACAATGAAATATTTCAAATCGCTGTTTAGCTTTCAACGGAAATATTATTGTCAATATTCTTTACTGAATGAAAAAATATTGACGAGATTATTTTAATTATAGATATATAAATAATTATAGAAAAGCTTTCAACGGAAATAATATTGTCAATATTCTTTACTAAATGAAAAAATATTGACGAGATTATTTTAATTATAGATATATAAACAATTATAGAAAAGCTTTCAACGGAAATAATATTGTCAATATTCTCTACTGAATGAAAAAATATTGACGAGATTATTTTAATTATAGATATATAAATAATTATAGAAAAGCTTTCAACGTAAATAATATTGTCAATATTCTTAACTGAATGAAAAAATATTGACGAGATTATTTTAATTATAGATATATAAATAATTATAGAAAAGTCTGTGATGCACCAAAGCTTGTTAAGCGATGCAGTGCCTGTTTAGCTCTGAATAAAGTTCGCATATATTATTATAGAGACCAGCAGACGCACAGGTGTCAATACGAGGCGACGACTTTGCGATCAATGTTATCGGCTCATATGCTTTCAGAAACCGGGGCACAGGGGTCAGGAATTACGCCGAAAACGCGTGCGTGACTCGCCAGTGTGTATAGCACTACAAACTTTGCGCAGCAAAAGCAGTCACGCAACACGCACCCGACGCAGCGAAGAGATTATCTCATTATCTTAGATACGGGAGCGCCGTCCGTGTATTTATACGTGTACATTATTGGCCGTTGATAGCCGAGTGTTTTTTCAACGAGACAGAAGTCATATTAGGGCACGCGATATCGAAAGTAGAGCAGACTCGATTAGTAGCTAGCCCGCAAAAATAAGTATGACAAATTGTGATCATAAATTGACATATCTCAAAAAGTGCCATCCTTGAGACGCGTTAAGACGGATAATGTCAAGACAGTTCAAAGCGATTTTGAGATCGATTTAATACCAAGTTACTTTTTACTAATTTCAGCGCCATTTGTGACTTAGTATAAGCAACTTTGTATCTCAAACAGCGCTCGAATTATTGAAATCATACACTAAGGGAAATTGAGGAGGTCCTATTAAATAATTGAGTACCATTACCTAACTATTTTGTAATAACTATATTTTATTAGTCTGGGTGACTATTTTCGTAGCTACATTAATAGTAACGTGGTGACTTTAACAGTGAAGAGAGTCAATGTAGCTACGAAAATAGTCGCCCGGACTAATTAAATATAATTATCAGTGAAAGTTACCAGGTTCATCTCTATTTTTCTCCGTGTAAGATTTTCCGTTCGTCATATAATTTTCCAATAAGATAATGAAACCAAATCACAAATTACGGTCAAAGCAATAGTCACGATAATAAACACTAAATCAAATCAACACGATATCAGATCGATAAATCAATAAGCACGATATCAAATCGATTTCAAAATCGCTTTGTAAGTTTCTAAGATATTTCGTTTTAACGGATCTAAAAAATCTCACTTTTTGACATTTGTCGATTTGTAATCTCAATTTGATATAATCGTTTTAGTTAAATTAATTATTTGGAATTTATATTCGAATTTATCGTTAATGCCCTTGAGATACGCGCTTTTTCCTTGAATTTGTAAACATATGAACTAAGATTACTTTATTTTTATGTACCGGAAAAAGACAAATATTAATTATAAGTTAAACATATTAATGTAAGCGAAGAAGAAAAAAAAACCACAAAAATATGTAAAAGGTGCGCTCAACCCCCTGTAAATAGGCCCTAAGCCTGTAAATGTACAAATAAACACTAAATAATTATATGTAGCTAAGCAATTAAAAACAGAATATGCTTATTAAAATATCGAAAATTCTTTTACTTTTAAAAAACAGCACCGTGCAAATTTCGCTAAAAATTCTCACTTTCATTTGATGTTTGGCAAATTGTTGCTTTTTTTTTGTATTTCATATTTGTTTTGAGATGGTCTCTTCTCGATATTGTTTGGAGGTTTGTTGAATAAAATCGCAGCTACATAATCGAAGTAGTATCATTTCCAATATCACTTTTTCGCCTTCTGATACCAAGCCAACACAACGCTACATTAATCGAAATGTATTAAATTATCTTTAACAATTTATCAAAACCTCAAGAACCTTTATTTCACGCCACTTCCGTCATATCCGGGTGCGTAACCGAATGACGTGCGTTGGGTTACGCCCTCCTTCCGAGACCGCATAATAGCCATGATCTAAAAATATTCCATCCAGAATAAGCGAGATGCCGACCAACTGATGGAAAAATTTTCGTTGGCCTTTCTTTTTTCTCTCCTTTCTCACAGAAGCAACAGCGGCTCTGATAAGATCTCGTCGTTTTCAAGTTGAACACAATGAACTATCATTGCCTACGGAATTTTTTTCAGTTAGAGAGCTTCTAATTTAATTAAATAATTAGATACTCATTAAGTGGTAATATTAATCACATAAATTTGTACTCAAATTACAGCCCTCTCCCTCCATTAAAACGAAGTGGGGACTAGAGTTTCGTGTTAGTAGAAAGAGTGACCTACTAGAGAGAGATCCCATCATGACCTCCCGTGAGCCGTTAAAAACGCGGCAATGATTAGGTTGGGTGAAAATTTCAAATATGATATTCATAATCTCCAAGGGATCCAAGTCGAGTCACCTAAAAGGGTCATGAGGAAAAAAATAGATAATAAATAAATCATGAAATATCGTAAAAAACATCACTTCTTTTTAGAAATCTTACATTTGAACGTTATTAAGAAAATACCAAGCAATAGAATTCTGCATTTTGTTAACGACATACAATGCATCAAAAAGGTGTTAGGCAAAAAGTAATATTTTGAACTTGCCGCAGGATCCAGACCAAACGGGGCAACAAATTTTTAGTGTTGGATACCTTATTTCATCTAGGATAAGTGTAGGAATTTTTATTCGAACACTTTTTGGCAAAGTTATGATTTCGAATGTGTAAATCAATTTTAAAAAAATTGGAAACCTACTGAGTAATTGTTTACAGTAAAATCTAATTTCCACTGCATTTAGGATTGCTGCACTTATGCTATCACTCATGGATTAATGGAATAAGACATCAAGCACTAAAATTTGTTGGTTGTGTCTAATTGCATCCTTTCGAGAATTTCATACTTAATACTCGAATATAAGTATGATTTCAGTATGATTTCGTCCAATACGACATACTTATACTTTCCATTTAATTTCATACTATCTTTTTCACGATCGTTAAGTTTTTACACTTAGCGACACAATATCGTCGATAAAACAGTTTTGTACCTAAAGCGAATATTTACGGATATACATGTACATTGAATTTCCATTTTTATTCGTTCGTTTAATTGAATTTTCTACACGAGGTTATTAAATAATGGAATACATTGAATTAGTATAAAGTATGCGTATTTTCCGAATATTTATTACAGCATACACTGAGAAATCAGATTTGTTAGCTCCGCGAATAGGCGATCACTGGGCTGTTAAACAGATTTTTTAATCAGCTTAACAAAAATTCGTCTCACCTCAAACATCTGTTGGTCTGCTAAATCGAAAAACTGTTGCAGTAACTAAACATTTCGTTCCTGTAACTAAATGTTTATTTGACATTCGGTGACCGCCTGTTTGTTGAGCCAATGAACCTGTTTTCTCGCTGTAGATTCAACTACGTTGAAAACACTAGTGCGCGCCATATTTAAAAAAAACTGTAGGGGTCACACTTTCCCCTTCTGGGATTTCTGAGAAAGAGAATCGCGGAGGAATGTGCTATTAGAGAGCGTTGAGTTAGACGTAGTGGACTGTATATTAATTAGATATATTAATTAAGTTGTAAAATGTTATTTACTTCAATGAAATTCAAATCATTACAAAATTTACAGTGTTTAATTAGTCATTCTAATATATCAATAATGACCCAAATTCGATACCAAACCTTGTTTTGAATTAGTTGATTTATCGAAAAACTGATATGATTAAAATCTTAAGAATTCAAGCCCTCTCTGGTAATATTTCAAGTATTTAATCAAGTCAGTCGTCGACGAACGGAGTGTATCAAATATAAATAAATATACATTTTAAACTGTCATTTTAAATATGCCGTTTATTCTAGTCAAATGAACCATTTGTTTATTTGATTAAAATACTTATAAATTGCTTCCTTGTAGAGAAATCTTGGTTTGGATTTTGTTTAAATTCCGAGATTTTTACGTAAGCACACTCAGAATTATCTGAAGCGTCGGAAAAAGTAATGAATTTGAAAAAAAAAATTTAATTACGTAAACGTTCTAGTTCGAATGAATTTTTAGCTATCGAGCTGAAATTTCGTACTAAAATTGAACAAAGTGATGCGACCTTTGGTATTGAACTTGGGTCAAATCGTCACAGCGGTTCGTTTTTTATGAGAATTTGAAATGTTCAACATTTTTAGATTTGCTCGTATTCAGGTAAAATTTTAACAAATCGACTGAAATTTCATACAGAGGAAAAATAGCATTGAAAAAAAAATCGTTTTCGACTATTTAAGTGTATATAAAATGAAGTTGCAAGATTGAACTTTGCGGATTGCTTCCTTAATATTACGAGGCTTTCTCTATGAGCGAAAATCGATTAACAAGCTTCTTCATAGAGATATTTTTGTAAAAAAAAAAAACCAAAAATAATGAGGAAACAAATTGCAAAGTTTTCTAAATTTGTGATGGATTAATTTCGAGGAACAAATGTAAAGGTTTGAATGATTGTCGAACGGTTTACAGTAAAGGCAAAAAATCACAGTCCAAAAAAAAATTCAAGGTAAAATTTATCATATAAAAGGTTCGTATAGCGGATATACGACCTCTAAAAACGGAGACGTCAGCAATTGCTTATTTTAAACACTATAAAAAAATTCGAGGTCTCAAGCATATGACAAATATTTTATTGGCATTGCAAACTTGATGATAATTTCTAATAATAATGCCACAGAATGTGGACATTGTCGCGGGCCTATAAATAAAAATGTGGTAGCAATTGACACTTAGCAATTGTCTAATTCCAATGCTGAGAAAATTGGTACTGTTACAGTTAAACGTGCTGTAGTTATTCACACAACATTATTCGCGTGAGAATACTTAATGACTAATTGAGCCACATTATTCGTTATCATTGTCAGCTATGCGTTAATTTTTCGTTCTACACCATCAGTGATCACTGTTTCCGGAAATGTATACAGGGCTTCGCTTCAAGGTCAGACTGCACTCGTATTATAGAATGAATACGTGAGAACTAAACCATGAAATATTCGTGAGAGCACATAATTTCCATAATCCGGCTACGTTAATTCAATAAAATTGTAAAGCGCTGTAGAAATGCATAATATCAATTTCGCCAACTTGCAAATAAACTTAGTGAATCCGCTAATCCATTTAAAAAGTTCAAACGCTTTACACAATAATCGCACCAAAGCAATTTTTTTAAAAGTTTTTTGAAGCTTAGATGGACATCTTGATGGATAACTTATGAAGTGTGATATAGTGCCGATTTTTGGCCCAAATGACCTCAACGTTTAAATAACTAATAACAACACTATACAAAAAACTGCAAAGTTGAACTGTGCAAATTGCTTCCTCATTATTTTTGGGTTTTTTTTTACAAAGCTTCCTCTATGAGGAAGTCAAAGTCGATTGATATGCAATATAAGAAGTTCAACTTGGCAGCTTTAGTTTTTATCAAAGTTACATTTCTGAAAAATTTAAACCACATAACAATTTATGACGAAACTGTGTACTTAGTATTGCTGAAAAGTACTGATTTTATGTCTAAAGTTTGACCTTGCTATCTTATGTTTCAAATATGCCGTTTTGTTGCAAACATGATTTCAACGTTTGTTTCCAATATCCTTGCAAGTATCGTTTATTAAACCATATTATCATCGCTTCAACCATAAAATATTGCAAGCCTTCCTATATTTAAAAAATTAATTATTATAATGAAAATGATAATAATCAATTAAATTATTAATTATAATAAAAATGATAATAATTAATTAAATTATTAATTATAATAATAAATGATAGTAATTAAATAAAAAATAATTAATAAATAAAAAGGTTTAAAAAATAGAATTCGCAATAATGGCAATCTTGATAATATCGAGTGCAATTCTTCGGCTTCACAGAGCTTTATCGGTGAACGATGATAAAAAGCTTTTTGATAAACAAAGGTAAACGGCCCTGTTTCTGACACTAGCACAGTCCGACACGACCACTTTAGCATAGTCGGCTTACCCCACCATTCTAGAAAGAGTCAATAGCAAATTTGTAGATGGTAGTGTCGGAATCTGCAATACCCGTCAGGTCGTCGTTTACTCTATGATTCTACATGAGCAGAGTGGAGAAAAGGTTGCCTTAACGTGTCAGAAACTGGACTGTTGACATTATGTGAAATATATACGATAGTGAAATATGCGATTGAGTATCGATTCGATGCGACCTCTAGCAATGCAAATAAATAGTGAGCGCTCGAACGGCGCGGCAATCTTCTTAAATATTTCTTGCACGGTGTGAGGATCGAATTATTCGCTGAGAGCTACGTTGGGTATACACGAGCAGCTCGGATTACAAAGTGGGGCTCTTCGGCTTACAAATGGCCATACCCATATAGCAATTACACATACATATACATAGCATAAACATTTGTGAATATGTATAACTAGCAACATCGTGCTCGCTTTTCTCGCACTCTTTTCTTTTCGTTTGTCCCTTCTTGTTACTAAACATGATATTTGTATGTTTATACGACTCGTGACTTTAGCGTGACTCTATTTCTGCTTTAGTGTTTCGATATAAGTGTCTTTTGATGTGTCAAGTCTTTATTTACGAAGGAAAATTAGAGAAAAAAAAGCAAATCTGTTTTCGGTAGAAAGATGTATTCTATTTCACTGCTGTGAACAAATAATAATTCAAAAAGCGCGCCACACGTGATTTTGCAGCGATTATAACAGTCTGAAGCTGACTTTATGTCGAAGCCATCGACGACCAATTAGAATTCTAGAAAAGTGGCTTCTATTTTTGATAGCTCGACTTTCACTGTGCCATGACTTTTTTAAGAGAGAATACTGTAAATACTATGAATAATACTTTAGATCACATGTTATGTATATGGAATGTATCTGCAAAGGGCTTTTTTTTGCTTCCCCGTGAGGGAAACTTTATTCTCGTGAAAAACTTTTTTTCTAGATCCTCATCATTGAAATTATTGACGAACGTTATTCTAATTTATTGTGAATGTTGACTTAGAGCAATTTTTTGTTCATATCCATTTTTTCAAATGTCAAGTGCAAAAGTTAGTATCAATATTCCACAATAAGAATTTGATTGTTGCAATTCAATTTGTCCTGGAATTATGGTACAAAAGGCTAACGTTTGGAATGAGTGCACTGCGTACAGATAAAATAATTAACAGCGTAAACACACTGTCAGAAATGTTTGCTAATTTACTTAACCGAAAATTTGGTTGATTAGCCTGCATATTAAATTCAATTAGCGAGTGTAGTAAGTATTACAAGTTTTTATATTGAATGATTTAGTAGAAAATGTCATAATCTTGCTTCCTCATAGAGGGAGCTATGGTCTTGTAAAAAAAGTTTTTGGAGATTTTTATGTCAGAACAATCAGAATTGTCCATAATATCAAGAAAAGTGGTTTAGACAAAGTGTCCGTAAGTGCGTCCGTGTGTGTTTAACCGCTCAACCGATTAAGCTAAAATTTAGTTCACAAGTGATGCAGCAGTCCACTTTTACCTGATGTAATTTTTTTCGAAATGTATGCAGAAATATTTTTTTTATAGCTTTTTGAAATTTTTCCAAACAAATGTTCACGCTTTAGGTTTAGTAAAGATGGCGATATTTTGCTAATTAATTCTTCATGTGTGCAGATAATGTCAATTGAGTTTCAAAATTTTCGGTAAATTAAGGTTTTTGCCCCAATTTTGGCAAAGCATGAGATAACGATCTCAAATTTCATAATGTAATCGGTACTATTTAGCGATGATTAGTACATAATTTCGTCATAAGTTGCAATGTGGTTCAATTTTCTCAGAATTATTAAATACATGAAATCAGTAGTATTTAGAAATAATAGGCACACAGTTTCGTCGGAATTTTTTATGTAGCTCAAATTTTTCAGGAATTCAACTTTAATAGCGAATGAAGCTGCAAAGCTGATCTTTGTGAATTGCTTACTTATTATTTTTGTTTATTTTTATAAAGCTTCCTCTACGAAGAAGCTAAAGTCGATTAACATACTTCCTAATATGGCGAGCTATGTAAAAAAAAAAACAAAAATAATGAAGAAGAAATTTGCAAAGTTCAAATTTGCAGCTTTTTATTTCATTTAGATTTCAAATTCAATGTACTAGTTCATAAAAGAGCGTTGTCATTGCCATTACTCTTGATATTTTTAACAATCTATCAACGCAAATTAATTTTTATTTTATTGCGTAACGGATTCTCAATTTCCGCTTTATCTTGATAATAATCGATTCATACGCTACGATAACGAAAAGCACAATGACGCAAGCCTCATGCTACTCATTGGATAACAGAATTAACAGAAGCTATCTCAGTTTTATCAACGTAGATTTAAAAAATCTGCCCGAAATAAGTAAAAATCTGATTTTTAAATTTATTTCGTGTACCAGTACTGAATATTTTTTCGCATGATTGAGGATATTTACTTTAAGATATTAGTTTGCTTCATAATTGATGTACGGTGTATTAAAAGCCTTTGAAAAAAAAACTTTGTATAATATAAAAGTTCCTTCATTTTACATCATACTAAATCAAATTAAACCGCACCAATTAGGCATGAAAAGATCCATGAAAGATACATGAAATTTTAAATTATTTTCGATGATCTAAATGTTTAGACAATCAATATATTTTTATTGGAATTTCTTAAGCGTAAGCCGGTATATTAAACGTAATACACAATTATACAATAACATTACAGCACTTTTACATTAACCATTACGTTTTTAACGTGCTCAATATATCGGTTGATGCTTGAATATTAAATTTTATCATTTTTACATTCTAACTTCCGTCCTAAAAACATTGACTCCCGATAATTACGTTATCAGATGCCTGAGATGAGTACTCGATATGGCAATTCGGCTGAGTGTGATTGAATTCGATACGTATGGAAAAAAAATTATCTTACATTTCAACGGCGCCTAGTTAAAGTTAAGATTATGATTAGAACTAAGATATCTCATGATTTGGTCCCAATCTGACTTATCTCACAAATCGATAACAAGCTAACTTATCTGACAAATCGAAAACAAGCTAACTTATCTGACAAATCGACAACAAGCTACATTTTTTCGAATATCAGTATTGAATTGACGTAAGTCGAAATGTATTCTGGAAAGGCCCAATTAGAGACTGATTAACTAGAGTTTAATGACAATTGAGTATGATAACCCATAGATTTTTTTCTAATTCAAAATACCTAAAAGTAATCCATATTTATTATTATTGCTAGAGCCGAATTTCAATTTCAGCTGTACTCGTAGGTTAAGCCTTTTGACAATTGTATTTACTTTTTTTCCCCATGAATTTCCCGGAAAAGCGTCAATTCTAGTAAAGTGACGCTTTTTTACCGCTTCCTTTTCATTTAAAAAATTTGTTTCCGCTCCTCTTAATAAGAGTGCGGCTATATTTCTATGCTTAAGCCTTTCCCGGTTAGGATTGTTATCAGAATTTGAGGCTTCCGGATGATTGCCTCGTCCGTGTTCAGCATTATGCAGATGTTTCGCAAACGTTACAGTTCGCATTATCAGGGCTCTATCGAAGCGGCTATACTCTTACCGATTTATCAAACATGAAAAAAAAAATTTCATAATTGTTTCATTTATATCCAACGCAATAATATCTGCAACAATTATTTTTTAAACATTTAAGTTCACCATCGGTTTCGTTATTATCATTCAATTCTGTATTATACACATTTTCGATCATAATATCGTGATTGCACAAATTTTAATTACTTCGAGTTAGACAGTAGTTAGTGAGTTTCATCGAATAAGGCCTTTTCAGAATGCCTTCCGAGTTATGGCAGTTTAAAAATAATATTTCATGTAATTTAGCTTATTTCCGAATCGTAAGATGAGTTCAGATAATTTCTGTGAGTTACTTCAGCTTCATTAGGGGCCGTCGAAAATTTATTTAAAAAAAAACCCCAATGATTAATTATAATTTATCCGTCTAACCCGAGCATAATTTCTGGCGCGCTTCTCGTATACGATTTCCAGTTATCTTTCAAACAGATGGTGCTATTTGGCGATTTATCATTTATGAAAAAGCATTTTCATAATTGTTTCATTTATATCCAACGCAATAATATCTGCAACAATTATTTTTAAACATTAAAGTTCACCATCGGTTTCTTTATCATCATTCAATTCTCTATTATACACATTTTCGATCATAATATCGTGATTGCACCAATTTTAATTAATTCGAGTTAGACAGTAGTTAGTGAGTCTCATCGAATAAGGCCTTTTCAAAATATCTCCCGAGTTATGTCAGTTTAAAAATAATATTTCATGTAATTTAGCTTATTTCCGAATCGTGAGATGAGTTCAGATAATTTCTATGAGTTACTTCAGCTTCATTAGGGGCCGTCGAAAATTTATTTAAAAAAAAACCCCCAATGATTAATTATAATTTATCCGTCTAACTCGAGCATAATTTCTAGCGCGCTTCGCGTATACGATTTCCAGTTATCTTTCAAACAGATGGTGCTACTTGGCGATTTATCATTTATGAAAAAGCATTTTCATAATTGTTTCATTTATATCCAAGGCAATAATATCTGCAACAATTATTTTTAAACATAAAAGTCCATCATCGGTTTCTTTATTATCATTCAATTCTCTATTATACACATTTTCGATCATAATATCGTGATTGCACCAATTTTAATTAATTCGAATTAGACTCGTAAGATGAGTTCAGATAATTTCTGTGCGTTACTTCAGCTTCATCAGGGGCCGTCGAAAATAAAAAAACTCAAAAATCCCAACGAATAATTATAACTTATCCGTCTAACCCGAGCATAATTTCTGGCGCGCTTCTCGTATACGATTCTCAGTTATCTTTCGAACAGATGGTGCTCCGTCACGCCTCGAAAAAAAAACAAATTCAAAAAAGCAACTACATTCCGCGAGTGAGGTCACACGCTAAGACGCGAAGTGCGAACCAACCCAACAATCGTAGCGGCAATAGCGCTATACCGCAAAGCCTTCCGTCTGATAAAGTCAGATAAATTTAGCAATTCTATTCATGAGCTTAGATGAGAAAGTGTGAAGTGCCTCGTAAACTTCTGAGATCCATTTAATCTCCCGAAAAGACTCTTCACTCTATCCATTTTTTTCATAAATATAGTCTTTAAATCATAAGACTATTCTTTGGTGGGAGTACTTGACTATTACCTCGATGAAATACGCACTCGCTAGAATGCACGTGGCCGGCCTCTTTTCAAACTGGGTACTTATTATATAACGAATAACAGACAGCAGAGAAAAAAAACTTTTTCTTCGATACAAAAATGCTGTTAAAGCTTCCATATAAGTTATTGATCGCTACTATTTTTTCAGATCACGTATAAACAAAAACCAGAATAGATATGTAATTAATAACTAAACAAATATATTTCAATTAATCCTTTTGTTCTTCAATAAAAAAATCTGCGTAAGAAACAATATATCTTCTTTATCGACACCTCTTTTTTCGGATAACGTATAGGCAAAAAAAAAAAAGCCGGAAAAAGTATGTGATAAAAATAATAATTACCCCATTGCTTGCCGGTTTTTCCCAGATAGGTTCCCTCAGCGGGATTATGAATTCCGTCTTTTATAACTTGCCAGCGAGTTCTAGTATCAGGCGCTCGCATGTAGTCATCGAACTCGTATACTCCGTTCTGCACTTGTTTTCCCGGTACACTAGCCATTATTATCTCAGAACTTTAGTCACGAAGAGAAAAAAAAAGGCACAACTTCAACAATATTAATTGATCACCTGTTTAACGATAAAGTGCACTTTGTATTTGAGAGTTTACTCGCGACGTAGCCAGCGAACCGAAAACGAAACTGTTGCCGACCGGCGGCTCACCTTGAAGCTGTGCAATAAAATGATTTACAAGGAGAGAGAAAAAGGAGGATTTCGCGGTACGAACGTCGCGATCGAGAGGAGAAGATGACTTAGCAGTGCTGCAATCTTGGGCCGACGGTAAATACACACTGGCTAGTATTTCGTGATCTAAGTTGGGAAGGCGAAAGCGTTTTCGGTGGGCGAGCGCGCGCGGAGGCCGATCTATCGGCGACTAATGCCCAACGCACACTGCTCGAACGTTATAGCCGAGCCGCTGCCTCGGCGTGAATCCCTGTGACTTGTTGTCTGTTGATAGTACTCGGGCTGCGTCGCGTCGAGCAACACGTTCTGTCGCGGTTGACGAACGCTTTTGGCTTTCACGCGCATCCGCTCACTTCTCAGACCTCCTACCTCTTCTGCTTCGTCGTCTGCTGCTTGGAGAACCTCGCTGTGACCCTGAACAGACCTCTAGGAGCTCAGGGTCGCGCGCTCCCCGTAATAAATGTCTCAGTCCCTCTTAAGTATATGGGACTCCAAGTACGCGTCGACCGCAGATACTTTTGAATATGGCAAAGCAAACCGGTTCGCATCTCAGGACATTCTAGGCAACTACGATATGGTTTCGCTCAGGAGAACTAAGGATTATGATGATCGATCTACTTCAGATTACTAGTTCAATTGAGACGTTTTGATAGGAAGCCGTATATATATATGGGGGAATCTACCCCGTTTCGACCAGGTTTTGATCTCAACTCTGATTTAGATCATAATTGTTCTTAGGCTTAACTACACAAAATTTTTTAAAAAAATTGTTATGCAATTTTTTTTCAAATATATTTTTAAAGTGGCTTATACAATGGCATAATAGAAAAATCTGAAAAATACTTAGTTATGTAACAAAATTGTATAGCTTATAGCCAAAGTGGGGAAGATTTTTCTTTTTACAGTTTTTAAGCTTTTTTTATTTGAAAAAATTATTTAAAAAATATAAAAAATAATAAATTTACTACAGGCGATTGATTAAATATTTATTTATGTGTAACATAATTGTCAGATTTTTTTTCTGTTTATGAATCATGTAGGTTGACAGTGTAGTGATTTCGGGCATTGGTAATAGGCTGAGTAATAGAGAATTTAAATAAGTCCATTTTGGCGAGACAGAAACGAAGAAAATTGTTTTTTTTCATCTTGCAAATTACTTCTGTACTATTTTGCTCAATCCATGAAGCCACATGATGAGAAAGTATGGGGAATTATTTAGGTTTTAATATATGAGTAAAATGATTAAAATTCTGAAAAATAATTTATTAATAATGCTAAGTACGTTGACGCAAATTCTCGCTGCTCATGCGACAACAGAATAAACAGCAGATATCTTCATCAATGGACATGAAAAAAAAAATACTTATCTGAAAGTTAATTAATTGGTACTGTATATTTTCATGCATGATCGAGTATAGTCAATATAATGTACAAGTGTGCTGTGAAATTATTATACTGTATTGAAAAACATGTGTACTTAATATAAAAGTGCCTCAATTTTACATCCTACGAAGGAAAGCAGCTTACGGTGTTGGAATTGGTTCCCACACGGAAATAATGTACGTTTGACTATAAACACTTATATAAATGATATATCAGCAAGTATACTTCATTTCCATGAGGGTTCAGACCTATATAAATGGTTGTATTCTAGACGACAGATGAGAAAAAAATTAAGAAATTTATTCGGGTCCTATCTTGATTTTATCGATTGATAATATGCAGCATAACAGTGAATTCGAATGAGCTGGATCTGATTAAAAAGTTTGTTGTGTTTTTGCCTAGCCAATTTTTTATTATTATTTAATTAAATTCATAAAGTCACATTTATGAGAAAGTTTGTTGATTGATTTGGCTTCCTCATAGAAGACACTTCGTGAATAGAGTAGAATTGTAATTGAAGTTATTAAAATTTTAAACGGTTCGCGAGTCAACATGTTATCACTATTTTGACAAAATAAACATCTGAATTGCAAATTTGATTTAATAAAGAATTAAAACGCGACGAATCTTTTTTTAGTCGAGGTGTTATTAATTTGTTTTTTTCGTCGAATTCGCGCCACATTAAATCCCAAAACGTGTTTAATCATAGTCGCACTTATGCAACAAACTTGGGTCAGATATTTCGGGAATTCCGAGCTCTGTTGTCGACCTCATATGGAAGCATTTTTTCAACCAAAATAAACCGTACAAAATTACCTATAACTTCAATTTATCGAAGCAGATATTTTTAGTGCAACAAGTGAAATCATATCCAGATCTGAAAACTCAAAATTGTAGAAACAGTCCTTTTCAGTTTTCCAAAAATCTTACACATTGTTTTCAATTTCAAATACTCATTACAATCTTTTATATTTACCCTGATGAATTTTTTCCCTAATTCGCGTGCGGTCTAAAAATAAATTTTAAAAACTATTCAATTTCTCTTATGTTTCAGGTAAGATTCCTGATATATCAGAAAGAGTGGAAACTTAAGATTGGATTCCAACACCAAAACTAGGATTTCAATACAGATAGCACAGACCATATTCATTGCAGTCCAGATTTTTCGAAAAGTTACTCTGATTTTGGATGGTAAATACAGACGCCAGATAGACGAAAAAACCAGTTAATATTTTTCTTGGAACGAAGGACACTCAAAAAATGGATTTCCTTCAAAATCCAGGAATAATTTTTTTTTAAATTGCAATGCTTAGTTTTTTTACATACTTCGTATGTAATTAAAAACGTAAGAACATTAAACAGTTTATCCTGAAATCACAAACATGCCGCCTACATAACTCATATAGACAATCGGCACTTGATGTTTAAAGTATAGTGACCACTGTAATTAATATACTCGAAAAAGATGAAAAATGTGGTAATTGTCGAGCCATTTATCTTACTCCACGTTCAAGCAAATGCACATCCACTTCAAACTCTACACCAGACAAAGTCAATTAACATGTGCTGTTCTGTAGCAATCATCGATCATAATTTGAGCGATTGCGATGCAGATAAGAACAGCACGTCCTTGGCAAAATCCGGAATAGACTTACTACCGCGGACTTGTTAAATATGCAGCTACGAAGCGAGGCATTTAAATGACACGGGTTATCAGTTGCTCAGTCGCCAGTTTGGCTGCTAGAATTCTATAGTATTTGGACTTGCGTATCGTAAGAAGGAGCGTATCATAAAGTCGTTCGTCAGGGGCGTCGAGTGCTGCTGCTTTTGATGATGCTACTTCTTTAGTATCCTATCGAACGAATGTCTGGTGTACAGTTGCCGCGTTAAGTGACGTTCTTTCTCACCGATAGCCCCAACTACACGACTCGTCAATCTCCCGTCGATGCTGAACTTACTGCAACGTCGCGGGTTTTCTATACGTCGCCCGGTAATTTCATCTTTGCCGATGCGGTTACCCAAGAGCAACTATCGCGTTACGCAATTTACGGAGACCGCGTCACGATGCAAACGCATGGGCATTATGAATCCAAGTCAGCAGCAACCCACCTTTGGTTTCCACACAGTGCAAATCTAGTTCCAATTGCTAAGCAGGTCTTTCAGCACAATTCCACATATCGTTTTGACGGGAAAAAAAAATGCTCTGAGTACAAAACCTTACGAAATATGTATGTGATTGTTGAATACTTCGTTGGAACTTGAAACTTTCAAGTACTTTTAGAGATTTATGAAGACAGTGGCTCACTAGGTTTAAAAAAGGATTTATCGTTTTTAAAAAATTATTAAACAGCGTAAAAAAATTTTGTTACAGAGAGTTCACGAAATCAGTACGTATAATGTTCTAGGTATTTTCAATGTGAATTGAAATGAAAGTCATGTTCAAGTATAAGTAGAAAAAAAAAATATCTAGGTGGTAGCTACTCACCTTCGGTTTCCACACAGTGCAAATCCAGTTCCAATTGCTAAGCAGGTCTTTCAGCACAATTCCACATATCGTTTTGACGGAAAAAAAATGCTCCGGGTACAAAACCTTACGAAAAATGTATGTGATTGTTGAATACTTCGTTGGAACTTGAAACTTTTAAGTACTTTTAGAGATTTATGAAGACAGTGGTCACTAGGTTTAAAAAAGGATTTATTAATTTTGAGAAATTATTAGACAACGTAAAAATTTTTTGTTACAGTGAGTTCACGAAATCAGTACGTATAGTGTTCTAGGTATTTTGAATGTGAATTGAGATAGAAGTGCCTTAACTTTCATGTTAGAGTATAAGTAGAAAATAAAATATTTAGGTAGCAACTACTCACGACCCAGTGCAATTCTAGTTTGAATTGCTGATTAGGTCTTTCAGCATCATTTCACATATTGTTTTAATAAAAATAGCTGACGGCAGTCAAAGGCCCAATATCTTAGAAAAAATATATATGATTTTTTAATGTTTCATTCAGATTTTTAGGTAATTTGAAAGTTTATAGGTACAGGGGCTCGCTAGCTTAGATAAAAAAGATTTATCGACTTTAAGAAATGATTAGAAAGCTTTTACAGTTTTTTTCATTCAGTGGGTTCATGAAACCAGTACATATAATATTTTGGATAATATGTATGCTTATTTTAAGTGTAAATTGGAAGCGTTAACTTCGATGTTAAATCAGAAGGAGAAAAGGAAATAGGTCAGCAGCTACTCACGCTTCAACTCCGACTACTCCGGCTTCAACACAGTGCAAATCTATTTCGAATTGCTAATCACGTATTTTGGCACACTTTCACATATTGTTTCAACGAAAATTGCTGTCGATACTTGCTACTGTGAATTCTTTAGAAAAAATATATATATGATTGTTGAATATTTTCTTCAAGTTCTTAAATACTTTTAAGACTCGTTAGGTTTCTGAGTACACTGTCTTTCTGTCTTCAAAAAAGGATTCTTCACTAGATTGTATTTTTAAGAAGTGACAGATCATTTGACTGGTATAACATATTTTTGATTTTGTGAGTTTATGGATTAACTACACTCAGAGAAATCGTGATAGTAAAGTCAACTATAAAGTGACAACTATTCATTTTGAATCCATGTAACTATATTCACAAGTACATTAACTATGGAAGTAGTCATGGTAACTATTTGGTAGTTACAGTAACTATTCGATAGTTGTGGCAACTAAAAAAAATTACTTATGCGAACTAAAAGTGAATAGTTGTCACTTTATCGTGACTAGTAGCATAATTTTCTCTCAGTGTACATATAATGTTTTAGTCAACCTCCATAAGTATACGTGAGTCTAATTCGAAAATATTTATTTCTATAGTGAATCAGGGATAAAAATTGAAATATTTAATCGTTTAAGAGAATTTTTCATTCCTACTTAGTACCGCACCTAAATTTTGAGACTCTTTTTTTGTCCGGAGAATTTCTCTTTTGCATTTATGTATGAATATTTTATTCTTTCTTCTCTTTCTTCTCTTTCTTCTCTTACTTATTGACTTATTATTTTGGCGAAAGATTTAGTCATCATTGCTAAGAACAGTTCTGTAGAAGAACTATATACGTTTTTTCTTCAGCTTCTATATAATTTCAAAGTCTTTCTAGGTTGAGTAATAAAAAAAAAAACACTTGAAGTGTATTTATTCGGCTGCAACTTAAAAGTTAAAAACTCTACATAAGATAACTATAAGAAATTACTTAGTAAACATTAATGTATGTTTCATTCGGAAGTTTAACGTGATTATTTTCGACAACGTTTAAAATTATTAACAGAAATACTTCTCTGCAGATCTAAGTGACAATTGACAGCGTCAATATCTATATTGAATCAGAAACAGAATAGAAGAAATTTTTGTAAAAAATTTGCTCCACTTATAGTCCCATCGGAAATTCCAAAGTTATTTCTAGGTCGGATTTTTATTCCGACTTAGTATTGCATGAAAACTTTTATCCTCCGCAGAATTTTTCATCTGCATCCATTTGCATAATTATTGCAACCATTCTCCTCCATCATATACATGCATGCTCGGTTCATTAGGTTCCATTTTTCCTTTATTACAGAAATAAAATTCTGGAGAACGTGACGCAAGTGATGTCATTACTATAAAAAAAAGAAAAGATAATTTAATTAGGAATGGCATCTTGGTACATTATTGAAATAATGAAATACACCTGTTAATACTTGGCTGATAGTTGACATTGCCCGCGACGACACCAGTATTTAGTGATCCCAATCTAATCGATGTTGGCTTTCAGATAGCAGACATAAAGTTTTATTAGTCTCGATAGGAATGACTCCCTGAATAAGCAAAGACTCGTGCTTTCCATTAGAGGCGATTCTGCTTTAGAATTATTCTTTTCAAGGATTTTTTTTTGTAAAAAAAAAAAACAACTCAGTGCAGTGAACTTTTAATGATATTTTCTTACATATTTGAGGTCTAATAATAATTTTTTTTTTTCACATAGAATAATAAATCGCAGAACAATGATTCCTTTCCCTGAGCGCCACGTTATTCTTGTCTGAAACAATAGAACCAAAAGAATTTCTAATTATCATATAATATTCTTCTGGCGCACTAAAAAAAATAAGAAACAATCGTGAAATTATACATTACTTCCGGCTAAAAAAAACGTTTTTTGTCACCGTGAAAATCACTCCAACGCGCAGTACAAGTTACTTAGTAAATACTTTCCAACTATTTCCAAAGTTCACCCAGGATAAAAATATATGGTATTTAAAATTCTTTTGCTTTTTTCGTTTCAGACAAGTATTACAAACTGTATTTTTACCGCCAATTGGAAAATAGAGTGGCAAGACGTTCAAGGAAAGGGCTCTGAAGTTTATTATCGTATGTACTTTAAAAAAATTAATTTTACACTTGAAATACATTAAAAAATATTACCGAAAGATCGATGGGCTAAATTGTTGTTTTCTCTTCCAGAAAAAATCCTCGGAAAAAAGCTTTTTTGTGGGTTTTCTAAAAACCCAAAGGTACTGCTGCACATTTAAATCAGTGCTACGTTATTAAAACTGTTTTAGCAATTTCTGGTGGCTCAATTAACAGTTCTGAGGAATTACTCACGTAGCACAATTAGTTTTTATAAATACATTCACAGTCTTGGTATTAAATAAAAAAATTAATCGGTCAAGGATCATCCAATAATAAAAATAAGATCTTGTTAGTCATAATTGGAATATTATTATAGTTTACTCTGTCAAGGTAACGGTGCCTTTAAGGTAGTGGAGTAGCTACCTTAAATCCTTTCCTACCGAAACGTGATACATTCAAAATTATCGGTAATTACTACAGGATAATAACACTCATAATCTTGCGTGTAATTCTTATCTTCAGAAAACAAAAGGAATATGCAAAATCTTGACATTGCAGGTCAGCGTCCGATATCGAATTTTATTTCCCTGCAAAAAAAAAACATGTGATTAGAGTTATCAATTGATTCTCGTGGGAATATCTTAAGTGACTCTTACCACCGATCATGACTTGGAAATCCAGTGAATAGCGATTATCCTGGCGAATATTTTGCGCCCAGACTGTACATTCCACGGTCACGAGTCTGTTGGCTATGCAATGAACAGATAATTATGTTTACAAGACGTCTCGGACATTGATGACTCTCTGTCTCCTCATTAATGACCTTACCAGTCAGGTTCTTGAAAACGAGTGCAACGATAGGAGACAAATACTCTCGTTGTCCACTGAATGGGAAATATTGAACAGGGAATCCAGGTTTTGGTAAGTAATCTATTTCTCCGAGATGTTCCTTGTCGACGTTCGATGCTCCAGTGCATGATAGCCACACGTGAAACTAATCATCGTAAATTTTATCATTACACTTATCTTCAAATTTGGAACAATTTTATGAACAAACCATTAGTCAGGAATTTAAAAAATCCGGATTTTTATGTTAGATTACTAAAAATCTAAACGTATCCCCCATGGAAAAAAAGTATGCTGAAGTATATTTTTTGATATATCGATATATCGGAAAATATATGAATAATATACGTGATATATTTCTTATATACTTTTTATACATCCAATATTTCGTCCAAACGTACGTTTCGCGAATATAGATAAGGTATATATGTTTTTGTATATTATTATAATATATATAAAAAGTACGTCAACTCACAAGATATAAAAACACGACTACTCTACCACCTAGATTTCTTAGATCGAAAAAAAATATAAATAAATTGGTCAAATTTTCTTTTAACCAATTCAAGTGTGCAACATTTTCTTATATGAATACATATATATGCTCTGTGGAAAAAATATACATTCACATATATTTTTGAATATATAAAATATGCATTAAAAATTCTATGAAAAATATAAAAAGTATAGATTTAGTTTACCAAAAACGTATATAAACTTGTATCATATCGTATATATTTCGTAAGTATACTAAAATGTATCTGACATATGGATCGCGGTTTTTTATGTTATTCTTCCACATAACAAATGCATTAGAATCAGAATTTTATTCAGAACAACAACATTTTCTATTGGATTTTTTTTTTTTGAATACTGCGATAAATAACAACATTTTTTGTTCACGAGCTCAACAGGAGGAATAGATTTTTTAATTAATTTCATATTCGACGATGTTTTTATATAAATGCCTTAATAATCATTGAAAAAAATCTTCAAACTTCAACTTTAAATATTTATCAATGAGAAAGATCAATGAAAAAATCTGATAAAATTTCACAAGCATTTTTTTTATATGAAAGAATGACATAAATCGCTAATCATATCGAGTTAAGTGAGGTTCAGCCATTGGTCAAGTTGGCATGAAATGCACTCAATATGTCATAAATTCGTAATCAATAGCTAATAGATCCCGAAGTGAAATCACGAATATTGGTAATTTTCATAACAGTCTTGCCATAAAAGTTTGAAACATTTTCAAAGATTTTGCTTAAATGTATTCATAATAACAAAATTATACAATAAAAAAAAAAAAATTCATATATTTTCATCAGTCTAGCTTGAGGACCACAAATTTTGTTTTCCTTCGTGGTATCGAAAAAAAATCACATTAAAAAAACCGTTGTTTGTTTCGCTTTAAATATTTATGATAAAAAAATGTATATGAAAATTTTACATGCTTTTTTATGTACAAGAAAAAAATCGTGACCCATATTTGGGATATTGAGGGTCAGCTGTTAGTCGTGTTGGTATTGAAAACTTCATATGCTTGTGTGTGGCAGGCCTACAAAATTTAAACCGCTGTGTCTTAAGAACAGGTTTAACAATTAAGCTGAAATTACGAAATATATATTTACGAACACATTTACGAAAAAATTAAACCACCTTTTAAATTGCATAAGACTGAATTTTTCCGAAAAAGTATATGCCTTTAGATACGGCAATGTTTCAGCTATATAATTAATAAATAGTTCTGAACAGATGAAGTAATGAAAAAGGATGTTAGGTATTAAATTTTAGCTAAATCTACGGAGCGATTCAAATTTTATAGAATTTTGAATTTTCGATAAACCTATTTTTTCGTTATAATTCAAGTTAACTTCGTCTAATTCTGCTCAAATCTTCTACAACGACGAATTAATGTCCAGCTGTAGTAGATATTGAATTTGATTGAGATAAATAAAAAGGTTTAAATTTGATGACACTTTGAATCTCTAGAAAAATGTCATTGATCTGAACAAAGTTTGCAATGGAGAATCTTGCGAATTGCTTTCTCTTTTGTTTTTGATTGTTTTATCCTCAGTTATTTTAAGGCGAAAGCCAATATCAATCAATATACTTTTTCATAGAGGTAGCTTTGTGTAAAAGAAAAAAAAAGAGGAAGCATTTTGCAAGGTTTTACAGACGTTTTTTTGTTTTTATAATTTTAAAAAAAGACACAAAGTAGCACATTTCTCCCTCCTCATTCTAATTCTTTCGTTTCGATTTTAAAAAAGCTGCGTTTAAACCGAAAAACTTCTTCTTGTATACAATTGAGCAACTTTTAGAAATGTTCGGCTTATGTGTCAATGACTTTGAGAAATCTGGGTCGAAATGCCTCGCCCTAAAAAAAGTGAGGGAATTGGACGCGAAATGACTATGAGAAGTTATTTATAAAGCAGCTTTTATACATCTTCGATTTTGCTAGTTCACGTGTGCATTTCATATAGCGTTTTGGATGATTTTCAGTAAGGAGTCCATCCGTATTTTAAGGGTAAATTAAAAGAATTAATTTCTATGTCAGATCAGACATAAAAATAAAAATCTCTTGGTGGAAAATTTGGTCTACTAGAATCCTAGCAAAAAAAATCCAAGATTTTCCTCTCGGTCATTATGTTAGATCGTTACTCCGAGTTAGATAAACAGTCTATTTCTCAGAGATATTTCTTGTCGACGTCCGATGCTTCCCTGTATGAAAGCCACACGTGAAACTTATTATCATTAATTTGCCCGTTATAGTCATCACAAAACTTGTGACGACGTTATAAGCATATCATCAGTCACTCTTTCGCATTGTATTATGATTTCATGAATAATACTATTATCTTGGAATGTCTCACTCTATTCGTTGGAAAGAAAATGTATAAACAATTTATTACAAATAAATAATACAGAATTCTTCCAAAACATTTTTCACGTTTCGCTTCCTTATTGAGAAAGCTTTGTTTTCGAAAAAAATAGTTATACCAACAAACAAAAAAAAGGTTTTCTCGATAGTAGACGAAGAATGGCCCAAAACGTCAAGAAAATTGCTTTACCAAAATTGTATGTGTAACTGTGTATTTGCAGATTTATCGCTAGCACGATTATGACGTATTTTTTCATGTATCAGCCTCAAAATTTTCACTCTGTTTCTATGAATTTTTTATTCTTAGTCAAATGTTTTTTAAATTTTGGTGTAAGATCCCATGTAAAAAATCTAGTAAATCATGAATCCATCTGGGATCCGTGAGAAGTACATGAAACAGATCCTTTTCTCCGTGTACAAAGTAATATTAAATTATACATAGAATACGAAAATGATGCCATTTTGGGAAGTTGGTTGCATTTTTGCTTTAACATGAGCATTTAATGTTTTCTTAGGACAGTTTTTCTATTTTTTGGTCATGATTTCTTTTTTTATGAATTAATTTTGGAAATAAACATGTAAATGCAATAAATTATAGTCAGCCTACTTCGTCTGAAGATCTAACGATACTCCGCAAATTCATTGGCATTATTTCTGGCAGCTCTGATGTCCCATTGTAGTATTTCGGTATCCAGTCGAATCTCTGGAAAAAAATTATTTCCATTATTAAAATTGCAGATGAATTTGATATACAAAACCATATGAGACTTATGAATTGGGTATACGAATTCCATAATAATGTACTATTAATGTACTATTATTGTAAATTTCAGAATAGTTGAAGAATTCTTCGATACCGGTATTTAACAATTACAGTACGTCGTTAACAAATACAATATTAAATTTGTTAATGATGAATGCAGCCGAAAATTAGCGTAAGGTATTAGCATTTGAGCTTTACATACCTATAATATATACCTCGTATAATATGTAGAGCTGTATAGTATATTAAGCTCAAAAGAAATTTCTTTTACAGTGTACTTTATTTCATTTTCTTTCTAAATTTATTTTTAGACAGCACCTTGTTAAATTTTATGTATACACATGGCGTATAGGGCCATGTGTATCCATAAGGAGGAACTGAACAGTATCCGAGAGTCTTCGTGTCGAAAAAGCAGGGTCTTTGCCCAAAACCCGGTCTCAACCTGCCATTTTCGCAGTATAGATCATACCGTGATGAATCTCTTTCATATCCTGTGAAATAATATAATTCCATCAAGGAAAATAGAGCCAGAATTTTTTTCGATAAAAAAAAATGGTTTCACCTTTGAGGAAATTGTTGATTGCTTTTATATAAACATCTGGATGCGATTTCTCAGAGGATTTGCTAATCCATATTATGGGCGAGGTCATCGGCGTCAAGATGTTTGGAGAAAAACCTAAACCTTAAGATATACTCGAATGTTAGTTAAAAAGTGTCGATAAAATTATATTATTTAAGAAAAAAACTGGCATGGTAAATTAATAAAATACAATAATAATTATTAATAACTACCTGGATTTCGAAAACCGCCGAAGGGCGGGCGAAAAAATGGTTTTGCGCCATCTCCATAAAAAGCCCTCGCCATTTGACTAGGATGCTGCATGTAGGGCTTATCTAACCCAGAAATGTAACAAAGAGTGATCCACATTTGCAAGGCAAATAGTGAAAATAGGACACCGAAGAAACAGAGATAGAAGGCCGCTAAAAGAGCTGAAAATAATGCATCAGCTTCGTTAATTAAAATCAGAGTTCAGCAAATTTGTAATTATGCGTTATTTATTATTATTAGAAGTAGCAATGTAGGTATAAATTGATTTTCTTCTATTGTTGTAACAATTAACAACTTTTTTCGCTTCTCCCTGTATTGATGTAACAATAATATTAATCCTAAACTATTCATAGTGGCAAATTATTAATAACTACAATGATTTGCTGCTTCAATGTAGTGAACAAGCAAAAGTAATTTTTATTTTTTCATGGCTGCTACTATTTATTATTTATTATACTTAGAATCACAGGTTCCAAGTGTCCTTGACTAATTTCATACAAATTTTAACAGTATTCGTATCAAGATGGCAGTTTGCTTTGATTTGAAAATTATTTATCTATTACTATAGATAAATAATTTTTTCTTTTTTCCAGAGGAAGCTTCGAATTTTCATGATTTTTTTTTAACGATATTTTGGTGTCAATATTCTCAAAATAGTATAAAACGATGAAGAAAATGATTTAGAAAAGCTAAAGAAAACGTGTTTGAAAAGAGGGCGTGTTCGTACGTGCGTGTATGATGGATTTATACTACCATAATTATCATAATCAGAAATTTTCGAAAACTTCTCATTATTGCATTGAGGTTCACAAAACGTGATCTAGCAAGCACTAAAGATCTTTGTAAATAAAACGATGTTCAGTCATCCTCAATATTTAATTAAGAGGGAACCGGTAAAAGTTTCAAGTTTTTATAGAAATTTGAATGGTAGTTTTATAATTCTTGAAGACTCTAATTTTGTTGAGCATAATTTTATTTATTTATTCGAAACTATGTAGAAGAGTAGAACTCTGTAGATTGCGTCCTTATGTTATTTAGCTTTTCACGAAACTTCCTATAAAATTATAGATACCGCTCTGTTCAACAAACTATAAGTTTTGAATGACTCAAAATAATTCTTGGGCGCGAGAGGCAAAAAAGTTTTAAAAAAAATTAATCATTTTAAATAACTTGTAAAATTGATCACAATATTAATACCTTCATTGCTTTAAGCTTGAAATTATTCTAAGCTAAAAATATTTTGAAATAAACTTCATTGTTCAAAACACAACCCTAGTTAAAGGTTAAAATCTCACCCCAATCTTTGCCCGTGCGGTCCAAAAATGCTCTTCTATTGCCATCCCAAATGAAACGTAAAAAGTTTCGCATCGGCCCAAGATCCTTAATCGGCTCACGGCTCCGATAATACGTTTCATCGTGCATAATCATTGCAGCGATTGTATTCTTATCTCTGCCTCTTATAGACTGTCAAAACCACGTACAAATATAGTGAAATATCACGTCTGAAGCTCGGCCCGTTCATAATTTCAAATCGTCTCATCAAATCGCGCTGCAGCGGTTATTGGCTGCCTTAAGCTAGCGCCAGCAAATCGCCCGCCATCTGGCTGCGATTGCGCTGTAACTCGACATCGAAGGACAGATGATTTAATCGCTTAAGGCGAATGGCATAAATGTTACATCCTAGCGACGCTCACAGTGGCGCCCTCACTCATTATTTGCCAATATTAGCGCGAATTATAATATGCAAATGGACGGTTTAAATTTTTTTAAATTATTATTCTCCTAGCTTAACTTTCTATATTCATAGCTGCGTATGGATATAGATATATTTTGACATATTCTATAAAACTGTCATCGTCATTCATTCATTTCTCTTGACTCGAAGCAATCCGAAACCTCTTCACCTCGTAACGTAAACTATAAACAGCTCGACTTCTTGAGATTGTTGTTCTACAATCTTAAGAAATCACTTCTAAATAGACTAGCCTTAGCCTAAATAGATTAGCCTTTTCTCGAAACCCTTTGTTAAAGTTACGTGCGCCACGAAAACGTGTACATACGAAGATGATTCATACCGCCCTCCGCTTAGCTTCACCCGCCAAGCCTCGGATTTAACTTTCCAGTTTTTATGCTATTTAACTTTAAGTTAGTCTCAACTAATATTCCGAACTGAACACATCTT
Organism: Tromatobia lineatoria; assembly: GCA_949699805.1. Classification (NCBI taxonomy): domain Eukaryota; kingdom Metazoa; phylum Arthropoda; class Insecta; order Hymenoptera; family Ichneumonidae; genus Tromatobia; species Tromatobia lineatoria. Next base: position 21,694,988 of record OX453038.1, on the reverse strand, counting down.
CCGTGTCCGAGTGTGCATAACTCTTAGTGTAAAACTGTTAGTGTAAAACACATAGCGTAAAACTAATTGCAATAAATCAAGCAATAGTTATTTTAAACCAAGAGTTAATCCGTTTATTAGCTACGCATAGTAGTTGTTAACAAACCCTCAAAATATTAATATACTGAGCATATACTAAATTATCTTACGTGGATACCGTAATCGACAAGACGGAACTCCAACTTATCGACGACTTTACCGGCGTGAACCAAAATCTAAAAGGAATCTTCAACACCACTAAGGTAACATACACCAGAACGTAACATAAACATGCAAATTCCATGTTTAGTTATAAGAACAGATAAATGAAGAGAAAAGAGTGCGAGCGAAGTGAGCACGTTGTTACTAGTTAACTTCAAAGGAAATGAGTGCCTAAAAATCGTCAAACTATATACGAATCTATTTGAATCAGGAAAAAAATTTTGTGAGAAAATGGACAATTTATCGTTTTAATGTTATAATTACTGATAATAAAATAAAAATATAAATAATTATCTAGTCAATAGGAAACATTATTAGAAATCCATTTGGGCTGCTCAAAATGTGATCAAAGACTTCTTTTTCTCTCGTTACTCCTGGTTATCTCCATTTGTTGACGGCAAATACCACAAGTTGACCGAATTTGTGACGAAAAATAAAATAACGGCCACAGTTCCACTATATAGATCTTCTAACTACATTTGCGACCGTGAGGAAAAATGACGGTCATACTACATCACAGAATTTGCGGTAGCAAAATTAACGGCGACTTCGTCGATAATTATCCCGATGCTCAGAGCTCCTCATTACCTGCTTTTTCCTCTTGCTCTTGTCTGCAGTCTCTCTATTGGTCCACAAACAAAAATGGGCGGAGCCCAGATACTTATTATTGTAGTGCAGAATGAAGAAGAAGAATGTAGCGGCAAATAAACGAAATTCATCGCCCCCTTCCAATATTATTTCCGTAACATTTCCTCTCTGCAACGAGTCAATCATAGCCTAAAAAGAAAAGAATTTCCGTAGCCTCCACTCAGTAGTATGTAGTGCAGTGTAGTGTCTAGAAGAAAGTGGCACAGCTCGCCAATGTGAGACGAAGAAGTTGGGTATTAAAAATAAAAAGCGTGTAGTGTCTCGGTTGTTGCGGACGAATTAACAAAATAAAAGAACATGTTTTGGTACGGAAGGATTTTTAACTTTGCCGGTTCGGCTGCTATTAACCGGAAACTCTTGTCTAGCAGGTAACAATCACGAGGATTTGTCCAATTTAATTGTATAAACACTCAACCATCGGATTATCGAATTACTATTTTCTGGTTTATAATTAGTAAAAATACGTCACCAGCGTTTACAACTACGCACATTTTTGTGTACATCCGATAATAATATACGGCGCCACTCACTCACGTGTCGTCCGTTTTTATCTCTCGACGAATGAAATTACGTAGATATTAATGTCGAAAAGTTGCGTGGTCCGCTGACGTAATTGGCATTTGTTTCTGGAACGGACCTTACGGCACTATTGCAACAAATATATTTGTGATCCGATAAATTTTCAGGAACGGATTAGCAAACGTGCAACCATGCGCGACGCTCAAAGGCAAAGCACTGGAAAAATTAGGCATACCACCAAAACCCAAAAGGCCACTGACTTCGTATATGACATTTCTTAAGACGGAAGCTATCAAAGTTCGTGCTGAAGAGCCCAATTTGAAGCCACAAGATGTGACCAAGCGAGTGGCCCAAAAGTGGGCGAATTATGATCCCATAAAAAAAGAAGCGCTGCAGAAGGCTTACCATCAAGAACTTCTGGCCTATTCTAAGCAACTTATGATTTACGACCAGTCCATCACTTCGGAGCATCAAAAAATCATCGAGAATGCCAAAAAGGAAGAGCTTGCCAAAAAAGAAAAACTTAAACTCAAAAAGGTGAGTTCTCAAAATAAGAATGGTTGCACTTCACTTTTTTTTTTAAGGCATAATTTAGTGGAAATTACTACTTTTATTCATTGCAATTTTTATGAATTGAAAATTGCTACTTACTACATAGAAAACTGAAGAACTTGGCAAACCACGTAGACCTCGAACAGCATTTATATTGTATATGCAAGAGAGAAGACTGTCAAAATCACATGATGGCAATGATCCAGTAAGTTATTGAATTTCCAAATGTATTATTTATCATTAACATTTGAGCTTTATTCTTCTTTGACTTTGGCGGAGTATGTATATATTGAATAGATGTTATGATGCTTCGACGATGCCAGCCTTTAATATTTTTATTTTGATGGAAATTTGGCAAATCGTAACTCGGGTCTGAGTCGAACGATGCCGAAGATTCTGTTCTTATCGATCTTCCTGTAAAAGAAAATCAAACATTTGAAATCTATTTATTTTTGTCCCTTCAATTTGTCCCACAGGTGACAATTGATCATTGATCAATTATTAATAGTTGATTAATCAAGCAGGACGTTACTTTCGTTATTATTTCGGTAATGGCTTATTTTATGGGAAAGAGTCAAGGAAATTTTTTTAGGAAATGTTTTCAGCTACAAAAAGGTCTCTTCATATTCTCTTCCTTCAATTTACCCAATCTTAAAAAAATTGCATGATAACCAAATTTCATTGCTTAAATATATTAGTTGAGGCTAAAAAAAAACTACAAATCACGGAAACGAAAAAAAAAAAACGAAATTGAAAGAAAGTCTCCCGACTTTTCCCCGTAAAATAAGCCATTATCGAAATACTGACAAAAGAAGGACTGAGTTTGATCGATTAATGATCAATTTTTAACTCTTAGATAAAAAATTAGGGGTTAAAAAAAATACCCTTCCTTGTAGGAGTCACATATTATAGCTTTCCCTAAATTTCAAATTGTTAAAGTTATTTATTGGTTCAAAAAAAAAAATAACGAAGTTAGCAAAAATATAAAATGGGAAATAGATCGTGTCTACGAGACGATTTCTTGTTAATATCAAGAGCTGAAAATACGCTCATATTAAAAACATAAATTGCTTGGAACTAATCTAGTGGGTGAACGCCCCGAAAATCGTCCATGCCCCGATTACAGACCACCCTATTATCTATGGTCCTTGAAGTATAAGCAAGAAGAAAGGATGCTGCTCGTAGCATCGAAATGTATGAAAATATATTTTGCAGCAATGGATGCGAAATACTGCTGAGGAATGGCGAGGAATGACCGCAGCAGAGAAAGAAAAATACCAATGCGAGAGCAAAAAACTTAAAGATCAGTATACGAAAGACATGGAAAAATGGGAGGAGAAAATGATTAGACTGGGACACATAGATGTACTGAGGAATCGCGCCTTGACAGAATTAGCAGTAAACTGCGCAGCAAAACCGGAATAGGATGCTGCGTGTCCTGCCCGACTTCTCAACATCGGTAGTAAATGTTCATCGATGCACTTGGGACTTCTATCGGACACGGTTAACCCGGGTCAGGACACGAAAAGCGTTAGCTCCACCGGTCAACGAAATCACGCGCGGCTTTTTTCTCTTTACGAAAGTCCGCCGGAAATCAAGAAGACTATAGTTACCAAAATTAGAGTGGATGATACCTTATCATCATCAGCAGCAGCAACGATGCTCCTAGATCACGTTGATAAAATACGAGCAAGTAATGAAGATTCAACAATTATGAAAAACCGAGACACAAAAATAAATGAAGGAAGCTTAGAATCTAATCCTGTTGCGTCTGACAAACGACAACCCAGCCATAGTAAATCGCTGCAGTATGTATCAATTTTTGCCTGTATAATCGGCATACCCGCACTTTCTTATTTTATCGTTATGCTAAGATAACTAGATTTATGTTTTAGCAAGAACTCTGCGATTTTCATATTATTTTATAGAATATTGACACCTAATGGTGTGTTTCGTTACTTATATCTATGAGTAACGATGATCGCTAAGTCACTTGTGCGTGTCGATAGATTGTTTTTTTTTTCTTTCGTTTAACTTTTGCTACTTCTTTATGTATAATTTTTCTTTTTATCCGCCGCCTACTCATATGACTGCAGTTGTGTACACGAAGATTTTTACATTTTTTCAGAATAAAATGCGTAAACTTTGAGATAATGAAAGCATCACGATTTTTTACGAACGGAAAAGGAGTTTTCGACGCAGCATGTATGTATGTATGTATATATTGAGTTAAGAATACATGATATATTTACAGAATCTTGTACAATTGTTCGTCATTTTTTACAACCCGCGCTCGTGACGATGCCGATGGACGCGAAGTAAAGTGCGCTCTTGAAAACGATATCGTTTTACCTCTTGAAAGGGGTATCGTTTATTAGTAGTAAAATAGTTTTATTGACAATACGTTTACAGATGTTTCTTTTTCCTTGTATATTTTTTTTTATATTTTAAATAATATATCTATAGTTTTGGCCGTACACGCATTGCCAATAGGCCATCGACCGGAGTCCTTCAGCCTTGCTTCAAATATTTTAGCTGTATTACCAGAATAACTTGTAACAGTTATTATTTAAGTGGTGTATACCGATTCGTTTATTATTAAGTTGAGTAAATTTAAAAGGGGATACACAGCGTTGAGCGAGATCAGACTTTTGCGGTATCGACCGAGCCTCGCACTACTCTCACTCTCTTATTCCTTCCGCTTCATCATTTTCCTCGCTTTCATTGTCCTTTTCCTCTCTTCTACCCGCCCCGCATCGATTAAGTATCAAAAAAGTTGATACGGTAACGAAACAACAAAATTCCGTCTAACTTCAGGCTCAATTTTGATTTAGATTATAAAAAAACTATTGCCCATCAAACGTTTCCCTTAGACTATCTATAAATCATTGTCAAACGAATATAAAGCGATTGGAAAGAGAAAAAGTTAAAAAAACGAAAACTGACCGTTTAAATTCGTCAACATTAATAACAATGACTACTAAAATCAAAAACCTATATGCCAACAATCTGCCCATTAAATTTTCCCTCGTGTGCCCATTCGTAATTTCAATCATCCCAACAAACCGCGCGTCACCGTCGATTGGATGCTTCAACCAAGCGACCCGATCCCCGCGCTACCTTTCGTCGGTTGTCAGTAGCTCAGCATCACGGGGCAGATGTTCCAATCAGTCGGTCGTCGATGCCGGTGGGCGATTAATCTCCTTTGCAGCTTTGTTCATTTGCAGCAGTGGAAAATCTTCCTCCCAATCCACCATCAGTATACAAAAAGTAAAATAGGCCACAAAGATCGAAGGCCGATAATACCTTGTGAATAGTACGAAGTTAGTGCAGCGAGATGACGCCAGTTCGGGACGTACGTCGGTTGTATCTCGTGAACTAGCGTTAGCATGTTCCTGGTGAATCTGTTAAGCACGCAATACGCGGAATACCATGTTCGAGGTAGGTCTGTTGTCTCCGCGTAGTTAGCCAAGAACTAGGCAGCGCGATTTGTTGCTGCATTGCTCTGTGCTCTGTGTATCTTCTCGCACCGATATATGCACAAAATCTCTCTCTCTCTCTCTCTATCTCGCTTTCAAAATATAATAGTCGTGTCGTCTGGCGGTGGTGGCTGGTGCACAGGCTATTATACCAGTGGAGGACCGTGAATAATAATATATAGTGATGCGTGTCAGTGGTGGCAGTGCCAATTATTCGGCTTTTGGTGCGGGCTAGTAGTTTGTGCTTACGCGGGTTGTGTTGCCGTTGTTCCTCGTACCCGTTGCGGCTCGTCTCTCTTTCTTGGTGGATAGGTGAACAGCGAATCGTACGACTAACGTATACATCTAAGCGCGTATACGTATTACTTACACATACTTACATGTGTATCACATCACAGCTCCAGCTGTAAGAGCGCGATCGAGAGGCTAATCGATCGGCGAGTTACTCGGGGTTATAACGAGGGTGTCGTACGTGCGGGAGACGATATCTCGTGAGAAGCAAGCGCGACGAAGGTCGTATAAGCAGCCCGGAGGCTCGTCTACGTAGTCGTCGTCGTCGTCGTGCGATTCCCACGGATTCTTAGCACGTCGCCCTCGTCATCGTCGCGCTCCGTCCTTCCCCATGATCCGAGCCTCCTAAGTGTTCTCTCTCTCTCTCTCTCGTTCTTTCTCTATATATTTCTTTTCTCTGTGCTAATCGTCGATCGTGCCTCTCGAAGTACCAAGTAAACCAGTAGAGCCCTAAATACGATACGGTGTTGCATGCATAGTGATACGGGAGGTGAAAAATTGCGGGTCTCAGCGATCGTCACGTTGGGACGAGAGTGCAATTCCGAGGAAGTTCCTAAACTGGCGGTAAATATGTAGTGTATTATAGCTCGTAATACACGTAACGTGTAAGTAAAATTCTGTTTCTGGAATAATAAATGTAAAACGTAGCTGTTAACGTTTAATAAGTACTTTATTCCGAGACGTGTAAAGTGGAAGTGTTTAGCTTGAGCAACATCGCGATTTTCTACGAGGTATTCAAGTATTTCCTTTCCGGGCTGAGAGCAGTCTCCGCGCGCTGTCATTAATATAGATCAGCAGGAAGGGGTTACTCTCGGGGCCCTCTTTTCCCCGTCACGGATAGCGACCGAGACGTCGCCTCTCGTTCTCGCTCTTCTCACTCGCATATATACTCGTGTATATATACTCTATGTGCGTGCCCCTCTCCAGGCTCCGCCCTGTCAATTTTATCTCGTTAATCCGAAACCACGATTTCATCCGCATTAACGGGCAATGTCAGCTGCTGGTGTTACTGCTACTGCCGTTTGCGATATATACGCGCGTACGTAAGTGCGCGGTAAGTGTAAGCGCTACGTGCAATCAGCACTTGCTGCTTCTCGTTGTCGCGGTCGATCTCTCTATTCCCTAGAATAGCGCAATTTGTGGCAATGTCGAAGATACGTTCCTTTGTAGGCATGTTTTTTAAAATTTTTTATTTATTAAGCAAAGCGGATAAAACGTCTGACAGTCCTCGCCCAACGAATGATTTACGGTTGGCACGTTCTATGTCATACGCGTGAGAGAATAACCGGGAACCTCCCATCCCCCGGACGAGAATTCCGTCGAAGGTTGTCGTGGTATCACTGGGACTCGCGCCCGCGCATAACACTCTTCGTATAGTCTCCTGTAGATCTCCTTGTATCCGAGTGCCGCTTAATGCTCGTTCGAGCTTGACACCCACCCACTCACCGACACAATTCGTCCTCCTTCGTTCTGGAGAACGCGTTCGCCACTCTGTGAACTCCCACCGGGTTTCCGAGGTCCTTGGAAACCATTAATTCACATTGATAATGACATTGTCTCGCCACCTCCGTGAATTTTCGAGCTAGGAAATGATTATAGGTTTTTCGGCATCACGGACACGGATTTTACGGGCGTAATACGGGACTCCGGATATTGATCCCACTGTAATATTTGAAGAATGCACTTTTCTTACTTACTCTCGGAATTATGATTGACAGGAGAGGTCGCAATTCACTTTGATTTCTCGGTAGTAGCACGCGTTGCGCTTCTTGTTTATTTTCTCTTTACCTAATACATACACGATATACACGACATACTCTAGATCTTTAGGAGGAAAAATACCAGAACAGCTAATTAATAGCTGAGACTGAGTGATTATCACTGTCGAATGGTGATTGTATAGGATTGTTTAGGAGAAAAAACAATCTACAACTAGCTCATGATTAGCTGCATAAGAATGTACATGTACAGGCACTATACAGATATGTTTGCTGTGTAGAATCATGTGATTTGGAATAATGCCATCTAAACACCTGATCCATTTGCAACGATGGAAAGATTTAGAGTTTATGCCATTGCCGGGCTTACCAGTAATCGAACAACTATTATTGTGCTGCTGGGATTAGATAGCAGAAGTGTACACTCTGTGCTTTTAATGAAAAATTTAGATAAGGCTGTTGAAGGCAACTCGGAGCTTCCTCTTTACATGCCATTTAAATTTTATACCCGCTTTCCTAATTCTTCTGAACACAGGCAGGAAGACTTATGCATTAATTCCCTTGGATTTCTGTGAATACTTTAATGTGCCCCAATCAACGCACACTCTGTTGTTAAGATTTTATCTTGCAGCTATATTTGGCTTTTAATGGAGCTTATTTATAACTTCGAGGGGCTTGAATAAGTCAAAACTGGAGTCCTTAACCTGCATTGACAATCAATTAGAGACAGAAAGAACCAAACGACCTTCTCTGATTGCTTCCTCATTCTATTCTTTTATAAAGCATGGAGAATGGAGACATTTCATCACAATCAATCAAAATGTATACAAAGTTTTTATACATAATTGTACCTTAAATTGAACGGATATACAGACAAAAAACTTGTTCCATATCTCTAAAAGTTTAGACTTTTGGAGTCACTAGAAAAGAAACAAAATTCTATATTTCTATAGACTTTATATGAAAATGATTAGAGATAACTGATGCACTTACAATTGATATTTTGTTTTTTACATAGTTACAGCAGTCGAAGATTTTGGTGCTTTGTATATTATGTATAAAGCTTTTTCCATTAGTGTAATCTGTTAAACAAGTGTTCATGAGTTTTATTCAAAGATAATGTAGTTTTATATATGGTACAATATGTGGTCCAAGCATCAAAATAGTTCAGTATTAGCTCGATCAGATTAAAATTTATAGACTTATTTATAGACATTTTGAAGTTGCACAACCTTCAACTTTTATGAAGATAATAAAAATAAAAATATCACTACTTCTATAATGTAAGTTATTTCAAAATCCTAAAACACAAATAGAGGTAAATGATGTGTGCCAACTTATATGCCAAATTTCATACAGATTGGTCAGGAAGTCACATCTGTTCACATTAATGTACAAAATTCTTGGTATCATAATTTTATTACCTTCTAGTAGACTTCTCACATGGATTTCAAAGATAATTATGCTATAAAACAGAAACTTCCCTTATAACAAAGTATCATGAGTTTTATAAAATTAAATTTTCCTGTAAAACACATTTTAAGAATTTATATCTGATGTGAAGTTCAGATAGATTCGATAACTGTGATCAATATTAAATCCTATGGCATTAAAATCTCCAAAAAACAATCAATTAATGTTCCTAATGCTTCTCTCCTGACACAGAAAATGAGATTTCCTCTTCCAATCTTCCAAATAATTTGTTGGGACATGTCCAAACCAATCAGTTCTGATAAATCGAGAATCTGATAATTGTAATCAATATTAAATCCTCTGGCATTAAAGTCTTGAAAATAATCATTTAATCGTGCGATTGTTTGTCCATAATGTAGCAAAAAACGATTTACATTGCGGAATCATTCTTTGCTCAATGCCTGCACAAATCACTTTTGATATTAAGTTCTAAGGGTTCAAGATTTTGATAAAAGGGATAATATTAAATCCACTATCATTAAAATCTTGAAGTAAAACAAAAATCTTTTTATTTCATGGCCCCGAACATTTTTCAACAATGCAGTAGAAAGAAAATTACATTCCTGAATCAGTATTTGCTGGATGCCTGAACGAATCAGCTTTGATATTGAGTTTTGATGGATTAAGACTGTGATAACAGGATTAATATTGAATTCACTTTTATTAAAGGCTCGAAAAGAAAACGAAAAATGTTTTTATGGTCCCAAAGCTTGTTCAACGATGCAGAAGAAAGGGATTTACACTCTCAAATCAGTCCACACTGGATGCCTGAAGAAATCACTTTTGATATTGAGTTCTGATAGCTCAAGAAGCTGATATTGAAATTGATAAGGCTGCAGCAATAATCGGTCAACGGTGACGATACAATACGACACTGATAAAAGAATATTATGTAGCCGTACGATCAACAAACTGGGACAATCTTCCCTCTCAGCGTGACGGTGAACGTAATATGCGCGTTGTCAGTCATATCCAGTGGTTAAAAGAGACAAAGCACTTGTTACTTCATATGTAGATCATCAGTAGGGGCAATGGCTGTTTTAAAGTTAGATTTTCCCCTCTCGAGCTTTATCGTTCCGGCGGCTTAGAGGATCACGTACAATAATAATACAACCGGCATGCATTGCGCTTCTTGATAAGAGCAAGATGAGCGCAGAATGTGCTCTTGCATGTGGCTGTAGATTACTCGTAGCTCTTTTTATAAATAACAAGTGTTTAAATACACGATAATCTGTGTGTCGAGAGTGCGGCATCTGTCGACTCAACGCATTATTAATGCTATTGTTCCCTCCAGATGCTCAATATAAGCAGTGTAGTAAATTCGTTGTCGTTCATTCGATGCTGTGATGACGAGTAAGAAATATGTTGAGGTCAATGTCTCAAATCGTCCATGTTTTCAATATCCTCGTAGACTGTTTAAATAGTAAAGAGTTTAATTAAAGAAAAGCACCATTTTCTTTTCCTCTCTTACAAAACACAAGGCATTTCAAAAGCCAAAATATCGATAGCTGAAGCCAGTTTTCGAATATTCTGATTGGATATCGCCAGGTTTGACGTAAAGTCAACTTCAGACTGATGAGATCGCAGTTGTGGAATGGAATACATTTTTTTTCCTGTGTAAAAAAGACATGGCACATGGAAAGTTGATTATATCGAAGAGGTGAAGTAAAAATAGAGTTACAAATCATAAACTGAGAACATATTTCAGTTCAGTTAAACTAAAATCGTTGCATTCAAATAAATGTGGCGTGTGCGAGCGGCGACAAAAATATAATGTTATTTTTTTCGCCAATACATATTTGGTTGGTATCACAAATTTTACCAACCAATTTTCCAATCAAGTGGAAATAATCCTCGTTTTGCTATATCGAATTATTATTTGACTGGAGAGTATAATACATTTGTTTCTTATTCTGCATAATCCAAACGACGGTTCGATTGTTCTAAGTAATGAGCAATATTCTTAGCGCAAAGTAACCATGGATTCAGTCAAATAAATATTTATTAGAGTAAACAAAAACTTGTGCGAGCTAAGTAAATTTCTATTCACATTAAAAATTAATCGAGTTCAATCAATGCAATGTGCGTTTGATGAAGCACACTTTCAGTACTTCAAACCTTATAGTTGCTTGCAGTATGTAATATAGCATCAGGGTCCAGTAACGAATAAAAATATATGTCAGCTCAAAAATATTTAATTTCACTCGGGAATTATTTTTTTTCAAACATATGTTGTTATTCGTAATTGTTGGGTACTGGTTTCCACCAAAAAAAATTTCCTGCCTACCCCGAGGTTTGAACCTTCGACCTAGTTAGAGTACCTAACCACCCTAGCAATCTTAACCACGGTCGGTTTACCGCAAAAACTACTGGGTGGTTTTTTTGCAAAAAAAAAAAAACCTGAAAATCGGTCGCTACCACTGCAAAACAACGGCTGGGATTTTTTTTCCCCCGGTTTTTCCGGTAGCCATCTAAACGACGGTGGTGACTGTGCATAAAATTCATATACGGTCGTTTTTCGGTAAACGGTTGTTATTACAGTCGTTGAAACCAATTTCAAGTTTTATTTTTGCAAAAAAAAAAAAAAACAGTGGTTTAACGGTTATTTTCACGGTCATTTAGCTAAAAATCACGATTGTCAATATTGTTTAAGAAATTCTATATGTATCTTCCATATTCTATGATATTATTATGAATAATGTAATTTATTCCACTTTGTGCCAGAAAGATCGTTTCACGTACGCTTCACCTTACCGGTATGCATGACACATATCGGTAACTGGTCCCTATTGTTTAACCGATAATCCCGACGGTCAAAATACCGACAATCAAAATACAGACATTTAGAATCCCGATAGAAATAAAATATGATTGTGTGTCCGAATATGTATTTGTAAGATTGTTCAAACCTATTCCGACGAACAATCGTATGTTATTCGCAATAATCGTCGGGTATATTGCAGTATGCAATGGGAAAAAGAATATTTGTGCAGGGGGCGGCTTGTCCCCCAAACCCCCACCGGGGATTCGCTCCGGGCCCCACCAGGGCTTCGCTCCCCCCCCCCCCCCCCCAACGCTAGCGTCACTACATGCCTTTTCTAGCATCAAAAAAGTATAGGGGGGCGGTTCTGGAAAGTCCGAACACTAACATCTAGCTACCAACGAATAACAATGTGCCGGTATTTTAATTGTTCGGTATTTTATCTGTCGGTATTTTGACCGTCGGGATTGTAATCGTCGGTGAAATGGACGGCATCGGTAACGTTCCTAATAATCTCAGCAACCGCCGGTTAACCGTAAAAAACACCGCATGGTTTTTTGCAAAAAAAAATTTGAAAATCAAATGTGAAAACGAAAGCTAAAAAAAAAATTAGGCGTTTTTTTTGGTAGATGTAAGGTAGTTGTTAAGATTCCTAAGGGTACCTACGAACGCACGCAACCGATTACGCTACTGACTACTTAAGAATCTTGGATATCTAAATGTTATAATAATTGAGGTGTGGTCATTCGATTTATTATTTCGAATAATTTTTGTTGTAAGCAATAAAGTAAATTTGTAATTTTCAATATGTCGGTGCGGTCAACCGATTTGCTTCGAACAAAGTGTTACATTGAGTTGATTACGCATTGGCTTCGTTTGTTCAAATAACATTTTGTTAATGTACCTAAATTTAAAATCAAATGAATTTTTTTCGCAGTGTATAAACATGCAAATATCATATTTACCCACAAGAAAAAACAAATGAAGTGAAAGGCGTGCGAGCGAATCGAGCAAATTGTTGCTTGTGTAGTAAACTAGTTGTCTTTCATGCGATTTTGTGACGATGAGTAATAAATATGTTGAGGTTAATGTCACCCGCCCTCCATGTTGTCAATCTCCTTTAAGGTTGTTTAAATGTTAAAGCGTTGAATTATCATATACACATATCGATGTGTGACTGCGGCTTGGGCGACGTCGTTAATGAGTAAAAAAACCTTTTTACGTTTATTAAAAACAATATTAACAAAAAAACACGTGGAAAACAACAAATATGGTCTCAATGCTCTCTTCCTCCATGTTCAATAAAAAAAATATTGGCAGTCAAGCTATACCAATAAATAGTAGTAATTGATTCTAAACTTGTTAATGTATAATATTCTGAAGATCACCTACATCTGAGTCGAAATGCAAAAACCGTATTTTCTTTTCTCGTCTAAGATGCCGCTCACCTAAAACGCAGCTTTACATCAATATATATTTTAATCAGCGACCACAGCTTACCAAAAATTAAAAGCAATATTTTTGTTTATTGGTTACAGATGAAAATTGAGACTTCAGTGGATCTTACATAGGGCAATCCGAGTAAGGCTGATACTCGGAAAATGGATATTTCGATGCCGTAGTGCAGATATAACGATGTTAGTCACTCAGTCTCCTTCCCCTATGGAGACTCTGCCGAATATGCTGTCCGTACTCGAGGAGGAAACGAATGTTGACATCGACGATGTTTTCCCTCCCCACGTCGATACCTCCAATATCGTTATACAGCCAGAGTCCCCAACCAGCAAGAAGCAAGCACTAAAGACCTTCAATGAAGTTAATGCGCTGCTACAGGCGGGGAGGAAACGGGAAGTGAAACTGATTATCAGAGATAATGCGTGGCCCTTGAACAATGGAATTCGGGCCCAACTCTGGCCTGCGCTTTGCAACCAGCATGCGCACGGCAAGAGCATGTTGGATGGTTTTTACTGGGACATGGTAAACCAAGTGTTTGGAACCACAGGTCAGTCTTTTTTTTCTTACATTACCACGCGAATAAATTTCAAAATCACTTCGTCGTCAAGTTCGATGTGTTTGTTTTATGTTCTATCACTGTTTATTTCTGCAAGAGTTTCCCTCGGTTTCCGCAGCCACGACCACTCGAGTCAATATCTTTATCCCACTATTTTTATCTCAATTTTACTTAACCGTTGCGAGGATTAGCGGATACGCAGAATATTCGACTAACACCGGCGTTTGGAATAAATTTCGGATGGTAATATTGAGTAATTATGCTAGATGGCAATAGTTAAGAATTTTTTTATTCATTGAAAGAAGAATTTTGTGATGATTAACGTTCTGAAAATCGTATTATTCCTACTCAAAGATCATTTACATTTCAGGAGCATTGATTTGATGAAGATTTCAGTATGTTGCGATGAGAAAAAAATCTAAGAAGCAGTAGAGTTTATTAAAGATACCAAGGACATTGATTTTGTATAATAATAACGATGAAAATACACCAATTAATTGGCTGAAATTGTTTTAACATTTCCGACAAAAAACTGTTGCTCTTTTAATATGAAATCAATTATTCTAACTTTATCAAACTCATGATTTTTAAAATTATTTCCTAACAATTTTGACAATCCAGTGTTCACGATTTATTTAGGGTTGTTTTTACGAAACTGCTGAATGATCCTGAAACTTCTTAATATAATCAAACCTTCCCATAATATCCTCTCCAAAACTCATGACATTTAAACAGTCCCTCAGAATAAAAGAATTCAATTTCAATATTGGATCATAACTGAAAAAGTCACTAAACACATATTCGAAAAATAATAATTCCAGTTTTAATGGCAATTGTTCATCGTATTTCAACAACGCTAATTATTTCACATTTCACGTACGCAGTGTCCTGATTATTTGTTCAATTATGAATTAATTATTTGCAATTATTGGAACGAAAAGAATTAATCTTTATTCACGTATTCTTCATCCCCATTTGCCGAAGCCGGCTTGTTGCTTCATTGTTGCCGGATCCGTGGTCACGGGCCGGTGCAAAAAAAAGCGGCAAGCGCCGGCGCCGAGGTTGAATCCGCGGGACCTTCTGTTAGCTTTAGCCGCCAGACCACGGATCTCGGTTCTCGGTGTGTTTGTTATGCGACATCGATACTTCTTAAAGGAGCTGCTCGATGGTTAAGACTCGGTTTACAAACATTCAATACCGCAAACTCTTCTGCATGTAATTCAATCGAATTTTTGTACCATATACAAATACATATATGCATTTATAAATATATTTAATATTTAATAAACGAGGATAGGTTGAATGGTTGTACAAGTTTTTTTTACGAGAGCAACCCTTACGTTTCTCCGTTTCCGACCCTCTTCATCAATAAAGTCGACTGTTTGACCGCTCAAAAGTAGTGCTACGATAAGAAAAGTATGTTCGGAAACTTCTATGCACGAGAGCGTGCCGCGCTTAATTCAACGTCGCCAAACTTGCACGATTCTCTTATCAACCATTAAACGTGGTATGCCTTCAGCAAATAATTGCCAGGTCGTTTTTAACGTCCAAAAGTAAAATGCAAATTTGCTTCAGCCAAACAAAATTCTCTGAGCGTCGAATAAACGTCAAGGTTCTTTCGTATCATCGAACCGAAAGCGCACACGGCATTAGCTGCGGATTACATTAAGTAACGAGAGAGTCTCGACCGTTTGAATATTTCAGAGCCGCCCCTCGGATTTCTATTTGTTTTCTTACACTCCCCGATTTCGCAATCCTTTATCCATCGCGAAATTCTTCGCGGCACAAAAATGCTTTGCTATCTCAAGTGCGGTGAAAGCCCGTGGCGCTATTTGCATGCATCGCGACGAGTCAAACGCTCGGTATATCTCGTGAAAGCACATGGAAAAACACAGAAGCCAAGAGCTGAAAGAAAAGAGACGATCTGGTCATACAGCTTCTTAATTCAACACGGTAAGACACTCAATCACAAAACACCTAGGCCTGACCGTTATTTCTGCTACGATTTGGGAGATGAGCCTCAACGTATGATTTTAGTGTAGCATTTATCGTCGCACCTAATTGCAAAGTTGTTGCACAAACAAGAACGTTTATGCCAGTCCGTTAACAGTGTTAACTGCCAAACCACGTGAATCCGTACTATTAATGGATCGAGCAATGCAGAATGTTTGTGTACAGCAGAAGCATTGATCCTTCGCTGAAATTACTATGCGTCGAGTGTTATTAAAAGCATTTTTTATATTTTTTATTTATTTGTTATTTGGAAACGTTTGTTCACAGAGCTGCCAGAAAAATCAATCATGTTGCCACCGTTTGTCGACAGCACGCATTGCCTCTCGTACAATCTTACGAGAAAAGGCAGGAGCGTTGCCGACAGGGTTGTCTCCGTGCTCGGATACGCCTGTCCCGATATAACTTACAGCCCATCCTTGTATCCCATAACAGCGCTGCTGCTCCACTTCATGCCAGGTTTGTAGAGAGAGTACTCGAAACTTTACGGCTTATTCGAGAAAGCACGAATAGGCAAAGTCGTCAAGAGCTCGTCGGTAATCATTTAATTCATGGCATCTTTAATGTTGGCTACGTTTTCAGAGGAGGAGTGCTATCATTGCATGGCCAGTTTGGTCGCAGCCAAGGAGAAGATGTTCATCACCCAAACGAAACTCCTTTACGAAGTAACGTGGAAGACTGTCGAACAAATAACGAAGAAACACGTGGTACGTTAAACGAAAATTGTCTTTGGCCAGTCTCCATCTCTCTTATACTATTGTAATTGTCTACTTTGAACGATTAATCGTCTATTCAAGAAATCGGCTGCAGTACATTTAGCGAGACATTGCTCCGGCTCGAGGGCTGAACGAATATACATGGATTGGATTTGGTGGATTCTTCAACTTCTACCGTTTCAGCATCTAGTCAGGGTTATGGACTGTTTTTTGCACGAAGGTTCTAAGGTACATAAAAACGACATTTTTAAAATAATATCTTATCATACTTAAACACAATACAAAGCAGAATCCACCGACAACAATGATTCAACCGAATAACTACGAAGAATTATAAAAAAGTATAATCATAATTAATTCTGCATATTAATACGCTCAAATTACTCATCATATTACGGAGAAAAGCACTTCTTATTACCGTGTCATTTTTATTTTCATCCAGCTTATTAATCAACCAATAAAAACATCTGTTTGATTGAATAACCGCGTATTATTATAAAAAAATACAAATAAGCAATTCGGAGTTTTAATCATTAAACGGTATCTCTCTTAAAATTACTCAGCACACTACCTATATTTATTATAAAAGTACATTTGTACAAGTATCGAGATTAAAAATGTATCAATCCGCCGATTATTGAACCTATAATCGTTTGGCAGGTGTTTTACCGAGTAGCAATGGCAATAGTTTTGCTATTCTACAAGCACTCGTCATCACAAAGTTCCGAGTGGATGAATGAGATTTCCAAGAATGGAATAGATTCTGCTCTGTCGAAATTCTGCAGGCAAATACCGGTGAGTGTAAATTTCGTAGTAACGAGAATTCATTAGTGGAGAGGCGTCACGGAAGTTCCTGTGTAACGCGAACCTGTTGCAGGTGAGCCCGGCCAAGTTTTTACGTACTGCCTTTGGAATTCGTGGACTGAGCTCAGCTTACATATCAAGGGTATTTCTGCGTACGGAAATGGCGCTGAAGAGTCGCAGCGTGCTCACGGGTTCGCGGTCTTTGGCGAGATCACGATCAACCGACAATTTGCCGACGAGTCAGTCGCAAGTCAACATACAGATGATGTCGCACACACTCACCATAAGAGAGGTAAGTCACGGAGTCGGCAGTTTTACGCGGTTAGCTCCCGAAGCTGCGATTCGTCGATTAAAGAAAAGACAAAAGGCAAAAAAAAAAAAACGAGCGAGGAAAATATCATGCGTAAGCAGTTTTGTTTTGGCGGACGCTCGCAAAAATCTCGCCGCGATGATGTCCGGTGCGTATCGTCGAACTAAAAACAATATAATAGAAGAAAAAAGATTTTAAAAAATTACACCTTCGAGAATCTTCGACCGAATGAATGGGACAAATATTAGGGAATATTATGACTATATCTATTATTTTTCGTACGTTTAATGTTTCTATCGTTGCACAAAGTGCTCTCTACTTGATTTCCTGTTGTATGTGAGTGTGGATTTTTATCCGATATTTTTCTGTGTCTGGTCTGGTAATACGGTTATGGGCTAAACTAACTAAATGTCCCTCCTAGTGTATTTCTATACTTTACCCCATAGATGAAATTGCTATCGGGTGAGGAACGTGAAGTAGCGACAGGATCGTTAAGAGTTCAGGAGCTAAATAACCGTTTTTTTAAACGCTGTAAAGCAGCAAAGTTTTTTTTTTACTCTTTCGACAAATGCAGAAATATTTGTATTGATAATGAAGCGTATCAGGTTTTTTTTTCAACGTTTAAAAGTCAAAAACGTGCGACGAATACGCAGGAAAAATATTTGTTTAATAACGCCACCTGCGAGAAGATTATTATCAACTGAACAAATGAACATCCAAAACCAACTCCATTTGACCGGAGCCAAATGAAATTGTTCGAATATTTCAATGATTCAATTTGTTTTCAGAAAGAGTGTGAAGACACGTACAAAGACAGGGTATTGTATGATTATCTTTTTGGAAAATGTGTCGTTAGTTTCATGTGCTATCCTCTGTCCCTGAACTATTTACCTATTATACTCACACCATAATCACTCATTGTTATTTACTATTCGCGTCAGCTTATTAGCCGTTTACCATTTTGTCCATATTGCAACCGCCACCATGATTTATACGAGTGAACGAATTAATCATTCGGAATATTGCAGTGTTTTTTTTAGCGGGTGAAAGATAACACACGCACAGAACGAGGACTCTGTACGCTTTCATACTTATTAAAGTCGCGCGTCTCTGCATTTCGATTGCAGAACACTTAGGAAAAAAAGATTAATATATAGATCGGTAAAGCCGACACATTTATTTCGTTGCCTCCGTTTTATATTCTTTTGAGTTCAGCAGTGTTCGTTATCGCAGTAGGTTTGTAACGCGAGCGATGTTTTCTCATGATCATCATCATCACCAACAATATTTTTTTTTACATAGCTTCGACGCTCAAGTTCTCAGGGTGTTGTTTCAAAATTCTCCTATTGTATTCAACAAGGCACGAAAAATGCCATTCCCGAGGCGTAAAATAGGCTGATAATCTCGAGATTATTGGAAGAATACCCAGGGCAGCAATCATCTCAACTCGCTTCAAAGGGCAAAGATCTCTTAACGATTAAGCGTCGTCAGCCTGTGAATGATGGCAAAACGAAAAAAAAAATGCGTTTTATACATTAATTTAATTAATAATGGCATGTAATTGCTGTACGAATGTCCAAGTTAATAGATTTGCCAGTAGTAGTACGTGACTAATTTTGCAGGAAGCCGTCGCCAAGTGTTCTCTTTTTCTAAATATAAGTATTGCATGCTCTTTCTCTTTAGATCAATTTGTAATCTTCGTGTGTTACTCATATCCGCAGGTATAAGTGTCCTGTCGTTTAACTTGAATATCGGCGCTACTTATCGCTCAATTTTCTCAATGTTTACCCTTCTTCGGTCGAAAACTCTGTCTGTCGGCCTAATATTTCTTCTCCAGGTTAGCTCAAACATACGCAGCCAATGAATCAATTATTCCCACGTCAGAAAAGACCAAATTACTGTCAAGCCCATTTTGGGGCGTTTCGACCGTTGCAATTTCCAAAAAAGTGCATATTTGGTAACATAAAAAAAGCAAAAGAGTAAATAATGTGTCAAGAATAATAAAACGGACACAAGAGTGGGCCTCTTTCTCACAATCCGTGTCTTCGCAGTGGATATCACTCGATTCCTTGTCTGTTGAATGCAAGTGAAAGAGAAAGAGATAAAGGCATGCCATTGTAACTGATGGCCTATGTGTTGTCTTGTGTTACGCTGCGATTCCGGAAATGATGATGGATTTGACGGTTGCGACGAGCACAGGGCGCGCACAGTCCTGGACCTCGTGCTCTATCGATGGGCGTTTATCCTATACAGACTATAAACTCGCAGATCTTAGACGTGCCTGATGTAAGTACTCGAGGGTCAGCAGTAACGCTAGCCCGTACGTGCCGGCTATAGACGGAGATTTGAAGTTAATTGGCAGTGCTTGAAGCATGGCGATATTGTTGTCGTCGTCGTGGTGGTCGTCGTCATCGTCGGTGTATACGCGGTTGCTCCGTTCAACTGTGATCCCGTAGCCGTGCAATTATTCCTCGGCGTTAGCCACTTTACGTTTTTTATTCCCTTCTTTCATTTTGCTGTTACACGTGGGCTGTTTGTATTATCTCATCCATTTTGTACCTCTTACAGGTACGCCTATTTACTCCTTAATCTCCCCGCGTCGTCAGAAGCCTGCGACGTAAAGCTTCTTTGTTTCGCGGGTCGCTAATGTGTAGCCAACAACACCCCGCTTTTTTTTCCTCTCAAGATCTTTGCCAGGCGAGCCGTTCTTTTGGTTTCCCTCGTGTCGCTTTAATTCGATATTCTTCGTTGTCTTTTCTTTTTTGTTCTTCCGTTGCTCTTCGATAGACTTCTCTTTTTTCCCCTGGAAATAATACTCTTAATTTTTTTCCTTTATCGGTTATTCTGTCTAGCTGCTGAAAGTTGTATCGCAAGAGACGAGCGGCCGTTCCGTGGCTTACGGCCAAGTTGATATTGAATTTTCGTAGCTGTTGTTTATTGCCTAGCACCGTAGATTAATAGCGACTAATGTATACATAAAACGCGAGCGCAAGTAACGATAGTTGATCCATTAGTGAAAAAACAAATTATCGATGATTGCGAACATAACGATTTCATAGTATCGTGTTCAGATTCATATTTGCACATCGCGTAACGTTCGGATCATCTTGCTTGAGTGTCATTTCGCTATCCCGAGAGTTCATACTGTATTTTCGTCTTGGAATGTCCTTCAAATAAGCCAGAATGGCGCAATACCCTCTTGCATGACGAATGCGATTCCTGTGCAATGAAAACTGCGAGTGCATGCTTTGGACGGTATTTACTCACTATATTATTTTCAGCTTCATTCGTACGGCACACTTTTGAGATGTTCCTTTTTATTATTTGCACTAATTAGAGATAATATTTCTTTGGCTCGTACTTCACGCCTGGTCTTAGGATTTTTCAATGAAGTTGCTACGATTTTTGGATTATTTTATACGTCAGTCGTAGAGCAAGATGAGTCTTTTTATTTTATTACTGGGCACAAGTCGACTGCTGTAAAGCTTCGACTGCTAAGCACACAGTATTGCTTTGCAATAACTGTGGTTGTGCCATTTGATTTGCAGCCCTCAACACGTACACGTAATTCTTTTGTATATATCTAATATATAACGTTGAATCAGTATGTATTTTTGTCTTCACAGAATATTACACATACGCTCTGGTGGAACACGCCATGAGTTTTATTTTATTTAAGCAATAATAAGAAAAGTTTTTTTTTTGTCAAAAATCGATCTTACGACTTCGATTTACGATTAATTATATGTAGACTTATTTTTATAGTTCTTTGCTTAGTCATGTTAACCGGTTTATTACTTTTTTTTTTCATGGATTATTAAAGTAAAGTGCATGCACTGTCGCTCATGGTGACCTTTTTTTTTATTTAATTGTTCTTGGAACACAGTGAATAATCTTTATTAATATTTTTTGGAAGCTATTGAGAGATGATCTGTGAAATAATATCTGGGAGACTGTCAGCTTGTATTCATGATTTACTCTCGTTCAATTTAACAGCTGTTTACGTTGTGGTCGTGGTTGCCCGTGAGGATAACGATGTATCAACCGATACTGCTCTATACAACTGAAGAGCACGGCTGCTCTCTCACGACTTTTTACGTTCGCGTGGAACAGCATGAGCCGACCCTCCTTATGATCAAGACTTGCAACAACGAGGTGAGATCATCGTCGCGATAACTCCAGTGTCACGCTAGAACGATCCGCGAATTGCCAATTAAAATGATTCCACTTGTTTCGTCGCGAAGGTTTTTGGAGCCTACTGTTCGACGCGATGGTGCGAGCGCAATCTGAAGGACGACAAGGGCCAGAGACAAGCGTATTTTGGTACGGGAGAAACATTCCTGTTTAGCTTGTATCCAGAACGTGCCAAGTATCCCTGGATTGGCATGGATTCTTCACACAATGACTCCAGAGTTCATCATTCGGCTGAACTGTTCATGGCTGCTGATGCGAAAATGATAACCATCGGTGGTGGGTAAGTTCCGATTCGAAAGACAATATCTATATTGGGCAAACAGATTAAGAATGCGGCTCCGATGAAGAGATATTATTTTTTAAATGTTACTTTCTTGCACACTTTTTAAAGTAACTGAAATGGACGAAAACCGGCTGAAAACGTTGCTTATCTGACAATGATCATGAAAACTTCACAGTAATGGTGATTCACCATTCGCGAATACCCTCAGTTGTCTTAATCAAATAGGCCATTATTACTTCTTTTATCTCGTGTGTAGAATTGTCGCGGTTTCGTGTTCAGAATTTCACAGTAAATCGACATTCCCCAGCTTAATTCAGTTTGCAATCATGATATCACATCAGAAATCCAAGGTGCTTATAAAATGCTACTCACATTTTTTAATGATTGTACAGAAATTTAACATTTGTGTCAATTTAGCCACAAAAATTGTAAGAATAATAAAATATTACGGCTCTTTAGTCATTTTTTAAAAGGAAATTTGATGAAATCCTTAACCTAGCAGTTACTAATGCAAAAACTGCAAATGATAGTTCCTTGATAATCACAATTGCGAAATAAACCGCATACCAAATTTCATGGTAAAAATGAGTCTAGCTACGCCAAAAGGCACCGCATCGGTAATTTGTTCTTCCAATAAAATAGTCACAGTAAAGAGAAAGGAGACGTGAGGTCTGCGAGTGGACAATAAAACCTCGAAAAAACAACTGAGAATAATTTTTCAGGGGTGGCCAAGCAATATGGATGGACGAGAACATTAGGTTCGGTAAAACAGATCATTGTTCGACGTTCAACAATCCGCCGCTGTGTCAAAGCGGCGACTTTGAGATTAGAGTACTGGAAGTGTATGGTTTCGCCGGGGCTTGAACGCCAAGCTCCCCGACCGTCGTTTAATTGATTCCCTACTGCCATTTAACAACTCTATAGGTATATTATTCGTCTCGTCATCGATGTGTAACGTTTTTTGCGAATGGACAATGTTAAAAAGAAAAAGAAAAACAAACAAAAACTATGGTCGTGCATCCTCCGTTGCTTAGAAGTAAATAGTATTACCAGAGTGGTTAATCGTAACCACCGATCGTCGTAACCGATCACATCACCCAAACGTTGCAATTCGATCTTACTGATCGGCATTCTGTGGAAAGTGTCGAGTTTCTTTCTCGTGGAATTACGCTTTGCTCGCATTCTATAGTTTATAGAGACACTATATTAATTTATATCTTCTATATTTCTGCGTTATGTACGGGCGCACACAATTTCGTTTATTTGTTTTATTTTTTTCCGTGCTGACCCTGCGTATGCAATCATAGACGCATGCATATCGTCGTATTTTCCCCTGTAATTATAGCTTTGAGGAAGCGTCACACATTTTTGTAGCTACCTACGAGGCTTTCGGAAACTGTACTAAAAGCAGAGTTGAATAACGAAACAAAAAAAAAAACAGGAATATCGAACGTCGACAACTCCGCGAAAGGAGTACAAATAGTGAGACATTTATCTTCTTATTTAGCGAATGATAAATTTGTATAGACTTTTATTGATAAGCGATAACTCCTAGTCCCCCGCCCACCCTTTCGCTCCTCGCCTATCCACGTCTTTTCATTACGATTATTATTATTATTATTATTATTATTATTATTATTATTATTATTATTATTATTATTATTATTTTAAAAACAGATCACCAGCAATCAGGCATAATGATTATAACGATAGCCGGGCCTCGATAAATTCATAGTGATTGTGTGACACAGAGCCTCGCGGAATTCGGAATAGACAGCAACAGCATATTGACAATAAATAATGTTGAATCAGTTTCGTAGGTCGCGCATAAACGTTCGTTACGGTATTCCGTACCGTGCACACAAATTTTTAACGTGAATACATTAGGATTCATCGGACCAGAATTACCGTTATATACATGTATATAATAATTTTCATTGATATCTAACATTCTTTTACGACGACTATCATTAACGTTTGTATAAATGTGTTGTTTCATAACATCTATTCGATTTAGCACTGTTATTGCTAGCTTTAATCCGTTGTTAGAGAGTTTGCGTTTATATTATAAACATATATATATATATACACACACATTTATATATATATATATACATACATATATATATAGCGTAACGTTCCTTGTATATATTATAAATATCACACGCCTCGCGTACACAATTAGTACATTCATATACATTGTGATTGGAGGCTTGAAGGTATGTTGGATAAGATCGATCATCCCTATTTGACGGACAAAGTGACGGGGGTGAAAGATGTCATAGAACGTGTCGAGGCAATAAGTCCCCGTTGTTCCATATTTTTTCAAGTTTAAAATTCTTCCCGATCGCTTTAACTGTTCTTTTCACGCTATTATCCATTCTTCCCTAGATGCGCAGGGGGTGTTGATTAAAAAAAAGAAAAAACAAATTAAAGGGAGAGAGAGAGAGAGATAAAAATAATGAAAATGACAAGCAATGCGATCTCCAAAGGATCCTTGAGTGTTGTGATATTATCGGAGAGTGGCTGGCACCACTCGATTCCCGGCGATTCTTCTGTTAACCCGAGTGTTAAACTGTATATTCGATAATATATAATTAGTGTTTAATATCATTTACCCCTGATCACCGACTCCAACCGTCGATAGTACCTAATAACGAGAGGCCGATTGCGTGTTTATTATGTATGGTACGATACGGTACCAAATACAAGATCATGCCATTAGATTCTACACTTTAAGTCTTTATAATTTATGTTTAAAGCAAAAAGAAATGGTTTAAAAAAATAAATGCTCCGGTGAAAATGCTGCTGATGATCTTCACCGTCACGACGCGTGAATATGAACGACGAATGTCATTGCATATCAGGTTTCAAGATCCATGATCGCCCGACCTGTTTACATTTATCTTCGAATAAAAACAATTATTTATTATTCATTATTCCTAATGTAAATAGATAAATGAATGACAAGAAAGAAAATAACAATTTCAATTACCTTTATCTAAAATTCTACATATATTATAGACGGAAGATGCCTACGCTATCATTTATTGAATCAATCTTTTTGGTACTCACTATTGTACTAAGCTTTAGTCACCGAGGATTTATAGAATGTTGTAATTCTCAATTGGAGTCGTTTGGTGCGGTGTTTTTGAAAAATTCTGCAGTCGTGCTTTTTTTATCGAGTGAAAACTTCGGGATAGCGTTTTTAAGGAGTTTGTAAGCTGCATGTATGTATGATCTCATAGGACGACGATTGTTCGACGAAAAGTATTAAGAGGGCATAAATAGGTTTTTTTTTTGCAAATGAAAAAACGAAGAAATTGACAGTTAATCAAATTTTAACGCCACATGTTAATTGTAGTGAAGTCACGAGATAATTTAGAGCGTGCTTGAAGATCGAAAGGTCGATATTTGCGTAATTAAGTTCACAGAAACAGACAAGCGTCCTCTTGCGCATTATATTTTTTCTCAGCTTATGTGCTTCTACGGCCGAATACAATCTTCCATGCGACCTAAGTACGTGTTAAGCTTATTTTTTTCCTTTTATATTCGCTACGCAAGTTCGGTGTTCTCTGGAAAGCAATCGAGTCGATCTTAAGGGATCTTCATAAGCTCGGAGCTCAAAAACAAGTCGATTTTCGGTACTTTTTTTTCTTCTAAGAGTATTGAGAAGACGAGATTGGGATTTCACACACAAAATTGATACACGGTCTTGCCAAGTTTAGGGTTATTATTTAACAACATATATGAATACTGAAGTAACTATTATTTAATCAAAGTGCCGCTAAATAATTATTTCGTCCGATCCATTTCCAAATTCGACAATATATCGTTTACAACAACTTCTATCGTATTATCCGATGATTATTCGTTCATCTATTTACCAACAAGAAATAATCGAAGATATTTTTCATTTGTTCAAAAAACGAACTTCGGTTTTTACGGCGTGGCATTTTCATGATTTTTTTTACTCCTAAAACGTATCCGTCGATAGGTAGAAAATTTTATAAACTATGCTCGGTCTAATTTGGCGTTTATTGTATAAATGGATTATTCTGTCGGACTTTATTAAAATAATAACAACATCATTTCGTTTTTTTTTTAAATTAAAGCCACTGAAACTAGTCAAAATTATCTATTGATTCTGTGTAAAATTCCAACAATGTAATTTCAATAAGCTCTTGAGAAAAAATCCAAAACGAACCTGGTTTTTGGGCCCTAAGCTCATGCAGACCTCTCAAGGTTTCATACTCTTCGTCCAGGCGTGATACAGTTACTGGCCGTGAATATCGCCAGTTTTTAATACCTATCGGGATGAAAAACTTTCGTCGTCAGGTGCAGCTCTTTGTGATTCGCTACAAAAAGCAACAAATAACCAATACATCCATATATATATATATTTGTTACGATTTTTCTTCTTGAGTTGAGGATAAAAGATTGTACGTGACAACTGTTATTATAGAACTGTAGAAGCTACGCTTATTATGAAGTCCTTTGTACCTTTATTGTTAAAGACTAAGTTTTTTGTGTCGCGAAGTTTTAATGAATTAATGTTTGATAGTATGACAAAAATCGGTCGAATCGACAGAAACGCCAATAGTTAAGATACAAAAAAAAGCAGCTTAAGAGACACAGTCGATATGACCGCTTTTTCAGCTTCATTTTTTGAAAGTTTTATGTACTAAAAATTAAGTTGAGGGTAAGAGAAACCTCCAGCAACTTTCTCCACGAAAATGTACTCGGGGGATGCTTCGTTCGGTATTCAGCCAATACAACGTCGAAAGTCTTATTCGCAACGAATATTCTGTCAAATAATTTACTGCACCGAATAACAGCAACAACAACAACAAAAATGAGAAAAAAAAATCTGAAAATAGAAAGTATTACTATCGAAGAGTTTTTAATGCAGAAAATAAAACGAGCGTAGCCTAAAAGTACACAAGGAAGTAATATATAATACGTATAGGAAAAAAAAACGAGAAAGAAAACATAATAAAGTGGAATGTTCTGAAAAACTATCTGTGCTAAGAAATTCAAGTGTTACATCGTTAATCATATATATATATATGCTATATTTATATAGTGAGTGTATAACGACGGGTACATTATATACAGAGAGCGAGAAAGAATCGTGCGCGCGTGAGTTTATGAGTGCGAAAGGATGCAAGAGAAAGAAAGAAATAAGAGAGAGCATTTCCTGGACGAAATTGTTGCCTGCCGAAGCTACATTATCATATCACCGCCGTCGTCGTGTGTAGCATAGTTATCTCATAACTATAGAATTATCAAAAATATGTTGTCGAACGCGAACGAGGGAATATTCTTCACGCGATTTACATATATCTCATGTATTGAATATCCATTTACACACGATTTTATTCACGCGATACATACACGCTGTTTGAAGCAGGCTTATATATATATACTGTAGCTAAACGAGTGATCGAAAGGTACGAAAATAAATTACGTGTGAGAGGTGTGCGTTGGTCTCAGCTTCACAAATAAACGACGCTATAAGAAAACATTACACGCTATTTATTTAACGGCGCTTAGAACGACACCAGCTCGCATCAACTCGGCAAACCGAGAGCTCCGATTAAAATTAGAGCAAAAGGGATTCAAGCGGCACATACAGTAAAGTCTAAGGAGATTGGAGAGCTTCGTATTAGTCAAATCACCGCAATTATCTTGTAATGCTTTCTGTAAAGTTTCATGTATATAATAACAGGAGTAAAAGGTAATTGGAATTGCCTCATGCATAAAAACCAATGAATACTGATGGAATCTCCAATGTATTAACTACTCAACATTAATTTATGAGTATAGAACCATTTTCGTTGATTTTTGTTGTACGCTTAATACACACTTCTTCATCAATTTTTAAGTGAGGCAGTTAATTATATGTCTCGGAAAACGCTCTACAAATTGACCGTTTATATATTTTATGACGTTAAGCGAAGAGGGTCAAGTTAAAATCATTAATATCATTGATGCATATCTTACTTATTTAGCTACTGGTGTTATATAAAAAGAATATTCTGTTGACCCTTTGGATAAAGAATTTATTATGGCAAGAGTTTATGGCTATTCTCTGTCACATTCAATATAGATTTTTGTCGGTTTGACACTGCACAGTTTTATAAGAAAACTGGTAGCTGAAATATTTTTATTGAATTGTCAGTTGTGTAAAAATAAATCAATCTGACATGTGATCAGCGATTGCAGGTAAAGCTAAACTTCAGAAAATGCCATGGTTTTGAGGAGTCGTTTAAAAAAAACTTAAACAAATTATTCAAAAGAAAAAGCTTACGCGATGCACAAATTACATATCTTATGTACTGAAAATTATCTAGACTTTTTCAAACCAAAATTTGCTATTAAAAAAGAGATTGTATCCTCACCTGCCAAAAACATCTTTGTTAAACTCAGGACACAGTTTTTCATATAACACTATGGACCAAACAAATGCGATATCCGCCAATGAACATCACCGTTTTTTATTTCAGTCTCTATCGTTGAAAAAAGTGCCATTGTTTAATTGAAAAAAATTTGTAAATCAACCACTGCAATTTTTGTTTTCGGACAAGAAATTGGAAACTACATGCTCAATTTTTATTCGCTATTTGCTGCGGTAAATCAATTCGTAAAACTAAGTAATAACGATTAAACAAATGTACCATTAATTATGGACTTGGCGTGAAGCACTCGAACCTTCTTAAGACAAAAACGCAGACATGGAAGCAACGAGATACAATTTATAGCAGACACGGAACGTATATGCACGGCCGTACTTATTGTATACCTGACGGCGACGATAGCGGGCCACACGATTGCACGCCACGTAAGCCACGCAATCGTTACTGCCCGGCAATGACTTCTGCTGTTCCACAGTCCAGCACTAAAGGCCCGCGCGGACGGGTGCGATTTCTCCTGTCCCGCCGCGAGACGACTCGCACGCGACGATAAACCCGATCTTCGGTACGTTCGAACTGATATCAATAATAACGCGCTCATTATACTTTCGACGTACTGTTACATCTCAATATTATTTATTGATGTTGCTCTCAAAAATATACGTCAGTTGAGTGATGATTTGTGTGTTCAAAAGATAATCAATTCTCCCCAAGTGTTTTAATAATTTTTTTCATTACAAAAAAATAACTAAGAAATATAGTCTTTCATGAACGTTTTAATTTTTTATAAATTTATTGATGTATAAAATATAATTGAAAGTTACAATGTGTTCATTAAAAAATTTATCGACCTGCTTTATATGGAATTTTGTGCTATTGTAAAAATTCTAAAAATTATTCAAAACAATAATGTATCACATGTCACAAAACGCGGAAGTGGTGCATAAGTGACTCTCGTACAAGAAATTTAATCATTTTTTCATAAATAAAAATTTAATAAAAAAGTTACTACCATAAACGTTACAATTTTTTAAATGAAATTATCGGTGTACAAAATAGGACAAAAGTTACAGTTTGCTGTTGAATAAATTGATCGCCCTATTTGTTTAGAATTTCGTGGTGTCAAAAATTGTTTGAAAAATTATGTATTAAGTGCCGCAAAACGTGAATGTGGAACGTAAGTGATTTTCGTAAAACAATTTTATTCTTTCTTGTATAAAAAAAAAATTAACTCTTTGCTTCGAATTTCGCGAAAATAATGTATTACGTGTCAAAATGCGAGCGCGACGCGTAAATGGCTCTCGTACAAACTTCAATCACTTAATCAGTTTTTCATAAAGACACAAATAAAAAACTAGCCGTACTGAACCTTCGATTCCAAATAAAATTATTGGTGCGCAAAACAAAAAAGAAAATTACAGACAGCTGATAAAAAAAAATTGATCGCCCTGTTTTTATGGAATTTCGTGGTGTCAAAAATTGTTAAGAAAATAATGGATTACGTGTCGCTAAATGCGAGCGCACCGCGTAAGTGGGTCTCGTAAAAAATCCAGACGCGCAACTTTTCAGCCAAGTCTCGGGCCCTATATAGTCATGAGATTGTAAACCGGCACACGCACGTGTTCTCCGTTCGCGTCTGTCCCACAAACGACTTTGGTACATTAATTTAATACCGCGACGAAGAGACTCGACAAATCGTCTCATACCCTTCGCAAACGATTTTTATTAGCTCTCGCGCTCGCTACCGAACAGAGATGTAAGGAGATCCAGTAAAGGCCTTTAATCCGGCTAAAGAAATCGTAGTTTGAAGCAAGGTCGTGGCTTAGAGATATGAACGCGTGGCGCGCGAGATCTTTGTATCTTTCAACGAAGAACTTTGCTTTTTAAGCGTCAATGCGATAGAGAGAGAGATCGTCACTTCAAAGGCCGCCACGGTGTTTAACAAGAAAACAAATACGTCGCAAAGATTATCCAATTAGCCTTCAACGGTTCTTTCATAAGCTCATCGTTTTTTTTTACATAATAAATATTCCACGGAGGAATAACTTACACCAGACGTGGTGACGAATATTTTACCTAATCTATTCGCTGCGTTAATACAGGCACGCGACGTTCAGGGTATAAATAGTGGGGCACAACGTGCGTGTGAAGCTTCACTAACTCGCGACAGTTTTATTTATTCTTTATCTATTGGCTCCGAGACGAAAACACTTGTTGCATGCAAAATAATGTGCATCGAAGAGAGACGATTTTTTTTCATCGTGTGGAGGAATTACGGTTGTCGATCAAATTAATTGTTTCAATTACCACCATAGCAATGTTTTTTATTCTAGGGAAGTGAAACTTCAGCAAATTTAACAGCATTTAACGATGTAAAAAAAAATCAGGCTCGACGAAATTAAAAGAAAATTTGCGACATTAGTGTTCACTAATGTGCAAAGGCATATGAAAGAAAACATACCACTAAAAAAAAATTACAAGAAAATTTTAGATGCATATGTAATTGATTTGAATTTTCATTTTTAGTTCACTTTCCAACAACTGTAATGAGTGAAAATATATAATTAAAAAAATCGCCCAATTGACGAGAAATAAAAATATGTGAGGAATTTATTAGTAGGAATTACGGTTAGAGTTAATTGCTTCAACTACTGAGACAGATATTTTTTTAATTAAAGAGAGTGTCATTTTAATCACATTTAAAAACAACTTACGAATTTTTGGTATTCGATAACAATATTTAATAAATTGTGATTTCTGTTTATATTAAAATGAGTATTTTTCGTCGAAAATAGAAAATTTTCTCAGAGGACTTCTTTTTGGGATTTGCTGAACGTTGATTAGATCTACCCATTTTTTAATTTAAAAAGAAAACCAGCTGAAAACTAGACATTGGCTGCATGCGTCGTGGAAAATCGTTTTCATCTAAAAAAAAAATAAAAAATTTGAATAAAAATATATAGAAGCAGTAGTTTAATCCACAGAACGCAGATTAATAATCATTTAATTAAAAAACAACACTGAATTGAAAATATGCAAAAACAATAGTCGTTACGTGGTTCCCTTCATTTGAAATCTATTGACACTTGTTAATCGCCCGGAGTAATTATGTTTGTTGATAAAATTAATTATTCACGCGCTATGTTTGCAGGTCAGAGTGATAATTGAGAAGGCTAAACGATACTTGAGCGAAATACGTACTTCGCTTTCTCCGTTTGAATTTTTGAGTGAACTTAAAAGACACTCGATACATTTAATTTGTAATAGTAATTTCACGATGTGGAAAAAATTCTATTGTTATCTCGTTCGGCAGCAGAGTTTAAGCTCTCTGTACAACAGTTATATTAATGACAGAAAAATAAAGAATAGATTATAGATTTATCATAAAATGTCCATCCGTGAACAATTCTACTGCATTGAAACTTTATTATGTCATAAGTCTTCCTTTCGACTATTAATATATCAATGAAAAATAATGGTTTCCTATTTTGTGACCCTGTTGAAAGATAAATTGTATATTTTTGTAGACGCTGAAGTCTGGCAAGTTGTAATCTAGTATAAATATTTTTCGTACATGAAACGGCGTAGATATAATTTCGTAGAAAAGCTGTGAACGTGTTCAACGAGTCAGAAGATAAAACGCTAACAAAATAATATGTTTTTATGTAGAAGAGTTATAAGCATGATATAGATTTTGAATTGGCATAATGCTATGATATCAGTTTTTAACTGACATTACTTAATTTATTCCATGAATAAATTGATAACATTTATTTGTTCAGAATATTGTACCCAAGGTATAAATGAAATTAAACGTTTTATGCAAATGAATGATAACGATTTTCTCCGAAAAATTCATTGGAAAATGCAACGAAAATCAAAGTTGGTGATCCACTTTCGGCAAAAAAAAAATTCCTTCTCAAGCACATTAATGTCCATAAATAGCGTATTTACAGTTCGCATAAATAAAGGTAAAGTTGAAAACGCTTCTACAATCTAATTTACCGCGCTGTTATTCTCACGACACAAAAAAATTATAATATTTTCTATCGACTAATGCTGCGACTAATGATGTCATTGAAATTTTTTTATCTTTCTAAATTTGCATAGAAATTTCCTATTTTGTTATCTCGTGCATTTGAGGGTTTAACTACTCCCACAAAAAATGACGACTCAAATCGGGGAGGTCGAGGGTCAAACCCAGATCGAATCGGGATGAAATGCCCTTTTTATATAATACGATACGATTATATATCATCTTCTACAATGATTTTTTTTTCGAGCAAGCATATTGGTATTCGTGAAAAGCGTGTTTAATGTTCTTATCGATAAAGGTAGACTTACAAATGCCGCTAATGTCGAATTGACCGGGCAAAAAGTAATCATATTTCCTGTCGAATGATGCTGCGGGTGTAAAGCCTTGACACCTCGATTGGAGGCCTCGTTAGGCCCGCTTGGTCGTACAAGGATCGTATATGAAAAGGAACAAGAAGCCAAAAGAGGCCTCGGGCGTAATGCCACTCGTGGCATGTGCGGCGAATGATAATAAGGCAGTGGTTCATGCTCCCGGCGCCAATACCGCGAGTGCTCAGCCGTCACCTGTATATCTTGCATTTTTACTCCTTCATTCCAACTAAACGCGCTATATCTCACGTTCGCCTTCAAGATACTTTTCTCTGGGCACTTGCAACAATAGTCTCGAGCTTACAAGCGTTAAAATCCACGTGGTGAATCAGCGAGACCAAGAAAGACCAATCGGTAAAGATACGAAAGAACCTCGGACTCTTCTTGAGCCACGCATCAACGACTAATGACGCACATCTATAAAACACAAAGACGACTCGTTCTCGGAACGCAAAACTTACAAAAATACCGAGTTCTTACTGTTGTTTTTATCCCGATGTACAAATGGCATTTCGAACGGACGATACGTATATAAAAAGTAGCGTTATCGTGCACTCGTTTTCTCGCTTCCTTCCTGTTTCGAACGATAATATCAAGGGACCTTCTACCCGTATAATTGGTACCCGAATGTCTCGCACACGCGAGACTTTATATCGCTGTTTAATTTATAGGAAGGCTACAAAAAGAGATTTTTTTTTGTATAGGAGGCTAGTGGATTTTTTATTTCTACGTTTAATTTTGAAAAAGCACGAATGTAGCTTTTTTTAAATTAGTGATGTAATTTTTTTATGAAAAGAATATTTTTTTCAACAACCAATTGCGAATTTTACCTCTATGTCAAATTGCTATATTCATGCCAGAAGAATTTTTGGTATGCACAATTAGGCAATTTTTTTTATTTAATTCAATTTCTGGCTTACCGGTTATTTCAGGAAAGTTCAGTGAAGTTTAAAAACCCATAAATTAGTTATAGAGGACATCAGCAAAAATTATATGCGTTGTCCAGAAAAAAAAGAATTTTTTTTCGGTTTTAAAAGTATACGTTTTGTTCTATGACATGTCAGCAATTGGGGTCTGACTAACTACCCTTAACACCCTGAAATCGTCGAACTAAAAAAACTGTGAATCAAGAATTTCGTTAATTTTTTATTGTATAATTAATGTGGAGTATTTCACTGTAGAAAGAAAATTAAACCCAGTAAAACAAAAAATCGGTTTCGTTGCTGCTCTATTACAATTTCCCACTCAGCAATGTAACTGTTATGTAACAACAGTGTTATGTAACAGTTACATTGGGCTAACATATCGTTAGTCAAATTTTTTCGATTTTAGAGAGAAAAGGTTTAAATCATGATAGCTTATATTTTCCTGTTGGTCGATTGAGGCCAATTTCAATAGCAATCTACTTTAGTGATCATTCGACATGTGTCCCAAATTTCAGCTAGATTGCTGAAAATTCACTGAAGGAAGGGGAAAGAGCAATATTTTATAAGAATTTGATAACTTTTCCTCTTTCGTTTCTAAATTTTTGAATAGTTTTTTGTAAAAAAAAAAAAAAAAATAGAAGCAAAACCTGGCGCACTTTGGTTTTAGGCTCAAAAATTTTGTTATTTCATGCAGAATATTTGAGAATTTTTTCTAATTTTTAAATTAGGGCTAACGATATATTAGCTTTAAAAAATCGCAAAAACAAAAATTGTAATAAAAAAAATCTGACAAAATTTTTCCTTATTTTTCGGAGTTGGTCCAATCATATAAAAAAATGTCAACCAAATCCGAGAAGTCGAGGGTCCGACCCAGGTCGAATCGGTATGGAATGCCTCATATATAACTATATATATTCATATATGGTCATACATCAACAAATGTATTCCTTTTTTCCCGGGTATATTTCCGATTTATACGACATATATACGCAATATATGCAACTTATATTTCCGACATATAGGCAATATATTTTTTGCATATTCTTCGCATACCTAAATTTCCATGCAGCTCAGAATTCGAATTGCTATAATAGCTAACGAATTATTTACGACTAAGCTTTTTTGTCAACCATTGTACATGCCAATCTGCACGTTCGCAATTTGTCATTCATCCATCGCGTGTTATAATAAAAAACGGAGCTTCTCTTGTGGCGCGTCGTAAAAAGCGGCACGAGTTTAAGTGTCATGAATGTGTCTCTGAACAGGATGGACGGAGAGATGTGACCCGTGGGGCCGCCGGCTCAGCAATTAATCGCAAAGCGAAGGCGAGTGACGTCTTTGGAGGATTCTCTTCCACGCGGAGATGTTTCTGAATGGCAGGTGCGGCGAGTAGTAGTACGTCGATGGTTAAATGTCTGGAGCAGTTGGTAACGGGAAATCATTGGAGGACCAGCCGAGAGCGATGAATCCGATACAACCGTATCGAAGGAGCAGTCTCGCTGTACCTCTGGTGTTCGGCTCGTCAAGCGGTTCCGATGGCTCTCCTTTTCACGTTGTCGGATCCGCTCGGCGAAGATTGAGCAACGTCAGTGACGTCGTGTCCAGGAAAATATCTCACACCATAGGATGGAGATCCGTTTCAGCGTCCGTCGAACTCATAGTTTCTCAGGTATGTGATCCTCCGTCAATTTTACTTTATCTAATTGGAGTGAGAAAATATTAATAATTTCCTCAAAATTTTCGTGGAATTCAAGATTCGAATAATTCGAACCACGAAGATTTGAATAATTCGAATCACGACCATTTGAATAATTCGAATTGCGAAGATTTGAATAATTCGGAACACGAACATTTGAATAATTCGAACCATGAACATTTGAATAATTCGATCCATGAAAATTTGAATAATTCGAACCATGAACATTTGAATAATTCGAACCACAAACATTTGACTAAATCGAATCTCGAAGATTCAAGTTACGAAAATTTGGACAATTGGAAATACAAAAATTCGAATAATTCGAAACACAAGAATTGGAATAATTCGAAACACAGAAATTCAAATAATTTAAAACAAAAGGAAATTAACTACTTCGAACCATAACAAAATGTAAATTCAAACCACAACAATTCGACTAATTCTAACAATTAAAAATCGAATGATTGAGATGATAAAAAATTCCACTAACTCAAAGGTTGAATGATGTTAAACTGATACAATTCATATTTCAATTGTCCACGTAATTGAGAAATTTTTATCCAAACACGGCGTTTTCACTCAAGCCATCATTCGAATGAAAAAGTATTTAAAATACTTTCTTGATTGACCGATCATGTTTTATTACGCCAATGAAGTATTGAATCTATTCTACAGAAATAGAGTTACTCTAAGCTCTTCATAATTTGAAACCGCGAAAACTAAATCCCACTAATAATCATTAACTTTAAATCAATACAAAGAAACTTCTCCAATTCGATAAAATCCAATATTGATTATCATAATAACACCACATTTCAGAAATCACATAAAATAAACATTAAGTTCTTTAAGTATTTAAATATTGAACTATGTGAATGTATAGTTATGCAAATATGAGAAAAAACTGAATAAACAGGTTGAAACATCGTACAAATAAATCAATTTTGATTGATGAATTATTCAAAATATCTTGTATCTTTGCATAAAACATTCCTTCTGTTATCAAGCCTAATTGACTTTACTTCGCGTTCATTTTATAGGGTTCTTCTCTATGCGCGCAGTACATAAGAAGCCGACTGAAGCGTTCAGGAATTTTCCAGCGAAAACTCGGCCTGAAGAGGATGAGAAGCGCAATGATGTTACCCGGTGGTTCAGTCGTCGGTGAAGTCTATCCAGAGTTGACAACCGTTGGAGCCGAACTAGAGAAGATGCATCCAAACCTCTTCATTCGTATAGGTCGACAAATAGGATGCAGCACGTTTTCCTCGGAGCAAACAGCCGCCGAAGCACTTACCGACATTTCGCGCGAAATGTTAAGATCTGGTGAGATGACATGGAGCAAAATTATCGCGCTTTACGCGGTCGCTGGTGGCATTGCCGTCGATTGCGTTCGCCAAGGAAAACCGGAATACATTCCAGCTATTCAGCGAGCAATGACTGATGTTCTTGAAGAGGATTTGGCCACTTGGATTCAAGCTAACGGTGGATGGGTAAGAAAACTTTGTACTTTACTCTACTTTTTCTTAAGCAAAAGAAGTTAGACACAAATTGTTCATATTTAATTAATTTGAGTTTAATTTTGGCTTCTTCATAGTGTCAGTTTTGTTAAAAGAATTAATACAATCAGAAAGCAAAATGCAAGGTTCTATTTTGCGTTCTTGTTTTAAATAAATTTAAAAAACTTAATTTTAGGGAAATTTTAATCTTGGAAAAATAAAAACGACAAATTCAAATTTCTATACAATCCGAAATCTTCTGCCGATTTCCAGCAAATTATATATCCACCATCAGTGAATATAATTTCGTTAATAACAAATTAAAACTCGCCAGTTGATGCTTCGTTAAACTTAATGGAATAACTTAAATATGAAAATGTTTAAACCCCATGAAATAAGAATCGCTTTACCGCTTATGGGCAAATCTAATACTCAGCAAAATTAAATGTACGTGCATTTAATAAAAAGTATTTAGAAAGAATCCTTAAACTCTAAGTATAACAGTTATAAGAGTTTTTTTTATCGACAAGCTGTAAAAATCCAATTTCTGCATACATTTTGTCAAAAATTACCACTATCACAAGCATTCCTAGCTCAATCGGGTTTACAGTTCTTTAATAACTTTTTTGCTCTTCTCGAAATTCGTGAAGTTACAATTTTGTACGAACGATATTCTTCAAATCAACACTCGCTTCTGTGGAATTTTGTCAATTTTACCCTTATCTCAAATCGCCTAATTGATGCCGAAAAGATTCTTCTTCTATACAATTGGGCAAATTTGAGCTATTTTTGTCGCACCTAAAATATTTCAGAAAACTGTGTCGAACTTTAAGAGTCTAGGAATTTTCTACAGCTCATTTGTCACCGTTGGACACTTTTGCTATTGAACAAGAAGATCTTTATCTTAGGATTTAAGGGAATATATTTTTTTGACGACATCAATGCGTCAACAAGTGAAATATTTGTTAATGAATATGAGCAATTTGAGTTTGACTTTCTTCTCTTGATTTCATATAAATTTATTTTCAATCAAACTGAATTAATATTGTAGAGCGCTCTCATAACGAGGTACCGTCCAGCAGAAAAGACATCAACTTGGCAAGAACGGAGATTGGTGCTGTTCCTCGTGCTTACGACCATATTCGTCGGTATGCTGTCGATGGCACTAAGATCTCTAATACTTTAATGCTCCTCTAACAATTGTACAATAATGTCACGATTATTTCTACCATTGTAGAATATGTGAGACCAGTTCATTATAATATATATATTTTTTATTACTCTGTACTTTTATACATTAGGACGACGAGTTTGGAGTTGCCGGAGGTTCCGGTGTAGAAACTACCATAATTTTGTCCATTTCAGCCACCGAACGGTCTTCCCTCTCCGCCGATTTGATTTTTTTCCCAGCGCTGACCTAAAAGACTGTTCATTAGTACCAAGTTCGATAAACAATGGCCGAATGTTAAGGGTAATGCCCTTTGATTTGAATAACAGTAAGTAATTTTTAAGAGCGCAATCATTATTAGGTATTTTATCACTGAAGACAATTGAAATATTACAATTTTTCTATGTTTTCCATTCGTTTTCTGCTTCCTCATAAAGGAAACTTTGTCTTCGTGAAAATGCTATTTTTCGAATTTTTCAATGTCAGGACACTCAAAAATGTATGAAGCGTGAAAAATGTATGAACAATAATTGCAGATAAAGAATTATCTGCAATTATTGTAATTATATATTTACCGGGGGCTTGGCCTTGCTCGCAGTAAGAGCGAGGAAGCTCTGATTGGTCTCTTCTTTCTCTAAAATTGCCAAGTACTTTCTGCGCTCATCCAGAACCTCGTCCATCAACCGCTTGTGCCGAATAGCCAACTCTAGAGCCCTTTCGAATAGACGAACCGTGAATCATCAATCAGAATAGTAACAGTGAAAGGCATTTTCAGTCGCACTTACCTGTTCCACTTGTAAACTTTAATGTTCATGCGAATAGCTTCAGGTATCAGACCGTTTTGCAATAAAACACCTTCGGCAGCCAATAAATCACCCGCCAAAAGTGCCATTTCTGCCAATTTTTCCATCTTATTCGGAATTCTCTACAAAGGATAATGAAATTCCTGTGATAAATTTCAAACGAAAAGAAAAAAAAAATAGATTTTCATAATTGATTTGCGGATAATATTCTATAACTATTTTTTAAGAATACAATTATCGTAATTTGTAGAAATATTTATCACTATCATATCAAAGAATATTAAAAAAATGATTTTCTATTTTTTTTTTCGACGTAAAAAAAAAATTTTTAATACCTTTATGTACTGAATGTAGTCAACTTTATCATATCTGTCGATAGCTGCGTACGCTTCTTCCGCGGTGTCCAATTCTTTACTGTCTGTTGCCAAAACGGCCATACACGTCCACAGTATTTCATTCTGAACATACGAGTTACATAATATGATGAATTTACGGAAGTTTTGTATCATATATAAATTTACCTGAGCGATTCGACAAAGGGAGAGAGCCTCTTGCCACTTATTATCGATAACGTGTTTGTGTAAACTCGTGAAAAATGTGTAGAAAGAAGTGGATACGAGAGCACCATCCCCACGACGTACAGTTACCATTCCATTACGAACGCTCACAATACTCGGCTGTTTTCCAAATTCGCTAAAATAGCACGTTAAATGTACTTAAATGAAGGCAAAGTTTTACCCACTTTACAACGACTGAATTGATTAATAAATTTAATGACTTCATACTAATCTACCTGTTCTCTTTATCTATTCGCGTTTTTTTAATGACTTTTCTATCGCTGTAGTGCACACAATTTGGACAGAGCCAAACCGAGAGCGTAGCATCCAGCATCGCTGCTATAACGTTAGCATCGGTAGCCCAGGCCATATTTTGCGTCATTGCAGCTGTGAAGACAATAATAATTTATTTGTCATTGCTATTTTTTTGTCGGCGATTAGTCGATTACGAGAGCAAATGGAGAAAAAGAATTCTTACCTATTTTACAAATTCTGCCGAAACCGCTTGTTCTGACGGACACTAAAAACAAGTCTCTATTTGCATCGATGATTGCCAACTGACGGTCATTCACGCCTCCGATATAATTTAGTGCTAATTGGGTAACGTTTGTGAGGTGAGAATGCGACTGAGCCTCTGTAATGGGTTTGTTGCTTGAAATCTCGAGTACGTGTATCACTGAAAAATTTAATGAGTTACTTGAAGCTTGAAGATTTTTCTTTTATCAATAAAAAAAAATTCCAACCGGAACGATCCACCAAAACATTTACAAAGGATGTTCATTTTGTACTTAATATACCTGCTCAGTAATGGTTTACAAATAAATATTTAATGAAGTTTGTGAACGAACTACTTGTGTTTTGGTTGGATCAACGAATTATGAATAAATTCCGGACGCTTTGCACGAAATCGACGGCGTAATCAACATAATTTAAGGGGAACTATTTTAGCGGAGAGGGATATTTTAATTTGATGTAAAAAAATTGCATGAAAAATTCTGGCCGATAATTTAGACGTGTTAAATATATCGAGCATTTTCAGAGCATTAAAAATTACTAAAATAGTTCTATTTTTGAAAAGCAGCAAATGTAAGAAAACCGTATTGATAAAATACAACTCCTCCAGTTTGTAATGTCCTGATGTGAAAATTTCTTCAGCACGATCAAAACACTGTTATCAATTTTATCTCATTTTCTATACGAATCATTTACCGATGAAAAATAACTAAAAAATTCGTTTTCTTCTCCAAAATTCGTGGACCCCAGAATAGTTTGTAATGAGACCAGCAGAATAAGTTTTCAATTATTGTGAAAACCGCAATTTCACCATAACAGAACTAAAAAAATTCCTATTGATTCAGACGCGGTAAATAATTGTTACATTTTTCATTGCTCTGATCTCTGATAACCAGAGTATCCGTGGATAAGGAGATGCAGGGAGGATAGAGTGGCTCTTGTGTCATGCCCTTCCACCTTGGAACGCCTAATAATCGGCCTTGATAGTTGTACAACGTTGGCATATTCAATTCGACAAGCAGAAAGTGTCTGGAAACAGAGAAAGTTCTCGTTATCGCAAGCTCGTTTATCAATCGAGGCTCGGAATACTCAGCTTGTTTCCCATACTTTTCTGCTAGAAGAACAGCGGAGACCGAACCACTTTTCAAGTCAAATATCGCAGGTGTGTTCCAATTCGTTACGGAGTAAACGTGGCACTGCTTAGGTGTGATTACGACCAAGTGATCGAAGCCAAATTCTAATTGAACCACCCTGTCCGATATTTCAAGGGTTTCGAGTAAGTCGCTACCGACTTCCCTGATTTGAATCGTTTTTCGCCTAACCAAGGTCGCTTCGTAATTATTCCAATCGAGCTTCCGGTCAATAACGTGACCAGTGAGGACAAGACCACTGCCACAGGCCATTGCTACTTGAGTACTATCACTGGACCACGCAATACTGTAGATGCTGCCGGTGTCGACCTTTTCCAAAGAGTGAGACCACTGGAAATGGATTTGGATTATTTATTTTAAAGCTTTAAAGATCATTGATGCGTCTTTGCTAAATTAAAAAAATAGCTATTTTTCAAGACAACTTTTTATATCCTGATAGGAAAGTTAGTGACAAATCTTGCAAGCCCTTTTCTATGGGAAATAGAAAAATGTAATCCTTACTAGAAACGCATCATTCCAATTTTAAAAAAGAAAACATATATTTTTATATTATAAAAAAAAGCGAACTTGAGCACTTTCTTCTACGTCAAAGCTGCGTAGCCGTTGAAAATTCTTTCACGTGTAATGTTGTTTATCATATTTACCCCAGTTTTATCGCATAATTTGATTGTGTTGAACGATCCGACAGCGAAATAACTACCGGATGGACACCAACTTGCCGAGGTGACAGGATAATCACCCACGCTACTATTGTATAGTTGATTTCCAGTAGAATCCCATATCTGATGTTGAAAAATAGACTTTAGTTCTACTGTACGATTGGTCTTATTTATTTAATTATGGGGTTTTTAAATAAACATCTCGGATATGCGCTATCAATAAATAAACTGGTAGAAGACTAATATATTTACATCGAAAAAATTTGATCTATCTCTAAATTATGAACTAATCAATTATCTACTAGGTGCGTAATATATTATCAATTATTGGAAGTGAAAATCAAATCCTATGTGCATTATATTCAAGAATGACTCAATCGATTGTTGCAAAATTAATCTGCAATATTTTAGACGGATTTTAGACTACATATCCGGCTCAATAATCGCATGAGCCGGATATTATAATGCAGCTTTTGAATCAAACAGAGCATGATGATGTTTCTTACCTTATAGCGACAATCCTCGCCTCCAGAAACGATAAGCCCATGGCTATAATTCCAGGACACAACTAATACAAGACCCTCG
Organism: Tromatobia lineatoria; assembly: GCA_949699805.1. NCBI lineage: Eukaryota > Metazoa > Arthropoda > Insecta > Hymenoptera > Ichneumonidae > Tromatobia > Tromatobia lineatoria. Next base: position 21,652,602 of record OX453038.1, on the reverse strand, counting down.
TGTGCATACCACTAAAATAAATAAGAAGAATATAATTTTTTTATTATTTCAATTTTTTTTAAATCCACAATCTGGATTTCCATTTGAGTCGATGGTTCTGTAACCTTGTGGGGTTTCGAGTTGGAATTCAAAGACTGGACAACCATGTGCGAGCCTTGAGTATACAAAATACTGGAACAATCTGGACTCCAAGCTGCCGTGAGAATTGATAAATTACCGCGAACAATCGTAGAACGAAGCATTCCGCTTCGCGACCATATTTTCGCCGATCCATCTTCACCAACTGTGGAATCAATTGAATGATTGAAAATTAACGACTTGGATATATACGCAAGTTATATGTTATTTTAATTCAGTAATTATAGACAATTTATATTGCTTCCGCTTAGAGATAGGTTTGTATTCATGAAAAGATAATTGTTGCGATTCTTAGTTCAGCATATTGAAAATGTTCTTAAACGTTGAGAAAAGTGGTTTAGAAAAATTGTCCAAATGCAGAATTCGAACACCAACAACTCGTGAACTATTCAACCATGAAAATTGAAAACAGTAACGCGATTTTTGGTGTTCAATTTGGGCAAAATCAGTAATGCGGTGGAAAATTTATGGAGTTCTAAAATTTATTTAAAAATTACGTTATTGCATCAATTTTTGCCAAATTTGATCTAGTTACCACAAATTTCCCACGTAAACGAAACATTGTTCAGCAATGCCTCATATCTAATTAAGCAAACATTGGTAAAGGGGTTTGGATCTTATGGGAATTTCATTTTTCATTTATTCCTTTTTTAAGACTAGGATTGCGGTAAATTCGTTTTATAAATTTATGCATTTAAAACATAAACGCAAAGTAGAACCATTCACAATATTTTTTAATTATTCGCTTCTCTCAAAGGTTTTTCTAGTAAAAAGTCAAAATTAACAATTAACGTACTATTCCAAAGCATTGCAAAAAGTGAAAAATAATGCGGAAGAAATGTGCAAGCTTTTCCTTTGCATTTTTTTTCATTTTGATGTTTACCAGTGAGTAAAGCAGAACCATCATAGGCCCATTTGCCCACCAAAGCTGCTCCTTTATGCGCCTCGACGCTTTTTTCGACTCTTCCATTTTTGTTGACCAAGTGGAATTTGCCTACAAATAGAAAAAAAAACCAACATTCATAAGTGTTGCAATAAAAATTGCTGAATCGATATTGATCTACACTGAAAGAAAATTTCTTACCATCGGCTGTTGTAATGAGAAGAATTTCCGAAGATTGCTTCTTCAGAGAAGTCGTGCTACCTTGAGCAGCGCGAGGATGCCATTGCATATCCGTCGGATAAAAACCACCTGGAAATTCCACAACGATTGTCGCCAGAGCCGCACCACCGTCCAAATGCCAGCAAAGCAGTTGATGATCTTCCCTGGAAAATAAAAAAAAAGGAGAACAAATTAATAATTAAGAATAATCTTAAAATAATGTAATATCATGGTTTAGACAAAACACTATAAACTATAAAACTGTGCAAAATACGGATTGTGGATTTAAAATAATGATAACAGAAAATGTGCATTCTTTTATCGCTTCAATAATTGTTTTTAGAAAACATATTCTGAATTTTCAATACTTGCCCACAAGAATAAATCTCCTCTGCAGAATTCCAAGCCACACATGTTACCAAACGCTTATGACCATTACTATTGCGTAAAGATATTTTAAATCTCATTGTTTAGCTTCATTGACAAGTTACTTTAAAGCTCTGAAGCGCTACTGGGCCTCGAACTTTGGAATTCAATGTGTACAGCTGCTCGCGAAGCTGTTACTATGGTTACTGAAGTAATATACAAAACAGTAGTAAGAAATGCTGGATTCCGTCGCTCAGCAAGCATCGGGAAATGGTTAATGGAAAAAGGTTTTTGAATAAGAAATATTCGACGTCGCTCCACTTTACACATATTTATTAAAGCGCCCTTGATACAATCCTCTAATCTTTTCGTATTTGCACAACCTCATTGACTTTTTAATCTTCATTTTGTAACATTATTATATCCCAAAACGTCAAGATTCCCAGTAAATCGATGGCTCTAGGATTTTGCGATATTTCGCTCCAAGCGCAAATCACTTTTTATTTTCTTTTTTGTTTTGTCGACGCATTGCGTTACCGGGCATGGAAGATTTCATTTACACACAATTTCATATATACTATATAAAATAGAAGATTTGTAAAATAATACTCAGATCTGTACAACCGAGAAAATCACATAACGGAGTATTACGAATCGAGGCATACAGTTGCATAAGTATCATTTAGTGTTTGTCAAACTACATTACTCGATTGACGAGACTCATTATTCAATTTTTGTTTTTCAACGAAACAAACATTTCATTATCTTCTACTGAAATGTTGTCTATATTAAGTTTGAATAATTCGATTAGCAGATAATTATGTCAAATTCAGGGAAGTTAAAACGATCCAAGCAAAATATTTGGCAGTGGAATCTGTCAAATATTATCCTATCGTTTTAGAATAGTAATCGGAATTATTTGGCTGCCTTGAAAGGTTATTGATATTACAGCATAAATCTGTTGCCCAAAAAAACGTTCGTAGCGACCAGATTTACAAAAATATCAACTGAACCAGTGGAAAGTTGGGACGAAATTATTTTTATTTAGACTTCTTAAAAAATAATCCCTAATTGTTCGACAATTTTTACGCGGCATGTGTCACCCTGTTTGCAAAAACATGCTCTATGCGTTGACCACCTGAATATCTGATAGTGCTATAAACTTAATAATTACAGCAATTTTTTTTAAAAGATCATTATCTGTGGAATAAACAGTTCATGATTATTGATCAATTAACGATTATTTATCAATATAAAATATTCAGATGCTGAATCTGTGGAATGTCTTTGGAGAAATAGAATGAAACGTTGATCGTCAAGAACAACTGGAATATGGATTATCCTTTTAAAAAAATCAAAATATGTCTCCTCGAAAATTGACCTTCATCAATAAACGTTCATTCCTGTTAAAAAAAAGTAACGTTCCTCAATAAACATTTAACCCTGTTGATAAAAATAACGTTCATCAATAAACGTTTAAAAAATTATTTAACTTATGCAATATGCAATGCCTCGATTCTCCTGCAAACTGAAAAAGGCGTATCAAATGATGTTTAAAATTAGGCAATAAAAGTTTAAAGCAGGCCAAGGGATGAGCTTTTGAGGTCCGCGATCCTCAATCTCGGAGACTTTTGTTCGTGTCACATATAAAATAATAAAAAGGGATGGGCCGAATGCCGCGTCGTAAAATATATATATATATATTTATATGTATATACGTATAGCATGTATACTATAATAGGTACAGATTCATATATTCATACAATTACACGGAACCGTGTGTCAAAATCTAGCCAACGAGTATTCATGGGAGTACATCTGCTCCGATTTAATAAATTTCGAGGAAAAAAAAAAAACAAATAAAAAGAAACGTATAATCGCTCGTAGGCGATTTTAAATTGGTAACTTTGCGTCGCAGTGTCGATTCAGATTCCATGCAATTTAACAATAGGTATACACATCGCAACGTCTCACATAGGGTTTTTATCCCTAATGCGGTTTCTCATAGGAACCATCATATAATATCAAACCTCGAGCTCTCTTTTTGTTATCTTCAGCCAATTGCTTAATACTGTTTATTCACATTGTGCGAAATCTCCCATAGCAATCGCGCAATCTTCTCGCCCCGTCACAACAAAGTCGAATGAATAGTGCAGAGATGCGCACCTTTCGTCACTTCCAAATACATGCGTGTTTATCAATCCTCGACTTCATATATCAGTAAGAATTTAACCAATGTGTTAGATTTGGGAAATAAATTTGTTTTGAATTTATATACACTGCAAAAAGTATTTAGAAAATTCATATGCTGTATAGTAATTTGATATACTGTATTTCCACTGAATCCGTGCAGGAAATTCAATGTAATATACAAAAAAATATAATTCAATGTACATGTTTAAAAATTCAAGTTAATTTTTATTAAAAATGCGACTTTTGTAACGAACTTAGCAGACTGTACATCAATTTCAGTGTACTGTGCATTAATTGATGCGACTTTTATAACGAATTTAGCAGAACTGTACACCAATCTTACGTTATAATCACATATTTAATATATAGTAATTTCACCTTGAATATTTTCCACAGTATTAATTCCGTTAAACTCAATGCAATGAATTTAGTTTCTCTTGATTGTAGTTCGTTAAATTTTCTTTTCAGATTCCTTTCATGATCCAACAACAACGAAAGTTTTGGAGGCTTTTGATATCGCGTAGATTACTTTGCATGCATATTTTATATGAAAAAATAAGTCGACTAAAGGAAGATTGACAAATAACGAAAAGTGCGCATCTTTGAAATAATGGGCTTAGCAGATGGACGTGTTGTTTTAAAATCTATTTTTTACGTCAGTTCGCAACTTCCCGAATGAAAATCGAGACGAGCCTCGAAATCGTCAATGAAATTCCGAGGAAAACAAAATATCGATAAATCATTCCTACATCGAACGAGAGTTGCCCACGATGGACTAACAATAAGACACAAAAACCATGTCCCGTATCGTATAACGTTCTCTCTTTCTCTCTTTCTTTCTCTACCTCTTACAAAATCTTTAACGTGTTAATTAATACATTAATTACAGATTGTTATATACAAACTTACAGTCTCGTCATGGAATGGTATGACAATATATATTAGCTACCCTCTATTAGCTACACTCGTTGATTCCTTAATATCTCGTTAAAATCTATATTACAAATATTGGCCTACCTAGGAGGAGGGATTTCCTCGAATACTCGCGAATATCTAAATTCATTCACATTAAAATGATTGCATATAAAAAATAAAACAATAAATTCAGCACTCATACGTATCTGCCGATAATATCAATGTGGAGATTATCACCATTTTTCTTCTTTTTTTTTCATTATATTAACAAGTTCTCGTTCGGCAGATAAAATGTTTCAAGGGCCAGAACATGATATACATACACTTTAGTTTGAGTCATAATCGATGGCCAACGAAAACTTCCCCCCTCCTGAGAAATTCTCGATGACCATTGCACCTGCCGAGAAATGAATATAAGTGAAATATATATATTTTTAAATGTACGTAAAATATAGAAGACCTTAGCCTCGAAAATATGTTACATATATATCACATGTATTTCACATATGTTATATTTTATATGTAAATCGCATGTGAAACATATCACGAAAAATGTATTCCACATAATTTCCGTACGAAAATCTTCTACATTTAACGCCGATTTGTTTTTATATTTTCCGGTTATATTAATTTTTACGCAGGTTGATTTATCGAAAAATCGAGAATAAAAACTCAGTTGATGGCGTGGCTGTTTCTGCGCCTTAGGAACACTCGACTGTTTACAGGATAAACGCGAGTCAATAGAATGAGAGAGCTGCCAAGTGCTAACTTTATGGGTGCTTGTCGCCCGCCCGGTAATCTTATGAAAACTGTGGCGACAGCAGCGACACCATCGTCAGTTGGTTCGACCGCTACGGGTCTTACATCGCTGTGAAAGTTGACCAATTTGTTGCGTCTTCCTTTGCGTTGTGGTGAACTCGGACTGCAGTCATTGCCGTCGCGGTCGTAGAGAATAGTCGCTGAAGCGAAAGGTCTTTTCGCCATGTGAAGCATCTCAACGACGTGTCTTCTTCTCGCGCGTCGTACGTCCGCTGCCTGTTTCGTTTTCCACGCAACAACGCACGCCGCGAGAAAAAGAAAGAAGCAAGAAAAGAAAACGGAGAAAAATACGAAAAGATCTATGTGCAACTGATCCTGGCGGAAGAAAATCATTCCGTACGCCGCTCGGCCGTTTATCTCCGGATACGGCGGGTCAATTGCTCTGAGGGCAATGTGAAATTTCGTAGATCCGAGCTCGTGCTTGTCCTGCGGCAGTGTCAACACCAGACGATTTGTCAAATTTCTCACAACGAGGAAAGTGTTTCTTCGGTCGATTGTCAAAAATGTTGCGAGCTTATCTGCGTGCTTCTCCAGCACTAAATACTGCGGTCCTGGGATCCAATTTGGCTCGGTACTCGTCGAGTTGCTTCCCCATGAGGGCAAACTGTGCGGATGGAATTCCACCACACGAGCTCCTTGCAGAGGCGTCTCGTCGAACCAATTCTCGTAGTAATCCTTTCGCCATTTAAATCGGTGATCCAGTTCCACCTAAGAAAGGTAACATTTGTTAATAATGACAATTGTGTCTTCCGTTGGATTTCCTGTCGTTTCATGTACAAGTTACGATCTTGTTATTTGCGTTATCTAATGACAATGAGAATTGTTTTTTTATTCATTGGACGGAAGAACCAAAGAGTCATTACTAGATATCTAAGTTGAATTTTCTTGTTAAAAAAATCGGGATGTCGGTTCGGGATTTTTCAATAGCACAGTTTGCGAATGCTAATGCTAATGTTTGTAAATTATACACCGATAAAAAGAATTGGTAATACCAACCAAATGTGCGGTTTCGCTGGGCATCAGTAATTAGGATTTGAAAACGGGATGGTTAAATTTAATTTTTCGGTTATCAATCGACTCAAAGAAGATCGATCCTTGTAAGAAAAAAAAATTTTGAATCATATTTTTTGAGCGAATCGTAATGTAATTTTATTGATAATACTCACATCCTGATAACCAGTCGACGAATTCAGCGTAACGACGAACGAGTCATCCCTGGGACTGAAGAAGAGATCGAGCGCTCCTTTAGTAACATCCACCATCACCCGGATATCAACGTTCATGAACCGTGGTTGAACCATGTAGAATACCGTCTGTCCAGGATTGAGTGGTTTTGGTTTCATCTTGCACTCGTCTGAAAAGCACACAGAATCTCCCTCAGACATTTAAAATTCTTCAGGACGCTTTATCGAGACGACAATAAAGCGTACGAACCGTAAGATCCTCCAAACATAACAGAACGTAGCAGTGCAACAGGAAGAACGATGAATGATGTTCATGTGAAGAATAGCGAGGAAAGATAGAATAGTGCCGTGACTCTTATTAATGGGAATGGTGAGAGAAAAACAGTAGGACAAAAACCGGTTAAAGGTTCACGAGAGTTTATCGTTAATATCTGAGACGACTTACCGATTAGTTTGGAGTCGAAGCACATTTTGTTGTCGACTGTCACGGTTTTATAGCACTGATGTCCCATCGTTGGTTTCCCGGCATAATTCTCGCGGCATTTACTGCATTGCACCATCCAACAGGGAATTCCTCCGGTGTTGGTTCCTTTTGTTGGGCCAGTCGTGCACGATGGCTCGCTCTCAGTATTGTTTCCGCAATTGCACTTCTCACCGGTCACCGGATCACAGGTGAAACCATGACCATGACACTCGCATCTGTTATACAATTCAATGTCACAGAGCGTATCGTACAATTTAATTCGATAACGGTGATTATCAAATCAACAGAATATTATACTCACGGACGACAAACGTCTCGAAGGTCTTCGGTTCCTCGGAAATATCCCGAAACGCACTCACCGCACTTGTCGCCTCTGGTGTTGTTTCCGCAATTGACGCACTTCGCTTTCGCGACAGGACCTTCCACCAGCTGCTTTGTCAAAAGTTCGATCGACATTTTGTCAACTGAATTTGGATCCTAAAGAGAGGAGCAAAGTAAAGAATTTATTAGGTTACAAAAGCATTATTTTTCTATTATCCAATTTTGTTCAGAGATTTAATCATTTGTCACTTTTCAAATGGCATCTTTTGTATATATTGCGTGCACCCGATCTGCATCGTAGTCTGAACTTTGGTATGATATATGGTAAAAAAATCTCGTTTTTGATGAAAATACACAATTAACTATTGAGATATGAGATCCCGTTTAAACACCCGTTTTTTTAATTATTGGTCGTTTATCATCTTAACAATACCAGATCTCAACGACAGTATTTTAATTATAAACCTGAGAATTTGTTTCTATATACATGTTTTTTAGGACTCGGTCGTATATGGGGTATTTAGATATACATTTTTTTACTGATAATTTAATAAACCCGGCTCTTTCGAGTCAAGAAACGATATCCCAATCAGAAAATATCATTTTCAGTTATATAGTTGTTATATAGTCCCCATCAACACTGTCTTATAGAGTCGAGAATAGGGACATTTACCTTATCAAAAAAATAAAAGAACCGAGTGATCTCGATGACACGTCTCCGATTTTATCGTTGTATTGTCTTTATAAAGTAGTACAAGAGAAAAAAAACTTACAGATACAGTCATGCTCTCGTTGATGCAGATACGAGTGTGACCGTTGCAATATTCCAAACAGGGAACACACTGGCCATTGTCCGCCGGATTTCCGACATAAAGCGGCTCGCATTTGTCGCACTGAGGTCCCATCGTGTTATTGTGACACTCGATACACTCGTCAAGTTTGTCCGGACCGGCGCAGTTACTGTGTCCGTTACATTGACATTGAATCGAACAATTTGCCCCTACGTATCCGAAATCGCAACGGCAAACGTTTGGCTCAATGCAGGTTCCTCTTACACAGCCTTGAGTGCACATAGGAACGCAGATCTTTCTTCCAAACTCGTTAAACGACCAAGTACTGTAATTATTACAAATCGGTAAGCCAATATTGCCAATATATGTACAAGTAGTAATGGTTTTACGTTCCTGTACAATTACATCGAGTTTAGAAAACATTTCAGGAACTTACGTCTCAGTCTTGTATCCATCTCCACACATGCACTCGAAACCTTCATCGAGATCAAAGCATTTTTCACTTTTTGGCGAACAAGTATGATGCCCGTTCATACACTCATTCTCCGGAGGACAGCGAACGTAGTGCCAGGAAAATACTGTTTTGGGAAGAATAGTCATCACAGCCGTGTCATTTTCTTGGGCCTCCGAGGATTCGAGATCTTGTGTTAGCGTTGCGATAGGCGCTGTGGAAAGATGATATTATTTGCTTAATACAACGCATATTAATCCTTCGACCGTCTTTGGTAAGGTTTCTACTTGTCGCGCAAAATTATCAGGCCTTCTAAGGAAAAAGTAAGTTCATTTTTGACAAATTATCATAAAATTATCGTAAAAAGCAATTTACTGCAAAATCTACATATTTAGAGGCCTCGAGAAGAACAAATAAGTTGCAAATTCATCACGGATATCACTTATGAGCTTCGGCCTGAGAATTGTACTGATTTTCAGCATTATTATGCTAAAAATTATTACGCTTCCTACGGTAAACATTATCATGCTCTCAGAAGATAAAAATATAATTGCATTTTTGAAGATTCATCAGAAAATTATCGAAAAAAATCATTTAATCACGGATAAGATGTACGGGCTTCCGTTTGAGGATTCCGCCAATTTTGCTGTATTATTATACTCGCAATTGTTGTTTTCGTTATGATGTTTTCTCTGCTCAGTATTATTATGTCTTTAGAGGAGAAAAAATATTGCTTTTTTAAATTTAAACTTTAGAAGAAGAAATGGGTGGTTATCTCGCAAAACACTTACGAGCTTCGGTTTGAGGATTCTGTTGATTGTACAACATTTCGCATGTTCCGCCTGCTGGATGATCAGTTGGAGCTTCGAGAGAACCTTCGGTACATATTCCTTGTCCAGTTACATTTGCCGAGTCGAGTGAGCACCAACCGCAATGCGAGTGTTTCAAGCACGTGCTGCACTGTTTAAAAACGGCGCAAGGTTCGGGACAATGTTCGACGTCTGAATTGCGTAGCACCAAGCCGCAAACACCACCAGCGCAGTACAGAGGTTGGTACGAAGGAGATATGCACTGAAAAAGGAAATAAAAGAACAAACATCAGTACTTAATCACATGTACCAATTAATAAATGACCTCGATGCAATTGAAGTCAATAATTATTGACAATCTTTGAAAAATTAATAGATAAATTGCGTTAATACGACTCCGTATTAGTCTTGAAATAATTGTTGTTGCGAAATAATAGATCGCCGTTTGACTGCTAGACTAATTTCGGGTTTTGTTAAATATTTTTCCTTGTATTGAGTTTACTATGACGGTTCTATTCTTCTTCTACCGAATTCTATACCTTCTTTAAATACTGTACTCTACTAACTCTATTTATTTATTAGTATTTCCATGCACTTTCTTTTACTGCATTCCACCTTCGCAGTATCTTAAATTTGTGTAGCAAAATTTAATAAAATTATTTATCGTGCTCGAGTTACTTTTTGCTAATTAGACCCCACTGAAATGTATTATGTGTAATTTCATCGGTTCAGTACTATAGTCATATTCATTTTTCAATTAAAATTTTATACGAGTTTATACTCGTTGAGAGTTTCAACGAGTGCGAGGTGCGAAAACGCTTTTCCCTCCCTTGTAGCATAATGTACTATTACTGTATATAGGAATAATGGGTACTTTATGCGCTAATTGTGTGCTAAATTAAATTGATACATTCTATTATAAATAAATTAAATACCTCGTTCATTTGCGTAGACCAGCGACATTCTCGCCAACCGCCCTCAGAACCTGTTCCCTTTAGGCAACTTCTGCAGTCCTTGTGTTCTCCGCACCGTTTTTCGCACTCAGTGCTAGCCATTTTAAAGCTGAATCTTTCGAAGATATCCTTGAGCACGCAGTTCCAATCGTACTTTGGTTCGGCAGTAATTTCAACGCCTTGCTCAGCTATATTCAAATCGAAAATGATCGAAATTTACAAGAAACGTTCGGTACAATTTCATATATTCAAGTCAGAAAATACTTACAGGTTTTCAAAACTTGCCGCGTCCAAACGCAATCAGTGAGATTCTTGCATTTTTCGCAATCACTTGCTGGGCAGCGACTTTCGCCGCATTGATTTACATCCGTTACTGAAATCTGTCGTATATTGCACTTGTTCTGATCGTCGCAGTCCTTATCCGAAGGAATACACATCGGATGAGGACAATTGGTGCACCATTTACACACCGCCTCGTCGTCCTTGTAATACGGCCACTCGGCTAGACATTCGGTGCAGGTTTTGAAGTTCTGACACTTTCGGCCAGCCATCCAATCAGAGTTGCAGAATATTCCGTTGGAACGCTGAGCTTGAGTGACGTTGATGTCGCATCTAAAGTGCGAAAAGTAATTTGATAAATAAGATGTTCAGTTTTCAGAAGTATTTGGGCAATTTGAGTCAGAGGAGACAAAGAATTGACTTGAATTGTTATTTAAACGTCTAAACGTTGTATACGTTAGGGATTAATGAAACGTTCGTTCTTCTGGCTTCGATTTATCTGAACCTTTCATTCGACTATTTTGTTCTGTATATTTCGATCTTCCATACAGGTTTTTCCGACTTTTCTGCAGAATTTATTTATTAGAAATGATATTATAGGTGGCAGATTTTATTTTCATCCAGCAATAACAATGAACTTTCGATGAAATTGAACATATATAGACACAACTAAGTTAATAAATATATGAACACGATTTTTGCCATTTCGAGAAAAAAAAACGAAAGCGGTCATGAGAAATTTTCACTCAATTGAAAACTCGATTTCTATATTGACTTTGTTTAAGCTATCTACTGTGATTATTTCGCGCAAAAAGCTACTTTCATCTAAAGGTGTAGGCTGGATTAACCGGTTCATTTACTGGTCTTTTTGAATTTTTGGTATGTCATATTTACTTGTATATACTTTGCGATGAAATAAAAATGTTTTTTTAATTGTATTAGATAATTTACTATTCTAGTTGTTTTCTGAATAATCGTGATAAACAAATCATTCTGCTCATTCACTGATGACTTCACTATATTTGCTAGGCTAACAAAAAAAATTGTATATTCAACACATTTTTTTGCTAATCGAACAATTTGTTTTGTTAAGCTAGCAAACAACTTGATGCTATTACTATTCCAGCAAAATAATTGCTGGCCCAGTAAAAATGTTTTTTTTGTGTGGCTTGAAAATTAGTGACGATTGCAATTAAAATTAGAATCGAAGCAAGTTGTGCTTACTTGTCATCTCTGTTGACGGATTCCTCGTTGGAAAAGCAGTAGGAAACGTTGTTGCCGGCTATAGTCGTAACCGCGCAGAAAGAACACCCGAAGTATTTCCTGCAGGTGACTTTGTCAGTCCACAAATTGCAAAGATCCTCGGGGATGTTGATTAATGTGACGTGACTCTTAATACCACCGTCAAAGCCGCCTACCACGTAAACGGCGTTAGTTTCCGGGTCAGCGTGTGTCATGGCGTGAGCATAAGCAGGCGGTGGAGGATTTCCGATGATTTCCATGTCTTTAGTTATTAGGCGAATCCATAGATTGCAAGAATACTTGTAGGCTATCAATGCATCTGATGTATTGTGAGGATTTTGACGGCCCCCGAAAATAACCATGTATTCGTCTGTCGTCACCGCTGAATGCAGGAATCTTGCCTGCGGCTGAATCATTTTTTGATTTGAGTTAGATGAGAATCAACAAAAATCAAACAATAAGTGATATCATTTTTGAGTCCCTTAAATAAATTGCAATGTTATCTTAACAACATAATGAGTTTCAAAATGCCTTATAGCTTAGAAATTGCAATGCAGTACAAAAATCGGATTTCATTGTATTGAAATATCGTTTGAAATCGTCCAAAAATTACCCAAAAATATTATTGATAAAATTGGCAATACTAACGAAGACTTTTCGTGAGTTTTTAATCGAACGATTGAAGAATAAAACCGAACGTTCTATAAACATTATCATCATAATTTTGATTGTTTATGGCGAAAGTCATCTCAAACATCGCCTCATTACTAAAGAAAGTGTTATTCTTATAATCAAAAACTCTTTTATTTTTCACAAGTCGATCAATGTCGCAACTACTGATTTTCTGAATATTAACATCTGCAATTAAAAAAATCAACGGCCAACTTACCAAACTGCTCCCATCGCTGAACTCGTCCTCGAATGGCGGAAGTACGGACCACGAACGAGACTTGTAGTTCAGTGCATAGAGTTTATTGGATATAAAAGTCCTGTTGATCGCATAGGTATAGCCGCCGAAGATGTAAAAGCTGTCGGATTTGCTATGATAGACGGTAGTATGTCCGTAAACACCGAGAGGACCATTACCAACGGTATTCACTGTGTCCCAGATCTCAGTTTCAAGATTAAGTTCCCAAACAGTGTCAAGATATCCATATTTCGGGCTAAAACCACCGATAAGAATCAAGCTCTCGGATTCCCCGTCTCGTCGAAGCGTCAAAGTATGTCCAGCAAGTGGCGGAGGTTCCTTTTTCAACGGATCCTGTTTAACGAGACTCCATCTCTGATTCTGCAGGCTGAATTTCCAAAAATCGCTCAAAGTATTATTCGACAATCCCTGAATGCCTTCTTCCTTCATCGAGAGTCCTCCGTACACGTAAATTTGTTGCCTGCTATGAACAATTTCAGCCGCATGAAAATATCTTCCCTGTGGCATCGAAGCTTCGGACGTAGACTCGACAGTAACAGGCATCCACGTATTATTCTTTGTGTCGAAGAGCCGAATATCGTTGAGCGGTCCATGGCTGAGTGAATAACCGCCAAACATCCAGAGACTTCCTCGCCGATCGGCGACAAGACTATGTCCAAAACGCGGCAGTGTTTTTCGAAGATGATCTAAATGATCAGCGAGATATTCCGAATTGAACAATTCCGTGAAAACCAACTGATGATCCTGAATTTTAATCGAACAATCGCGACCCCCAAAACCAGCAGCACACACACAATGTCCATATCCCTTGTCGCAAATTCCTTGTTTCTTAATAGAAGTGCAATTGCCGGGGCAGAGCTCGATGTCGCAATTAATGCCTACAAACCCAGTTTTACAGAGACAATTACCCCCGCGACATTCTCTATTCTCAGGACAATTACCGCAGGTCATAACAACGTAACTAGCATTGAAACCCTCAACCTCATCAAGCTGTTTGTAATGAACCGTCAGAAAGCCCGATTTAGCTTCAACAGTCACCGGATAATCGGTACTTTCCGTGCAATAAACCCCGAGAAGTTGGCTCTGATGGCTGGTTGTAGACGAGACAAATTCCGGAAGTCCGTCGTACACGTAAACGCTATTTTCCTGGCAGCTAACGTTTATGTCATCATGAATCGTAAATTGGATAACGCTTTGAATACTCGGCGTCATCGTGTCAGGTGAGAGTCCAGTTTTCGGGCTGACAATCCACAAGCATTCCCTAGTTGGCGTACCTCCCAAATGAGTTTCCCAAAGCGACAATTGCGAGTGTCGACTTCCGAGTCCTTGTTTCCCGTTTTCCGCTCCTCCTAGCATTCCTCGCGACATACATCCGTAATAACACATTCCGCCGTCTCTGGGATCACCGTAGTAACCCTTTTTGCATCTCTGACAAGTATCGCCTTCGGTATTGTCGCGACAAAAGCATACTCCAGTCTGACGATCACAAACCTCCAATTCCTTGTCTCCGTGCTCGTTGCAATTGCATTTTCGACATCCCAAGCTCGTCGTTGCATTCCCGTAGCTTCCGGCTTTGCATTCCTCGCAGAATGGACCCGTCGTCCAGTCTTGACACTCGTCGCAAATGCCAGTGCCCTGAAGACAAGTGGAGTGATTGTAGCAGCCGCAATTCGTTCTGCAGTCCGATCCGGTCCAGCCGAGATTGCATTCACATTTGTAATCCGGCGCCTCGCTGCAATAGCCGTTTACGCACTTTTCGTAGCAGGTTTTCGTGCAATTTTCCTTTCCATCGCCGTTGAAACCGCGTTTGCACTGACAACTGAAACTTCCATGGGTGTTTGTGCACACGGCGTTTGAATGACAATCGTGAAGGCCCAAATCGCACTCGTCGACGTCCGGACACTGTGCGTAAGCCCAGCCGGACTCTTCGAGTCCCAAAAGCGCTGTGGTCTCGTTTTGTAGCTCGTTTATCACGAGACTGCAATTAACGTGAGGCTGATTGAAATCTCCTTGAACGCAGGCGCCGGTTATTGGATTATCGAGGCTGTAGCACCAACCGCAGCTAAGGGAGTGAAGACAACTCGTGCAGTTTGTGTGTCTGCTGCAACTTTTGCACTGGTCGTTGCCTGAAAGCGAGGAAGAGCTTCTCGATGTTACGCCCATGAGTCCAGCTTGATCCATCCATTCGCGACACAAACCGAATTGATACTCGGATGTGTAAACGGAAAAGGAAAAACATTCTTCTGTGGCTTCGCACCAAACGCACCGACCGCGCTCGTCGAGACATTGCGTGCAGTTTGAACGTTGTCTGCAAGGAATTGGACACTCATCGAGACTCATAACAGCGTTTGGCAATCTACCGAGTCTAGCGCATTTAGCGTCTTCCGTCCACCATTCGCAGAGATTGCTGCCAACGCAGGACTCGCAGGATATGTAATTCGAGCAATTGGCGCAAGCGAATGGTGTTATTGTTAAATAATGCCATTCGGTTATCGGATCGCCGTTCTCGTCGTTATCTACTTCTATCGAACATGTCTCCGTTTCGTTAGTCGAACGCGAGAGACACTTGTTGTTTATATCGCACCAGCCGCACGACGAATCGGTCAAACAGTGAAGACAATTTTTGTACTGCTCGCAGGAACCGTTTTGATAAGGCTCGAGGTATTCGAAAGTGAAGAATTTTGGATTTTCTGTCTTTTTGTTGTGGGTTATTTCCATCTTACTGGACTCACGGTAATTCGCTGTTACCATTCTTTTTGATACGAAATCTAAGAGGTAACGACCCGGTGATAAGGTCATTGGTTGACTGTCGGACCAACGCGTGGCGGTGCAATGAGACGTTTCCGCCGTTAAATTCGCTACCAGCTCCTGTTATAATTTATTACGTTTGAATTAGACAATTGACAATGAATCACGATTTTGTTATTTCGCCTGAATAGTATTTCAATATCTTTATGTTAAATCGACTTCAAATCATAATAATATGTGGATATATTACATTTTTTTTTTAAATGAAAACAGTTTATAAATTATAATTTTTCACTTATAACATGAATTCGCGGATTATCTCCAATAGAAATAATTTTCCATGTAGTTTTTTGTATTATTTCTACAACGCAGTTTTTAATCATTCCTGAAGACTGTTTTAATGATAAAATTTCAATGTTCCAAAACATTTTTATAACATTGATTGTAAATTATTATAATGCAAGGAATTTATTAATAAGTGGGTTAAAAACAAATTATTCAACAACCTATTAAAAAAACCTTTTTTCTAATCGTATGAATTCGTCGATTAAATCGAATACAAATGTTTTTTCAAAAAGAGGTTCCTTGAAAATGCTCCCACAGCATAAAAATCCCGAGAGTTGCGATACCCAAAATACCGCTCGACGTGAATTAAAAATATAGAATAAATTGGCAAGCGAAATAACTGATTAACGAATGAAAAATGTCGTCGAAGGAATTAAAAAATTTCTTACCAATTCACCAGGATCATTGTTAGATGACACGTGAAGAGTGGCGCTATTGTAGCTGACACAAATTTTGAGGTGTTCCGCGGCGCTGTCCCAGAAATATTGAGGCGGTCGTAGAAATCCCGTAAGCCTAGCAATCATCTCACCGCCTAAAGCAGATTCTGTTTTGGCGCCCTGCATCGACGGAACGTTGAAATCAACGGTAGTCGCATTGACGATCGTTACAGAGTCCGGTTGGCTAAAATTCACTGGTGGCCGATATTTCAGAAAAGTGAGGCCTGGTCTTTTGTCCATTTCGCGACATTCTTCAACTTTGGCGATTTCCGTGCCTTTCGGACCCCACCAACCGGGTATTTGAGAGGGTGTGTCGTCCCTGAGACCGCAAACTCCGTAGTTATCGTCCTTGTGATGACATCTTGCATTTTGAACACACCAGGTACACGTGCCGAGATTCAACTTATTTGAAACTGAACTCTTGCCTCGGGAGTTCGTTCCCCAACCGTCACCGGGCTGACCATGTATTAAACAAGAGTGACAATCGCCCAGAGCTGGGCAAACGCCTGGACAACGCGTTGTCTGAAGATTTGTCGTGCAGTTGCTGCCTATTGTACGTCCATAACAGATCTGGAATACCGCAGAAAAAAAAACGTCACGATACAGTTCGATTAAAATTTGGTGACTCAAGATTTCGGTGATTGCGAGATTATCATTTTATGAATTTATGCACCATTCGTGAAAACCCTTTGACCTTTACAATGTTTACAGAGATCTGATTTATCTGACCGTCGTTCGGATTGCTATGGAATGCCCCATATACAAGGAAGACGAGAATATTCTAGGTTACAAATTCATTCCAATCATGTGTTTACCTCGTCAGCTGAGCACCAACCGCACTCAGGATTCGCCGCACATTCCGATAGTCGTTTATGCTTCCAGCAAATTTGCTCCGGTTCAACAACTTCGCCATCACCTGGTGCTAACATAGACGGCAGAGTATAGGCCAATAAATCAGCGTTTACATTCCCATGATATCCGCCTACGATTAGCAGAGTATTGCCGTTGCGTACATCAGCAGCGTGAGCAAAGACGCCCTGTTGTTTAGGATAGCCGGAATCTTGAAAAAAAAAAAGGAGGCGATCGGTCATCGGCAAAGCCCTTAATTTGGTTAATTTATCAAAGAAGGAGAATTCTTAGCACCTTTGTCGGTAGAACCGAGAACTTCGTGACTGACCCACGCGTGGCAGCCCAAATGATAAAGGTACATTTGATTGTCGTAACATATTTCCTCCTTATTATGCCTGTGAGAATATCCTCCAAAAACCACCAAATAATTTCCGATTATATTGCACGTGTGAAAAGCTCGCTCCCGTGGCACATAAGTATCTGGTAAATGTGTTCGCGGATAGTGAATCTCCGACCAGACTTTTCTATCGAGCTGAAAAACGAACATTCTGTCGGAGAGTTTGCTGAACCTCGCGACACCAGCTACAACGCCGCCGTAAACCAACAAAGAATTTGTCGCTTGATGATAGACCGTCGAGTGCGCTACCACTCTTACGTCCAATTCTTTTCCACCCCGCGGTCGCACTTCTCGCCATCTTTCTGTGCTTGCCGTTGGATCAGCTAAAATAAGAAATCGATGATAAACGAAAGTACAATAGTATATTACGATACGAGTGCGAAAAAAAAATCTGACTAGTGTAAGTTTGCTGAACGAGCTACGAGTGAGTATCGTTTTTACGCCATTTTAGAAAAAAAATTTCCAACGAGTAATAGATGAAGTTTTATTCCACAAAAAGGGAAACGCGAACGGTACGTTAAACGTCTATTATCTCACCGTGTAAAGTAATAGTGTAGTACGATACAAGTGCGGAAGAACTTTTTCTAACGTGTGTGAGTGTTGACATCACACGAGTCGAAAATAAGTTTTTCGAACGAGTGTTCTACACAATTTTACCTCACAAGAAATGATAAAGGAGGTTTTCATGTACGTGAAGCAAGCGAAAATCAGCCGTCAGAATAAAAAAAAAATGTTATTTAAGAACTCGTCAAAAGGTTCAATCGATTGAAATTTTTCAGGCTTTGCAGCAAGAGAGAAAAACTTGAAAAAAAACAACGTTATTACCCAAAAAGATTATTGAAATAATGATGCCAGAGAATGATTAATAAATTAGTTTCTCGAAGAATCGTTTAAAGACCTTTCAGAAAAAACTTCTTGTTTCTCACAAAATATATCTACTGATTCTAGAATTTCATTTAATGACATTTTCAGTAGGCATAGATTTTCGAAACGAGACATGAAAAAATTTAAGAAAATTCTTGAAAAGCTTATATGTAGTTGGAAAATGACGGATTCAAATTCATGAGAGAAAACATGAAATTAAAAATAAAAGATTTTTAATTCAACTAAGTTATTGATCTTGTCATTTATAACTATTTTACAAACTAAATGATTTTATTGAATTGAATATCGTTGAGTTTTTTTTTCTCTTGCGGCGAATCGGAATTCTAATCAAAACCAATATTTGTTTAAAAATATTTACTTAATAAGTGCTCAATTTAACGATTGTAATTTCCTCTGACTAATAGTGAATTAACTAGGATTTATTTTGTAGTAGTCGCAATTACTCAAAGGCCTATTAAATTGCTATTACTCAGTGAAAATATCTCAACTCAGTAATTACACAGAGTCCCACATTGAGAAATGACTATAGCTTAGCTTGAATTTAATTACCCGAACAATGTTACCTCATCTCTTATATAATTTCACTAAATCAATATTCGACTTACTGAGATTCAATTTAATTCTGTAGAGGCTCGAAGAAAATTCTCCATCGACAGTACTTCCGCCAAAAAGATAAATATAATCGTTTGCCAGCGTCAAAGTATGTCTGGTGAGACGAGGCGGATAAAACGGTGAATTTTTTGCTCGTAGTGTCCAAAGGCTCGTATTAACGTTGTAATGCCAAAGTTCGTTGGATAAAGAACCGTCTTCGATTTTTCCTCCGTATATAACAAAGCCCTCTTCGTATTTACAAGCCGCGTGACCGTATCGCGGACTGGGCTTGGGAAGATCATCTTCAGACAACTCGGTACTGTCTTCGTTAGACGTACTGGCAGTAGTTATTTTTGGCTCTAGAATTTCCTGCAAAAAAGCATTTTCCTGCGCGGGATTTTCTATAACGCGCTCGCGCCAAGTCACACCGTCGTCCTGAATACTCGACGTGTGACGTTGTCTGTTCGCCAGCGTTTGAGAGTATCGAGGTCTCGTGCGTTTCGGATGTTTCTTACGTATACTCTCGTTTCTCTCGATTCTCTCTGTAGTCTTTCTCATCTCTAATTCTCTCGCCTCTTGCGCCTTTCTCTCGCGCTCTCTGTGCTCCGGCGTGTTCCTCAACTCCCGCCAACCATCCTGAGCACCGTCGACAGTAGTTTTCTCTCGAAGGCTGAACGTGGTATTTTCTTTGAATTTGTACAATAACTTCCAGACGAAGGAAGTCATAGGGAGGCCGTACTTTTCCGCCCCCGGCCCAATGCGCTCTAATTCACTGGCTATCAGCATTGGATCTAAATATTCAACGGAAGAAGCCCCTTCTGTGAAAAGCAGAAACGCGCTTCTTAGATTTATGTCGTAATGAAGATCGATCTACAACGTACACATAGATACTGTAATCGTTGAATTTGTTACACAACGAATAGCGGAAGGAATAAAACGAAGCACTTATCGGACGGTGGCGGTTCAGATAGTTAACGACATTTGAAAAACATTTCACACGCATAAAATTAAGAGCTGCGTTGATAATGAGCATTTGAAGAGAATGTATAAAATGCTTTTCCCAAACCCGAAGCAAACGCAACTATCATTACTTTTCCCGACGGTAAATTAGTCCGTACTGCCACGTGCATCGATAATCGCATTCATTGATTTTTTCTTAACTCTTTAATTGCCAAAGTATCACATCATTGGACGATTAGCTAACAAAAAAAAATTATTTAAAAGACTACATCAATTTGACAAGCCATGACATTTAGTTAAGAATGCACCCTAAATTTTTATTCTGGGAAAAAAAAACAATCACGCGTGAAAATTGAATAAAAAAAGCTGCTTCTATAGATGCGCCATTTTACAAGTATTTCGATTGATTAAAATGGCTAACATTTAAAAAAATAATTTCTATTAAATACGAGTGGTCGTCGGCCGTTAATAATATAATCGTATTTCCTAGAAAAAGTAATTAATCTCGACTCACATAGTTTTTGATGGTCCAGCAGCAATTATAGTGAAAATTTATAATTTTACAATAACTGATGAACGAAGTGTAAATTTGTAACGCTAGTAAATCACTCACCCAATATCACACCGTACTCGTCTTCCCATTGACTCGTACTAAAACGATAAACCTCCAAATCGCTGAGAACGTAATTGAGGTCATATCCACCAAAAACGTAAAGCGAATCGGTCTCACTCGAGTATATCGCTGTGTGAGCTGCTCTGGGAGTCATTCCGCCCTCCGAATGAGCGAGCCAATGCCACCTTTTGAAAAAAATAAATAGAAATAGAATAGATTGTTAAACAGGATGTATATTAACAAAGAAGATAAGCATCTTACTACATCCCAATACACTTTTTCGTTTATCTATTTAATACTCCATCAACTATTCATTTTTTTATCAAAGTAATATGAGGGTATAAAACTATCTTTTTGACTTTACATAATTCCTTAAAGAACGCGTTTTTTCCATTCAATTATTAAATCTAATAATAAATATATTTTAATTTGATAATGAAAATGTGTTGCCTATAAATTTAATTCCCTGATCTTTCCTTTACGTGATAAATACATTGTTGAAAGCGGTTATCGATTGTTTGCAACAATGTGTTGAATATCTACAAAAAAATTACAGTCTCAGGTAAATAAAAATGTGAGATAAAATGAAATGAAAAACAAATAAAACTCGTCCGATAAAAAAATGTAACATTACGAACTATGCATCGCGTGTGTAAATAAGTGAAAGTATAGATATACAAAGAGTTGATATTTGAAATTTTCCACTCCAACTGACCGATTTCCCTCAGGGTGCGTTCCATTGAGTGAACACGATTGTCCGGCGAATCCCTCGTAACATTGGCATCTTTTTACGCCACATTTGCCGCCGCCTGAACATTTGTTAGGACACAAAGCTCTGGAGCAGTCTTTGCCACCCCAGTCATTTTCGCAGAAACACGTGTTGTTTATACACTTCCCGTGTCTCGTGCAATTGTTTGGGCAATCCGTGACGGAAAATTCCGCGTGAAATCCGTCGAGTACATAATTAGTATCGCTGTACAAGAGGATCAACATCTGCAAAACGGAATTATAGTAATATTCAGAATATTCCTTATGCAGTTACAGATTCGAAAATAAAATCACTCCAGCTATAGATAGTCTGATTTGCATAACAGGAATCATTATCAGATGTATAGGGAATGCACTGTTGTGGAAAGTTATATTCTGCATTAGCATACATAAGGACTTTGGCATTGAAGCTTGATAGGCCATTGAAATACTCATGTAATAGACTCACATAACCAGACGACGAAGTCACTTGCTGAGGTTCTGTTTTTCCACTAAAGCTGCCCAAGAGCGGAGAGCGAAAAGAATCTCCATCATAGACAAAAACATAGTCATAGCTGCACTCTGTACCCATAGTTCTGAAGCTCAATGTTATGAACTGACGACTATTATTGGCTGAAATAAAAATGGATTTTAAATACAATAGGAATTTTCTTCAAGGTACATAACTAATCCAAATCGGCATAGTTTCCCACAATTATTTGTACACAGTTAAATGCAACAATGGAAGAGAATTTGCATTACAAATGTGCTTTTAGAAACAAACAAAAAAAAAATAAGGTAAAAAGTTGACAGAATTGTTTTTTAAATCGATCTATTTTTACATATTTCAGTACACTTATTCCATTTCTCAAAAATGGCTCTAAAAATCCTATAGATTATTTTATGGAGTTGAATGTTAAAAAATAAGATTCATTTCAACAGTCATAAAAATTTCTTCAAAAATCAACTACAATAATGTCTTAAATGTCTGTACTGTGACAATACCCAAAATTTGTATTTTTGAATCATAAGGTACTTTCCGGAAGCCACAAAAAGGAATAGCATTTAAAAATCAGATATACTATCTCACCTAAAATTACTCCATAATATAACGCATTCGTGGTATGATATTTTTCATTGATCAATCGCTATAAATATTTTTTCAAATTGAGCATTTATGCCATAATAGACATCTCCTTTCATTATTATCAATTACTATGTTAAACTTTGCACAAGCAATTTCAAACAATCAGCACTAATTTGACAACCACAAAACGCAACATGAGAGACTATTTTTTTTACCTTTTATGAGCCACTCGCAATGCGAATCCTGGGTGTAATTGGAGCCCATAGGACCATCGCTTATCATGCCCCACGAATCAGTAAAAATCTTCCTCGTCTTATCACAGGGAACTTGTTTGGATGCCTGGGGAGCGAGCTCCAAGCTCCTCATCAGGCAGATCCACGTCACGACCCATATTGCAGCGACTCCGACTCGCCCCATCACATAACATACGTCTTATTGACCTCTAGTGAGATATAGTTCATCGTCCGAGCTCATTTGATTTTTTGTGCTAGGAATGGCACGACTTACACAGAGCAATTTAAATTCACAGGTCTAAGAAATCCCAGAATCATTCCACAGACTACGAACTTTTATACTTTTTTTTTTGAGGCTAAGATTTACCTAAATTCCTAATTTTTTTTCAAACATATGTGACACTTGTTTTATGTATACAAAGGAAAAATCACAGTTTCCAGCTCCAATAATAATGTCGTTTTTTCAACAACACAAAAAACACTGTAAAGATGATGAGGTACGTGATGCCTACACTTGTTTTTTCGGAACTTGTTAGGACTGTAAGCTTGTAATTCGATGCACTTCACTATTGGACGTTTTTCTTTTAGCTGTTAATAAATCGACTTATGCGTTTGGCGGTTGTTGAATTCACGAGGAATATGCAAAAATCACTCTCATATCACCAGCTGACTTGCATTAATATTGGAAACGACAACATTGGGGTATCTGATTAGCGTTGTGGTGGTTGTGGCGGCTGTTAACTCGGCGAGCATTGGTCACACCTTTATTGGCAAGGCCAACTCGTAAACATACGTGCAGGCATTGACGATCTCGTCCAATCGAATCCCGGCTTCGCGATAAATCAAAACATTTAACTACTACTTGTTCGCACGGGTCACGTCAAACACCTTCTCTCCGTACGGAGAGACTCGTGAACGGCCTACTTTGTCAACAGTTGGAGAGATATTTTTGTTGGTATCGCCGTTCGGTCCACGCGAGATGCTCGTCTGCTACTGTAGGGCTAAAAACGAGAAATCTCCGTGCGACGTGGATAATTGGCTGTAAGGGAGACACACGTGTAAACATGGGCATACATTTTTACGTGAACTTACTTCGGCCCCCACTTATTCTCTCGTATATAGCACTACTTTACCCCCGCTTACGGTGACACCTTGGGTGTTTTACATTGAGGAAAACTGGACGAGGGGGAGGGGGGTGTTGGCCCTCCATCGTAATATAGCTAATGGCTCTCTCGTGAGGAATAGAAATCGTTTCATTCATATTGACACTTGAGGTCGGTCCTTTGGAGACGCGAACTATATATAGATGGGAATACATTGAATATCGGTCGGTAAGAAAAATTGACTTCACCCAGTCGGTAATACCAAAACTGCACCATTGAGTCGAAATGGTTGCTTTTTTTGCACTCCATTTGTAACAGAAACGGGATTGTCGATAACATAAAAACGGCGTTACAACTCTGTTAGTTAAGATTATGTGTTATACGAATTGAGTCGCCATGAGTGCGACAAAGACAAAGCCATTCGTCGTTGCAGAAGAGCGAGAGAGAACGACAAAAGCGTCTAACTCATCACGTTAAAGTGATGGGTCATACTCGGTCGGTAACTAAAACTGTTAAACGTTTCTTTTTGCTATAATTGACGTGTTATGCAAAAGACGAAAAGTACTGACTCCGTTTTAGCATTCTGCAGTCAAGATTTTTCGACTTTTTTTTTCCCTTGTACTCACAGCGACCCTCAACGTGATGTGTTACATGCTTCTGTCGCTCTCTCGCTCTTCTGCAAGAGCGGATATCGTTGTCTCTGTCGCACTCCAATCCAATAGTTCGTCACACTCAAGTAATCGTAACTTTACATGCATAATTATTAACCACTGATGGTCAAAATAAAGTTTTTGCATAGAATTAATATGAATACACTTGTATATCAGTATTCATTTTTTATTGTTTGTAAATCCATTATTATTACACACAATGATTTATTCGGATCAAAGAAAAATTTATTAGAAACAATGAAAAAATCTATTAATCCCTAATAAATTTATTTGATTCAAAATAATGTTGATGAAGAACTTGAAGTACATATATTTTTAAACAGTGTTCTAATTACACATACTTCAACTTTGCAAAAAAACTACTTAAATTTTATGCAATTCAAATACTTACTTTGAGTATATGTACTTCATGTGTGCTTCAAGAAGTACTTCTTCTATATATGTATTTTAGAAAGTACTTCATGTAAGTGTGCTTAAAATTCATGTATATGTACTTAAGATGTACATACTTTAAAAAGAGTACTCCAAGTATATGTACTTCAGAAATGTACTAGAAGCATTTTATACTTCAAGTACTTTACCCACTTCACTTTCATATGCAAGCTGAATGTTGCTGTAAACTGCTTCAAATTTTGAGATGTATAAATTATGAATTATCGATAAACAAAATAAAAGTCATTATTTCCAGCAGAAAATCTTTCCTGACTGTGCATCTATTGAGTGAGATTGAGGTAGATGGAGATTATGTAATACATTGATTTCTATTTCTTGATCATGATTGAGGCCCTCTAAAAAATTATCAGTATTCAAATAATTTTTTGTTGCTTAATTATTAAACTCTTATGGATCTATTCATTATTTACAATTAAACTTTGGATAATATATAGCAATGGAATTATATTATAATTATATAGCAACAGCTATATAATTCCATGCTAGCAGCTGCAGATTATCGTAGAGTTTTTGTATTTTCCTGCAAAAAAATTCGAAATTTTTTTTTCCACTTGACACTAAGTTGTCATAATGTTAACAAATATAAATTATAAACAAAAAATAATTCTCTCCGGCGGGGAATCGAACCCCGGTCTCCCGCGTGACAGGCGGGGATACTTACCACTATACTACCGAAGATATGAAAGAGACTTGATTATAAGCTTATATAAGGAAGAACATACTCAATTGTATAAAAGTCATAAGTCTTGGGAATCAAACTGGGCTTTATATGCCTTAGTGAATAATTTTAATGTAACTACAGCATTTATATTGCAACAACAAATACTTTTTCATAATTACAAACCACTCTAAATATAATTTTCTTTTACATATTTGCAAAGAATTCATATTCATAACTATTTAGGTAATGTTCCGTTTGATCTATTTGCTTAACAGTGAACAAACTCAATTGTACGAAAGTCACAAGCTTTGAAAGTAAAATGTGCCTTCATATGCTTTGGTAAATGTTTGTAATGTGAGTCCCAGTATTTATATTGCAACAATAAATTTTTCTTTGTAATCAAAAGGTATTCCATATAGAATTTTCTTCTAGATATGTAAATTGGTTACATATGCAACTGTTAAGGTGATATTTTCCTTCATATATTTGGTCAGAATGCAATGTTGCTTTTGCTTCAGAAATGAATATACAGACATTACAATATACTGTCGTAATGTCAACTTATCACTGTGATTTGCGAGGGGGCATTGTATCACCTTAAGAGATAAAAAATTTGTATTTAAAGACACTTTATATTCACTTGTACTTGAGAACAAAGAAGCAGCCACAACCAATGTTGTTGGTAAGCTTGTTGTTCTTGAGGACATCAGGTGGAAAGTTTTATATCTATTCACGAACTCGAGAAAACAGCCAGAATAATCAATTTGAGATATAAATGACAATCCTCTTCTAGATGTTCATCGTTAAATAAATCGCCCCCTTTTTCGTTACGGACTTAATAGTTACAGAAAATGTAGATAAACCCGCGCGTCGTCTGCTTAACATAATGCGCTTTTGCGCCACCTTTTCCATAGGTGATATGGACCTGCAAACATTTGACATTACACGTGATCCATGGCATGACTTCGTTGTCCATGGATCATTACGTTTGTCGAGCATTTATTGAACAATGTGATCATATCATTATCATTTAGTAACGATTATCTGGCGGTTTTATAAAAAAATATAAAAAGTTCTAAATAATCCGTAAAAAAATAAAACTCAATAAGAAATTATACGATTCTATGATTTTTTTATTGGATGGAAAATTCCAATTTGGCATTGATAAGATAACAAAAATTTCATAGGAGAAATTTTAATATTTTTTTCGAAACTTCGCCGATTTCTCAGATTTTCATATTTTAGCAAAATCCTAGTTCGTATCAGGAATAATACCGCGCGCGCGTGTGTATGTGTGTGTGTGTGTGTGTGTGTGTGTTACCTAAAAAACGGGTTTATCAATCGCGCTAAAATTTTGGACACACGTGGGCCGGCTTAGCCCCGTTGTTCGTGGTAATTATATTAACGGTTTATTCTATTTTTAATTTTCAGATAAATGTCTATAGTTTCGCTAGCTTCTGCAAATTAGTAGCTATCGAGCTAAATGATTTTATTATGAAAAAATTCACGCTAAAGGAGGATCTGTATTGAATTTGGGATAAATCTATAAATAGGTTTGATTTTTATGAGATTTCGAAATTTACAAAAAAAAATCCGTTCCGCACTATGGCTTGCAGTTCGGATTTTATAGCATTTTTTATCTATCTTCTTTGGCAATGTGCAAGATTGTACTTTGCATCCTTATTTTATAAGAAACAGGGGTTATATTGCAATAAATTAAAACAACGATGACGTAAATAATGTTAATATAAATTGACCTAACAAATAATAGAGCTCACTTTCTGCTTCATAGTCACTTTGCTGCAGTTTTGCATTTTTTTCCAATGTATAAGGAAGGTCATTTTTTTTTTTTTTAAATAATATACCTTGAATTTCTCAATAAAACTGCTAGAAAATATAAACATTACACGGAATCTTATAAACCATATAAATTGTTCCGAAATTATAACCACTTAGTCAATAATAAAACAAAAGTTTATCAAATAAAATAATGAACGTTGAAAACTTAGGTGAAAGGGCACATCTTTCTTTCTCCTTTCCACTCACTGAAATCCAGTGGTATTGGAATATTTTTACTATATGAGCGGGAGCGAGATAAAAATAAGTACTCTCTCCGTCATTTCTCTCGAGCGAAAAAGAAAGGCGCTATGAAAATCCAGAGTTTGCAACTGCAGAGATCCTAGCGGCTAGTGCTCGAAGCGAGTCTCTGCATTCGTACGAAAACTCATCCGTACCGCAAAGTAAAATAAAAAATAGATGTTGAAATTTTGATAAATTGAAGAAACAAACACTACTTGAAATGTTGGTGCGACTACCTCAAATGCCGCTGGCCACGGCATTAAAAAACAGGTGTTTCCTCATTTTACACTCACAAAACCAATCGCTCATCATAATCGCCGATGTTAACCTCACATTTCATCCGTCTTTGCAGCTCTGCCCAAACCAAGTATTTCAAAGTATGGCAAAGATGTAATTTCTCGTCGGAAATGAAGTCTACTGACAACCCGCCGACCAAACAAATAGTCACCCCGTTTCCTCCACTGTCGCAACCTGTCGCTGATTTACCAACCCCTATTTACTCTTCCGCTAAGGAGGAAAATCAGGTTACTCAGATCACAGTTTTGCCCAATGGTTTGCGAGTTGCATCAGAAAATCGTTTTGGACAATTTTGCACAGTCGGTGGTACGTACAATGTACAACGTTTTATTGATGATTTCCGCTAATTGCCAGCATTGTAACCGGTGGAATTTCTTTCTAGTTTTGATTGATTCTGGACCGAGATTCGAAGTTGCTTATCCCAGCGGAATATCCCATTTTCTTGAGAAGTTAGCGTTCAATGTAAGCCTTTGTTATATCTGATTATTCAGAATTCTCTATTTTACCTTTACTACAATTTATTCTTACAGTCGACAAAACATTATAAGAGCAAAGATGAAATAATGCTGACATTGGAAAAACATGGAGGTATTTGCGACTGTCAAGCATCTAGAGATACTTTTGTATATGCTGCTTCTACGGAAAGGCATGGTTTGGATACTGTTACCAAAGTTCTCGGGGATATTGTTTTAAGGCCACAAATCACAGATGACGAGGTATTTTTTAAAAGAAGTTATGAAAACGTTTATATTTTTGAATATTAATCTGGCAAGTTCCAGAGTTACCTTTATAGTTTCTTTTTCTATCCAATTATTGTCAAATTACCATCAAAGTTATTATTTTTGTAAAACTATAATTTTCAAAATATCAATTTTTTTAAAACTAAAGAAGATGGTAATGTTTAATGCATTTAAACCAAAAAAACAGCTCTTCCATTTGTCTTGATAATTTTCACTAAAGTTTGTAGAATTGGAATTGTTTTTTTTTTGCATTCAACATAAGTTATAATTTTTTTAATAAGTACTGCAATTCATATGACTAATGAAAGTAATTTATCATACATAACTATAAACTGCTTGGATATTTATTTCCAATGACATTCCAATCAGTTTCGATGTCCAGTAGTTTTGTGATAAAATGGAAAATTGCATCATCCAAACTACCGATTTTACTTGCAGCTGAATGCAGCAAGGCAAACAGTTCACTTTGAATTGGAATCGTTGCTTACACGGCCTGAGCAAGAGCCATTGCTCATTGACATGATTCATGCTGTAAGTACCAAAAATGTCCACCAGAAAATAGATGGAACCAAAATCAATGACCACAGATATTTTCTTACAGGCTGCATACAGAGAGAACACGTTAGGTCTTCCTAAAATATGTCCAGAGGGTAACATCCAAACGATCGACAGAAAAATATTATTCACGTATTTGAAAAATCACTACACGCCAAACAGAATGGTAGTCGCGGGAGTCGGTATCGATCACAACGAACTAGTCAATGCAGTTAAAAAGTAAATTAATTCATCGATATTCGGAAAATTTATTAATATTTACGTTATCGTAAATAATTTAATGACGACAGGATTGCGTTTGCTTCAGGTACTTCGTAGATGAAAAATCAATATGGGATGAAGACAGCAGTCTCGTTATAGGCGATAAAACTATGCATCTTGTCGATGAATCTTTAGCGCAATATACGGGCGGTTATATTTTGGTAATTATTTAAACTGCTCATTCTGGTAATTTTTTGCGAGTAGTAGAATATTTTTTTTACTCGTTTACATTCATTTTATTCGCAGGACGAATGTAATGTTCCCGTATATGCTGGTCCTAGCGGTTTGCCAGAATTATCTCACGTCGTTGTAGGCTTAGAAGGCTGCTCGCACCAAGATCCGGATTTTATCGCGATGTGCGTGCTAAACATGATGATGGGAGGCGGCGGAAGCTTTAGCGCTGGTGGCCCCGGCAAAGGAATGTACACTCGTCTTTACACCAATGTTTTGAACAGGTATGAGTCGTTTTGCTTCCTCATACAGTAAGCTTTGTTCCCTTCGACAGTTTTTATATCGAGATTTTCATGTCAAAACACTTAAAATGGTCTAAAAAATGGAGGAAAGGGGTTTAGAAAGAACCCTGCAACGTAGTACCTTTTAAATTGCTTTCTCATATTTTTTGCGTCTTACAAACTTACACCTATGAGGAAGCATGTCAATTGACGTTGGTTTCCTCATAGAAGAAGCTTCGTAAAAAGCAAAAAAATAGTGAGGAGGCAAATTGTAAGGTTGTACTTTGCAGGTTTTTTTCATTGCTACATTTGTCAATAACTATTTAGCTCATTAGCTAAAAAATTGTGGCAGCTAGAGGATATAGAATTTTCGAAAAATTAAGTCTTATAATATCCGAAAAAGTGGTTAAATTTTTCTGCAAATTCAGACATAGAAAAGGGCGATACTGTTCCACCAGTGTCCTAAATTTTAGCTTGATTGTCAGAGCCGTTCTTGAGATACAGTGGTTCGAATTTTGATTTTAAAGCATTTCGAAATAAAAAATATGTGAATGCTCTAGCTTTCGTAAAATTGGCAATATTTCGCTTAATACTTTTTCATAAGTGCAGTTACTCTTAATGTTGTTTGGGATGGCAGTTGGCGAAAATTGGTTGAAAGGTTCCAATTTTACAGCATTTTGAAAATTTTGGTAAAGGCCATTTTACGCTATAACTTCAGGAAACCACGAGATCAAAATTGATATTTTGAGCGTAGACAAAACTACGAAGTAGAATCTTAAAAATGACTTCCACATTTTTTTACACATGTAATGAAGCTTTGTTCATGGGAAAGCCAAAGTTGATGGACATCCATCGATAGAAGTAATTTCGTTAAATTCGTGAAGTAATGGCAAAATTAAGGAAAATATTGTTTTTTTCTTCGTCAGGTATCACTGGTTGTACAGTGCAACAGCTTATAATCATGCCTATGCTGACACGGGTCTTTTCTGTATTCATGCGTCCTCTACGCCGACGCACGTTAAGGAAATGGTCGAAGTGGTGGTTCACGAAATGGTCGCTATGGCTGGCAGTATAACGGAAAATGAATTATCGGTACGTCATTCATGAATTTTATTTACACGATTTGTCTTTCTATTCGAAAACTTATTCCGTGGCAACAAACGAAATTTGTTGAAACCTTATTCATCAGATTTTTTCAGTGCCACATGTAACATTTTGCCTCTTATGAATATATGATATATATATATATATTTATGGCAAGGTTCTTACAATCCAATGAAAATTATTGAATTTATGCGATCAAATTTCAAAACTTGGGATCGAATTATTATAATTAATTGGAACGGACTAATATCTTAAAGAAATGCGGTTATTGTCGTCTACTCCTCAGTCGGGCCGAATGAGTTTTTTTCCTATACACGAGTAAGCTGTGGATATTCGTTAAGACGTTTTGATTAACGTAAAATATGTATTTAAAGGAATGTTTTATTTCTTAATTCGTTAACCTGAAAACATATCTTGGAAAAGAACCGTTTTACACGATATAAAGTTTTATCGTGATGAAATACTTAAAAATAAAAGGCGGAGTACGGATCTAATTCATGCATATATTTTCGCAGTAATGATTGAAAATTGAAATTTAATAAAATAGATTATAGATCATTAAATAATTTATTGACTCACATTTACTTTTACTCCGTCAGAGAGCCAAGAAGCAGCTGCAATCGATGTTGCTGATGAACCTAGAGCAAAGGCCTGTCGTTTTTGAGGACATTGGACGACAAGTCTTAGCAACTGGATCGCGAAAACGGCCAGAATTTTTCATTCAAGAAATCGGTAAGAAAGCTTTCAGGGTATTAATGATCTTAATTAATTTACGAAATCGTGAAAAAATCTTTTCTTTCACTCGTTACAAACAAAATAGTTAAAAATGATGTAAACACATTACTACATCATCTACTAAAATCGTCTGCAAATAAATTCTTTTGCTTGTTACAGACAAAATAGGAAAGGATGATGTAAACAGAGTAGCGCGTCGTCTGCTCAAATCGCCGCCGAGCGTGGCTGCTCGTGGAGATGTCCGCAACGTTCCTTCGCTCGCAGATATTCAAGCCGGTTTGTTGGACAGTCAAGGTCGTATGCCAGGAGCGAGGAGTCGACTCTCGCTTTTTCGTTAACACCGTTAAAAAGCGTATGTCCCTCTCAAAGTACTTTTCAACATGACCATCTCAAAGTCGAAATAAATTTGCAAACGTGCAACCAACTTCAGGATCACAGGAGTTACCTGAGAAAACTCCGTGCATCGACTTTTCCCTCCTCAACTTCCAACTCTGATCGTAAAGAGATCGTCGATGAAAAAACTGTATTTCCTTTTTTAATATAGCTCCCGAGACACTCGAAATGCGTTGATCGCTTTATCATTTGACCATGATAAATATCGTCACGATAACAAATTCAATTTCGTAAATTTGTAGATAAAAGGCCACAAAAATCAGAAGATCTTCGTCTCTCTGATTGACCACCGCTCCTCTCCCTCGTAAATCATTCGTGTCCATAGTTCGATTAACTTGTTGCGACAATGAAAAATAAATTGCGTGTATGTATGGAAATAATAAATTGCTAAATGTACGCCATCTGAACGATAACTGCTTGCATTTCTTTTTAACTTTATAAAATTGCTTCGTATACTTCAGCAACAATTTCCGTGTTACGGCTCCAAGTTTGCTTGAATTCCTTGCCAGCTTCTGTGAAGCTATTGACTTCGGTTTCCCATTTTTCTACAGCGGATGTGTAGATTTGCTTGGTATTCTGCTTACAAAAATGTATATAAGTAATCTGCAGTTGAGAAAATAATTAAAGTATCTAAGTATATATCTTAAAGTATATAAGAGTTGGTTGTACAATAGAACTGAAATACCTCTATCAACTGGTTCACTACGGATTCGATGTCAAAGCTACTGGTTTTAGCAGATTTCGAGTCTCTTTTGTATTTTAAACGACCGCGATTCGTCTTCTCTGGCAGATCTAATCTATAAGCAAGACTTGTATATTCTGCAATGACTCTTCGATTCCGCTCATCCAAAAGAGCCTTCAATCGTTGTCTTTTGTTGCGATCTTCTAACTTGATTACAACTTTTCTCAGAGGCTCCGCTTGATCTTTTAACGACGTTTCGTAGGAACTTACAAGATCCATTAACTGTGTCTAAACAACAGTAAATTAAAAAATTGGTAATTTTGGAAATATCAATATCAAGTATCATCGAATTTCGTTAAAGAAAATTGACAAATAAAGATTTTCGCATTCCTGAAAAAAATCGAAAATAATTGGAAAAGTTCACGAAAATATAGCTCATCATTAAGATGTTCTCTAATTTTGTTCGCGTTTTGCCATGAGCAGCAGCAGAAAATTATTTTCAATTATCTTCAAGGGTTCAAAGAGACTGTGAATTTATTTAATCGCAACAACTTTTCTTTTCATACTTTCACTTACTAGAGGAAAACTCACGGAACATTTTTGGGGATAGTTATATTTTTACGACATTCTACGAACGAACCTGACTTTCATTTAATCGATCGGAAATGACTTTTTGCATTTTATCCGCTTCCTCCATTACTTCCTCAGTCAATTGAATCAAGGAATTTTTTCTTTCGGGATGACCATACGAGACTTCAAGTGTGTCGTACAGTTCATCGCGTCGGGCTGTATGAACTTTTATCTCTCTTTTCAAATCCCGGAACTTCGTTTCTTTTGTCGATATTATTTCATTAATATGCGCGCTATGAAAATCATTCAGGCTTTTCATAATACAGCCGTAAGTTGATCGTTCAAAAGCTTCTGCAGCTGCCAGCATTTCTGACGGGCAAATTTGTATTCATAGTCCGTACAAGCTTTGATAAATAGCGTAATTCACCTTTGACTTCCTCACGCCAGAGATCGTCCAATTGCTCGCGGTAACAGTGTAATTGGTGTAATATCTGCTGCATATAATCGCGATAACCGGCTTCCGAGTCGCGGCGTTTAGGAGTCGGCGAGAAAAATACCTGTCGACATAATGAGATCCGGAAAGTTCATAATATGTCTTTCAATTCTAGCTGCTTGAACCGTTCATTCTCAGCACAAAGTTTTATCGGCGTTGAATTTAAATTACAATGAGGGAAATCCTTGAAAATATGATAAATACATCGGTATCATTAAATAATAATTCCACAAAGTTCTTAATAAATCAGCGAAAAAAAATTAAACTCGCTAGAATACTTTTTTCCCTTATAAAATGATTACTCCCTATAAAATGAGTATTCGCATCATATGAAAAAAAAGGATTGTATTGCGGTCGTAGAACAGTTTTAATTACGATAAATTATCTCGACGCTGCCACGTCTCTCGGTGAAGGCGAATTAAAGAGAAACTGTAGTAATTCTGTAATTTAATCGAAAAATGTCGAAATCGAAAAAAGATTTTTTACCTATAACAATAAGACATTACCAGTGCGATAGCCTGAACTTCATCAATCGTATTCAACATAGTGTTCATAGTTGCAGTAGAGAAGCAAACTTCACAAGGTGGAACCTCTGAAGAGCCCAAAAATAAAATGCGATAGTTTGCAGCTTTTGAAACCAACTTTTGTCTTTTTTTGTCATTGCCCTTCGAAGTTTTACGGCTTGGTTTAGCTTGTTCATTCACAGAAGTGCCTCTTGTGATAGGAAATCCAATCATCAAATTATCCAATCTAGAATCCTCCAATTCCAATATCTGAATACTCTGATCTGCTAAACGTTGAACATCAAAACCGTTGCACAATTTTTCCTTGGATTCTCTCATAATATCAACCACAGCGTTGACGAATCGTGTATTGTCTTCCAAAAACCGATAAACTTGTCTTTCTATGATGACGGCACATTTCGACAAGATCTTGTGAGCGTCCTCGTAGAATTTTAATTCTCGGGTCGTTGAATTAATACTAAAAACAATTACGTTTAGTTATGTGTAAACTAATCGTGATGCCTCAAGCTTTCTCACCTATCTACGGTTGTCTTATGGCTCTTTTCAATAGCTTTTCTTAATTCTTCGCAAGCCTTATCCATTTTCTGCAAGTTTGCGACCTTTGATTTGATAATATTTTTATCGCAAAGCGTCAACGCTTGACGAAAGGACTTAGCTTCCTCCACACTGAAGTTTCCACCATCTTTGAATAGTCTATCAAAAAGATTACTGTTAAAGTAATTTTAATATCAACGATGAGTATCATTCAAATGAAAAAGTATTTCCAACGAACTTAATTTCTTCGAGAAAAGCATTGTTTCTATTTCCCAGCGATTCCAATATACCATCTATTTCTTTTCTACAATCCTCTGCTTTCTGCTCCATCACATTTTCGTAGTCTTCGCGAATTTTGTTGATCTTCAATAATTATATAATTAAATTGAATTCTCTGAAGAAGCAAATTATTGGTCTACCTCTTTATGCACACGGTGAATAGCAGTAGTACTTTTTCCACCAGGAATTTGCTCCTTTTCCTGGGAAATATCGTCTTCGTACTGCTGTAAGAATTGCTTTTGTTCTTGCAGAAATTGGTCTAAACGGGTTGATGTTTCTTTAAGGCCTTGATTTACTTCCTGTAGAAGAAATCTTAACACTAACGATTTTTTACAAGAGAAATATACTTTTTTTACCTCTTTGTGAGCTTCTAATTTCAAAGAATGATTCGCAATCTCTTGAATTCTGTGGTTGAAAATATTAGTCTTAATATCTTCACGTCGTTCCAAATCAGCTTTTAACTTAGCTTCTAATAAGGACGAGCGTTGAGAAGAAATTATGTTTTGCCATTGCAGGGCTTTTTCTTCAGTTGTCCCGGAAAAGTTATCACGAAATGCCGTTATTTCCGTCAACATGCTAGAAAACCAAAATTTTGTGCAAAAAAAATGAAAATATTCAATAAAAATATGTTGAAAAAAAAAACCACTGACGTTGTCTTCCAATATGAAATGTCTTGGCTCAGATTTCGACATGTTTGCAATTGTTGTCTAATAAAACGAGGTTCACTGTCTTGAGAATCTGTAGAAATACTCTCTTCACTTCTTTCACTTATATTCTGATCATAAGAGTTAATGAACTTGTCAAATTGCTTAATAATCTTAGGAACCTCATTGAAAACGTTTTCAACATATTTCTCTACTGCTTTACATTCTTCATCATAAGAAGATTTGTATCTATAATAAAAGCAGGTATTAAATGAAAGTAGATCGTCGAGGAATTGCGTTGTACTTTTCGTAAATTTGATCCATCGTCGAAAATATCTGAATTAGGAGTTGTTCCATTTTTTCTTCATTTGTAGCTTCTCTGAGGTTCTGACTGTAAAGAATTAACTTTTTCTCCAGTTCTGCAATACTTTTCTCATTCTTTGCAGTCAAATCGTCTACGAATTGTCCAGTAGATTCTTGTAATTCGCTTAATCGTAATGTCTGCGCCTTCCAAATTGAATTAAAGTCATGCAGGAAGCTACAAATTTCTTCAACGGAATCTTGAACAGGATTCATATGCTCATACCATAGTTCCTAAAAAAATTGGGAAATGATATGATTCCTAGCGTAATTTTTAACTATTTTATACCTTAAATTTTTTTGTAACAATTAGATAATTGTCGCGTAAACTGCGAACTCCATTATCTAGACGTTCCATATCTTCTTCCCAAAAACCGGTTTTGTTCAGTGCCTTGAACATCTCTACTTCTTTTTCGTATTGATTTGACAATTTCTGCAAAGCAGATTTGTATGATTCTACGACTTTTGTGCCAGAGTTATTTAATTGTGTTGCAGCTTCGTTTAATTGCCTGGTGCAATCGTTTACGGATGATTCGTCAAAGATAACAATCGTCGATGCCCAATTACTGATAGCCTCTTCTATTTCGTTCAGTTTGGAGTTTAGCTCTTTCAGAGAAAATAACCCCGTAGCATCGAAAAGAAAAAACTCTTCCGTTTGTTCTAGTCTTTCTTTTCTTCGTCTAAAAAAAATATATATATAAATTTAAGCTGAGTCACGACGATTATTCGAGAAAAATTCTCACATCAATTGCTCGAAATTCTCCGATGATATTGCGTCTCGTCTTTTCTTCTTTATTTCCTCGAGCCAGTTCTGCAGGTCTTTATAAAAATTATTGTTCTGAATACTTATATTAAAGTGCAGTTTCTCATAGATTTTGAAGTTCATCAAGACCGTTCTATTGTAATCCTGGATTAAAAAAGTAACAGAATTGGACGAAATATTTGTATAATATGAAGACAGCATTGGCAATGGGATATTACTTCGATTTCACTCTCCAAAAGAACTTGAATGTCAAAGGATGAAATGTACGAAATGTTGTGAAATATTTCGTAATACTTTTGCATCACACTTTTAACTTGAGGACGACGACTGTGCTCGATGTTTGTCAGGGATTTGTGAAATTCATCGATACACTGTTCTTTTTCTGCTACGAATCGTTTTATGGAATCCCATGTGCTGCGTAAATCTGCGTCGGTCAGTTTTGCAAGCTACCGATTTATAGAATTTACTCTAATAAGTTTTTCAAGTTTATTTTCATATTTCCCTGAAAATCCCTGCAAAGTGTTTTACTATACTTTTTTATAGAGAAAAGTTTGTTTTTGAAGCAGTATAGAAAAGTTATATGTTGTATCCACCAAAATGTTTTCAAGATGTAAAATACAATGGTTTAAAAAAAAACTTCCGATTGCATGTATATGATGAATTATGCAAAATATTTCGGGACAACTTCTAGATTCTACAATTGATGAACCTTTAAATAGAAAATAGTATCTTTAAGGAGGGAAAGGACTTAAATGTTTTTTCACATTTTCATTATTTTTTTGAATGAATATATGATATTTTAAGAATATTGGGTCAAAATTCCAAGTCGATCGGAGCAAAATTGACTCTCTTATCAACATTTGAGTGTCCGCTGCTCCAGGTTTCTGTGCCTGCTCGGCGCGCTTCTTATATTTATTTATGATTCTGAAATCTATGACCATATAATAATATGGTGAACGCGTTCACATACCGTTATGCTATGTTAAATGCGTAAAGAAAAAAGAATTTTTCGTCGACAAGTGCAAAAAGATGCTTTAGACCATCTGGATGGAAGCTTTTCGCTCTACGGATTGGCATCGACGACTCCATGTGAGTATAAGAAAATTATCGAGTTCGATTTACATTTTTTCCGAGTGCAAAACTTTAAACCGCACTCCTGAAAAGTGTCATTTTCAAAGTTCGTGTACACGATTTCTCAAAATCCACTGGACCGATCGTTTTGAAATTTTGCACAGTACTTCTTCACATAATTCCCCAGGTAATGTGAAAGCTTTTTTTTCCAAATAATGAGTATTTTTTTAAGAACAAATTAGCTAACTTGTTGTTTTTTTGTCCTAATAGCAAAAATCGATATTTTTTTCACTTTAAAGTGCTCTCAAAAATAGAAAAAAAAATCCCTGTCCTGATTACCACGTCTATACTGACCTTCAACGAATACATTTTGATTTTTTGGTATGATGTACATCGCAAAGCAACATTTTTTTGAGGGGCTTCCGGAGAATCGCTGTCACGCGCTCAATTCTCAATATGTTACAATGAAAATTTAACATAATATTTTAGAAATGTTATATTACTATATGCAATTTAATTGAATAAAGTAACACTATCGGTTTCCCAAAAAAAAAATCTTTAAAAGGGCCTTTGTCGTGGTGCATAACTTACCCTCTCCTTAAAACAGCCTGGTCATATTTTTTAATATTATAACCAGGAAAACAACATTTTCTTGTAACCAGAAATTGACCGTCAATCTTATAAATCAGATAAAAAGGACCAATAGAAAATGTGTTTCTACGGGAGTACAAAAAAAAAACTGATTCCAATCTAGTGTGAACAATGAAGTTACTATTGCCGAAGCCCCGCGAAACAAATAAATTTCAAGATCAAATGAAAGCAATTTGAAATGCTCAGTTACATCAGTTTCCTGGATCCCGCGTCGAGCTGCCTCAATGTTTGTATGTATATTATTAATCCGAATTTTGATTTCAGTACTAAGTTTTCGAATTTCATTCTCGCATTCTTCGTGTACTGCAGCCAATTCTTTCCTCATTTCATCAAGTGAATTCTCATGACGACTTTTCCTCTTCTTCATCAACTTTTCGACCGCTGCAGATGGTTTTGAAACGCTAACTGAGGAGATATACTCAATAAAGGACGAGAAAAAAAAGCAAGGTTCACCGGATTTTCATAAATAAAAATACCAAAGTTTGAAGGCACCGCCTGAACGTCAAGCACATCAGTTTTCCCACTACTCAGTCGCTCATTTTCGAAAACCAATCCACGAGAGAGAAGCGTCGAAGAACCTTCCTCCACGTTAATAACTCTGACGACTTTCCGACCGGTCTCCGCAATCTGTTTCGGTGAAACAGTCGTTAACGCTGGAGCGTGTGCCACGCTTTTTCTATTTTTCTGATTCATCTTGTCGAATGGCACCGAATAAAACATCAACGGAGCTCGTTCGGTATGACAATATTTTAATCAACATTTGCCGTAATTACAGTCATTCTGTTCGAAATAGTCCAAGTTTCGCGCTGCGAGCTTTGGTCAACTGTGACATTAGCGTTAGAAAAAAAAAGACGATCGAAAAAAAAAAAATATCGATACCCTATAATCTACTTACAAGTTAATACTTAAATTCCTTTTGTTTAAATTATATAAATTGCCGGCGATTTAGCGTTAAAATCGAATTTTATTTGATCTTCGTACCACCGTTCATGCGTCATACAGGCACACATTTCCATTGTAATAATGTTATCGACGGTGTGGATGTTTGTACGATTATTCGTCGACGCTAAAATTATGCTTCGGCTTCCTCCAGCTTCAACATGAAGGACGCCTTCTTCTGGTTCACGCGGTTCTTCCTCTCGGAAAGCGTGAGCTTTGCACGGTTCCAGCGTTTCTTCACGGGCTCCTTCGTCCTCACCTTCGCGGTGTGTTCGGGGTTGGCGCGGATGGCTTCATGGGCTTTCTTGTAAATTCCCTCAATCTGTAACATATTAATGATACGTTTAAAAATTGTATTTAGAGCCTAACTAAAATGAATATAATCTCCACAGGCGTTATATATGAATCTTCCTCTGTTGTCAAGTATGGAAATTATTTTAAAATTGCATTTTTCGATGTTTTTACTGTAGGTTTAGCCACATATTTAACATAGGTTTCCAGCTAAAAACTTAGGGTATCTCCGAATTGATATGAGACGAAATCAATCCCAATATTCTTATTTATTCGTTTTCAACATCTGTGCTTTTGAGTATCACAAGTTCGAAATTATTTGAAAGGTAACACTACTCTAAAATTCTAGAAGAATAGATTTATCTATTATGACTTAAACAATATTATAGGTTCATAAAAATGATATGCAATTCGTTCTACAGTGAAATTTTTTCAAACGCTATTTTGGAGCGCGCGCTCAGCAGAATTCAAGTGATCGTAAAAAGTTGAAAGTCTTTTCTCTTGACCACTTTTTTCGAACTGGAAGGACGGATAACTTGTACACCGTTGCATGGATCGGTTTGAAATATAAACACTAGCTGAACAAATACATTCATTGGGAATACATTTTTTTTGTTTCGTTTGGTTTGTTCAGAAGTACACAATTTCTACAAAAAAAATATTTTCAATATCAGCGATATTAAATCATCAATAATATAGCGAAGCGTAAATTATTTTTTATTCCATTTTATACTATAAGAAAAAACTGCCATCCGGTTAAAGCGTTGCAAAAAAAATCCAAATTTCAAGATGGTCCCTGACGTCACTATTTCGTGTTGAAATTATCACAAAAAATGCATCTTTTGTACTTCAACGTGTTTTTAAATAAACCGTCTACAAAGAAATCTTTCCTATTTTTCATAATCCCAAAATAAATCAAAGTTACGTATTTTTTAAATGCCGTTAGAGTGAAGTTTCTCCTTAATTATGAAATATTCTCAAAGGCAGTGATTATTATGGAACAATTTGTCACAGTGGTCAATGAGACTAATGATCTCTAGAAAAACATTCGTCATTTCGCTCAACCGCTGTGTTTATATTGTCCAACTGCGACGCTGCCGGGAGATCGAAGCTCTCGTAACAATTTAAGTTGGACGTCTTTTGTCCCTAAGAAAAATGATAAGTTTTTGAGCTTTTTTCACTTACGCTATCAGCCGCGATTCCGTTCTTGATGTACTGCGAGAATTGACGCTTGAACGCCTCATCATCCTCCTCTTCCAAGGTCTTCATGTAGTTTGCCACGTGTTGGGCGAAGATGTGTTGCCGGTGTACGTCAGCGTTGAAGGATTTCGCCTCGTTGTCGTAACCAGGGAACCTCTTGGTGCTGCTCGCGTTGAATTAATGAAAGAAAAGAGAAAACAAGCCATATTAATACCTCAGCGAACAATAAATTTAATAATTATATGATAATTTAATTATTGTCAGATAAAGTTATAATCCTTCGTGCCTGTGCTGAGTTTGTCTCGATGCAGTAAAACACTACAAAGAGCGGACCCCCAGCTGCGGCTCAGATGACGCGCATGTGTCAGTTTTTCATCATTTAAATATTAGTTTAAATATTCTATTTAAAAAACCCATCGATAGCCAAGAAATTCTGTTGGAAGCCTTAAATATTTGTAAAAATGTAACAGCTATCACATTAAGATGCTTAGGCAAGTAGAAAAGAAATTTTCGTTGCTTAAGAAGGTTCGTTGAGAAAAATATAATAATAAAAGAATTTTGTCCACAATTTGTTTATCATTCAAACCTTAGTTCGAATATCCTGAAAAATTATAATTGGCCTGAAAATTCTATAAGAAACCGCCAATATTGGTAACAATTGAGATTCCTATCACATTAAGGTGAGTCGGTAAATGGAAGATGTTAATTGGATGGATAATAAAAATGTTTAACGAAACAAAAATATGAGTTCGAAAGAAAAAATTGTTTTAATTGAATTTCGGCCGCAATATTCGAAAATGGTTGACAAATAGGCAACAGTTGCTTTAGTTCATTAGAGCGACTTGTAATTTTTATTTTCACGGCCTTCTTTCCAAGGGAA
This sequence comes from Tromatobia lineatoria, assembly GCA_949699805.1. Lineage (NCBI taxonomy): Eukaryota > Metazoa > Arthropoda > Insecta > Hymenoptera > Ichneumonidae > Tromatobia > Tromatobia lineatoria. Next base: position 21,610,350 of record OX453038.1, on the reverse strand, counting down.
ACATCGTGAAATGAGTGTAATTTATTATCGAAGCTGGGACACACAACTCCAATTTTATATTTTAGAGTTTTTTGGGCATTTCATGGCTTTTGTGTCATAACATGAGGAGGTAGTGATGAGAAAAAATGAAAAAGGTCTCACCTGTGGGGAATGTTGAGTCCACCGTCGACGGCGCCCTTCATGGCACCGAAAACGCGGGCACCGGTGGTGGTACGCATGAGTCCAGTGTCGAGGTAACATCTGAAAGCGCCTGGGCCTTCGTCGAGTTCCTCCACGTTGTACTCATCGCCGTTTACCTCGGTGGTACCTGCATACAAGGTGTCCAAGCCTAATTTCTTGAGGAGCTACACACAAAAAGACGAGCGAATAGTCTCAGCTTATCACAAAGCAATTTCTCTTTTCTTTGGCAATTTTTTTTTTTCACTTCACTATTCAGATTTTTATATGTTTAGGGAACAATAAAGTTTCTTCATATAGGTTTCAAAGCGAGCTGAGTGGATCATCATTTAGTGAAGTATTCTTTTTTTAAAGCTACATTTTTCGTTATTCGAGATGAAAATTTAGGAAATATTCAACTTACCCTTCTCGCAAGGAGAAGTCCTGTGCAGTAGGCGGAGGCATAGTTGGTCAGACCAACCTTGACTCCGTAGTTGGGGAGCTCGTGGCTGTAAGCAGCGCACACGATTCTGTCTCCCTCAATACGGGAATACGCAACCTGGAAAAATTCAATGCTATCATTATTATTATTTGGTAAATTGTTTAATTATGTGAAGAGCAACAATGAGTCAAAATTTCGATGATAAAAACCAGATAAATTGGTGGCGAATTTTCAGGTAAGTCGACAAAACGTGAAAAGTAAGAGTATATTTTTTTCATAAACCGAAGTCAATTAACCAGAAATTCGTTTTATTCCAATGATACTCATGATCTGTAGTTCCTAATATGGATTTTCGAAATTTACGGACTTATAAATTAAAAAATAATTATTAAATCACGGATAACCGAGAATTTTTTTTAAAACCAATTCGTATCATTAGTAAAAAAAATTTGTTGCTGCTCAAAATAATTTATTTTTTTTACATACCATTTAGCTAAGTTAAAAAAATAATAATTTACGTGAAAAACAATTTACAAAAGTAACAAAATGGAAGGTTTTTTACTTTTTATGATTTTTGGGGAAAACTAATATTTTCGATGGTTTATCATTTGGAAAAACAATAATCAAATTAAAATAATTCTTTCAGCCCCCCAATACAATTTACTTCTAAGCAAATGCATCTTTGAAACCACGATTAACCAGTTGATCAGGTTTTTACAATAGATTGTGGTGCTTGAAAGTTGTGGCAAAGTGACTCAAATTTCTAAAGCAAAATTTTAATCCAAACTTGCATAGATAATTCATGTGTGACGAAACCACATATTCTAGTTTAACTGCACTGATGAGCTATTAAGATTCAATTTACTCTCATTGATAATTTTGAGCTTGGCTGACTTTATGAAGACAATTTATGTTGAACATTTATACCATCTGAAGGTATAGAATTCTGTGCATCATTCAGTGAAATTATAACAAAGATAAGTAATAAAATCCACACAAATACCAAAGACCAGCATACACAGCATCTTACGGCACAGAAATATTTTATTATTGAAACTTCACCAATCAGAATCATATATGTTTAGGGAACAAAAATGTTTCTTCATATACGTATCAAAGCGAGCTGAGTGGTTCATCATTCAGTGAAGTTTCAGAGTCTGGAATTTAGTAATTTTCATTGCTTCTACTATCAGCAATATGATAAATTTCAATTTCTATAAATGTGCAGATTTAAAGACGACCAATCTATTTATCAGATTTCTTGTAATAGACTCCACTTAGAGACTACCCTTGTTTAACAAAAGCACAAATTCTAGTTTTAACTGCACAGAGATGGAAACTTTTAATTTAGTCTCATAAACAATTCCAATCTGATCTGAATTTCTTGAGACCCAATTCAGGGTCTTCTAACGATATATCAGAATTCAAAGCAGCATGTAGTGAAATTATGGCTAAGATAAGTAACTGACTCCACAGCAATTGGATCGAATATCTGAGAGTAATTTTCACGCAAATAATAGTATTTTACTAAAGACTAGAACCATGCTTGATATTTGTTCTGGGATCATAAACAAATGGTATATGCGCAAAAGTCAATATGTTTCAAACGTAATCAATGGAGACAGTAGAAAGAAAGCTAGAAAATATAACAATACCATGCTCTTAGCCGCAAGTAACTTTAAAATGTGGGGCTAACCATGAAACATATGCAAACATCTTACCTGGCAGGTGATGTCTTTGTTGGAGAGACGAACGATCAACCTGTACTTGGGGGTGTTGTATTTGTTCTTGTCTTGGATGGTAAGCCGCTTGCGAGCATAATAATCGGTTTTTCCTTCACGACGCCTCTTGAACTTAACCTGATAACGCTTGAAGTACTGTTTGTTCTTCACGACCTTCACGAAACCCTGTGAATTAACGAAAAAAAAACGTCGAAATGTTACCGAAGATAACAATACACAAGATGATTCTATAAACCGGAAATATTTAATTGTCGAAACTTCACCAATCAGAATCATATATGTTTAGGGAACAAAAATGTTTCTTCATATAGGTATCAAAGCGAGCTGAGTGGATCATCATTCAGTGAAGTCTCAGAGTACGAAATTAAATAGTTTTTTATTTTTTCGTTGGGTATTAGTCAATTATCGAGGAAATGTTTATGCCATATGGGAAATAAGTGAAATTGAGAACACGTTGTCGATCACACGAGTCGGCTCGCGTGCTCACGTAGAGACAGCCATTAGCGTGAAAGTTTAACCGAATCTTTCTCTCAAACAAACATCTTAAAATATTTTCGAAAAAGCGATAATCGAAGACGCGCGAATAAACGGGACGCAGGGGATCACACAAATATTTTCGTCTTCACTCGACTCACCATTTTCTTGATTTAAGAAGAAGACGCCGCGATCGGACACCTTCTCTACAAGCGGCCTCCGTAGGAAAAGAAACTCCTGTGGCCGCGCAGTCGCGTCAGCCGAATACTGGACTTCCGTTTCGACGAGTATCCGCGCACTCGCACGAACGTTGCTTGAGCCGCGCAGTCGCGGATACGTTGTCGCCGGAAGTTTAGATTTTTCAAAAAAATAAAAAGAATTATTCAAAGTAGATCCTTGCACATTGTTTCCTCACTAATTTTCATAATACACAAAGGCAATTCTATCTACAAGTTTATTTATTTTACTTTTGGCTTCCTCACAAAAGTAGTTTAGCGACAAATGGTAATTATTGGCGAAGCAATGTGCAAAGTTCTACTTTGCTTCCGTATTTTTAATACATTTCAAAGTCTCGAATTTATAAAAATTTGAGTTATCTAAAATTTTGTACTATAGTCAAAAACGATAATTCTTCGAAAAATTCAAAATCACGTGAAACCCGAATTGTTTTACCGATCATCACCAAATATAGTACATAATAGAGCTGAATTTTATTATTCCTGTGTAGTAATTATTAATGAATTCGTTTAAATTTTATCGAATTAAAGTAGAACGAAAATTTTTCGTAAATTTTCAAAACTCATAAAGACCAAACTGCATTACTGATTCGGTCTAAATTCAATACCCAAGGTCGCATCCTGTTATGCAATTTCAATATGAAGTTTCAGACCGATAGGTGAAAATTCTTTCTAGCTAAAGAGCTTAGGCACTTTTTTCAAAATTTAAAAGTTCGTTAACAACTGAAATGTGTTGAGCGATTTTACACACATAAAAACACAGATCCGGAACAATTTCTTAAACCACTTTTCTCGACGTTTCAGATCATTCTGAGTGATCGGACTTTTCGAAATTTCGAAAAAAAATTTCATGAAAAAAAGCGTTGTTACATCCTACATACAACTCCAGAAGATTTTTTAAACTTATTATTCTTTTTAAAAAAGCAGTGTTAGTCGTGATTTTAAAACTTGAATAAATTCTTTAAAATCCATCGACACATTGGAAAGAGCAATGCTCTTTCCAATGTGTCCTTTCCTTTCCAATGAATTTATTCAAGTAACAAACAGTGAATATTGGTAAGAAGCTCTAGCTTCTTTTTTAGAGCGCTGCGGAAAAAATTGGAGCCACACACATCGTATTGAGACTGAACAAGGTTTTGACAGTACGAAAAGTAGAAGAATTAGTAACTATTGACGTCCAATACTATTTGGGCTATTCCAAGTTTATTTACATACGAAATAATCGCAATCCTTCGAGTTCTTAAAATTAAATCACTCCAAACGGTCAAGATTTGAAACTTCACTTTTTGTAAGTTAACTTTTCCCTTTCGCTTCGGTGATTTCCTCACTACCTTTAAATATGAATTCACCTAAAAATTCGCTAAACAGTCAGGCAGTTTGAATTGACACTTTCCTGAAACTTTTCACGTTTATTTTATTGTAAATTTCTATTATACAAGTTACCGAATAACGATTACTGGATGGATTGGGTTTGGAAAAGGAAAAATCGTACTTTGTCATTGAGGCATCGCGAAGAAGGTTGAGAATGTACCTAATCCAGAATATCCTATTGATATCCATATCTTCATTCCGATAAACAACTTGGAATGTTTTTCCATAGGATATTCTAAACAGGAAAATTCTGTCGGCACTTAAATTACCGACTTTTCAATCATATACATAATTCTAAAATTTTACAAAAAATATTTTCGCGAGTGACCTGCACGCAGCGACCAAAAAAGGTCGTTTCTATAATCCATTATTTACAAATCTCACTGTAGTCGTCGAGGATCGACGAAAAGTGTCGTTATAGTTTCATTTCAGCTGCGTTATCCGAGCCCCAGTCATTTAAATCATCGGCCCAACCGTCGTCGTCCTCATCGTTACCAGTTGCGCCCGAAGTAGCTTCGACATCGAAAACGCTTTTAGCCGATTTACTGGAAACTTCGTCAATATGCAAAACCCTGGGGTTTTCAATCACCGGTTCCATATCCGTGAAAAAATCAATTTCCTCACGAGTCGATTGCATAGATTTCGAATGCTTAATGTCGAGCTCCGAAATATCCGAAATCACGAGCTTTTTTTTGTACTTCGATTTATCCTCGCTAACGAGAAAAGTCTGAGGATCCTCACGATCGAGGAGCACCAAATCGGCTGACGAAAGCCGCGACTCGTCGAGCGCTATTTCAATTTCCTCCTCTACGGGAATAGAATCAAATTTATTTACGTTCCCGTTCGGCAAAACGAGCTCTTGTGTCTCCCAATCAGACCACGTATTTTCTTCTTCCGCAAAAGTTAATGTAGTTTCGATCCTGTCTTCGCCGCCGTCAGGAGACGGTCTTTCTGGCAGTTCTAATACCCCGGAAATTACGCTACTTTCCGGAACAATACTTATTTTATCGACTGGCAAGGCAACTTTATTCGTCGCTGTTGCCGTACTTAATTCTATACGATTCGGATTGTGATTAGGACGACCGTCTGTAAAGAGTTTGCCTCTGTTCCCGCCGATAACAGCCGCCGCGCCGAGAATCGGCACCAAATCGGCTAATGCTCGCAGTGTCGTGCTGACCAATTGATCGTCGTGATCCTTTATCCCGACAAGCAATTCTGGCAGTATTTGGGACTTTAATTCGTCCATTTGAAACGCGTATATATAAGAATTCAAATGCGAAAGTAGTAAGAGACGTATGGACACATCGCGGACGCAAAACATTTGCAGTAGTTTCGGTACGAGGCAGCTTTTAAACGTTGGAATTGTGAAGAGGCCTGATGAGTCCGACGACTCCTTGTCTTCGCCTGGAAAACATAAATGTTGCTTTAAGGAAGTTCTGTCGATTGGTGTTTATTCCGCATAAGTTTAAGAAAAATGAGAGAAATTCACAAATACTTCTTGATGGAATACAAATTTAAACAAAATTAAGATTATTCATCCCTCCAGCGGCACAAATTTCTCACCGCCAATAGCGTCTTGACGCACTATTGCGTCAGAGCCACTGAAAGGGTTAATTGTACTGAATAGAGTCTTTGCATTATTATGCAATTATTAGCGATAGGTCATCGATCGAAGTCCTATAGCTCAGCAATTATTACGCTAATTCCAAAATGTTATTAGCAAATTAATCGAAAAATCAATTAATTACCGAACACGTGAAAATGTAATTTTTTTAATAAAGTTAATGATTCGTTTATTTTTCTGAATACTTATGAATTTTTTCAGACTTATAAATTTGCCTTGATTTTTGTGTTTTTCATTTATTTATTATATAAAAAAAATTCAAAGCGAACTATAAGAACTGAAAAAATGTATACGTATTCAGAAAAATGAGCGAATCATTTTCATAAAAAAGAAACGTTATGTTTCCGGGGAGTTTGTTGACCAATTATATTTTTTGTCAATTTGTTAATAACATTTAGCATTATTATTATGTAAAATTTATCTTTTCAGTACCTTTAATAAGCATGCATGTTTTCAGATTTTTATATCATCGAGAAGTATTTGCAATTAGCTCTCATTTTTTTTCGAACTCATGCGAAAAAAACACTAAGCTACAAAACTACCGTGATGCGAGGCTTGGATCAGATAAAATTTAATTATTACCTTTTGGCTTTAAAACAAATGGCAGGAGCTTCTTTTGAGCAGTGAAATCTAGTAAAACCATTCGCGACAGCAACAACCTTCCAAGCTGTTCGGCAACTATCTTTTCTGGAAAGGCTTTTAGTTGCTGCACTAGAGTTCTATAAGTTCGAAAAAAAAAAGATTAATTTTCGGAATTGTTATTTTTTCCACCTATTCGTATATCAAGTAGAGAAACTTGACAAAATACATAATTACACTTACGAAAAGAAATTTTCCTTCTCACTTTCAGTCTTCAATGGCAGCTCCATCAGAAAGGCATGGATGTTTATAAAGTCATGTGTGAAAAATGGATGCTGAAGTGTTGAGGAAAGTTTTGTCCTGAGAATTGGATCAGAATTTCTAAGGGATTTACGGCAAATCTCTCTAAAATCGGCGAGAGCTGGAACATCATCTAAAAACCAGAAAAAATTAAAATAAAATATTCATCTGTGATTTTCCTTCGGTATATTTGTAATGCTGAAACCATAGAATTACTTCTGACCTCACTTTATTCATACCATGAATTTTTATTATTTTTACAAATTATTTTTATTCGTTTCAAATATCTTGTCATATTGATAAGAAAATTAGTTCCTCACAAAACAGAAGAAGCATTATTTTCTATACCGTTTTTTAACGCATCTTTGTATAGAACCTGTTTTTGATCATTAATGATAAAAGGTTTACATATTTCCTCTTGAATATGGAAGGATGTTCCAAAAGAATAATAAGTATCACATTTTTTTTTAAACAGACTCGTACAGTAAGTTATAAAATAATTTAATAACTGCATCTGCGGTTCCATTGTACAAATTAGAACAAACCTGCATTTTTTAGCCTTAGTACTTCTTCAGTAAGGACTCCAAAAGCATACTGATCAATGGCAACAGGATTTACAGGACTATCTGATATGGCAGTGTCTTCCTCAGGCGCCAATGCCTTTTCGTATCTATACTTCTTAATCTTCTGCAGATATGTCTGATTGAAATCAGAAAATTTGCAGAGATATTCAAGACCACCAAGTTTCCAGCTTCCTTCAGGCGTGACATATACCGAGCTGCTGCAGACATTGTTGTGAGAAGAAAGTGCTTTTTCATGGAGAAATATCAGGGCTCGCAGAATGCTGTGTAGACCGATGCAGATCTGCAGAGTAGTCTGTGATCCAATTACTTGAGCGAGTGGCTTTGCATCTTCGGTCGCGAGATAAAATGAGCTTCCTCTTCGCCAGGAGGAAATGTATTTCAGTATACAGGGATGTCGATGGAGCATCAAATTCTGGAAAGAAATGACAATAAGCCTGTGTGTTTGCAAGATAAAATTTCATTGCTTCAAAAGCCTCCAATTCAAGCTTCAAAGCTGTTTGAAAAGCACATCCATGTTTTTTACCTTTACATTGCGGGAAATAAGATGACACAATGATTGATTGATAAACGAGTATAGCAAAATTCTAAATTTTTATGTCACATTTTCTAATTTTCAAAGGATTTATCAGAAAATGAATTATATATTTTACTCGCATGACCAATTCCATAAACGAGCTTGTATAATTATCAGTTACTGGTTTTTGTAATCAATGTAAATTGTAAATTATCAATATCACAATATAAGTTTGTCTATCATATGATAAAAGCTCATCCAGAATATTTCTAGTAGTATTATATTATCTTAACTGCCCTTTTAATAGGGAAAGGTATTCCAAAACTAGCAGTCGAATACGAAAACCTTTGCTCTATTAGACTGTGGAGCAAAGATCTGCTCATTAATACACAAGTGCAATAAAATAACAATTTTTTCAATAACATTCTTCAATTGCCATTGGGTTCGGTAGAAAATACTATAATCTTATACTTTATTTGCATGTCTAATTCAATACTTTAGTTAATATAAAAGGACTTCCTTTACCTGTAATGGAAGCTTGTAAAAAATATTTCTAACAGCGTATCATTACCTTGGCTACCTTTTTGAGTGGCAAAGGTTTTTTAAAACTAGAAGTCGATAGGCATCGTAATTGCTCCACTTGACTATGAACCTTCGCTAATGAAGGTTCTCTGATAATACATAAGTGTAGTTAAAACACAAATTGTGTAAGTTTAATAGGGTTTTGTAAAAACTACTGCAATTATATATTTCACGTGCATGTATAATTCTGTATACCAGTCAATGTAAAAAAAAGCTTCTTTTACCTGTAACGAAAGCTTGTACAAGATATTTCTAAAAGTGTATTATTACCTTGGCTGCCCTTTCGAGTGGCGAAGGTTTTCCAAAACTGGCGGTTGAATGAAGCGAAGGTTCACTGACAAAAACGGAAAGTGTCTGAGGATTTGTTCCGTGAATGCTTGCGCTGTGTTGCAGCCAAAAATCGGTTATTTCGATGGCTTTCTCCTCAATCTCCAGCCCGCTTAGGGCACTTTTTTCATTACCCATCAATGGGTCGTGTCTGTCGTTTGCTCTCGAGTATAGCGATGTTTATGATTAACCTATGAGGAACAGAAAACGCCGCGACTGAGTGTCTCGCCCGGAGACTTTTCTCCGTTCGACTTTTGACAACTTTGACAGCAGCTGTTGACACCTGTTTGTTAGCTACAATCGCGATGACCGTCGTCTGCTCGTTGACAGTGAAAGGTTATCAGCGCCGCTTTCTTTCTGCTCATCGAAATGATTATTATTATTATGTCCATCGCTTACTGACTGTTCTCATTGGTAGAATTATCCCACCACTACTTTGTACCACCAATAAACATTGGGAATTAATAATGGGCCTTATTTTGATAAGAACCAGAATAGAAGCGGTTCAAAGTATAGAACAAGATAAGAAGGTAAGAGCTTATCATAGGTATTTAAATGTACATTACTATGGGTTAGCGAACAATTACTCGCGGTTAACGAGGCAGCGAAAGTAGAGGTACGGAATGTTTGCGTTTTTTTTCAGGCTCGTCGAAACGCGGGTCGTAAATTAAATGGAATCAGAAAGCCACCTCTATGAGGAAGGTTATTTATTTTATTTTTGGTTTCCTCATTGCAAAGTTGTGCTTTGCATCCTTATTTTAGATACATTTAAAAATCTCAAATTTATAGAAATTTAAGACACCAAGAACTATAAAAATTGGTAACACATCGCGAACACTTTTTGGAAAAATTCAAAATGACGTAAAATCGAAACTGCTTTACCGATCATCATCAAATTTAGTAAATAGCAGAGCTGAATTTTATTTTTCCTGTGTAGAAGATTTCAGCAAAATAAACGTTTCGAATAACGAAAATTTCCAAATCCTATAAAAATCGAACCGCTTCACCGATTTGGCTTAAATTTGATACTGAAGGTCGCATCTCAATGTGCAATTTTAACATGAAGTTTCAGCTTGATAGCTAAACATTCTTTCTAGCTAAAGCGTTTACGTACTTGTTTAACATTTCAGAATTCATAAAAAAACTGAAACGCATTGAGCGATTCTTATGAAATTTATACCAATTAAAGATTAGTCAATACCGTACATGCTTTTTTAATTTGAGGTGATTCGGTCAAACAGCTCACAAGTTACAGTTATGTGAGTTTTAAAAATAATTTTAAAAAAGCTTGCTTTCTATTTCTGTAAATTTCAATATTGCGAATTTTTCGCATACTGCATAAAAAATTATCGTATGCGACAGGTGCGTACGTTTTACACACTTGTTGCAAAATATACTATGAATATTGACATTCTGGTCTATTTTCTTGGTTTCAAACGTCATGCTTCCAAATTGGTAAGCTCTGCTGAAAAGTTCGTGTCTCGTATTCGAAGTGATAGTTGAAATTGAATTCTATGGAAATTTGTCCATCAAACTGATGTGAATATTCAAGTGCGAGGTTTATTTGAACTAATTACATGTCCAATCCCTCGTTTTGTTAAAAGAAATAAAAATTATATTGGCAACATAAAAGTAAATTAAAAAAAATTATATTGTGATGATTCAATCAAAATATAAAAATATCAGAAAATATTCTTATTGTATTGTTAATTCAACCAAACTTACCGTTGAACCAAAACAATATTGGTTTCGATGTGGGCAATAATTGTAGGAACCTGTTCTAAATCTAATCACTGTAATTGAATGAATTTTTCATAGATTAAACTAAATGATGCTATAGATTAAGATGTGTAGATTAAATTTATACAATAATTTATTTATTTGACTCAGCGAAATATATAACTGCTTCAGTTGTACTGATTATTTTCATCCAAATAATTCGGCTCTTTTATATAGTTCATTCAACGCAATATATTGGCATTTTGACTACACATTTAGTTACTCGAAATACTAAGATGAATTGATCATATATATATATATATATATATATATATATTCATAAATGATTCGGTGTATTCAATTGTATTTTCCTCTCCGTATTTGTGGCTTTAAGGGAAATGACAGGAAAGAGAGCGTGGAAATAATAAATCATCGTGGTCAGTAGTGTTGTCCAGTTCACAGTATGTAGTATAATTGCATCTAAGGACAATATAGTACATTATACCTATGATCACGATAATCTCTCCGATGATTCTTCCAGGTGCAGTCAGTCCTTTATCGATGAGAGTCCTTATCGATGACAGTAGTTATTACCAAGTTGTATCAGCGCAGGGATATGGATAATTGACGAATCCTTGATAATCCCCGTGGCAATGAGATAACGAATAAAGAAGAACAAATCGGTAGCCAAACCATTCGAATAAACTGTGTAGCAATGAGTTTATTACTCCTCACGTAAATTCACCTTCGATATATCCTCACTCATCTACCACAGTACTTCTTAAGGATTACGCTCTATACCATACGAATAATTTTCTACTTGCATTACGCATATATCGTTCGATACAGAAAATCATTGTAGCGATCGTTAATACAAACATAAGAAAGACCCGTGTACAATAGCGGCATTTGTATCTGCGCGTATGTGTATTCGGCTTCACTTTACCGGATCAGGACTTTTGTCAGTGTCTTAATAACTCGTGTAGCAGCAATGTAGAAATCAGTCGCCGGAACACACACCGAATGTTTCGAGCATCGAGGTAGAACGTTGCGAGTTCGGTTCGGGCCGGTAATATTATGTTAACGCGCCAGAAACGTCCAACAATCTTTATCTTTTCATTTATTTTTCGCAAGACGAAAATCTTTTTAGATACTCTCTCTCTCTCTCTGCGATACACGCTCGTTTCGTTATTCTCTCTCTCTCTCATTTTTTCTCTCTCAAAAGTTCACCATCGAATCAATCATCAGTCAATATCATGGATAAACCTTGATTAGTAACAACAATTGGCTATGTTACAAAGCGCGCGTGATGTGACAAAGAGTTTCGATAAAAAGCTTTGGGGGCCGGTTTATTGGGACACCGATATTTCTGTACAAAGAACTTCACGCTTAGATTATCTTTCGTACAACAAATGGCAATATAATGACGATGCAGCCCATTGAAAATTGGCGAGAGGGGTGAGCGGATAGGGGAGATTTGCTGCTCGAGACACGTGCACTCAAAGTACAACAGTACAAACGCAACAACCGAAATCGCAACGCACCAGAGTCTCACAGAGACAAATATCGTGCCGATTGATATATTGGCTAGATCGTTTTGTTGAATTTTCTCTTTTGTTTCCGTACGTTTTTTTTTTTAAATCATCTTTTGTTTATTCATTCGTTATTATTCAAAGGCTTAACGCGGGTCGCATTGGGCCGCTGGGCGAGGCCTATTTCGGTGTAAAAAATCGACTTGTACGTGAAACAATGAATCGTTGAATATCATTCACACGCTGCCTTGCTAAAATGGCTCTAGTTTTTTATTTTTGGGGTGGATGTTTTGATGGGGCTTACAGGGTAGACGTTCGAGGTGCTTCTTCGAAAAAACACTCTCAAGATCTCACAGAAAAGTATCCTTAAAGTATAACACGTTAACAACAATCGTGGCAATTTTTTTTTTCTTTCATTTCTTCATGTACATTCTGTGTGTTTTGGGTTATTCTGTATCTCGGTACGATCTACAAATTAACGATCAGCATTGTTTGCCTTTAATTACTTTTATTATCGTTTAGCAGGTAAATGTATAAGTTACTGTCTTCTTGTCACTAACTACAGATAGGTAAAATTACAGGTGCTTTGGGGGGGTATTCGGGTTCAAGGGTCCGCCGCTGTTTCATTTAGTTTAATAAACCGCTCAATCGTATTCGGCAAAGCTTTTATACCGCGTCCGAAGGGACGTTTCATTTATTTTCTTCATTTAAATTAATAGTTGATCGATCATCGTCACACAGCAACAACAATAATAATTCGAGTTTTCACGAGACGGTTGGCCAACAAGGCATTTACCGCTCGGAAGACTCGAAAGGCTAATCCAAGGGACACACACGCAAAAAAATTCAGTCTTCGAAATAAAAAAAAACAATATCTACAGGTCACGTATTGTCAGTCGCAATAATAATCATCGCGTTTCGTTTGACTCGACGTCCCGCTTTACCACTCGTTCACTCTCTCTCTCTTTCTCGTTTCTATCTATCTTCGTCTCTATCCTATCCCCGATCAACGTTTATTAATCCCGTAGCTCTTTCATACGTGTTTAAAACGTAAAACGTTTTATTTTTATTTAATACTCGCTCTGCCAGGATTCGATCGAGCGACTCGTGTACCAAAGGTAAAACGCGCGACATCGATATCGTCACGCAGCCGTTTATTCGGCTCGCGTGGCGATTATAAAATTCATCGTACCCGAACCGGCTCGACACGGCAACTCGCATCGTCATCGTCGTTGTCGTAATAATCGGCCTATTATTTCGCGATGACACACGACAGACCCTCGTGCCAATGACCCACCAATGCTCCTGATACATTTCAAGAAGTACCACTTCACATATAAGCGATAGACGTGATTAAACAGACTCTCTCAGTATTCCTTCAATGAATCGTTGTTACACATGCTATCCTACGGCGTCGAATCATCCGCAGCATTTTAACTAATATTTCTTTCTTCTTTCTTTCATTTAGTTTCGAATCATCGGTTAAACTTCTCGCTGCTCACGCTACTCACCCTCCAACATCGTCCGCTGAGTGTACACGTGCGATTATTCGTAATAAAATTAAGAAAAATCATAATATAATAATAATAATCATAATTATATATATAATAGTAGTAATAATAGTTAATAGTAGTGTGAAAAAGGACATTTTTACTAGCTTCTTTGAAACGCCAACGTATTCCTCCTAAAATATCATTTCGTTCGGTGTCGCAATTTGATAACACGCCGGCATGTAATTGTCGTGTACTTTTGTGCGGCAGCGCGTCGAAGGCACTATACCTTCATCCCTTCGTTTCATTTCATTTACGTATCGTTCCATTTATGCAGCGTGAACGCGTTTCAATTATCCTTCGTGATTGTTTGTTTGTTTTTTCTTTTCTTCTTATATCATTCGTAATTTACATTAATCCGTGTTGAGGGAGTTTGTCGCCTGCACACTTCTCCCCCGTTTTTCCCTCTCTATGAATTACAAACGTTTCGACAGATATTTCTGTGTGTTCCATAGTTTTCGTTTCCTTCGATCCGTTTCGCTCGTTATTTTTGTTATATTTTTTTTTTGCATTTTTTTAAAAGTAATTACACAATATCGTTACCCACTCTTAGTAAGTATATCTTAGGCGACCTAGATTCTCGACGTTATCGTAAAGAAGTAACAGTACGTTGAGTTAATTATTATTTTCTTTCCTTTTTTTTGTTAAATCTCTTTCGTGCTTCTGGCTTCCCCGATAAATCGTCATTCTTCGGTCCCCCATCCCGACGATTCGTGAACGACGTGAAAAAAATGTTCAAGTTATGTCGGCAACGCGACTGGCAGTACTTTAAGTGAATTATGTTCGACGATATCATTTTTCTCCCACACAAGCGAAAAAACGTCCTATCCCTTCATTCCTCGGCCACCACGACACCAGGAACCGAACGTTAACACATCCAAAAAAAAAAAAAAAAACCGTCGGATTACTCTAGTACGCTACGTCGTCGTTCAATGAAAAACTAGTAACGACGTTTGTGTTCTTTTCAGTAAATACTAGCGTTTATTGATTATTTTTATTATTTTAGTGTTTTTTTTTTAAATCGCTTATCATTTCATCCTCTGAATAGCTTCAGTGTTTTTTTTTACCATTATAATGCTCGAACTGCAACGCAAAGCAGGATAATATACAATTATTTCGTGACTGAGGTTCGCGGTAGGTAGAAACGACGATCGGTTGGATCCAAAGTGCGTTTCCTTTTTTTTTTTATACCTCAACTTTTTCCTAAACGCTCACCGAGTCACTTAGTTGATTCGAGGGGCACTTTTTCGCACTGCAGAAGCGATAACTTACGTTACATAGCTTTAATGTGATTTGTATTATCGCTCGTCGCACGCGGTCGAAAGAATCTGATAGGATTTTTCGCGGTTAGCCTAATCCTAGCGGCGTATCATCACTGAATTAGCCCTTGTGTGACGACAATCAAAGTAATCGCTCGCTGCTCGCGCGCCCGTCGGTCTATAAATCGGTAATCGTTTTGTTTTTAAATCTTTCCTTTCGGAGCGCGATATCGCGTCCTTTATTTATTATCACGTGGAACAAATAGCGCGCGGTAAACGCACGCATATAATGTATGTATGTGAATAATGTGTGTTGTGTGCAAGGAGATACGCGAAAAATCGAACGTTTGCGATCAAAGACTCGGAGTATCGAAAGATCGGCCCGCGACTCGATCGTCTTAAATATCTCGCGTGATTCTTGACGATAAATCAAGCGCAGTTCTCGTGCAATTGAAATGAAAAACGAATCGCAACACGGATGCGAAAAAACCGTTAGTGTATTGTGAAATTCGGCGATATTGCGAATCGAACACCGCTGCCGCCGCCGCTGCCGCCGCGATAATCGAACGATTTTCTCGGAGCGCGTATTAATAGTTTCTCTCTGGCTCTCCACTGAACAGATTGCGTCGGATATTTCGTGAGCCTCTTGGAAGGTTCCCTCAAATGGGCATAGTAGTGTGTCCTCGAATCGTAATATCAGTTAAATACGAATGGTTTAGCCGAATAACCGCGAGAATATCGCGCGTATTCTCTCGATCAATCGCTCGACAGATGCGACATTCTTTCCGCTTAACTTTGTTTGTTAATTATTTTCTTTAGTTTTCCGTTTACTCGTTTTGCTGATTCACTTCCTCCTTATTGTCGCCATCTTGCTGACTTACATTGGACTTGTTACCTCCCCCCTGGTTTCCGGCACTGCCGTCCGCGATTTTGTCATTATGCGACTCGCCTTTATCGTTAGCATCCATTTTCACATTACCTGAAACAACGATTTTCTAATGCACATTCCTCAACGTTTCCTCGGCCGATCGGAGAATGAGCCTCGCCTCCAAACCCGCGCCTTGCTACTGTGTGTATTGATCGATAGACCCACCTTGCCCAGAATAGTATTGCTGCTGAATCTTCATGTTGCGTTGCTGCTGCTGTGGCTGCTGCTGTTGCTGATGAATGTTTGGCCTGTGGCGATTCATCTGTGCTTGTTGCTGTTGCTGCTGCTGTTGTTGTTGCTGCTGCTGCTGTTGCTGCTGCTGCTGCTGTTGATTCGGCATACAGTTCGGCTGTTGTTGGCTGGGATTATTAGGATTTGGACCCGGTGGGAATGGAACCACGGGCCTTTGAATCGGCGGCGGATAGCGTTGCTGCGACGGCTGTATACCGGCGCGTTGCGGCATGGCCATTCCGCGTACGTTTTGCTGAAGTACCTGTTCATAGCAATCGTTAATAATGCCAAATAATGCGTGTCAAATTGTCGAGTGTTTTAATATCTTTTGACTTTTAACGCGGCTGGGCCTCAGGCTTTTACGCTGATAGCCCAAAAAGCGTCGTTTCCAACGGTTATTTAGTTACTCGAAAAAATGAATAACGGCTAGATAGTCATATATTCGCGCAATAATCACTTGTACTAACATAATGTATATAAATGTAAATGATAAGTAGATTTAATGAATGATACATACATAGTTGTAGCTGCTTACCAGAGCAGACTGACTGACGCCCTGATATTGTTGATACTTGTGGTGCTGAGTCGGACTCGGCTGCGGCTGCTGTGATTGCGTTTGCTGTTTACAGTTACGCGATTTTGGAGACGGTATCTGGGGCGCTAGAAATAAGGATTATTCGTTTGGTTATGGGGAGATTTTATTCGATGAGTGAAGGTTTGTTCTACGCTTTCGATCTTCAGGAACGTGGAATGATGATATAATTAATTGGGGATTGAATTTATGCCATTTTCTCCTAGTAATTGGAATATTCTTAAGATAATGTCGACAAAATTATAAGTTAACATGGTCGAACATTGTTCTGGCAGTAGAATATCAAGAGTTAAGTTGAAAAGAAAAAAAATTATAACTGGTTACCAACGCTTTGAAAAAGTGCGATTTTTAAATATCAAAGCTAACGCTGCAATATAACTTCATGTTCTCGAAACTTTTACCTGAATGAAATGGTAAAAGAGGGGCGATCTTGAGGACGACGTTAGCGTAACATAAAAGAATTATAATCGCAGCTATGAATCCTTCTTATACACGAAACTGATCATCTTTTGAAATTTGATCTTTCGTTTTTTTTTCGTTTTTGTTTGCAATTTCGTTCTGAATTCAATTGAATTTGAATGAAAATTGATTCTTCAAGCGTAAAATGGAGGAGCAGTTTTCAAATATATTTATCATTTTGCGCAGATTTAAATATAATTCTGGCGAAGCTCGAAATCAGAAGAAATTGTAACTAATTTGAATTATTTAGACGAGCGAAGAGAGCGAAAGAATTGAGAAAGTATGTGTTTAATACTTACTCGAACTGAAGACCGAAGCGAGAACATCCTGTTGATTGCCCGACGGGCTTTTTAGTTGTCTCGGTTGTTCCTGCTGTTGGTGTTTGCTAAGAAATGTCGCGGCGGCATTAGCCGGACCGGGCAGAGCTCCCGTTGGATTGCGAAACTGCTGGGCGGCTGCGGCGGCAATTTGCAGCCCGGAACCGGAGAGAAACTGCGAACTAAAGTTCTGGAGACCAACGGGGGTAGCACTGCCGGTTGCCAGGCTCTGGCTGTGTTGGCCAAACCCCTGAAGACCGTAGTGAGTTCCGGTTTGTTGAGCGGCTCCACCGGGTTGATAAAAGCCTGTTTGCGAGCCCGGAAATACGTCTGTAAAAACAGTGCCACGATATTTTCAACCTCAACGCCGGAAAATCTTGGTGTTTTTCATTGCAAAAAGCATCACAGCACAGCACTTCTAACGACAACTCTATACACGACAAATATTACAGAAAAAAGATTGGCGTACAGACGACAAAACACTTTTTTATTCATCTAATACTTTTTTTTTTGTTGCATTTTCTAAACAGTAATACTAATACAATGTGAGAGAGAAAAATTGTAGGACGAAAACGAATATCTGACTCCAATTATCGTCACCAGATTATCGGACAATCTCTCGCTTGTCTACGATGATCAATACATTATATGTCTTTCGGAAAATGTACAAGGAGATAAACACAACGTACTACTATATATTACTAGAGGAAGACTACGTGGTTACGGCGTTATTTGAAGATTAGAGTATAAGTAAGGAATAGGCCAGTCAAGCTTACACAGAAGTATGTTAGGTTTACCGGCGGATGTCGCGCTATAATAGCTGTTCGCCGAGGGTTGAACGCTCGGGCCTGGACGCTGTACCAGCTGCGAGTTACCCATGTAACTGCCGCTTACGCCCAGCACTTGATTCGGATCGTACGGTATGTACGTCAACTGGAACAAGTCGACAATATTATTATAGGGAAAGTAGATTACTTAAATAAAATAAAAAAAAGTAACCATCAAACTCCGAGTTCTCTATATGTTGGTGAAAAGGTTTTTGAACGTGTAGTCTTGAAATAGTTCGCTAAGAACTACTTCCGTAAGTTAAAATTTCTTTTTGCGCATTTCGTTCCATTTCAGAACGTTTTCCGAAATTATTCCATTTTGCGGATATTTTTAGAGTAAATGCACCAGCAAATGAATATTCACGAGTGGATAAGCACCAATAGCTCTTTGAGAGTTAATGAGAAGTTTTAAAAACAAAACATTCAATTTGTAATTTGACAATTTTTTTTTAGCAATCTACTGCAATTATTTCAGCGAAACCTATTAGAAGCCTATTTTCGACAAAGAGTGTTGGTGAGATTGGCCTGTCTATTTATTGATTTTTTAGATTTTACATAGGTAGTATTTATTTTTATGAAATTTGCGATGAAAACACGTTATTTTTTCAGTTGCGTCAAATAATTCGACACTTTGGTCGATCGTGAAGATTTCCAACGACAGTCGAGAAACATTACATTTTATAGAAACCCATAAACGAAAGTCCGCAGTTCTGCTCAACTGCGCAATGGTGATCTTTATTGCATTTTATTAATATACCCGAGAGATACTCTCTTGGAGGAATTTTATTGAATTTTTCTGAATTTTTATAGATACGCTTCTTGTGGGTCTTTTGCTTCATTTTACAAATATTTATAACCAACGTTACTTTTTTTGAGGGGAATTTTGTTTGAAGAAGTAACGCTAAAGAAGTTTTGACATAAAAGAATAACGAAGGATCGTTAGACTCACTTGATTCGGCTGCGGAGCTGAAGGCGCCTGGAAGTGTGTAGCCTTCGTTCCGATGGCTCCTATCGGTTGAGAGGACGGCTTCACGCTTGCCGACATTAGAGAGTTTGAGGACGAGCTTATAAGCACTGTGTTAGGATTGTTGCTGAGCTGTTGATTCTGACCAAAAGGTGGTGCAGCAGCTGTTGTCTGTGGAAGAAAATGATCGGACGTAAAAAATCGGACGTCGAAATCTGCATATTCGTGGCTATTAAAAAATTCTCCTGAAAACTATAGATTGCTGTTGGCTATTGGAAATAACGATTATCAATGCCAAGTCATGACCGTCTACAGGTTGAAAATTGAATATCAGAAAATGGATATTAAATTTAAAAACGCTTTTAGACACAGATTGTTTGTAAAGCGAACGGTTTTTCATTGAATAGCCATTTCCATAGAATTTTATAGAGAAATTTACGACAATTACAGTTTGCAATTGCAACAGAGAATTTTTTAAATCGTAGCATGAATTATTTCTAACTATTTATTTTATTTATCATTATTTATTTTACGAATTCTAATACGATATTAAGTGCTTTATTTGAAAAGCATTGGAAATAATCTTTCTAACCAAAAACATAATTGAAAACAGACGTTTGGCTCTTAGAAATATACTCTAAAAATCTTCACTTTTTAATTCTTTAAACCCGTCTTCTATAATATAATTATTCCATGCGAACTCGTAAACGCTTCTTCTATTCACATTGATTAAGTTCGAAACCAACTGTTTTCTAAACACAATGAAAGCAAATTTGTGAACCTTAATTTTGCAATTTTCCCCCACAAACCTCGATCTTTAAACTCTTTTGTTCGCCTGGGATTATATCATATTCTTTTTTTAAATATATTTCTCTAAAAATTTTCTATAGTTTTCCCCAGAGTTGGAAATCCGCATTGATTCAAAAGATATAGTTTACAGTGCCATTTGTTTTGTCATTGTGAGATAGCGTGTAAGCATGTGAATAGCCCAAAAAAATACTAATTTTCTGCTTCAATATTGGAAGAAATAGTGGAAAAAATGGGAGAAATAACTAATACATTACTTTCTAAATGCATTAATTATTTTTCCCCATTATCTCTAAAGAATTACCGTGAATTTTGATTGAAAAACGATAATTTTTACAGCTATTCAAAAGTACAGTCATTGTTTCATAATCGCTATATGTTATTATTATGAAATTATAATTACAAAACAAATTATACTGTAAACTATAACTCATGAATTGATGGGGATTTCAAACTCCGATTTTCTCAAATCGTTAACCATCTGCACTTCCAAGCAAGATTCGCGAGCCAACCGAGAATAACTTACGATTCTGTACTGTGACAAATTGCTCGGATACATATCCGGAGTGGGTGCATTGGGTGCATGCGGAGGTCCTGGGGGCGGCGGTTGTTGCAGATAAACATTCTGCTGATTGAACGAACTCTGTAAAGACGGTCCGTAAGGTGGATACTGAGTGAACGGAGATCGACTCTGATCCAACTGGAATGCGCCGTAAAGACTGCCAGCTTGAGCCGGCATTTGTCCGGAGCCGGTATTGAAAAGTACAGCGGGCGGTGAAGGAATTGCAGACATGCTTCCGTACTGCGCCGCCTGTGAGCCAGGGTATTGCTGGAATTCCTGGTAGAACATCGAAATAAGTAAATAGACAAATTATTTATCGGCGTTACTTTCCATAAGACTATTAAAAGAAATAGATCTGTTAGAATATTCTAAAGATAAACTATTTATCCTATTAAATTAAAATATTACGGAGATAATCGATTTATTCTACCAAGTACACTGTAAAAAATAATTGAACGATTCGTATACTGTATATGAATTTGATATACTGAACTCGTGTATGAAAGACAATTAAATGCGGCAAAAAATTAGAATCCAATGTACATATTGAAGAGTTAGATAATTTTGATTAAAAACACGACTTTCGTCTCGAATTTAAGAGAAATGTAAATTAATTTTATGTTGCATTGATTAATACGATTTCTGTACCGAGATTTGCCGGCTTTAGATCAATTTCAAGTATACTCTGTATCAACCAATGCGATTATTGTAACGAATCCAGAAGAACTGTATTCTTTACGGTATGCTTGTGTACCCGTTATATGCAGTAATTTAACGTTCAATATTTACAACAGTGTACTCTCATTTAAATAATAAAAGTGCGTGTAGTTTTCTCTTACTTGGTAATTAATGTGGGAAGGTTGACCGGTAGAATTGAACGGGGGTGGACTTAGCGGGCCTTGAAGACTAGCCGGCGGATGTCCTATGGGACTCTGACCGGGGCCTATGGGACTGGGACCGGGTACAGTGGAACCAGGTTGCGCACCACCACTCCCTGAGGACTGTTGCTGCGGCTTCACCTGCGGGGGAACCAGCTGCGCATCAGGCAAAGAGTCAGCATTTTCCCACAGGGGACATGGTATTTCGTTATATAATTTTTCTTCTATTAACATCACTATAAACACGGCCACTTTCGAAAACCGCTGCGGTAAACACATACGTCCGCTTTCGGTACTTTAATTATAATATTCTATTTAGGTTATCAGAATTGCCATATAAGCGACTCAATGGTCACTTACCTTGAATAATTTATCAGCCCCGCATCATTTTTTTAAATTCAATCTTACGAATTTTTTTGTTTTACTTGCCGTCACATTTCTGAACAAAAAGAACCTCTTAGACAACAGGCCTGCGAATGATGCCTTGAACTGTTAAAAACGTTATGGACGTTTTCAAAAGACACAAACTCGTTTATGGTAATCAACGAATGAATGAAAAAACAGTATGAAAGTAACAGGGATTACACGTTAGCGGTGATGTAAGTCTTGAGCTCATTCTATTTGTTTAATCGAGCGATGAGTTGCAATTGATTTTAGTTACTTTTTATTCTCCTGAGAAAACGAATGATAATTAAGAAAAATATTTTTGTTTTATACTTTTTTTCAACAAAAATTTAGTGAATTGATTACAATAACTGGACTTTGGGCTATTTCTGTGAACTTTTATAAAATATTTTATATTACGGCATTTAAAAAAAAAGATTTCCACAACTTATTGTGAAAGCTGCAGATGATTGTTTTATAACAATAACTTTGAAATAAGTCATACGATATATTTATACGAAACAGAAAAATCGACTTCCAGTCGTACTACTGTATTTCGATTTCAATTATTCCTGATAGACGATAAACGAGGTTGTAGCTATTGAAATGATTTTTTCAACCGTTCTCACATTTTTAAGTTTCAGTTTTTTGGGCGATCGTAAGAAGTTCTTAAAAAGAAAAAACACGGACGTCAAGCTCATTTTTTTAAATATACGAAGATAATTTCGTGACTGATTAATGATTCATGAGCGGTGTTAGAATAAAGCGATGTGTGAAATACTAGCGAATTACTTATTAGAAAAATGTCTTTAGTAAACAACATCGGATAATCAATGACAAAGATAGAGAAAAATATCGGGCGAATTTCTAGTGATGTAATAGTAATATTTCTCAAAACATGCATGAATACGATCGACAGTAATCGATCGCGTTTTATGAATTCTCACCTTGCATACATTTGTCGATGTAGTAATCTCGTTTTTCATGTTGTTCTGGTTGTATTGCTGATGTGGACTGTAGCTGTCGTCGACATCGGCGGCCTCGAAGCTCTGGGGGAAGCTGTTGGCGGTGCTGACGACGCTGCCGTCCTCGTGTTCAACGACGGTTGGCATAGGCGGTGCATTTTCCCATACTTTTTTAACTGAAGCAATTTTCAGATTGAGCTCAGCGGTGGAAGGCGATATCGTGCTTTGAGCGCCAGTCATATGCATAGATCGCGTCATTCCGAGGCTTTTGCTCTTGTCGTCGGTGAGCTGAGACAAATCCGAGTCGAAAGTAAAGTCAAGTTTCATATCAGCATTATCTTCGCTCTTGTTAAACGACAACGGCATTTGTATGGGTTCCTGAGTTTTTTCCTTTATGAGATCATTCGGTTTATTCGAAAACGCGACAGACAAAGCTTGTTGCTGATGCTGTAATTGGCTGCCATCGTCCTCAATATCACCGCGTTTGTCTCCAGGACGCGATTGGCTTTTCATATGATTAGGAAATTTCGATTTAATCGACATATCCGAAGGGCCTGTTTTCTTGGAATAGTTGGTATTCTCAAAGATGAGAGTTTGCACCGGTGGCGACGATGCATCGGAGACATTTTTCTCTGTCATTTGTTCCTTAACGATTTTTCCGGGTTTGTCGCCGTTTGGAGAGTTTCTCTGGCTGCTGCTGCTCGAATTGGCTTGTTGCGACTGTTCGCTGATATCGTGAACGTGATCGTTTTGCGCCGTGAGCCCGGACATCAACTGAATGTCAGCGGGAACAGAGGACGGCGAGTTTGAGCGAATTTGGCTAGTGAAAGGTTTATCCCAAGCGTTAACCGAAGGAGGCGGCGCTGGACCGCCCGCGGAATCCTTCATGTAGTTGCCGGTGGAGCTGTTGATCTTATTGGAGGGCTGCTCACCGTTTCCTTCGCCGCCCAAATGATGCTGCTGCTGTTTCGCCATTCTCGCTTTCTGAAATCTCGGCGCCAATTTTTGACGATTGGGATTTCGATCGAAAGCTTTTTGCGGCATGTTTGCCGGCTGTGGAATCGGTTGTCCGAGCAACGACGGTATATTTTGAACTTGTTGAGGGGTTGGTTGAGGTCCGTTGGACTTTGATTTTGATCTATCGCGTTCACGTTCCTTATCTTTTTCGCGACGAGGCGGTTTTGGTTCGTCTTTCTGTCCATGACGAGATTCCTTGACGTTTTTCTTCGAGCGAACTTCCTGAAAGCCGTCAGAATCGAGTTTGTCTTCGGGTCCATTCGCGCCGTCGTCTCCGCTCGCTGAATAATTGTTGGCG
Organism: Tromatobia lineatoria; assembly: GCA_949699805.1. NCBI lineage: Eukaryota > Metazoa > Arthropoda > Insecta > Hymenoptera > Ichneumonidae > Tromatobia > Tromatobia lineatoria. The sequence continues at coordinate 21,586,130 of OX453038.1, read as the reverse complement.
TCCGCGTCCGAGTCAATTACCTTCTTTTCCTTGTTCAACGATTTTTTGTTCATGTCGTTGATCGCCTGATCGACGAGATTTGGGTCGTTGAGCTTTATCTCGTCCATGCGATTTACGGTTGTGTCTTTTCCCACGGGTTTGTTGGAAATAGAGCCGCTGTTTGCGGAGCCTTGGCTTCGGGGTCTTCCGTTCTGTGCTTGGACATTTTGCATCGGTGGCGGCATGTTTCCAGAGTGATTGCGCTGATTGTTCAACGCTGAATTCTGCGCGTTGCGCTTCTCAGCACCCGGAGCTCGCGAACTTGCTCCAGAGGATTTTGGGTTCTTCTCGCGCTGTTCACGATTGTTTCCCTGCTGATCGTTTCTTCGCGACTGTGCGTTGTTGCTCGCCATACTCTGATTGGAGCTCTGATTGCCACGGCCAGTGAACTGCTTCGTGTGACTGTTGAGCGATTCTTTGTGCTCGTCGACGTGCTCCTCGCTGTTTTCCGATGTCGTTTCCCAATCCTCGTTACCGACGTCCGACGAATTTTGCTTTATCATGTTGCCGCTCGTGCCACGAAGACGAGGCTCACGGGTGTCTCTCCCCTGTAAACAGAAGTGAGAATTTACAATAATTATATTGAGGACTAACTAAAAAAAAGGAGTGAAAAAATATAAACTTTTACAAAACTACTAAATTTTGCGCACGAAATTCTTTGACTTTCTCGGATTTAGGGGGTGAAAAATTCATAATTCATTTTATACATTAGGAACTGTTTTTTTTTTATGAGCGAGGAAATATTTTGCAATCTTCATTTTATGACATTTATTGGTAATAATTTGATTGCTGAGTGCCAATTGCTGAGACAAGCGATTTTATTCAGTGGTACGGAGCAACTAGAAATACACTTTTCTTTTTAAATCCTCAAATACGAGAACCTCGTGGGTTCTCATTGGGCCGCTGCTTACCACGACTTTGACTATTAAAAAGCAGGACATAAAGATTTTCGGCCACTCGTTCACTCGCTATCTATTTAATTACGCGCATTGCCATGTCACCGTCAGTGCATTGTAAATGCACTCGGATGAGTAACATTTTGAGCATATTGCTTTTTGCTAGGTTCACAATATTATGATTTTCTTCAATTTCCAAGCGTTTTCACCCAAAATTCGAGTAGACACAAATGTGCCTATCCTGATATTATAACCCTGTGCAATTTGAGTCAATAATAGTGTAGTTTGTAAAATACAAAACTGTACTTTTTCATCGTCTACAGTCGATAAGAAAATTTAGTCCCATTAAAAGCCTAATAAAATACCCAAGATCGAAATCTATGAAAGAAACAACAATGACAAGAAGTAAAATCATGGTAAAGTGCTTACCCGTCGACTTCCGCTGCGGTTTCTCTTAGACCGGGCGTCATCTTTTTTCGGTTGATTTCTCTGTGAGCCAACGTTGTGGCTCATCATATTGCCATGATTGGCGGTCTCTTGTTTGTTGTTGCCCTGATGTGACTGTAGATTCGGTGATTTGTTGCGTCTGCCGGTGATGCCAGCGGTGAGGGCTTGTTGTTTCGCGATCATCTTGTCGTCGGTAGATTCTACCATGGAGGAAGCCGCGTTGATATCGTTGTCCGAAGGAGTGGGTGTCGGTGGGTTCTGTTGAGGGTTGTTCTGCTGCTGCTGCTGTTGTTGTTTCTCGTCGGAACATCGTTCTGTGGAGAAAGGGCTCTTGCTGGGCGGCGGTCCGTACCCCGTAGTGGCTCCACGAGTGCGAAACCCCCCGCGTCCGCGTCTAGAGGGTTCTCCAGAGGGTGCGAAACCCTCACGGCTCGGTTTACCGTCGTATCCACGTTTTTCGTTGCGCCCTTGCGAATAATCGGTGGTGCGTTTGTCTTCGCGACGAGAAACCTCGCGATTACGATCTTCCTTGTCGATTTTCTGCGTCGGCGGTTTCGGCGATATAACGGACCTTCTATCCTCCTTTCCAGACTCCGCTGATCCGGAAATCTCGTCCCCGCTCAAATCCATTTCGGAATGACCGTAGGATCCGCTTTTGGCCGATCCAGGCCTCCCCATCGATCGTGGACCAGGAATTCGTCGTCCACGAGGTTCAGGGCCTCTCCATCCTCTTGCGTAAGGATAGGCGTGCCAGGTGCGCCCTCCGCTGCTCCCACTTCCGCTTCCGCTTCCACCGCGAGTTTCGCGAGTTCTGGAACCTCCGCTGTTCGTACGATTGCGAACGTTCTTCTCGCGCTTGTCTTCCTTTGATTCATCCTTGGTTTCCTCGTTGTGCGAGTCTTCGCGTTCCTCCACACAGAGTTTATTCATATTTTCCTTGAGATCGCTGAAATCCTTGTCGTTCTTTATCGGCTCGAGTAAAACTTCTTCTGGTTTCTCAAAAGTCGGGGAAACTGACTCGGACCAAATTTTAGGCGAAATTTCGCTTCTTTCAATGGACCGAGTGTTCTCCGGCGTGCGCTCGAGCTTTCGGTTCCATGCATCTACTTCCTTCTTCGCTTCTGTTGGGGAATCCTTCTTTTCTTGTTGCTGATCGACGCTGCCACGTTTCAGGGGCGTCATACCGCGTTTGTCGATTTTTAGCTCGTCGGCCACGATCTTTTCACGTGTTACCGGACCTGGCAGTTGCCATCTACCGTCTCTGTCACGCTCGCGATGATCCTCTCTGTAACTGTCGCGCTTCTTCTCCTCGTAGTCGGAAATGTCCTGCGCCCAGGAACCGATGTCACGCAATTTGTGACAATCGTCGTCGCGCAGAGAGGTTCTTGACTCGCGGGAAGTGCGACTGTCGCGAGAATCCGGGCGTTGAGGACGCTCGTTACGATCGTTTCTGTCGATACGATCGTCACGCGGAATTGGCTCGCGACGACCTTCAACTTGACGCTCAATAAGAAGAGGAGGGTGATCGTCTCGGCGAGTTTCTCGCCATTCACCACTCTCCGGTCGCTCTCTTTGCATCGGACGCTCGTCAACGAGATCCTGCTGCGGTGGAGATTGCTGAGATAAAAAACACACAGGATTATCCAACTTTTTCTTGCGAGCGCTTAAAAATGTGAATTAAGGGGGTTGATGCAAACTGGTTAATTTTCTGTCATAAAATTACTGTAAATTTATAAAAAAGGCTTTTTAACGAATTTGTACATATTAAAATAAATAATTTAATGTGGATATACAGCATTACTAAATTAACTCATTAGTAAAAAAACAATTACAACGTGCAAGCTCATTTGAAATTTATTTTCTCGCGTTTTCATTGGGCTTCGTTTAAGTTGCAATTATTGATTTAAAAATCCGGTTAAGTTACACTTAATGGTATGACCGGAATCTTAAAGTTTTTACGAATTCGCAATGTAATCTTTATGGTTGCAAATCAATTTCTCATTCGAAGTACAAATTCAGATAGTTTCCCATAACAGTCAACGTGTATTGCACTATATATAATGTTTGCTTTAACTATAACCTCTATATTTTTCAACGGTGAAAATGCAACAATATAGCTTCGACGCGACTTTTTTAGTTTATCTATTTTCGAGATTTTCATTCCACAATGTTTAAGGAAAATGAATTACAATCATTACAGTATTTCACGTGTTAAAGTGTGATTTATATCTTTGCAAAGAAAAAAATGGAAAATCAAACGAAAACAACGACAACGACCGAAAATGTTATGAAGTTAAAATGATTCTTGGTCGAATTGAACTCAAAAGGGACAATTAGTTTTTTTTAAAACTCAAGTACCTTTCGATAATTGTCGTATTCGAGCTTATCTTTGGGCTCCCGGATGTCGCGGGAGTCGCGAGAATCCCTCGAATCCTTGTCGTCATAGTGTCTCTCAGAATCGCGTCTATCGTTCCTGTGTCTGTCCTCATGTTCGTAGTCCTTGTAGCGGTAGTCGGAGTAGTGGCTACTGGATCGGCGAGTATCAAAGATGCGATTATCACGCGCCGACACAAAGCCGCTCTCGTCTCTGGCTCTTGAACCGCCGTGATCACGGGACGAAGGACGTTGCTCTTCGTCCATAGAGCTAGGGACCATAGGGTCAGAATCGCCCTTGTTACGACGCTGACTCAGTGGCATTGCATGAGATTCTTTCATGCCGCCAGACACTAAAACCGATAATCGCGAAAACCGTATGAATTTCGTAATTCAACGTACAATATGGGAAGACAAGTCGATAATTATTCCTATATAAATCTCTGAGTATATTTATCCCCCTCTTCGAAATAAGCTGCGTATATAGAATTCTGAATGGAATAAATGTTATGAATTGGTGAATAGTTACGTCCTTATCTGATTTTTAAATCGAAAATCTCAATTTCATTATAACAATTTACGCATTTTGAGGGCTTACACCTGAGTTAAAAATGTTCAAATCTTTATACTTTCTCTAGAGAAAGCTTTGGTTTTATGCAACAATTTTTTCGAGTTTTTCATGCCAAAACACTCAAAATGGTCCAAAACGCCAAGAAAAGTGTTTAAAAAAATGTCCGGCTGCGCGTGTGTGTGTCACGCTTGCAAAATTCAAACTGCTGTAACTCGAAAACGGCTTCAACAATCAAGCTGAAATTTGGTACACTGGTAAAAGACCAGCACCTCTTTGAAAACTAAATCATGAAAATAAATATAAAAAAATAAGTCAATGAACATCCTCGCATATAACAAAATATACAATATTATTTTTATATTTTGTGGGCTACCATTCCATAATTTCTATGTACACTAGATCAAAATAAATATTCTGAAAATGCCCTGATCAGGGCGAAACATAAAAAGTTCATCGAATTAAAAAAAAATAATTGAGCCGAAGCACACGAAATATTCAACAACGGTGAAAGCGACTCCCAACAAAATGCCAACATTCATATTTCATTAGTAATATCGACTTCCCAGTAGATTACGAACCAAGTATGTACCAAAATTAATTAAACCCATAACTTGGAAAAATGTTGCAAGGATTGATGCTTACGTGGTGTGTGCAAATGTTGAGGTCCTTGATTGGGATGATTGTTGTGACTCCATCTTCCGCCGCCTCCTCCACTGTTGCCGCCTTGTTCAGAATACTGAGGAGCAAACGGGGTTGGAGGAGCGTTACGATCGGCATTTGGAGAAACGCGACTCGTGCCGGTAATGCCGCCTCTTTCCGCCTGCTGCTGCTGCTTCAAAAATCGGGGCGGCAAATTGCTCTGGTAATGATTGCTCGCATGACGAAGGAATGACGTCTGTTCGCGGTCTCTACCCTCGCGCTGTTCGCGATCGCGATCACGTTCGCGATCCATTCTCGAGGTTTCTTGTTGCTGGCCTTGTCTAGCGAAGCCTGCGCGACTGTTGCCTAGACCAAATTCACTCGGGGGCTCTCTGACATCGCGC